>OZ059830.1:5389199-6589199 GCA_964057195.1 Orthosia cruda | reverse complement strand
GAAAAGGGTATGATTTTCTTTAAATTAACTACGCTAGATTAAGAATCATGTAATAATTTAAAACATGACTCATGACAACAGTAAATTTATGTAAGATGATCAGAAGATGAAGACATTATTCGAGCGGAGTCGAAAGTATTGTGTAAATACTCTACTATATTGTACAATATAAGTCTTAACTCCTATCCTACATAAAAATTGCGCAATATAAGCCACCTTTGACATGCCCACATCTAGAATTTTCTGATATCAATTTTGTTTTATTTTTAAATAGAGTCGTCATCTTTTTTGTAACTTTTGCAGACTGAGGAAACAATGTATGCCTACAGTCACTCTGACAATTCACAGCCAGAGTTTATCATCCAACATGACCTTCTCAGCCAACCCATCGAGATCGTCACATGCGCGTGAGTACCTTCAGTTGATTTATACTACTTGTTAATTTCCTTTGCTGCTAAAATTGTTTCCTAAATAAAAGCGTCTGGCGTTACCAAGATTTTTCTTTAAAAAAACATGAAAAGTGAACTTTTTTAATTACAATATTTAAACCTATGTTTGGAGTAATTTGTCATATATTATTACTAATATAATTTTTATTACGAGTATCATTTCCCAACGCAGAAATGTTCATAATCGAAATATGTCAAAGAATTTCTGTCATTAATCGAGATTTAACATTTGCTTGTTATACAATATTCAATAAAAATTTCTTTTTTAATAGTTCCGACTACATCAATCACAAGAACACTGATGAAGAATGCTTTCAGGACTTAGGCTTGAAATACTTCAATAAGAAATCCAGTTGCCAAACCTTGACATATAAGCGCTATTTTCTCGCTTTTGATATTAAGAAAGGACAACCTGTGATGAAGCCCTTCCCTGTACCTTGCTGCTGTACTTGCGTTATCCAACAGAAGTAATTATTTCTACACCAGTGAAACAAATACTTTTTAATGCTTAACAGTACAGCTAATTGTTTTCTAACTAGGCTTAGAATCGTTCCTTGTGTCAGTGCATGACAGAAATCATGGTTAGTGAATTTGTTAATAAATAATCTGTTCAAGTACTGATCATGGAGTTAAGGAAGGTTCTTTACTAAAGCCCAATGTCGAATATCTTTGTGGCAAAAATCGAAGAATATGGACAAATGCAAATGATCATATTATTATAACGACTCAAACGCTATAGTTAAGTAGTATGATTTGAAAGACTGATTCAATTTGTACGAAATTATTTTTTTAGGACATTTGTGTTTTGTTCAAATGTAATCATTGTGTAAATAATACTCTTCTACCTTTTATGACATTTAAAATTATTTATAATAATTAGTTTTAAGATAATATTGAAACATATTATTTTATTAAAGCATTTATATTTCATGTAGAAATGTTTTTTAATTATAAAAACTACTAACTATTCTATTTCCTTTTGTAAGGACATCACAAACAGACAGAGTTTTAGTGTGGATATATTGTCTTCCGTAGCTTCAAATTAACTTAGTTTTTCCCGTACGTCATCGCCTTAAGCGGTACGCACGAGTTTTTATTACAGTGCTGAAGCCGCTGGATGTAGAAATACCTAGTTATGGCTGCGATGGTATACGGCACGGGAATACTAATGTTATAACTTACTGAAGTCGGTTTTAAGAAAATACTAGCTGAATTATTAGCGAGCGAGAATGAATTTCACAATATCTGAGTTTGTTAGTGATTTATTTTGAGAGTAAAGTGATTTAGTTACATGTATTACTAGGTTTTATTTAACTTGGCAGGTGCAGTTATTCCCCCACACACTAAGAAACTATCACAATTTGTTAGTATGTGTGGGTCAAATCTAGCAACTGTTTTCCCCAACCGATTGAGCAGAAGTTTTGCATACACGTTTGGTTTGGATTTCAATGCACTATAAGCTAAAAAGCTTGTTTATTTTGATTGCCAATGGTCATTTTATTACTAGATATATCAACAAACATCAACAAAAATTGTTGAAACAATTTCAACAAATTTCTGCTTGACATAATGCTCACCGTTGTCGCTTGACAAACTTGTGGGTGGACACTTGAGGCGATATACTCGTACGTCTTCCGATTAACGGTTAGAAACAGCCTTTTTTCCAATGATTTTAGGATCGATGCAGCTGAATTTTAAATAGGGGTAGTAACTATCAGACCCATCAAATTAGAAGCATCATACTTGACTTGGGAGGTCATCTCCATGCATGACGGAACGCTGCTTCACAACCTTTTGCAATTTATCCCAATGGCCTACTTCCTAGTCTCATTTCCAGATTTGATCGTGGCGAATGACGGATCTGTCTAAGTAGCTACATACTGGTCAGGCAAAATCTGAATAGTTGAGATTATGTTAGGGTTAATCACCACGAAAGAAGAAAAAGAAGTTATCCCAAAATTGTCTCATTTGCGGCAGTGGTGAAATATTTGCCAGGAACCGCATGCAAAAATATGATAGCAGTTAAAGACCTAAGTTTCAGTAACTCCAATAGCACTTATTATCACTTAGTTTATCTTCAAACTTTTCCCACAGGTCCCAAGAAAAAGACGGAAAAATGTGGGCTGAGCCCATTTATCACTATTAACACGGGGGCAGATTAGTCCACAAATAAGAGCTTTATCCCTTGCCTGATAGCTTCTAACGAGGGCAAACCTTTAGGCTACGAGTACACTGCTGATATACATCCTAGAATTAAGCAGATACTAAAGTAATACATAGACATACAGAATGAGGCTAGTTACTTTGACTATAGTCTGTTCGTACTTCGCCTTTTTCTTAATCATCTCCCTGATCTTGATGGGTGCTGATTAACTGACTATAAGCAACCTTTTAAATGTAAAGAATGAAAGAAACCTAAGAAAATAATTTTATTCATCACTAGAGGACGCCTCGCGGTTTCACCCGCGTAGTTCCCGTTCCCGTGGGAATACAGGGATAAAAAGTAGCCTATGTCACTCGGGGATAGAGTAGCTTCCCAACGGGGAAAGAATTTTTGAAATCGGTCCAGTAGTTTTGGAGCCTATTCGGTACAAACAAACAAACAATCAAACAAACAAAAAAATCTTTCTTCTTTATAATATTGGTATAGATATGCCTCATAAAAAGAAAACAAAAAGTTTTTTTTTTAAAGATAATTATTATTATGTTGCAATGAAGACATCAAACATGAATTCCCTTTATACGTTAGTATTTCAACAAACAGTATTTCGTAATCCATTGGACATTAGCGTCTTACAATCTATGCCACAGCTTTCAGTTTTCCACCTCAGCATCCAGTTGGTAACAAACTGTATTTTGCAAACGGGTTCTAAAACCTAAACTAACACGTAATACCTACTTGGTATATCTCATCCTCAACTGTAAAACAAGCTTTTATACCATTACGTATTATTATTAAATAAACTTTTATATTAATAAATAATTGTGTATTCACGAGAAACGAACGTGTGTGCAACATTTCAACTCAATCTGTAAGATAACTTTTCCTTCTTACTCACCAGCCAGCTCAGGGGTAGATATTCTGGATGAGACAATTGCAGGGATGATTTCGCATGAGGGTCGACAGAAGTAAAAGTCTTTACATTTGGTCAACTATTTTATTACTTCACAGGCATCACTTTTGCATCACAATTTTATATGTATCACCCTTACTTGTGGATGGTATATAAACTACCCTTTTAAACTTAGCTTCAGATGCATGATGTCACAACCAGCATCGTTCCTGTGCAGATAGTATTGAGTATTTCACCAGCCGAAGTATCATGGGTGTCCGGAGCCTGTTGTAAAATGCTGTATTGCTTTTCTCAATGTATGTAGTTGACCATGTTTATTTTATTATTAAATATTTTAATTAATCCTAAGAAGCCCTGTCGATGGGAGAAAATGCGGTATTAGCATCATACAAGCACATGTCTCACAAGCATGAAAATATAGTTCAATTCCACAAATACTCACGGCGCTTGCTGGCACATTATTGCTTTAAATTTAGGGCTGATTCCCTGTCTCGTCCGAGTCATTTTAATTTATATTATTTTCCTTTTCACCAAGCTCTGATTTTTTATTGCCTGTTCGGCATCCATTCGTAATGAAAAAGAAATGTCACTCTCGTCGGCCATAGACATTGAGAATTTTATTGACCCATAGAGATGTCAAGTCTATATTTTCTTTAAGTAATTATGTATACCAGACATTAATAGGCTAGACATGTAGGAGATTGTGTGCTTGTTGAATTATATTAATGCACACAATATTTAACGGGTTTCGTAAAGAATTTATAATAATTCCGTCCCGATCTCAGCGCCATCTAGTCCCAAAGTGCCTCCACCACCTAGTGACACACCTAGGTGAAAAGGTACACTTGAGACACCAGATGTCGCCGGGAGTCGTCGCGGAAATATATTTGTTACAGTACATCTCACCCCGGTTAAAAAAAATTGATTTACAATTTTTTTTTTTAATTTAACATATTTCCATGCATATAGTGAATCTAGCTTGCTCCCTAACAGAAATTGAGGCAGTCCAAGAAAATCTAATTCATATAAGAACTACCTAGATTAAGTTTTATATAAAAAAAAAACTAATAGTTTAAAAAAATATAGTTCAAAACTTATTTATCAAGTTTTTAAGTTTCTAATTATGTACAAAATGTACTAAATATTAGAACATTAGCAATAGTCAAATAACTAGCAGATAAAAACTTTGATTGTTCTCATCTAAGACTAATACGACATACTCAGTGATTGTCCCAAAACAGATAGCAATTAAAAGCATCTATGTATCAAAACACAATCGCCAAGTAGCCAGTTTAAATGCTAGTTATGCCATTAACTAATTTTATTTAAGTTAATGTTTGATTCATCAAACATTTAAGTATGTTAAATGTTTAAGAGTCAGGTTATACTCAAAAGAGATTTAACCTTTTATTATTTTTAAGTTTAGACCAATAACTGATCAAGTTAAGTTTTATAAACAACAGAAACACTGCTTTTTTTAAATCGGCAAGTGTTATAAGTATCAAGTTGTTCAAATGTATATAAGTAAATGTAGACAAGTACTAAATCAAGTTAAGATTCGCAACAGAAAGTAACATTGCCTTTTAAATCAGCAAATGTTCCATTAAGTACCCATTCATTGTATACAGGGTGTTTGGAAGGGAGCTGTACATACGCCTAGGGTAGAAACTAGGGATAGTCTGCTACCTACCCCCGCCCATTATATTGACCTTGGCCTCAAGGTTTTTTTTTAATTTATTTTTATTTTTTATTTGACTTTTTTGTGATTTTTTGACTAAAACTACCTGTAGCTCAAAATCTATCCATGGGACCGGTCGGCTAATGGTCTTGTTTTAATCGTTAGAGTCTTAGGGTCCTGCAAAAAATTATTTTACACCAGAAAATTGTGGAGAAGAAAAGTTATGGGGCCTGAAGTACCATAGTAAGGTAAAGAAATAATTTTAAGGGCAACTTTCTATGGGGTTTAAAAAAAACTAACAGGGTTGGAGTTCTTCTGATTTTTTTAAAACATCCTCAGTCCATGCCCTTTCTAACGATATGCTAAAAGTGTATTTATCACTTTTAGTTTTAAAGTTATTAATTAATTTCCGCAACTAGGGCACTTTTACCACCACGAGTCGACATTTGTAAGACAAATGTAATTTCCAGAATTTAAACCAGTTTGGCCTACAGTTGGCAAATTTGTTGTCTCACTCTTACACGAGAGCAACATGTAAGAGACAAAACATGTCATGTCATGTCTCTTTCGCTCTTGGGTCGACGGGGCCGGGCAGGTAACTCGTTGGGGTCTTTGTTAGTCAGTCGAGATTTACCCATCTTAGCTAACTTACGTACTTGCCGTTACGACGCTCCACTGTTTTCGTTAATTTTGTTGAGTTTGTTATTACTTGGTTTTTGTTAAGTTTTGTTATTTGTTACCTTGTTGTTGGCAAAATGGCTGGATTTACCAGTGAAGAGTACACCGACATGCTGGTGGTGTATGGAATGGCTGATTGCAATGGGCGCGAGGCACGGAGGATTTATCAAGAACGGTATCCTAACCGGCGAGTGCCTAACCACCAAACGTTTGGCTCAACTTATCGGCGTCTGCGAGAAACCGGAAATTTAAATTTCCGGGAACCAGCCGTGAACAGATTTAAACCAAATTTGGCTGCGGAAGAACGCATATTGGCTGAATTTGAGGAAGATCCGACCAGAAGCGTAAGAACCGTAGCCCGGACGCTTGGTTTAAGCGTGTGGAAAGTCTGGTCGGTTCTTCGCGAAAATGGACGTCATCCTTTCCACTACACCCCTGTTCAAGGTAATTTTTTACATAAAGTTTTTGTTTTTAGCTCTTATGTAATGAACTAGCATGTGAATTTCATAGGCAATTTTTAAATTAACATGAGCATGTGTGTGAGAGAGAGAGAAATGGAAAGACAGAGATAGCAATCAATGTTACATAGCTACTAATTCATAAGGAAACCGCTAACGTTGATATTTTTATTGTTTTAGGCTTAGAGGATAACGACTATGCAAGAAGGGTGGAGTTTTGCCGCCACTTGCTCCATACGGACGTGGAAGATATTAATTTTTTACGGAGTATTCTCTGGACTGACGAGTCCAAGTTTGACAAGGAAGGAATTGTAAATTACCACAATCTCCATCACTGGGCACCCAGAGATCAAAACCCGAGAGTCAAGAGGCACAGAGGTTTTCAACGAAGGTTCTCCGTGAACGTATGGGCAGGCGTCATCGGTAATCGGTTGATAGGGCCGCACTTTTTGCCAGACAACCTAAACGGGCAAAACTACTTAGATTTCCTCGAAAACGATTTGCCTGATTTAGCGGAAGAAGTGTTTGACGAAGATCGGCCCATAGTCTTCCAGCACGACGGCTGTCCTGCTCATTGGAGCCTAGCAGTGAGGGAGCTTCTGGACAACTGCTTTCCTAATTCTTGGATTGGTCGGGGTGGGCCAATTCCCTGGCCCCCAAGGTCGCCTGACCTTACCCCACTCGACTTCTACGTCTGGGGAAGGGCGAAAGAGTTGGTGTACGCAGAAGAAGTACCAACAAGGGAGGTTCTAATTAACAGGATCCACGCCGCATTCGATACAATGCGCGAGGAACTGCTGCTTAGAACGGTGACCGTGGAGATGAGGAAGAGGTGCCGAGCATGTTTACAGGTCAATGGTCATCAATTTGAACAAAATTTGTAATTAATTAAAATTAGTAATTAATTAAAATTTGTAATTTAATGACATTAGTCATTACTAAATTTTTTGTTTCATTTGCCATCCTTTTACGATCGAACACATTTAATTTTCATTAGTTGAAATTTTTGCTTGAAGTGCCCTAGTTGCGGAAATTAATTAATAACTTTAAAACTAAAAGTGATAATTACACTTTTAGCATATCGTTAGAAAGGGCATGGACTGAGGATGTTTTAAAAAAATCAGAAGAACTCCAACCCTGTTAGTTTTTTTTTAAACCCCATAGAAAGTTGCCCTTAAAATTATTTCTTTACCTTACTATGGTACTTCAGGCCCCATAACTTTTCTTCTCCACAATTTTCTGGTGTAAAATAATTTTTTGCAGGACCCTAAGACTCTAACGATTAAAACAAGACCATTAGCCGACCGGTCCCATGGATAGATTTTGAGCTACAGGTAGTTTTAGTCAAAAAATCATAAAAAAGTCAAATAAAAAATAATAATAAATTAAAAAAAAACCTTGAGGCCAAGGTCAATATAATGGGCGGGGGTAGGTAGCAGACTATCCCTAGTTTCTACCCTAGGCGTATGTACAGCTCCCTTCCAAACACCCTGTAGATATAGGATAACCTAATCAAGTTAAGATTCGCAACGAAAAGTAAACCCGCCTTTTTAAATCAGCAAGGGTTACATTGAGCACCTATCCGTTGTATAGATGTAGGTAAATGTCTACTTTAGTTAAGTTTTATAATTCAGAATACTACTAAGTTTTTGCATCATTGTGTTTCCTTTCATCCATCCATATACATACCCAGTTATTAAATTAACGCCGACTTAAAAAAAAAATCCTTATACCCTACCAGCATTCATTCATCCCTTTCTTAATTAAATATTTGCACCTCCATTATTGAATTATGTGCAAATATTTTAACACAACAATGATTATAACTAGAGAATCTTCATATTTTACATTAATGTATTTAAATCAATTGAGGACCATTGTTAACATGGACACTTATAGGCTTTCTGTGTACAAGAAACACTATTCACGATAGCATTGTTTGTTGTAATCCGTATAGGAAACGACATAACATATCTACCATAGTGATCAGAGTATAATAAATACCACATTGTGTTACTTTTAGTTGACACAGGAAAAAAAAGACCTAATAAGTTTAAGCATTGTTCACATGTACAAATTTAGGTAATTTTGTGTACAAGAAACACTAGTAATTCAATCAAAGTACTGCTTGTTGCATTCCGTATAGGAAGAAATCAACATAACAATTAGAATATACTATAAAATTGTGCTTCTTCTAGTTGACACAGTAAAAACATCCTAATAAGTCACTACAAATTGTTTATTTTATTTATTTTAAGATTGGGCGCCAGTGGGATCATAATTAAATAGTTATTATAGATGTCCCACATTTTCTTTTGGCATTAATATCTTCCAAAAGAATTTAACAATTAAGTTATATTTATTTTTAGTATAAATTATTAAGTATGAAAATAATTATTAGAGAAATTCTCATTAAGTAATGTTTAAAGCGAGCTACGATACATATAATTATAAAAGTACCTCCTGAATTTATTCTTTATTTAAATGAACAGCTCAGCAACAGGTTTCCGAACACCAGTGTACCTCATCAGATAACAACATAGGTGCGGAATAATCCATCTCCTTGATGCTTCCACTATGATTCAACTACACAGGGAACGATACTGCTTGCAGACCACATCATCAGTTGCTTTATGATCTGTTGAAATATAATAACATTTAAGTATATGAACTAATTCTTCCTTATGAAGATAGTCAAATAAAATTGCTATAAGCATGTTGAACAAAAAACACTTTTTGTTCTAAATATACAAAATTAATTATCAGTTAAACAAAACATTCACTGGTGGAAAGGTATATAGTTTAAATAAACCATGTGACTATAACCCCACTTTTAAATTTATATATAATGTTAAAGTTTTGTTTTTTTAGTTTAGTTTTAAGTAATGAACAAAAACATAAATGTTGAACAAAAACAATTGTTTGTTCCATGTATATATTTAAACCTAATTAACAGTTATAATAACTATGTTAAATTAGAGTGTTTTATATTCAATTTAACAAAACATTTATCAGTGAAATGGTTTATAGTTTTTAAATAAAACATGTGACTATAACCGCACTTTTAAATTTTATATAAAGTTAATGTTTTGTTATTTTAAGTTTTAAATTTAGCAATCATGAAGTTAACCTATAGTTTGGTTAAGTTCTTAAGTTTTCAAGTTATAACTACTAGACACAAAATAAGTAATCAAGTATTACAATCAAACTACATGCGACACATTGGTCGTACAAATTGCAAGTTTGTTAAGTACATCCATCAAGCCTCATGCCCCACGTTGGGCGCCAATTGTAAGATAACTTTTCCTTCTTACTCACCAGCCAGCTCAGGGGTAGATATTCTGGATGAGACAATTGCAGGGATGATTTCGCATGAGGGTCGACAGAAGTAAAAGTCTTTACATTTGGTCAACTATTTTATTACTTCACAGGCATCACTTTTGCATCACAATTTTATATGTATCACCCTTACTTGTGGATGGTATATAAACTACCCTTTTAAACTTAGCTTCAGATGCATGATGTCACAACCAGCATCGTTCCTGTGCAGATAGTATTGAGTATTTCACCAGCCGAAGTATCATGGGTGTCCGGAGCCTGTTGTAAAATGCTGTATTGCTTTTCTCAATGTATGTAGTTGACCATGTTTATTTTATTATTAAATATTTTAATTAATCCTAAGAAGCCCTGTCGATGGGAGAAAATGCGGTATTAGCATCATACAAGCACATGTCTCACAAGCATGAAAATATAGTTCAATTCCACAAATACTCACGGCGCTTGCTGGCACATTATTGCTTTAAATTTAGGGCTGATTCCCTGTCTCGTCCGAGTCATTTTAATTTATATTATTTTCCTTTTCACCAAGCTCTGATTTTTTATTGCCTGTTCGGCATCCATTCGTAATGAAAAAGAAATGTCACTCTCGTCGGCCATAGACATTGAGAATTTTATTGACCCATAGAGATGTCAAGTCTATATTTTCTTTAAGTAATTATGTATACCAGACATTAATAGGCTAGACATGTAGGAGATTGTGTGCTTGTTGAATTATATTAATGCACACAATATTTAACGGGTTTCGTAAAGAATTTATAATAACTCCGTCCCGATCTCAGCGCCATCTAGTCCCAAAGTGCCTCCACCACCTAGTGACACACCTAGGTGAAAAGGTACACTTGAGACACCAGATGTCGCCGGGAGTCGTCGCGGAAATATATTTGTTACAAATCGAACACCGAGAAATCGCTCCAATTATAAAAGCAAATTTTGATAAAAGACACCGGCAGGCTTAACATATCTTGCAAGATCAAAACGATAGCGATTTTTTGACAATAATTCCTCTTCAATACAGAACTTTTAGAGATTCAGGCGTTTTTTTTTAGAAATAAGTGCATTTGACATACAGCGACCGATTAGCAAACGGTTGTGTAGGACCTACCATATCTACACTGTAGGTAATTCTGACTTTAATGACATAAATCAGCAATCTCCGCGCGATTATATGATTTCGGTTTCTTACATAATAAGCCTGCGAGAAAGTTTAATCTGAATAAAAGCTTATAATAAACACCTCTACGCAGTATTCTCTTATCAAGCAATAATAAGAGAATACTGCGTAGATGTGTTTTCTTCTTCCTGAAAGTGTAATAAAAATTGTTACTGTTCTCGTGTTATACATAGAAAAAAGAAAAGTCGTGTGGCACTCGGGGACTACCGCGGTAAAGCTATTGCATAGCATTTATTCTAGATCCAGTCCTGGAAAATGCGTCAAAAAATTAAAAACGTTAAAAACTCGAAAACGTAGCGAGCTAAACCCGCATTTATTTACGATTAATAAAACTCTAAAAAACAAAACAAAAATACCCTTATTCACATTGAAATAAGGTCGCTTTTCTTTGACAAGCAAAAGTGACCCTTATTCTCATTAGCATAAGGTCCACATTGATCACCATTGTCACAGAAACAGCTCAGAGAGACCGATAAAAGGCAAAAAAATTACGACCAACAAAAATTTTAAAACCCTCATATCTCAGAAACGGTTGGAGTTAGCGCATTTCTGACAAAAAATTTCCCCCCCTGCCCGACGCTACTTCATCCAGGAGAACAAGATAGGATTTACCCCCCCCCCCCTTAACCGTTTACCTCCCCCCGCAAAAAAATTTTTCATTCTAAAATTACCAACACGGAAATCGAAAACACGTGCAACAAACCTCTCCCCCTCGCCCCCCTGCCCCTCACCACTCAGATTCCACAGAATTCAAAACCTTATAAAAAGTCAAAGTATCACCGCCGTGCCCGTCGGAGTGGGGAGCGTGAGGTTTTTTCGTTACGGAATTTTTGGATTCGGACCCCGCGCTCAAGGCCCGCGATAGAAGCTATGCAATAGCTTAAAAACTTAATTGGTAGTTTTTGATTGTAACTGTATTATTTGAAGGTACTGGAAATCTGCCTTGGGTGGAGTGACAGGCAGACAATATTGCTGAGCTTAGAAGTGCCAGGAACTGAGGATTCAAATTGTTTTCAATCAAACAGACTGGGTTCTGGTAGGTCACATTTAATATTATAATCACGATTCGAGAACACAGTTCAAGTAAAAGCTACTTCAGTGAAGTATTCTATCCTGCAACAATTTCTTACATGAATCTTAAGCTTTGGGGACTACATAGAATAGAATAGATCATGCAACAAATAAAAACATTTTCACAATTCAAATCTAACTACTTCCACTGTCAACAACACCTGACAAGTGTCCCTAAACAAGGCCTCCTATCATTAATATTTCCTAATAATATTATATTCTTTGCCAGTCTGTTCTCAGCCGAGGTCCCTCGTCATCTTTAATCGGCGCCGACAGCTCTGTACTAATGAGAAAAGTAATGATGAGCTACAGACTCAAAGGAAGCTTTAATCAACACCTACGTAAGCTCTTAGTATTCGTTTTTTCGGCTCTAGTCTCGGAAAATTGTGTAATTAAATTAGGTACGCTGTTATTTTGTGTATTAATCTCGTACTTTTTATTTGGTTACGTTTGGATTAAGTTCGTCTAAGATGATAGTAAAATATATTTTGTGTCATGACATATAATTATTTTTTAACGGGCCTCTTACTACATCTGATATAGTTTAAGGGATACTTCATACCCGTAAAAACAGGTTTAGTACATCTGGCCGTCCTAAGAAGTTGACAAAAAATATCTATTAAGTCCGTCTTTTAGATAACCTAGAAATATTGGACACGTATTTTTCTTTTCCCACGTAAACAAAAAAATACAACGATACAGTGCGTTGAAATATCTTGTGACGACACGGTGTGCTACACTTTATACTGACAAAGTGACATAACAAGCCCCAACTCCTTAACTTTGATGCGCTTTATCTTTGTCAGTTATTATTTGTTTGATAAAGCAAAAAATACGGATAAAATAATATTATTTGTTTATGCCACTGACGGACTAAATATAATCATGTTTTTTTCTGCCCAGGAAACATACCTATTGGTCTGCTGGCTAGCCTAGCTTCCCTTACCATTTTATATGCAATTATTCAATATAAACTAATAAATGTTGGTAATTGTTTGTAAAGAATTACTGATTGATTATAAAAATTCCTTTACCGAAAGAAAGTAACAGTATCGCTGATTTTAGTACTGGAAAAATTGTACCATTACTGTCAGTAGAAAAGGTATCGAGAGCAAAGCCGCAAGAAAAGGCTAGTACAAGGAAGCCGATTCTTTGAGTCCCAAATTCAATTCTAATACTAGAATACCTAAGGGAGGTTGCCTGGAAGAGATCACGGAATTCGATAAGGTAACTTAGGGTGTTCCTACAATAAATTATATAATAACAAATAGATAAGGAAAAGGGAAATTAGTTTTCAATGAGCACGTTTTACCTGTATAACGGCAAGGAAATAGAGATTGATAAGTTTGTTATTCACACGGGACTAAATCCAATCGCTTCACATTAGGGCCTAAAGGGTACAGACAAATAGGGCATCATTAAATTTATTAAGGTGGGCAGTATTACCGTAGTTTAGGGTTGAAACGTAGGAGGAAAGTTTTAGTAATATCAATTGGTATGTTAGTTGTAATTGATGAGAGTTTTGAGTCATATCCGTGGGCTTATATGAGCATGATATATTGGGTAATTGTAGCCAATTTCAGACGCTTTCGCAGGTATTTTTGGACAGCCCGTTTTAGATATTTTGGATACAATGATAAACGGGCATCACTGAAGATATTATTGGGCTATTTACTTTTATATTTTTCGTACTCCAGCGCTAGTTTTTTTTTCCGATTAGTTTCGATGCTGAATCAAATACAGTTAAATCGATTCTTTAGCACTCGTCGCACTTCATCTTCTTGGCACTTTCTGGTCTCAGCTATTATGGATTCTGGCTTTCATGAGTTGCAGTGATAGTGAATAAAGTATCGGTCTATAGCCCCTTCAAAAAGATCTGAAAAGGGCGACAGTTAAGATATATTTGTTCTGACCTAGTTTGACCTAGCGCGCCGACGCTTACGTACTTTGTGGTTATTGGCGTAGACTGGTTTAATATTAGTTAGTCGAATATTATGAACGCTTTTATCTCTAGAAGGTTCCTTTCGTTAAGATCTTACTTGAACTAATATTAGACAGGCAATCAAGAAAATCTTCTTATCGTACAAAATAATATAAGTGAGTATATTTTATCCATACTAATATTACAAATGCGAAAGTAACTCTGTCTGTCTGTTACCTTTTCACGCCTAAACCACTGAACTGATTTATATGAAATTTGATATGGAGATAGTTTGTGACTCTGGGAAGGATATAGGAGTTTTATCCCGGAAATCATCTGTAAGAGGATGAAAAGGGGGGTGGCAGTTTGTATGGAGAACTAATAATTTCTCAAGTAAGGGGCCCAAAAACCTACCAACAGTATGGTGCGATATGAAAAAATAGGCTATTCGAAGTACTAATGCTAGTCTGACGAAGTCGCGGGCAACAGCTAGTTCTAATATATACTGACTATAAGAGAACAAAAGCGGCAATCACTTCATTTCAGTGAGTTCTCTCTATTAATGTCTGGACCGCTTTCTTACTTAAAACGTACTACAAATGTTTAAATTCATTTACAATTATGGTGCTTCGAGTTTTTTAAGGTATCTTCAAAACCAGATTCTCAGAATCATAAAAACTTACTCACATTTTTTTAATAGAAAAAATATTATCTTTTACTGAATAAAAAGATAAGACAATTTGACCCATGCTTGTTCTTTTAATGAAAAGATAAAGGTAGTGCGTAAATAGAAGATAAGTGTGTACAAAGTGCTCCATTTCAGATTTTGAATCTGCTCCCTAAGACTTTTGACTTACTCCTTGGTGTTAGTTGTGAACTTACTTAATGTTTTCTATTGTTTTGTCTAAGGAAGTTATAGTTTTTTAGTTGCGTTGGTAAGGTCCTCTTGCACCAAAACTTAACTCAGAGTTATAATGAGCCCAGGTAACCTACTAACTCGACGTTAGTACGATATCGCAGGGAAGCGCAAGCGGACAAAATAATTTACCACTATTTTTGCTTGAATCAGTTTTTTGATTTTCCAAAAATATTCCCTGGAATGACGTGTGGTCCGGTTTGTCATTTTCTCATATCCTGCTATCCAGTACCTCCTGGATTCTGGAGATTAATATTCATCCTATCACAGCATTAACCAGATTGTTGAGGTAAAAGTCCTTAGCTGTGTCTGGAGTGAAAAACGGTTGATATGCGAATGAATGCTTATGGCAAAACTTAACCTATTATATTCTAAAATATTTACAAGATTCTAAGTACCTACATTCATATCAAAATGAAATAAGTCAAATATTATGTCGGTAAGACGAAAAGATTTGTATTACGTGCTCGTCGTATAAAAGCTTGCGCCACGCCTAAGCTGATATGCTGGTATTCCACTAGCCGCCAGCGCGCGTACATGGTACAATTATGTAGGTATGTGTTGCAGCTAAACAGATTATCGATTCACTTAGGGAGACAAATATGCAGTCGCTGCTTATAAAATAATTGAATTCAGTTGCAGGAAAACATCGTGAGGAAACTGGCAAGTCCTGGGAACAAAAATTCGAATACTTGTAAAGCCCGCATCGGGCCCGCGTGGTGGATTACGGTCCATTCCCTCTCACAGAGTGGAGGCCTGTATCCCAACAGTGGGAACAGCAACACTGAAGCTTGACCAGCTATAACTAACATGAGATTATGAACTGACAATGGCCAAACCATAAACAAAACTAAAATGTTGAATAATGAACACTCTTGGCCATAGTCATAACAAAATGAAAACGACTTACCAGATTGGCATAAAGATAAGTGTTTATGGATCTTTTCACTCGTCGACAAACTCTGCCTTGACCTGTCCAGTTCCTTGGTTGTTGCTAACCTCCTTGCTGCTCCGCTCCTGACTGGTTTTTCATTATTCAAGACTGAGGGTAGTCACAGAAAACTCAACGATTCTTTAAATTATATTGGCATATGTGTTGGATCATTTGGATCCCTTCATGGTAGTAGTGCTGACTGGTGCCAATCCATGCGTCATGTTCGTGAACGGGCGCCATCAGATGGGATTGGTCATAACTTGGCTGCTTGGACCTGTTTTTAATTTGTTACTTTTGTATTTTAAATGTTTTGTTTTACACTAAATATAAAAGGGCGGGGCGTATGAAAAGGAATTATGGTTTAGTTGAAATAAAATATTTTGATTTTAAATTTTCTAGACCTGCGTGCTCTTAAAATCACTGATGGTCTTATGACTATTCAGTTTAAAATCGTTAGCTACCATTGAGAGACCGAGTTCTTTCATTGAATATTGCACAAACATTAAATTTTTACATGAATCTGAGTATTTCCAGCATTTAATATCACAATACATGATCCCTCACATAGCTCTGCATGCATATTCAGTCCTATATTAAACCAATATATTATTCAAAGCCAATACATTATCTCTAATGCCCATTTTGACATAGACGGCTTGACGCTAAACCGCAGTCATGTTATCATAGAACTGCCATTGTAAAAGTAAAGCTAAATGTGAATCAATTTGGAAAATCAGCACAACTTCATTACAAAGCAGTGGATTAAAATAATAAAAATAAGTTTAAAAAATAAGTTTACAAACTAAAACCAGACTTCTGAAAAATCACGCTCTAAAAAGTATGACATAAGAAAATATTCTCGAAAATTTACCGTGGTCGTATGCCACCTACCGCAACAAAAAAATACATTTTGCAAAGTAGTATACGACCACGAAACAAGACGCTTCAAACGACACCTGATTTGTCAAATTATGATAAGTAGTTTAGAAGTTTTGAGAGAAAAGATGAACATACATACATACATACACACATGATTCACGAAGATTCATAAAATTAAAACAAACATACAAAAGGCGGCCTTATAGCTTTCATATTTTTTGTTCTTATAATTTTACTAAGTACAATTAGGTACTTAAAACGTACTACTAAAATAAATATATAAATACATACATACATCTAAATATACAAACAAGAAAACAATACAGCTTAAACACGAGCAGGATCACAGAGACAAGTAGAACATTACTTATCTCTGTGATCCTTTATGAGTGTTTTAAAGATAGGCTGCTCATACCTGGACAGTAAATGATTTATCCAAGAATGTAGTGAAATGCATGTATTTTTTTCATATCATATAATTTTGTTCCTAGTACCGTTTACAAAAAGAATAAAAATATCATAGAATTCAAGTATTACAAAAGTAAACACGTTATTAATTGTAAAGCTCTCGAAATCTTGCTACAAAAATAAAACAAAAGCAGTTTACCTTAAATGCTACTGGAAGATAGCAACGAACTTCAAAAGACCAACTTATTTATGAAAACGGAGCAAAACCAAAAACAATATAAGTGTTAAATACAGGTCTTTGGGTCCCAAGCCAGGAGTTAAACACCGGGGCCCATAGCAGCGTTGGGACTCCCGGACCCTGTCTGAACCTGTACCCCACGAAACTGCGGTTCGCAGCAGTGGAAACCTAGGGATTTGCTCCTTATTGTGAGATACCCTGGTACCTATCTTACAGGTGGGAAGTGGTACTACTAAAACAATTTGTGCAGTCTTACCTGAGATTCCCGCGGTGATCCTCTGGGCTCGCTCAATCACGCGCCTGGCCGAGGGTTTTAGGACAATATATATATATAATAAAGGACAATGATTGGATGGGACCACCAACGCGTTCTGGGCCGGGTTCCAGCTTCCGGCAGACACACACGCGTTTCCCACAAAAGCACATCGATGTACTTGAAATATGTTCAACACCACCTTCGCGGGCGCCCCACAAACCGATTGCGAACGGCGGGTGCTATTAGCTATTACAAATAGGCGAAACACATCTCGATTCGATATGTTTCGACAAGAACCCGAATTCAGCGTGTGCTCACAACAAAATTTCTCTTTCGACTGTCAAGTGTCAGCTGTCAAATCGTTGACCGCCCACCGACACGGTGTTGCAAGTTAATACCAAAATCGGGACGAAACATCCCCCCGTCTCATGAGTTATGTAATAAATGGGCAAGCGTGCTAAATTGCCACTGCTCACTTCAAAACCGAATCTCCGACCATGACCTTTGCAACTCTGGGATCTCCGTCAGACCCATAGAACAAATCTACATTGCGTCTACGACGCCAATGCAAAGGCAACAAATTTGGTTCTTTAACAAATACAAGGTCTCCGACTTTGGGAGGGTCAGTTTTGTCAGTCCACTCAACGCGCTGCTGCAAAATATGCAAATATTCAAAACACCAACGATGCCAGAAACTTTGGAACATCTGTTGGAGCAATTCAAAACGCAGCAATTGCGAAGATTCAATTTCCCTGAAGGGGTATTCCGGCAGGGCGCTGAAGGGCCGACCAATCAAAAAAATTACCAGGGGTCATGACTTCCAGGTCATTTGGGTCTAAGGAGATCGGACAGAGATGGTAGCGAATTAAGGACGGCCTCAACTTTACAAAATACCGTAACAAGTTGCTCAGATGTGAAAATAGTTTCACCAACAACACAAACAATATTTATAAAAATGTCAATTAATTCCCATTTGCGCCATGGCAAATCTCAAATTCTATTTACCCTTATTTAGATAATTACAAATGACATTTAAATATCTATCAGCGCCCTTATAATTAGTACCGTTATCAGAACGGATCAAAGAAGGTAGTCCTCGGTGCGAAACAAGTCTACCTAGCGCTGCAACAAACACATCTGTGATGAGGGCAGTTACAAGTTCCAAGTGAACCGCCTTGGAGGCCAGACAAACGAACACACACTGGTAGGCCTTGACAGCCTTGGCGTTCCGAAGTTGAGAAGTCTTCACCAAGAAGGGACCAGTGAAATCGGTTCCGACCGAAGCAAATGGTCTGCTCTCCGTCACTCGGTCGGATGGCAAATCACCCAATATGGGTTGAGTGGGAGCAGCCTTCAACTGCATACATTTAAAGACGATGCCACGAATAGTGCGTCTGGCCGACAAAATCCAAAATTCACGCTGCAAAATGGCTAAGGGGGCGTTGCATCCGGCGTGTGCATTATTAATGTGTCGATCGGACACCAACAATTTCACGAACGCTCCTCCTTTAGGGAGCAACAAAGGATGGCGAGCACCACAAGGCAAATTCGAATTCCGCAGTCGTCCCCCGACTCGGAGCAAACCAGATTGGTCTAGGAATGGATTAAGACGAGCGATTGGGCATTTCAAAGCTGAGCATTTCTTCAGGGCTTCAATAGTCTGGTCAAAGTGCTCGGCTTGTACAGCACGAACCAACAACATCAGGGCCTCTTGGCGTTCATAAGGCGACAAAACTGAGGATAAAAATTTATTATTAGGTTTCCGTCCGTTACGTATGAAACGCCGGATCCAAGCGGTGTCTCCTAACAATTTCGACAAAGAACTGTATGTGTCCGAAAGACAATCCAAATTGTATGCAAGTTGCGTTTCAATAATTCCAATACGCAAAACTGGCAAAACTTCTGGAGAGGAGAACTTATTCTGGGGCCAGGACGACTTGCGATACGTCAACCAGTCTGGTCCCCACCAAAGAGAATGGTCAACCAGGGCAGGAGCCTCGCAACCACGTGACGCGCAGTCTGCGGAGTTCAATTCTCCTGGGACATGTCTCCAGATCAATTTAGCCTCAGAGTTCTGACTTTGTGAGACTCTATTCGCCCCAAAAACCTCCAAAGCATGAGCTGAGGTGCGAAACCAACAAAGGACTATGCCATTATCAGTCCTTGTTCCTCAATCCGCGGGGCGGAGCACTTCAACACGGGACCCGTAAGTCCAAAACCAAAAACCGTCGGTACAACTACTAACCCATTTGTCTGCAGAACCCACTTGGTCCTGGAAAAAATCAAACCCGAAACATCCGCACCCATATACGGGTCCGGGTACCAACCACTTCGGGTCGGCAGGAGTTAGGTCCGACGTCAATTTCACCACTGCAGGGCTAATGGTTGCCTGCGGGTGTCTGGCCAAAATGTCATCCAAAACAACAGCCTTGGCCAAGATTCTTGGCCCACAATGAACAGGCGAAACACAAATTTCAATTTCTCCCCGTTCACCAACCGCTTCAATACCACCCATATAGTAGAATGGTGGAATCTACGTGGGAGACCCAATCTTTCAACTAAACAAAAGGATACAAGATAGCCTTGAGCACCCGAATCCAAAAGAGCACGAACTAACAAAGATTTACTCTTCGGGCCCCAGATCATTACAGGGACAGTTGGCAGAAGGACTGTCTCTGGCTGGGTGGCTGTAGTGGAGGAGAGGGAGGCTACTACCTAATGTTGATAACCCCTCTGGCGTTGGTAGTCGTCCTTGAAAGCGGACGCTTCCTCCAATTGAGGACGGGTGGAGGGGTGCCCCCGCCTTTGCGAGGTATACCCCGTCGAGGATCCACCTGGGGTTGGTGGTGATGCTTTCCCCCGCCTATGGGGGAGCGTCCGGCATCATCAGGGCCAACAACACCATTTTGGTCCGGACACAACAAGCGGTGGTGCCTACCTTGACAGTGCGGGCAAGGAACCGACCTCTGGCAATCCCGCTGCAAATGCTGTCCCTGACAAGTGTAGCACCACTTGCGGCTGTTGGCGATTCCACGTCGGTCCTTTGTGTTCCGTTCTAGGAACTTCGGACAGAACGTGACCACATGGCCATCCGTGCTGCAATATGAGCAGCGCATACCGTGAACCTGAGTCGCTACGTATTTATGAGGAGGGCGTCGTGGCCCACAAGGGGAGGGGCGTGCACCAACACGACGCTGGTCCGGAGTTGACCGCTCTGGGGCCCGCGAGGGACCTTCGACACCAGAGTTATCCAAAAGACGACACTCCTCATCCAAAGACTTCAACAAATTATCAAAAGGGGGGAGGTGTGTGAAATCATCCCCACCATATTTCCCATGTGCAAAACCCCTCAACCTAACGGTTGCCTCAACAATGTCATCCGAGAAACCGTAAAATTGCATGAAGTCTGCCTCAACCGCAGCGGCCAACTCAGTGCCCTCGGTGGACAATAGCACCAAACACTCCGCAAAGCATTCATCCACCCTGGCTTGACGGGCTGGGAGTTCACTATAACGGGCCAACAAAGCCTCTGATCTATCATAAATGATAATGATAAATGATTTTATTTCTATAAGTTGGTTTATACAAACACTTTTACATGTCGAACATATTTTTTAAAACTAGATGAGGTCGGCGTTTCCTATCTGACTACTCTGAAAAGAAAGGCCGAAACAAACTCAGAGGTCACAGTCTCTTTTAAAGTCCAGACAAAATATTGGTTAGATCATGTGAAGACCATGTAGACTGATGTCTGAAATGGTCTTTTGAGGAAAGAACCAGCCAGATTGAGTGGACCTGTCCAGTCAGTGCACGCATTTGTCAATAACCGAGCAGCTCAACTCAGAATTTAAGGAGCTCAACGATTCGACGAACAATACCAAAGAAAGGACATTCGGGTAGGCCGCATAAACTACTCAAACTGCCAGACCATGATTAAAAACTAAGATAAATTTAAATTAAAACAAAAAAGAATGATCCACATAGTCTTCACATTCACAATAATTAATATAAAATAATATAATACTTTAAAAAGTAAATATTCTTGTCATTGCAAGAAAAGCAAAAAAAAAAAAACAAGAACTAAATTCACGGTGCAAAATATAATAAAAAAAAACAAAATTAATTGGAGCAGCTCAATCCCAAGCCTTTTTGTCTTCAAGGTAATCTTTAGTTGTATAAAACGCTTTCTGGCACAACTTACGTTAAATAAAAGATTTGAATTTATTAAGACTTAAATGTTGTACGTGGCTTGGAAGCTTATTATAAAAGCGTACACATTGACATCTAAACGTGCCACCTATTTTCTTGAGCCTTGTTGTAGGTACTACAAATTTGTGTTTATTCCTAGTATTTATGTTATGGATATCACTGTATTTTTTAAACAATTTTATATTTTTATGGGCATATAAAAGATTTTCATAAATATACTGAGAAGGCACAGTCATTACATTAATCTCCTTAAATTTCTCTCTGAGAGAGTGTCTTGGGCTTAATTTATAAATTGACCGAACAGGTCTTTTCTGCAAAACAAAGATAGTCTGGATATTTCCCCACAACAGAATACCGTACGACATTACAATATGAAATTAGCTAAAGTATACTAAACGGGCTGTCTCTATGTCAGTTAAATTACGAATTTTTCTAACAGCATATGCTGCGGAGCTTAGCTTCTTTGACAATTTATCTATATGTAGGCCCCACTGCAGCTTAGCATCCAAAGTTAAGCCTAAGAATACTGTGCTATTTTCAGGATTCAATTCTTCGCCCTTTATCAATACATCGGTTTTCACCTGCCTAACGTGAGGTAGGGTAAATTTAATGCATTTGGTTTTTTTTTCATTAAAAAGTAAATTATTAACATTGAACCAGTGAACTACTTTTGAGATCGCGCTATTTACATCGTCAGTAACCAGCTGCTGACGTTTAAGTTTATACAAAAGTGAAGTATCATCCGCAAACAACACTATATCATGGTTATCCTTTATGAGGTAAGGCAAGTCATTAATATAAATAAGAAACAAGAAAGGACCAAGAATCGAGCCCTGTGGGACTCCCATTGTTACCATAGATCCAGGAGATCTTTTTCCATTAACGCCAACGGTCTGAATCCTATTACTCAAATATGAAGTAAGAAGATCCAGAGCGCTGTTCCGGATCCCGTAGTGGCGGAGTTTCCTGATTAGCGTTTCATGAAAAACACAATCAAATGCTTTGGACAAATCACAAAAGATTAAAGATAAAGATAATTTTATTTTGCAAATATGGGTAACATAAAACGATGACAAAAAAAACAAATAATAGTACAGCCATATTTTACCACGTAGGCATGCAAAAGATTTAACATCAACTTACAACTAATACTAATAATTTTAAACTATTATACACAAAATAATTTCAAAATATTCAATAATTATACATAATTATGCACTAGCTTAAAAACTGTTTCTCAATCAGGAACTCATTAATATTATAATATGCTTTTGCCACTAAAAAGCTTCTAAGTCTCTTTTTAAATAAAGGTAGCGGAAGCTCTTTCCATATCTTCGGTAATCTGTTATAAATGACGGGCGCCATGCAGTAGACACTTTTGCGCATAAGTGCTGTCTTGGCTGACTCCAGACAAAGCACACTATTATCGCGTCTATTGCGAGGTACTACATCTGATAGTCGTCTAAATCGACTCGGATTTGTCTTTACAAACACAGCTACTTCAAATATGTACAAACAAGGTAATGTTAATATTTTGTAATTTCTAAAGCATGGTTCACAACTGTGAACCATGCTTTAGAAATTACAGTGTCAGTGGGTTTAAGTTTAAACATTGCTCGAATGCATTTTTTTTGAACCTTGAAAGCAGTCACTCTTTCAGTAGAGTTGCCCCAAAATATAATCCCATACCGTAAATGTGATTCCGTTATCCCATAATATGCAGTCAGAAGAGCATCCGTGTTCAATATATGGGATAATGAACGTAGAGCGTATGCAGACTTACTCATTTTCTTGCATAAAGTCTCAACGTGTGGTTTCCAGTTTAGATTTTTATCTATTTCGAGACCCAGGAATTTTGTAGTTTCAACTTCTTCTATGGTATCATTATTATAGTGTATATTTAAGTTAATACTAGAGGTCTGTTGTCTAAAATGGATAACTTTAGTTTTACACAAATTTATTTTTAAATTATTTGTATCAAGCCAGTTTACCATCTATTTTAAACTATTATTGATTTCACTCTCATAAGTATCTATACTTTTACAGGCTATTGTGATCGTACTATCATCCGCAAATAGTGTTATAGGCCGTTCAATAGATTTCGGTAGGTCATTTATGTATAAAATAAATGAAAAGGGACCTACAACACTCCCCTGCGGCACCCCAAATAATACTTTACGCTCCGAAGACCGAGATATCTCTTCACGATTACTTTCTATATTAATTTTATTGACTTCAGTTATTTGTATTCTGTCTTGTAGGTACGAATTAAGCAAATTAAGGACATTTCCCCTAATCCCGTAGGCTTCGAGTTTTTTTATAAGAGTAGCATGATGTACATAGTCGAATGCCTGGGTCATGTCGCAAAATATACTACAAACAGGATTTCGCTGATCAACATTTTTAATGACATTATAAATAAAATCATAAATAGCCATATTAATCGTCCTGTGTATCCGAAAACCTTTCTGTTCCTCACACAGAATGTTATGTTTATCTATGAATTTATAAAGTTCCTTATAAATATACTTTTCAAAAATTTTAGAAAAGACTGGAATTAATGAAATTGGTCGGTAGTTTTCCATTAGTTCTCTATTTTCTCTTTTGAAAAGTGGCTTAACTATTGATATTTTTAACGCATCAGGGTATATACCTGCGCTAATACTAAGGTTAATAATGTAACTTAAATGACCACTTATTTCCCTAGACACATGTTTTAGTATTTTTGTAGCAATACCATCATATCCTACACTATTTGAATTATTTAATGAATTGATGATTCTCTCTATATCTGGTGGTGTACTAGGGGCCATGAACATTGTTTTATTATTTGTATCAATTTTGTTACATTTTGGTTTGCTAGTAACATCAAGTTTCCCTTGTACTTTATCGATAAAATAATTGTTAAATGCTTCAGCAATGTCATTGGGATTTGATAGAGTGCTATTATTATTTACAATTTTAGTAATACTACATTTTGGTATGTTATATTTTGCACGATTAATAATTTGCCACGTGGTTTTAGACTTATTTTTCGATAATTTTATTTTATGATTATTTTGCGCCTTTTGTGTTAGATGTATAATTTTTTTGTGTAAACGAGAGTAGGTTGAGAAGGTGGACTTATTATTTTTGTTTGGGTTTAATCTATATTGCCACAAAAGTTTCCTTTTTTTTTGACTACCTAGTTTGATTCCTTTTGATAACCATTTCGGTTTTTTTAAGACATCTACTTTGATCAATTTAGTTGGACAACACAAGTCGTATATTAATTTAAATAAATCGAGAAATTTGTTATAGGCTTCATTCGGATCGACTGTGTCATAAATCTCTGCAAAAGATAGATTTTTTATATGATTTTTAAACTTAGAAATATGGTCAAGGCTGTAGTCTCTTTTAGCCGTGTACCAATAATTTATGAGACACTTGGTTTGAACTGGACAGTGAAGCAGCTGTGCCGTATGATCTGACAAAGCCAATTCTAATACGTCAGTTTTACACACTTTACTAAAATTGTGGGCAAAGTTGTCTATGCATGTCATACTGGCCATGCGAGTCGGCTGCTTTAAAGCTAGTTTTAAGTTATAGCTCATTAAAAGACACTCAAAAGCATTTGAATGGCAATTAGGCTTAAGCATGTCTATGTTAAAGTCCCCAGCTATTACAATGTTGTTGTATCGTGTGCGTGATATATCACTCAGAAGCGTTTCCATTTTATCAAAGCAGTGATTGAGATTGTTTATATTAGGTACTCTGTAAATACAAACAACAATTATCTTAAAACACGTAAGCTCAATTGCACAACATTCAAATATGCCCGATGAAGACAATTTCGAAATTTTTGGTATTTCCTTATATTGTAGACCATTTTTCACGAGAATACCAAGGCATCGCACTTATCTTCCCATGCATTATAAATATGTCCTAAAAGTTCAACTGTTTGGTATGTAATAATTTATGTTTATTAAAAAATCTATGCAATTGCTCTAAAATTAATTTCTCAAATATTTTGCTAAACGTAGGTAGTACTTAAATAGGTCTATAATTTGTAGGGTCTGATGTACTACCTGATTTAAACAAAGGTATTATTTTACCATTTTTCATAAGGTCAGGAAACTCCCCACAGTCGATACAATTATTAAAGATAATAGCTAAACTAGGTGCAACAATGTCAATAATAGTCTTAGCAACTTCTACAGAATGACCCCACAGATCTGCAGTCTTTTTAACATTTAAAGTGTGAAAGGTTTTAATTATGTCTTTACAAGTAATATGTTCAAAAAGAAATTCCGAATCGCAAACATTAACATTTTCTTTTAGCAAAGACTCAGCAACAGAAGGTGATGTGTTTATGTAAATGGGAATATCTGAAAAGAAATTTTCAAAGGCCACTGCGACTTGTGAGTCTGATTTTATGATGTTGCCATTAATAGACAGGCCGTAGTCAATATTTCGGTTACCAGATCTTCCCGTTTCACTATTAATAATATTCCAAGTCGTTTTAATAACATTACTACTGTTTTTAATCTTTGAACTCAAATAACGCGACTTGGCCAAACAACAAACTTTTTTAAATAATTTTGAATAATTTCTAACATATAAATTAAATTCAGCAGTGTTTACATAAGTCCTTTCACTGTACAGCTCATAAAGCCGTGTTCTACTTTTATGAATACCAATGGTAGCCCAATCACTGAATGATGCATTACTATTAACGGAGATAGTCTTGGGAATAAAGGTCGAATTAAATTGTTTACAGTATATACTAAAAAAAACATCATATAGATGATTAGGATCAGCATCAATTGACAAAATTGGTAATTTATTAATGAGTTTAACTTTAAAAGCTGCCAAGCGACTTGCAGTTTTGGGGTTAACAGTGATATCCTTTTTAGCCACTTTGTTGTTTTGGTTTGTTATAGTAATCCTCTGCCCGCAATGATCAGAATCTAGTAAATTTTCTTTGTGGACTAGTATAACATTAGTATAAATATTATCTAAGCATGTAGCACTAGAAGGGGTTATTCTTGTGGGCTCCAAAAATAGGTTTACAAGATTGTAGGACTGAAACAGATTTATTATTTTACTACAAGAACCTGAGTTTTCTAATAAGTTAACATTAAAACCACCACAAGTGATAATGGATTTACTCGAGTTACAAATCTTGTGTAACACTTCATCCATTACCTTTTCGAAGCAGTCATACAATCCTGAAGGGGGTCTGTATACGCTTAATACCATAAACTGCTCCAATTCTATACAAGCTATTTCAACTGTCCGGTCAACAGATAGGCTCACAATATCCTTACGGTCTTTAAATTTAAGCTGGTTACTTACTAAAATCAATGAGCCACCATGTATAGCATTAACTCTGCTGAATGAACTACCAACCTGGTGATTATTAAAATTGAACAATAACTGGTGGCTTTTAAGCCAATGTTCTGTTATACAAAGAATATCAATACTGTTAAAGTTCATAAATAATTCTACTTCTAAATCTTTGTTCATAAATCCTTGAATATTTTGATGCACCAGGTTAATACTATTTACCGAATTTAAACTTTTATTTGATTTTACTTTGCAATTTTTATCTTGTATGCTTTTGCATGAGGTTGTCCCTATTGTCCTAATTTCTAATTCAAATTACTATCAATATCAATTTCTGATAACAAATTATTGGCTGAATTAAATAACTTTCCTTGGCATTGCTCAATAGAAGCAAGTTGTTTAGCCAAATTCTTGGCTGTAATAGAAAAATAATATGATAGCGACACAGCTATCTGTCTTTTATAATACTTTGAAAGAAAGTACCTATCCATGAAAAATTTATCTTTTGTCAAATAAAAGTGATTACCAACATATCAGATCTACTTATCAAAGAGGCCACCGAGGTCACCCATCTCAGTTCCGCTCTAATCTTACAAGCAAATGTATTGGCAGTCATACTGTCAAAATGTAAGCAACGGTGATTAAATATTAATTAATACACAAAATGTACAACAACTTAAATTAATAATATATGTGTGTAACCAAAACAACAGTTTGACAGTAATTCTCCTACCAAATTAAATATCAAATCATAAAGTCTGTAAGAGAAACAACAAGTTAATTCAACAAATAGTACTAAACCCTGTTACATTTACTTAAATAATTTTCAGTACTATTTTATTAAGGAACCCCAAATAACAATTTATAAATTATCATAAACAAAGTGGGTACCTCTAGAAAATAAATTATCAACACACAAGAGAGTATTCAAAAAAAAAATATCAACACAAAAGTGGGTAGGATGATTTTACAATAGAATTCAATATTCAATTTTCTTTAATAGTTAAATAGAATAGAATAGAATAGAATTTCTCTTTATTCAAGTAACCATGACTCAAAAGATGGTTAGTAAAACTTACAACTACGTTAGTAATACATATATTAGCAAACTGACACTACAAAACAACAGTGAATCACCGCTGCGACAAGCCATGTGAGATGGCACAACAGCGACCCACGAAAACACAGTCTAGGCGACACGAAATCATACTTAGGATACTGTTGGAGCTGCCCCACACCCTTTGCACCATGGATGCGCACCTTTTGCGCATGGTTGTGTAGAAACAATCTACATGCGCATCCGCAAACATCCCCGACGCACTACAAAAGCGAGGCAGCCCCACCAGCATCCTAAACGCATTATTGTACTGAACGCGGAGAGCGCTGTACGATCTTTGCGTATATCTAGCCCACAGGCTGCTCGTGTAAAAGGACTTACAGTAGGCTCGAAAGAGCGTTATTTTGACCGAAAGTGAGCATCTTGCGAACCTGCGAGCCAGCATGTTCGCTCTAACCGACAATGCTCTCCGCTCCCGTTCAATGTCATCATCATCTTTGAGATTGGGGGTTAATATATGACCTAGATATTTAAACTTATGAACTCTTTTTAAAGGCGTGCCATAAAGTAAAACAGGTGGCACCTTATTAGGGCTCTTACCCCCAGCCTCAAAGACCATGATCTCCGACTTCTTGATGTTATATGCCAGGCCATGTAACCTAGCATATACCTCACACTGGGCAACCAGTTTACTCAACCCACAGATTGATGCGCTCAGCAGCACCATGTGGTCCGCGTAACTGATATTATTAACGCTGATACCGTCTACGTAACATCCAACCCTGGTACTACTGAGCTCGGCAATGAGTTCGTTCACATACAGGTTGAAGAGCGTAGGTGAGCTCAACCCCCCCTGCCTCACCCCACACTCCAACCCATACGGATGAGACAACGCCCCAGCCCATCGTACAGTGTTGACTTGGCTTCCATACCAAAACTTAAAAATGTTTATTAGTTCTGTGGGTAAATCAATCCGCTCTAACTTACTCCATAACACATCATAGGAAACCAGATCAAAAGCCTTAGATAGGTCAAGAAAGCAGGCATAAACAGACGTCTCACGTTTCGCATAGTATGTGACAGCATGCTTAAGACACAATACTGCACTCTCAGTTGACAATCCAGACCTGAAACCAAACTGGTTGTCATGTAAGGTTGTTCTTTTATTCAATTGTGCATTAAGCATGCTGTCGAAAACCTTTGATATCACAGTAGCCAGGGAAATGGGCCTATAGTTACAGCTATCAGCGAGGTCACCAGTTTTATTTTTAGCGATTGGTACAACCACTGTTCGCATCATCTCACTAGGCATGTAACTATGACTCATACAGAAACTATACAGCATAGCAAGTACCATAGGTAAGTGAGGGCCAGCATATCCCGTCATGGCCGGGGGACTTACCCCTTGACATACATCTAATCGTTCGAGTAATCTCTGCGGCCTTAAATGTAACCCCTATTTCCTTCCCGAGCATGACATCAGGCACCGACCGCGATGGGCCCAGAGGAGATTTGACAAAGAACGCCTCTTTAAAAAGATTTGCAATGTCTTCTGGCTCACTCATGCCACCGACGCTCACAGGGATGCCTGGCCTGGCCTTCAATTTATTTGTTTGTTTCCAGAAACTACGAAAATCATTCTTAGCGTGGTGTGATGCTAGAATATCCATTTTAACTTGGTCTTCATGGTCTTGGCACCACTTTAACCTTAACTTGAAGACTCTTCTAGCCCCACAAATTTCGTTATAAACTAACCCACTAGTAGGTTTACCATATGATGCCCACAACAAAAATTTCTGCCTAGCCACACTGTGAGCCTCGGCAACATGCTTGTTCCAGCCTACTATTCGCCGCTTTGAGCGCCTGTTGCCGCCTCCCCGACCCACCAAAGCAGCCGCACTCAAGGCGTTTATAATTTCTGAATACAACTTGTCAATAACAATTTTGTGATTGGAATCGTTACACATACTATCACAACATTCACCAAGTTCGTGTGGGAAGTCGATAAGCTTTAATCTTTCATGACAATTACGCTGATAATTTTCTATCTGATTTTGACTTCTCTCCCCCCACACAACCTTGTTCACAAATACAAAATTGGCACATTTCTTTGGCAGAATCACATTCAAATCACATTCGATAACCAGTGGCAGATGGTCAGACCAAAGTACATCATAAATGACTTTAACTTGAATCAATTAGAATGTTAATGTCAATATCAAACAAACTAACCAATTTTCTTATACAATTGGCAAAAATACACTTTACAACAATAACTTCTGCAGCGGGCACTGAGTATTTTTATAATGTAAACAAACTTACAATACCAAGATAAAAGTTTCAAGGTCCAACAATAACTATGATTCAATTAAATACAATTAGGGAAGACTATTTAGTCTGCACCAAACCTATATTGTATACAACAAATAAACAAATTATATTTTCAATACAAAACTGTAACCTTCTATCCCGGAGTGACAATATTAATTACACTTTATTTTAATAAATAGGAATGTAACTGTTGGTGTTTCCTGCCCCTAACAAGACACAGCTAACTCTGAGTGACTCAAAATGTACCACTTTCCAACCCAGTATTCTCAACAATAAAAAGCAACCCGACAATCAATACAGCGTTCGCTGTGAAGGAGTGTCCTAGCGTATACTATGATCGTGGAATGCAAACCACGCTCTTGCTACCAAATGTTAAATACAGGTCTTCGGGTCCCAAGCCAGGAGTTAAACACCGGGGCCCATAGCGGTGTTGGGACTCCTGGACCCTGTCTGAACCTGTACCCCACGAAACTGCGGTTCGCAGCAGTGGAAACCTAGGGATTTGCTCCTTATTGGGAGATACCCTGGTACCTATCTGACAGGTGGAAAGTGGTACTACTAAAATAATTTGTGCAGACTTACCTGAGATTCTCGCGGTGATCCTCTGGGCTAGCTCAATCACGCGCCTGGCCGAGGGTTTTAGGACAATATATATATATAATAAAGGACAATGATTGGATGGGACCACCAACGCGTTCTGGGCCGGGTTCCGGCTTCCGGCAGACACACACGCTTTTCCCACAAAAGCACAACGATGTACTTGAAATATATTCAACACCACCTTCGCGGGCGCCCCACAAACCAATTGCAAACGGCGGGCGCTATTAGTTATTACAAATGGGCGAAACACATCTCGATTCGATATGTTTCGACAAGAACCCGAATTCAGCGTGTGCTCACAATAAATTTTCTCTTTCGACTGTCAAGTGTCAGCTGTCAAATATTTGACCGCCCACCGACACGATGTTGCAAGTAAATACCAAAATCGAGACGAAACAATAAGCAAACAAAAACTTTTGAACAACCTTTTGATCTCGAAGTTAATTTCGCTTAAACTATGACAAGCGGAAGTTTAAACACGATTCGCGGATTAGCGGTGAGATGAAACGCCTTCAGTTCGAGGCCTGCGAACTTGCGGTTGAGTATAGTTTAGCCGTAATTGATTAATTTCTATTTTCAAAGTGTTGATGTGAATTATGGATGTAAACAGTTGAAAATTAAAGTGGTTTTGGTTTGATTGGGGGACGACGGGTGAATGAGGAAGAGATATTGTTACGACAACTGAATGTTAAGCTATGTGCCGACAGCTTAAAAACTGCCTTTTGTACAGATTGTCGATTTATAAGGCATTGATGGCGTATTCCATCACTCATATCTTACATATAGGAGTATGCGGAAAATTCAGAACGCCACCTGCTATGATACTTACTTACTTATTTGCTTAGTTCACGTTCAAAAGGAACCGATCGATGTGGTAACACTTGCGGGCAACCTATGCCCAGCAGTGGACAATATTTTACTGAAATTATGACACGATTAAACATCAGATCATAAACCAACACCAGTACTAGGTACGCGGCAGATCTTTCTTAAAAAAAATCACTAATAAGGTCTTTGCATAACCCCTTATTTTAGAGCCAGCTATGAAAAATAAAAAACGGTTTTTGTCTCAAGGGTGCACACTGTCACGGGGTCCCAGCGCTAAGAAATAAAATTTGGTTAAAATAAATATCACTAGATGGCGCGATAATCAACCATTTTTTATTGAATTGTGTTAAAAATTAAAATTTGCCGGGATTAAATATAAAAATTGTATTTTCCTGTTTCATCCACTCTTAAGCACAAAATTATGGAATGTGTGGCGCTTAATCACATGTCAAAGATTATTTGAACGGATCATTTGAATTTGATGGCAACAGATGGCGTGTTGTGTTTTTAAATATCTGAAGCATTCCACTCGATTGCTTAAATTTGTATTGTTACACATTTTGGTGCAATGAAACTGTAAAAATAAAACAAATCGTCACAGTATTTAAAGAAAAATATTCACGAACTGAGTAAACCCTTTTGAACCGTGGAACGGAACCGGACGCGATCGAAGTACAAAAAATAATCAGTTTATCAGACTTAAAAAGCAAGTTACGTCAACACGGTTTCTTTGTATGGGATGAGGCATCTGTATGCGCTATTTTTGCCTGTTTTTTATTCCCTTGTTATGTTTCACGCTTGCTTCGGTCAAGGCAGCCTTTATTTCTGGATTGCGGATCGGTGGAATCATTCTAGGGCATTTGGCTGATGTCAAGTGCTTTTCCCCAATTCCTTCCGCACGTCGTTGTCTAATCCATTGACAATTAAATGCTCTATGCGGTTAGCTAGAACAACGTAAATATTATCTTAGCCAAACTCAGTGGTTTGTGTGGGATCATCACCTAATATGTCAATCAAGTCATCATCGAGGGTGATAGTTACATCACTGGCGGTAGCAGCGATTGCGCAAGGCTCAGCGAACGGGCAAGGATCAGCGGCTTGCCATATTGCAGTCATCGTCCGAGAAGATGTCCATTGAGTTTGCCGCTGCTGCAAGTCTAAGAGAAAGGTTGGAATTCCAGTGAATTGAACGTCTTTCCTTAACTGAATGGCAGATGTTGCAATTCCAATGAATTGAACGCACTATAGTAAATAACGATATAAACAGCCCTTTGTACTGTTCGAGATCGAATAAAAAGTTTATAGGTATGTGTCAAATTCCAGTGAATTCAACGAACCTTTGTCCTTTGTTGATGTATTTCACGGCCACGAGAATTGTTTATGTTACGTCTGTAATTTGTAGCAATAACAAATAACATACCTTTAGAGCTATGCGCCGATAGCATAAAGTCCTCTCGAGATGAAGGCGGTATTAAAGAATGTTACCTCTTGGCTTGGCGAGTTTTAATTTTCTGTCTAGTTTATAAAACTTCTTGCTTAATTTGTCGATGTCAATAACACGCTTCCTTTTCGGCATTTTTGTTTTGTAAAAAAAATAAACACTTGGAAAACATTTTAAGTCCGTACCAACGATAAAGAGGTGTGCAGTGGTGAAGCACTGTAACGTGAATGACAAGTGGAGGTTTGGGACACGGCTACCACGCAGGAAAGGGAATAAAAAAAAAACCCTCTTATCTCTCAAAATACAGTGCTATGTGGTGAATCCTGGGTGATACTACATGTGTAAATAAGTAATAGTTTTATTATTTCAGGTTACTAATCTCTTCGAACGAAGCACTTCGTATAATTATGATCGAACTTCACGTACAAGTTAGTTCGTTTACATACATACATACATAAACTCACGCATTTTTCCCATGGGGGTAGGCAGAAACTACAGAACGCCACCTGCTACGATCCTTACATACTTCTTTTGCTTCACTCACATTAATGCATCTAGTCATACACACACGCCGGTTATGAGTACTGCGCACCTGGCCTTTTTGAAGAACATCACCTATAAGGTCTATGTATGTCTTTCTAGGGCGTCCCCTCCCGGCGTTTCCATTCACGTCTGCCTTGTAAATATATTTCGTTAGTCGCCTTTCTTTCATCCTCTCAACATGGCCAAACCATCTTAACATACTCTTTTCAATTTTAGTCACTACATCTTCTTTTAAACCACAACGTTGTCTTATTACCTCATTCCTCAACCTATCATTTAAAGTTACCCCACACATACTTCGCAAGGAGCGCATTTCTACTGCATTATTCCTACTTTCATGTCTTTTTTGCCATACCCACCCTTCACTTACATACATAAGTGTAGGCACCAGCACGCTGTTGTGAACGGCGAGTCGAGCTTTTGGAGACATCGATTTGCTGGTCACAACCGCATGTATAGCACCATTCTCATTATTCCCTGCATTCACTCTCCTTTCCACATCCTCTTCAATCTTTCCATCCCTTGTGAACATACTGCCCAGTTATACAAACTCGTTCACTTGCTCCACAATCTTATCATTTATTTTCACTTCACACTCCGATACGTCGTCTTCTCTTTCAAACACCATTACCTTAGTCTTGTTCACATTTATACTCATAACTTTTAACTTAAAATCTTCATTCATCACAGTCACCATGTCTTGCAACGTTCTGCTGACGCTGCAAGTAGAACTTGATCATCTGCATAGAGCAGGCATTTGACCGGCAACTCATTCATCCTCAATCCGCACTCATGCTCTTTCAAACCTATCAAACAACTATCCATGTACAAGTTGAACAGCCACGTTGACGCTACACAGCCCTGTCTAACAGCCCTTGAGATGAAAAACCAGTCCGTATACGCCCCATTAATCCTAACACAAGCACTGGAATCCCTATATAGAGATTTCATTGCCCGTACCAAGCGCCAGTCCACACCGTACCCGGATAGCGTCGACCACAGTTCATCCCTCCACACACTGTCATAGGCCTTCTCCAAGTCAACGAAAGCACAGTAGACTTTTTTGTGCTTTGCAAGATGTTTTTCAGCTATACTCCTCAACGAGAAGATCTGATCCATACAGCCCATTCCCTCTCTAAATCCTGCTTGCACGTCCCATAATTGTTCATCCGTCACTTTTACCACTCTATTTATTAAAACTTTCGCATATAATTTGCCGACAACAATATTAAAGATCCGGCACAACAGGCTCAACGTGCTCAGTCGTTGCCGTTATTTAAAAAACTCGTCAAAGAAGAGCACAATCACCTATCGCTGTGATTGTGCTCTTGTTTTTTTTTTTAATATAATGTGCTATGAATGTCGTAATTATATTTTTCTTTTTTTTTTCATTGCTTATATATTATGTATATATTTATGTTTATATTATTAAGAATATGTATTTTTGCTACTAGTGAGTATTGTTGTATGTTTATTATGTTCATTGTTGGTATTGTCGCACCACTGACAACCCCATGTCATGTCCAGGTAATCTCTGTCCATTCCAGGTTGCCTGGAAGAGATCGCGGAAAGCGATAAGGCCGCCTATTGTATTTTGTTTTAGTATTAAGTTTCTTTTTCTTGTTTATTATGGTATACAATAAAGTGTATATAAATATAAATAAATAAACAGGCTTGCTACCACCCCGCCACCGCCTTTCAGCATTTCAACAGATACTCTCATACTCTCATACAGTCATACCCTGCAGCTTTACCAATCTTCATACCACTCAGTGCCTTTACAATCTCATCCATTTCTATTTCTATTTCATTCTCATTCTTTTGCTCTTCGTCTGAGTTAGGGTCTTGACAACTGGCTTCTACCCAGTTACCCACTCCTTGCACACATCCTGACAACTAAATAAACTTTCAAAATATCCCTTCCAGCGTTCCAAGACCTTGCATTCTTCGTTCAGTAAACACCCATCTTCTTCTCTTATGAATGTAATTCATGCTCGATGTTTTGGTCACCCCGCGAGCCAATCTTACCTGTTTCCAGAACAGCTTAACATTGGCCCTGAAGTTATCGGAGAACTTCCTGTTATATTTTTCTTCCTTTTCATCCTTCTTCATTTTTACCACCTCTTTGACTTTCGCTTTTATTTGATTGTACATTACTTTCAATCTTGCCAGATCATCCGTCACGTTTGTTGCCTGATTCATTCTGTTTTGGGCCTTAAAGGCTAACACATTAAGCCAAGCCTCTTTCTTCTTCTTCACCACCTCTTTTACTTCATCATCTACCCAAGTATCATTCGTTCTACTGTAAGGTCCCTTACTCACCAGCCAGCTCAGGGGTAGTAGTAGGCATCACTACTGCATTACAATTTTAAAGGTATCTCACTTACTTGTGGATGGTATATAAACTACCCTTTAAACTTAGCATCAGATGTATGATATCACAATCAGCATCGTTCCTTTTGTGCTGGTTGCATCCAGTATCTCACCAGCCGAAGTATCATGGGTGTCCGGAGCCTGTTGTTGAATGCGGTGTTGCTGTTCTTATATCATTTCGTTGACCATTTCTAATCGTATTTTATTATTATTAAAATTAATCCTAAGGAACCCTGTCGATGGGAAAAATGCAAGATAAGCGTCGTACAAGCACATGTCTCACAAACATGAAAATATAGTTCAATTCCACGAATACTCACAGCGCTTGCTGGCACATAATTATTTTAAATTAAGGGCTGTTTCCCTGCCGCCTCCGAGTCATTTTAGATTACTTTATTTTCTTTTCTTATGGGATTTTATTTCTGGACTGGTTTCGTATCCATTCGTAATGAAAAAGAAATGTCACTCTCATCGGCCATAGACATTGAGCATTTTATTGACCCATAGAGATGTCATGTCTATATTTTCTTTAAGTAATTATGTATACCAGAAATTAATAGCCTAGATATGTAGGGGATTGTGTGCTTGTTGAATTATATTTATACGCACAATATCTAACAGGTTTCGTAAAGAATTTATAATAATTCCGCCACGACCTCAGCGCCATCTAGTACCAAAGTGCCTCAACCACCTAGTGTCAAAGTCGTGAATCTCTTACTAGCTTTCTCTCATAATTGTAATTGCTTCTAGTGCAACTCTGTCAGATGTCGCTTTAAGTCGTTATAGAAATATATTTGTTACACTACTACCACGTTTCCTCTTCGCTATATCACATAACTTTGCGGCTACGTTCACCACACTACTTTTCACTATTGCCCACACATCCTCTAAACTGAAATCATTTATATCATCAAATATCTTATCCGTCTTCTGTTTTACTTCCCTCTTATATTCCTCCTTTACTTTTAGTTCTTGTAATCTTTCTACTTTTATTCTTTCTAACGCGGTTACAGGAACTTGAACTCGATGACGCCAATGCTTGAACAGACCAGCCACCCGACACATAACTAGATAGTGATCAGTCCCTACATTAGCACCCCGATAGGCTCTTGTAACTGCAACTTTGCTCTTCAATCTTTCATCTACAATTACAAAATCAATCATACTTCTACTGTCTTGCCTTTCCCAAGTATACTTATGGATATTTCTATGATCAAACATAGTGTTCATTACACACAGACCGTTCTCTACACATACTTCTAGTAAATTCAACATACTTCTAGTAAGTTCATCAATTATATTATCTGTGACACTGTATACTTACTAAGCCACAGGCCACAAAGGTGAGGTGTTCGACCAAACGAATATAGATTAAAAACAGAGATAGAGCTAGAAAATTACTGTTTGGAATGGATAAAAAACAATCGACATCCTGTGAATCCTTGTTTAATCCTGCGCTGTGAGGTGTTGAAGATTTAATTAAGGCGAGCGGGAAAATGTTCGGAGGAATCAACGTTTTTCTTTTTGGTTTGGTGTAAAGGCATTTTCATCACTTTTACTCCATTTTCATGTAGTAAACGGATCGAGGTTATGCAGGTATTCAACTTGCAGTTAGTCCAGGTGTAATTTTTAGAAACCACTCGTATAAGGAATGGTTCAACTCTGGTCTTTCTTGGATGTGCAGACATTGTGTTGATGCGTTTTGGAGCCTATGTAGTACATTAGTACATGTACTGTAGTGGACGGACTAATTGGTTGGGTTCTAATTATCAGCAATATAACACTCGGTTGTTAATATAATCTTTCTTCCAGTAGAGTTCGTGAACTCCTTATAACAAAGACCGAAATGCAATTCGAGAAACATAAAAAAGCCTTTCAAAACAAAGTTATTTATTTCAATGTCAACACCGCACGATTTTTCTTCCACCTCTAAAATGGTACCGTCAGTTTGCTGTCGACAATTTCGCCGGGTTCCACGTACATTACCGTATTTGCTTAGATAGTGGTTCGACTCAGTCAGCGATACGACGCCCCGTAATGGATTTCTGACGTTGAAATAAATGATAGATCGCCGCCACACGATGCATTACCTGTGGACAAGTAGCTGAGCTACGAATGTGGGTGGAGGGAGCTAATTTTAGGGAATCTATTTATTTGTGCAATTCCCAGACCGTACAATTTTAGTCGTTACAATCCCGTGGAGAGTCAATCCGGTACATGAAACAGTATCAATTTGTAAAGATAAAAATACTAATAAAGAAACACAAAATAATAAACCGACTTCCAAAGAAAAATACAAAAAGTGCAAAAATAACTTTCGTTTTGGCAGTCGGTGAATTTGGTGCCGGTTTCCTAACGATATTATCCTTCACCGGTTTTCAGAGCAGTGGTGATGAAATAATTTACACATAGTAAAGCACCCGCCTGGTTCGAACTCACCACTCAGCGGTGGCCCCTCGACTTATGTATCGATTTGGGGCTGGTCTGTGTTAGCAAACTTACGCTTTGAGCTGTCAGCGACAAGCTCTGTAGGGCTTGGCTTTGTCGATGCAGTCCTACCTTGCCTGGCTCCTTCAGAGCCGGCAAGGTGGCGTGGTCTTGAGGGAGAGCGCTACGGTCGTGTAGATCCTCAAGGCAAGTGCGGTGATTTTCCTTCTCGTGGTTGCCGCCCTGTTATTGGTCTAATTCCCTCTGAAATAGACGTAACTGAAATCACCGGGCGACGTATCACAGGGGTGGCGAGGTCATGCCCCTGGGTGTCCACCATTGAACAAATAAAATGTTGGATAGCAATGACCTCCCGCGTGTTTGTGCCGTGCGCGGGGACCCGTATGGAGGGATGAAGGGATCCTGGTGATTGAGTGGAGCAGGTTGCACACAACACATCACTTTGGCCCGGATTTCTTCCGACACGGGAGGCCGTAGCCTAGCCAGCTACGGCCAATCGGCTGCGGGGTCCGGTCAGACGGCCCCCAGGCGAGTTCACTCCCATTGGGGGCTTGCAGACGGCGGCGCTCGCTCGCATGGCTAGTGGTAGTGGTGTGAGTTGGTGTCGTGCAGTCTCGTAAGCAACTAATGGGGGGGGGCTATATCCCTCGGCTAATCCCTGGTGCTACCGTAGCATCGCCACTTGAGCACTCCATGGAGGGTGGGGATAGTCGAGGGATGAAATTTATATCGGGATTTTAAATGGATTTAAATTCAAAAAAAAACCACAAGGCGAAAGGACCGGCGAAAGTTGGGACTGCGCTCCAAAAGGCGGGACCGGCGAAAGCTGGGACTGCACACCAGACGGCGGGACCGGTGCAAGCCGGGACTGCATTTTCCTTAGCAGGAACGTCCAGAGGCGAGACTGCAGTGGGATCGTCTCGAGGTGGGGCTGCGGCGGGACTGCCAAATGACGGTACTGCTGCGGCACTGCCGAGGGTCGGCACTGCTGTGGGACCGTTGAAGGACGGAACTGCACACCAGACGGCGGGACCGGCGCAAGCCGGGACTGCTTTTTCCGTAGCAGGAACGCCCGGCGGCGAGACTGCAGTGGGGTCGTCTCGAGGTGGGGCTGCGGCGGGACTGTCAAATGACGGTACTGTTGCGGCACTGCCGAGGGCCGGCACTGCTGCGGGACCACCTAAGGGCGGAACTGCAAACCAGCCCACCGGGCACAAAGGTGCTGCCAAAACTGGCGCGACACGTGACCCTTGTGTCGGAGGTCGAATGACCTCGGACCTTGGGGCCCCGGACGCGACCGGCAAAAACAGCACCTCGTCGTCTCCCGGCGGCCGGCATGAACCAGGCTGGCTTCCGGTTGGACGATCTGGGGCGCGCAGGAAAAAGCGCCAAAAGCTGAGACAGCAGGCGGCTCTAGAGGGGACTCCTACGGAGGGCCCATCAAAGAGACCGCGTGCTGCTCTCAGCGGCGACAGCGGGGACATGGCGGCCAAGAGGATGAAGACCCAAGGGCAATCATCCTCAACCGGATCCTTTAGGGATGCGGTGGCGGCTGTGAAACTCGCTGTCGTCACAGTCAGGTACCCGGAAGAGTACTTGAGGGCGGAGGACTTGGTGCCAATCCAGGAGCTCATAATTGAGAAACTGGAAGTGGCGCCGGATCCTCTGCCTGTTTTAACGGTTGCTCCCGGAGTTGTCGCGGGTGCAGTTCATGTATCCTGCGACAACTCTGACGCAGCTAGCTGGTTTCGGGGGGCCATCCACAATGTGGAACTCGGCCCCTTGAAACTCAAGGTTGTTGACGCCAGGGACCTTCCAAAGCCAGTCAAAATGGCATGGAAGAGTCGCAACTTGGCGTTGCAGGACTCTGCCCGGGCCATTCGATTGCTCCAGCGGCTTAACCCTGCCTTGAGGACGAGCGACTGGAAGGTCGTGAATACTCTCACTGAGCAGACCGGCATCCGTCGTATCGTCCTCATGGACGGGGTGTCCGCTGGGGTCATCAAGGCCGCGGGCTACTCTCTTCCAGGAGGAATTGAACGGTATTCGTTCAAACTCCTGGAAGAAGATAAGGGAGAGGCACCCACTGCGGAAGCAGAGGCGGAACCCTCCGAGGATGGACTACACCGACGTGAGGAGGCCATCGAGGAAATCTCTGCTTACGGCGCAGCGCAGGAGGCAGAGATTGGGACCAGGGCGTCAGAGGCAGACCACGAGGATGACATCCTCGGGGAGTTCGACACCCTGGGGATTGAGTCGCCGATTGCTCTCGAGGAGACCCAGGCGATGGAGGAGGAGCCTCAAAACTAAGGCCCTCCTATATTAACACAGGCCCATCAAAATCATCCAAGATGGAGGGACTAAGGTGTGTACAAATTAATTTGCATCATTGCAGAGCCGCTACAGCCCTTCTGGCTCGGCAACTGAAGCTTAACACATATGACGTTGCCTTGATACAGGAACCTTATCTATATAAGGGGACTATAAAAGGCTTAGGTGGGACAGGAGGCACGGTGCTCTATGACTGTCCAACTAATGACGCGAGGACTTGCATCTATATCAGGGGCGGTATAGAGGCAATGCCCTTACGTACTTTCTGTTACAGGGATCTCACAACAACTTTGATCCAGGTGGGGATGGGCACAGAGAAAAGGAAAATTATCCTTGCCTCTGCCTACCTCCCATATGAACAAAAGGAACCAGTAACACCACTAATCAGAAGACTGGTTGACTACGGCAACCAAGAAAACCTCGACCTGATACTTGGCTGCGATGCGAATGCACACCATGTCGTTTGGGGCAGCTCGGATGTCAACAAACGAGGGGAGGATTTGTTGGACTTTGTGGTAAGCTCTTCTTTACAAATCCTTAACGCAGGCAATAAACCTACTTTCAGGACCTCGGCGAGAACTGAAGTTATTGACCTGACACTGGCTTCAAACAAGGCCAGCGCTTACATCGAAAATTGGCATGTATCGGACGAAATCTCTCTGTCTGACCATAATTATATATGCTTTAGGTTTAGGACGGCGGGAGAAGCCGAAACTAGACGAAGGAGAAACCCAAGACATACAAATTGGGACTCGTACAGGAGGGACCTAAAAGTAAATCTAGGGAGCCCTAAAGGTAAGCTTAATTCCATACTAGATATAGAATTTGAAGCTGATAGAATCAAGGTGGGCACCATCGGTGCATGGGTAGATAACTGCCCAGAGAAAAAGGCCTTTTGCAAAAAGGTACCATGGTGGACTCCTGAACTAGCTAAAATACGTCAGGAAACACGACAGGCCTTTAATGATGCAAAAGCCAGGAAAGATTTCTCTGACTATCATAGCATGCTGACGAGGTATAAGACGGCGGTACGCAAGGCCAAAAGAACTAGTTGGCGGCAGCATTGCACCTCCATCGAAGCTCTGCCAAATGGAATGAGGTTGTGCAAAGCAATGTCCATGACTAAGACAAACCCACTATCATCTGTAAAGGATGAGAATGGGTATCTAACGGAAACTGGACAGGACACTCTGGGCGTGATGTTTAGAACTCACTTCCCGGAATGTATACTGCGCGATAGCGATGAAGAGGAACCAGTCACAAGGGACGAGCTCACAAGGCAAACGTCCAAAAATAACTGGCTCACGGCAAAGAAAGTGGTAGATGAGAATAAACTGAAGCTTGCCATAGCGGGCTTCCAGCCTCTCAAATCCCCTGGTCCGGATGGCATCTACCCAATACTATTGCAAGAAGGGGCATCTGTTTTGATACCTCATTTGAGTAAGCTCTACAGAGCCTGCGTAGCCTTTGGGTACGTACCCAAGGCATGGAGGGAAGTCAAAGTCACTTTTATACCGAAGGTAGGTAGACCGACTTACGAAGAAGCTAAAGCTTACAGGCCAATTAGTCTATCATCCTTTCTCTTAAAAGCTCTGGAGAAACTGGTAGACAGGTACCTAAGAGAGGGACCACTTAAAATCTTCCCTCTACATAAACTACAGTGCGCCTACAGCCCTGGCAAATCTACGGAAACGGCATTGCATTATGTTGCGAGTCGAGCCGAGGCTGCGCTAGAGGGACAAGAGATCTGTGTCGGGGCTTTCCTAGACATAGAGGGAGCCTTCGACAAGACAACATTTGAGTCCATACGCATCGCTGCAAAGGAACATGGCATCAATGATACCACGTGTAACTGGATTGACTATATGCTGAGAAGCAGAATAGTCAGATCGGAACTGATGGGAGACAGACTTAGTGCAAAAACAACAAGAGGTTGTCCGCAGGGTGGAGTGCTGTCACCATTATTATGGTGCTTGGTAGTAGACTCGCTACTTACCAAGCTCAATACTGGACCATTCTACACAGTAGGCTATGCAGATGACATAGCCATAATGGTTAATGGTAAATTCCCGAACATAGTCTCTGGATTATTACAACAGGCATTGAGGATGACAGAGGAATGGTGTACAAAGAACCACCTCTCTATCAACCCAAGCAAAGCAGTCATTGTTCCATTCACGAGGAAGAGACAACTAGGAAACCTAGGAGAGCTCTCCCTCAATGGAATAAAGCTGCCCTGGTCTACCGAAGTTAAATATCTGGGTGTAACGCTTGATAAAGAACTCAGGTGGAAAACTCATGTGGAAAATATTACGACGAAAGCCCTACGAGTGTTCGGCATGTGTCGTTCCACCTACGGTAAAACTTGGGGGTTAAAGCCCAAAGTGATACGATGGCTGTACCGAACAATGATAATACCTATTATCACATACGGCAGCATAGTGTGGTGGCCCAGAACAAAGCTTGCCTCGTGCAAAGCGCCACTCACCAGATTACAAAGAACAGTGTGTCTAGGCATCACGGGCGCTTTCAGGACAACACCTACGGCAGCGATTGAGAGATACCTCAATATCCCTCCTCTGCATATGATGGTTGAATTCGAGGCAAGGAAGACATTACATCGACTTGCTGTGGCTGGACTATGGGATGCCTCTAAGCCAAGGACCAACCATACAAAGTTTGACGGGAATGAAGGCCTGGATCGGGTAACAAGCATGTTATCCGATAAAATGCAAACTATGTTTGTGTTTGAAAGGTCTTTCAAGGTCCAAATCCCTACAATAGAGGACTGGACGAAGGGAATCGATCCACCAGAACAAGACAGTCTGGTGTGGTACACTGATGGATCCAAAATGGAATCAGGTACAGGGGCGGGAATATACGCAAAAGGTTACAAATGTAGCAAAAGCCTAGGGAAAATGGCAACTGTATTCCAAGCGGAAACTTATGCCATAATAACCTGTGCTCAAGAGAATATAGATAGAGGAACCAGAGGTAAATCCATATATATTCTTAGTGACAGTCAGGCTGCAATCAAAGCCATGGCATCCTACAAAGTGGACTCCGGACTTATTCTGGATGCTGTCCAAACCCTAAACAGGCTTGGGAAGCACAACAGGGTAAGACTGATGTGGGTCCCTGGGCACAAAGGAATCCATGGCAACGAAATGGCAGATGAACTGGCAAGAGAGGGCTCAGCAAATGACTTCGTGGGTCCAGAACCATGTGTAGGCATCTCGACGTGCCTCGTAAAAGCCGCATTTAGGGAGTTTGCAGATCACAGACAGCGAACTCATTGGCTATCTAGCACCGGTCTACAACACTCCAAGAAATTCCTAGGCTCTACGTTCAAAGCCCGGGAATGCATCTGGAATATGAGCAGGGGGCAAATCCGCTACCTGCTTGGGGCCTTTACTGGGCACTTTGGAACCAACGACATGCTCATGAAGATGGGTATAACCGCGACACCCATCTGCAGGTTGTGTGGGGAACATACGGAGCGCATGGAGCACCTTCTTTGCACATGCGATGCACTGGCTGGTAAGCGAATGAGTCTCCTAGGGGCTGGATATCCAAGACCAGAAGACTATAGGCTCATATCTCCCAGTCTCGTTGTAAAATTCATGAAAAGAGTTTTCAACGAGATTGGGGAGGAGTAAGGTATCTAGGGGACCACAATAGATCCCAATGGGTCGAAGTGTCCGAGTTGTTTCTCGGCCCCTCCACAAGATAAGATAAGATATGTATCGTACACGTAAGTCGAGGAGCCACCACTGCTCTGCTCTTTTTTTCTAAACAATGTTTGACTGCATGTGACCACAAAAGCTTTGCAGTTGCAGCCATCACACAAAAATAATAAAAGATTTTGAGTAATAAACCGTGTAAGTTTCATAATAAAAAGTTTCACAACAGAATATACCTACTCCTACAATTCCTACAAAATAAATATAAAAAGCCTCCTCTACCCGAACTGAGCACACGTCCCACATAACGAAATGATCTGTATCCAAAATAAATCTATTGGAATAAACTTTTCCGTTGCACGTAGACATTTGACTCGCTGTGATCGATTGTGGATCCCTATTTATTGATATGCGCTGCCGATAATTAATGGTGGCCGCCACTTTAGCTGTTTGTGTTGCTTATGCTGTAGTGCTGAGAGCGATTTTAAGTGTCAAAAGGTCTGAGTATGAGGAATAGGATTTCGAGAATAGAAAGGAAATGTTTGGACAGGAAATAATGTTTGAGGGACTAGGTAAACAGACTTATTTATAAAAAAAGCTTTTCCATAATCAGCTTAAAGACCGAAGTAGATTCTTAATATAACATTTCTATGGAGAATTAGTATTAAGAATCGGCAGTATTAAAATTTATTATATGTTTAAATGTAATTAAAATTTGTAAATAAGGTTTTTTGTAGGTATCAGTATACAATTTGTGTACATACATGGAAGTCACAGATATTTTCAAAGCCGGGGAATCGTAAAGCACTCCACGGCCCCAGCTAGAGTTATTTGAAGAAAACCGTGTGATTTTCTTCAGTAAGAGTCTGACAGAATTAAATGTCAGGAGACATACATGAGGATATACATTAAAAAATAACATTTCCACGAAGAGATTTAAAAAAATGTTTCAGTAATCATCTGGAGACATTTTTCTTCTCAATACTTTAGAAGCTCTAGACAAGAGACATTCTGTCAACGAAAAAGTAGCGATAGTGATTTGAAAAATGTCAAATAGGAAGACCAAGCACAATCGAAATATCAAATGACCAATCCATTACATTTTGTCATTGTGATCATCACCATTGCTGAGAATGACACTTTGTCTAACCTTCTAGAGGCTCTATAAAGATGAACTGGGTCAAATAGAATATCCACTATATCTTCGGAAAGCTCTGCTGCATTTGACAGAGCAAAAGCAAAAAGTATTGCAGCTAATTACGTCACCAGTTCACTGTGTCTTGGCGAAGGACAAATGGCAAGCCTCGCCCGGGGCGGCGTCGCGCCCGTGATAAAACACGGAGTTGGTAACAATGCAACCGGGAGCGAAGTTTGTCGCTGCACATTAATGAGTATTTACCACGAAGCTGCCGTAACTACTTTGTATTTTAAAGTAAGGACGAAAATACACTTACTTTAAAAGTGTACAAGTAGCATGTATGCTATTTGTGACAATCAAAATCAGAAGTTATTATGGTAAAATCTGCCTGGCTCTTTCCCAACTAAGTTGTGGCCAGCTTCCAATCTAACCGGATTCAGCTGAGTACCAGTGTTTTACATGGAGACACTGCCTATCTGACCTCCACGACCCAGTAACTGGGTAACACGATACCCCTTGGCAAGACTGGTATCAGATATCAGTCTTCTGACTACTAGTAACGACTGTCAAAGGTCTTCAAATGACAGCCGGGACCAACGGTTAACGTGCTTTCTGAAGCATGGAGGAAACTCGCTGTATAAAGATAGTCCCCCATCTACGGACCGACTTCGCCAAGCATTGCTTAATCTTTAGGATCGACACCCGCTGCCTTAATTATTTAGGCAAGAGCTTCTTCTCCCTTCTGCGTGAGAAGTTATAATGGTTCCTAAAATGGCATGCAAATTGTATGTGTATTTTAAAGTAAACGACACGTATGAACTGGATTGTGAGGTATTATTTTGGTTGATTTTTAAAATTTGGAATGAGACGAGATGTCTGCTATTGTTTTCAGGCAGCTTGGACCCATTGATTACAAACTAAGATATTTACATAATTATAGTGTAGAACTTTAAGCCTTTATTAGACTATGGTCTTTTGAAGTTACTCTGTAGCCAAAAGCTCTCATTCATGACGAGATGCATGCATTTTAATCATTCACAGGGCGATTTCACCCATTGCATAGATCTCTCTTTGCTTGGGTCAATTTTCAGGCTCCTTTTCAGAATCTCATTCAAGTTATTTCACTGAACCTTGCTAGAATATCTTAATTATGATATAAATTGGATCAAAAACAATATATTAAATTGAAATGGAGCCATAAATATATCAAAACAATGAGTGAAGAAAAGAAAAACCGTAGGTTCGATGAATCCAAAAATAAATCTTACACAGATAAAGAAGAAAAAAATTGAATACTAAAACCTTGCAACTGTGGTTATTAATTAACTAACTGGCTTATTAGTTTATCCGCCTGATAGAAGACGGATTAACTAATATTTTGTTGGTATTATTTCACGACAAGCTTTTAAATTATTTAATCACCAAGTATATTTCCTCTTCTCTTGGGAGTCGTAAAACGAGATTATGTAAAACTAGCAGTGCTTGTGACTCCACCTGCGAGAGCAGAATTATCTTAGGTGAAAATTTAACAAATTAAGAATGACATTGTGAGTTGGTCCATTTTGGCATAGTACGATGTGAAAAAAATTAAATATTGGAATGTTTCCTTAATCAATCAAATGTCAACCACGCAACTTGGCACATTAATAGATTCATCATGTCTTAGATAAGGGCTTAGGATACTTTTACTTTTATCAGTACTTGCATTTATTGTGTGCTCTTATATCGGGAGTACCTAGATACCTTGGAATGATATACGACAAAGCGGTTAAAACTGCTAACAGAAGGTATTTTTTTTATAATTACAACACAATTTTACATGAAATATAGATATTTTATTAAATTAATGTATTTACAAAATCTTAATACTAATAATTCTAAATAATTTAAAATTAATAATTCTAAACATTTTTTAGAACATTTGTACTCTTCATTTAAAAATATAGAGGAGTTAAAATTTTCTAAAAAAATCAATACATAAATTTATCAGTCTTTAAAATAATACTAGTTAGCCATAGCGTTTAAGTCGTTATAATTATGATCACTTATATAGATTCATGCTCTTCCAATTTTGTCACAAATTTATTCGACATTGGGCTTCACTAGTTATGATTATTCCTTAACTCCATGATCAGTACTTGAACGGATTGTATGTCAAATTATTCAAAAACATGATTTCTGCCAAGGACTACCACAAGGAATCAGTCTAAGACCACGCTTATTTTACTAGGTACTACTGAATAGTAAAAAAATATTTGGATTACTGGTGTTGAACTAATCAATTCTTCCCGACAGCTCCGCATCGATTCTATGAATGTAAAAAGTACAGCAACAATTTACATCAAAGGCTTCACAAGGGCGTATTTAGGTATTTCTAGGCCGCAAAAAGTATTTGGATCAATGGTGTAGAACTAATTAATTACGTTGGATGACGCAAGAACAGTAGCAAGGTACTGGGAAGGGCTTCATCACGGGTTTTTGCGTCTTTTTATCAATCGTGATAAGATAGCGATCATATGTGAAGCTTTTGCAACTCGGCGTCATGTTAAAGGATGTCAATTTTAAGTGCTGAAAGCATTCTCCATCAGTGGTAGTGCGATTAATTTTGTCGTGCCTGTTGAATAACAAAATTTTGTTAAATATTATTATATTCTTTATTGTACACCACACAAATACCTATATATATACAGGACAAAAAATCATACAAGCAAATATTGTGTAACAAACAATCGAAATGCAAAGACTGGAAGAGTATTTCACTTTGGCATTTGATTATGTGCATATACTACAGAAAACGGAAAGGAATTAATTACCCTTATGAATGTCAAAAATATCTATGACAAATTACTCAAACGCGGACATTGGTACAAATATTCTAATTAAAATATTCTTGTTCAATGTTATTTAACAGAAAAAGTGAACGCTTAAGCGAATGATTTTATGAATGAAAGAAAATAACAAGTCGTATAAATCAACTGAAGATACTCACGCGCATGTGACGATCTTGATAGGTTGGCTTAGAAGCTCATGTTGGACGATATATTCTACGTCCGAATAGTGAGAGTGCTTGTAGGCATAAGGTGTTTCCTCAGTCTGCAAAAGTATTAAAAAAAGATTACACTTCTGTTTGAAAAAAACATATTCCTATTTATGAGAAAATTCTAGATGCATGTAGCGTGTATGTTTTTGTGGGATAGGAGTGGTTTATAGATTGCTTGATTTTGCTCAATATAGCAATTGCGCAATATTTTCAACTTGAAATGATGGAACAATGACTTCATCTTCTGATAAAATAAAATATATTTACTGTTGTCATGAGTCATATGTAAAGGTTAAAAGTGTGATCCGTAACATAGGGTAACCTATCTCAGATACCCGTCTCCATGGAAGGGTGTACATTGAGTTAAAAAGTCACTGTATCTTCATATTGAGATAAATAAATAAAATAATACTATTTTAAATGATATAGGTATTATGATGTGGTGACACTTGGAGGAGGGGGGGGGGGTTTGTTTCAGCAGTGGATCTCTTTCAGCTTATATGATGAACGTACGTGATACTGAATCTAGAGTAAGTATTAAATTAAAATCATAGGTTCCTGAGTTCTATAAGGACAGTTGTGCCAATCATTCTCAAGAGAAAGTACTTTTTCCGGTTTAGTTCCTCCTCCGATACGATTGCCCATGTTTTGCTGAAAAAATAAAATTGAACTGTAAGTAAAACGTACCTATTTACAATAATAAATAAACGAAATATCTTGCTTTTTATTTGTGATAGGCTCACGTTTTACCACTCTCTTACATAATTCTTACATACATCATGTATCAAAAATAATAAATAGGTTCTTTGAATGAATCCAAAGTGGATGCCTAGGTAATTTACAATATTCATATTAAATATACTGTTCAATGCATTTGATAAACCAGTGATAACGACCGCGACTTACGTGCTGTAGATTGTGGGTTGAACCCAGGCAGTCAGTAAAAAATCGAAGACATGTGAGATCCAGCAAACCGCACTGAACCACGTGGTGGATTGCAGTCTATTTCCTCTCACACTCCACTACACTCCTCAGTGGAAACATTACAGGCTGATAATGCCTAATGGCTCGTAACAAATACAAAATTAAATAAATAAGTAAATTACCGCGAGAAACGTCGGTTTCAGGAACTTTTCAACCTTATTCATCATCTCACCGGCTTGATGGAACAGAAGCCCTTTCCTTTACATCCTTCAGGAAGTGGCAGACTGAGCTCTGCAATATTGCAATTTATTTATAAAAATAATTTAACAGAATTAATAATTCATTAATTCTAGCTTTTAAAGCCTTCACAAAAATATCTAAGAAAATAGTGCATTGCTTGATTATTTTCAGAACAGCACGTCTTAAAAGTAGACAATATGGTGAAAAATAAGAATTGTAAAGAATAAAAAGAAATCTCTCCCAAGTTAGGAACGGCAAGGCTGGCTGCCACTAAGAACGCCAACTGAAACAAAAGAAAAACAAAGTTAAAAAATAGCTCATTCTCCCTTTTATTTAATACTGTTTATGCACATAATATTTATTATTTTATGTATATTTTAGTCAAATACTATATACTTTGTAGGTTATGTTATAATGATTTAAAATTTAAAAAATAACGTCAAGAAAGTTGATGTCAAATTCGCCATTGTTATCTAAAGGATTTTTTTGCAAACCCGATTTACACACAAATAGATGACTAATGACAATTTTATTATTAATTCAATATTGCAATATTTTTTGGTAAGACCCCTTTGATGCAACTTCTTAATAATGAATGACAACATGTCGCGCCTAATGGCTTATTTATACTGCTACATTGTAGGTGTGTTGGTAGATACTCACATACGAATCGCGGTAATCCTGTTCACGGGGAACTACGATAAATTAGTATTGACATCACATCATTAAAACTTACGTCTCAAGGTAAGATAAAAGTAAGTGAGAGTAAGAAAGAGAGAGAGTTTTGTAAAGGACCTTCCTGATGGCGTGGCGCAATTTAGACCTTTGGGCAATAAGAAAACTTAATATTGCCATCACTAAAGGTTACGTTTCTAATGCTATTAAAAGTTTAGAGGAAATCAGTTTCGTAAAGGACCTTCCTCATGGCGTGGCGCAATTTAGATCATGGAGAAATATGAAAACTTAATATTGATATCACTAAAAGTCACATTTCTAATGCTGTTAAAAGTTTAGAGGTTAGAGAGAGAGTGCTTCGTAAAAGACCTTCCTGATGGCGCGGCGCAATTTAAAGGTCGTCAGTAGACTATATCGTACATACTACGATACACGTACGTATTATCATAAAATTATTATTATTAAAATTAATTAATTATTAGTATTATTAAAATCAAGTGCAAAACGGTTGAATTCGATCGCATTGCATCCATTATAACAATTGCTTATCGGTATGACATAAATCGAATCGCGTAAGTTGTATATTTACAATATAATATTATTTTTTTATTTATGGACGCCATGTTCCAAGAGTGTGTGTGCCCTCCGGATAGCAGTCATCCTGTAGGCGTAGAAATTATTTTGTAATGCATCATAGCATGCTTAGTACGATAACCAAGTCCTGGCAGCCAACAGCCCTACACGTCATTACATATAATATTTTAAAAGTGTAAAAAAAAATGCCTGGGGCTAAGTATTAAATAAATAAATTAATTAAAAATAAACTTGTTCGCTGTGAGGTTGAAAATTTAATACGATTATTTCATTCATATATATTTAGGACAAAATTACAGGCGATTTAGTGAGCTCAAGCTACATGAATGGTGAGCCTAAAGTGCAGTTAAAAAAATATATATAAACAATAAACTTTGTTCTGTTAAGTTGAAAAATTGTACTGATGGAAATAATTATCTTGTGAAGAAGATTATTTTTATAACTAAAGTCTGATGACGCAACGCCATTTAAATCGAAAGGCGATATCGCACAAGTATTTTTTAGGTAACATTTTAGGTGAAAATCGATTGAATTGTATCGCACTGCGTCCATGTGAATGTACTTACAATTTTGCTTGATTAAATTCCATATCGGTGTGATAGTTATCGAATAGCTTCGAGAAGATAAAGACTATATAACAAAGAGCTTTTCAAAAAGAACTATTGCGATCAACATACAAAAATATTACTGGCCTCCATATTTAATTACTATAAATTCATTATCATATCGGCTCTAAGCCGCTGCAAACTACAGACTTTTTATCGGCCGATGGTCTGGTCAGATTGAAAATTACATTCTCTACCGAATTATTGTAATGTGCATTTGCATACTTCTTCGCATTGATTAAATGCCCGACCAAACTATCGGCCGATAAACGTCTATAGTTTACGCGGGCTTTTAAAATAAAAGTTTGTTAGTGTTTCTGTAAGGATAGCAAATTACATCATGAATTACACAATGAATTAAATTACATTACACAGAACAGGATTAGCGACTTTTATTCAGTAATGTTGCATAAGTATGTCGCAATAAAATCAACTAGAAATAAAAAGCAGCGGGGAATTCATTGTTTCTAAAACATGAAATAACTCGTTACATCACGCCTGTTGTCACACGGAGGGTTTTCATATTTTTCCTGTATTACGAGTAATCTGGAAGTATGACGAGTGCAGTCAGGAAATCTCTTCGTTTTTTGGACGACCATGTTGCGCACACGTCACAGTACTCACAGAGAAACATTGTTGAAAAAACTTATTAACAAAAAAAATAAACCAACTTCCAAAAACAGCACTAAAAAGCGAAAAACAACTTTCGTTTCCGAAGTCGGTGTCTTTGGTTCGTTTTACGAAACCGACTTCGGAAAAAGAAGTTATTTTTCACTTTGTAGTGCTTTTTTTGTCAAGTTAGTTTAATTTTTTTGAAAACATGATTTTATTTTTGGTAGGTGCCGCAAATTACCATGAAAATCATTTATAGCCAAAGTACAAAAGGCAAACAAAAATTGTAGAAGCGGGCCAAGAGGCTCATCGGCGATGAGGCACTGGTTAAGTCAAGTCTCCGGAGCCATGCACTCCCTGCCTCTGTGTCTGTGTTTCCCAATAGCTACAATCTAGGGGTCTATAAGTCAAGAGTGAATAGGTTACTTCTAGGCAAGCGTGCTTCATCGTCGACCACATCATCGCTTACCATCAGGTGAGTTAGTGGTCAAGCGCGAGCCTATTCTAAATAAAAAGTATATCTCATGACAATCCCACTAAGCCCAAAAATGACTAGGATACATAGTATAATTTCGGTGTTCAGGTGCCTACCTTACGGCATCATCATCAGATCAAAGTATATTCTTTATCATAGTCAGTAAACTACTCGAGATACCGTATCTTATACCCGTGACTTACTTATCATTAAGGAGTTCCAGTGGCCATCTGTGGTCCCTATATGAATGCCTATAATATTCAAGGTATTCCCTCGATTTCCATAGGATCCCATCATCAGATTCTGATTTGGAGACAATGTAACTATCTCGGGAGAATATAATTTTAAACACAAAAACAATTTTAAAAATTGGTCCTCAATTTTCGGTGTAATTGCGTAACAAACATACGAACCTCCTTTTTTTCGAAGTCGGTTGATAAAAATTAAGTTTATTTACATGATTTTGTTTTATTTTGAATTCGTTGTATGTGATTATAATATTTATTTGACATTGTAGATTATTAATATGATTATTTTTTTGTTTGATTTATCATTGTGATTTGATTATTTATTTAACTATTTAAGTAACTGTAATTTAATGTGAAATTTGAGTGGGTTAAACTACCGAGAATTAACGAATTTATTTATTACTAGCTTCTGCCCGCGGCTTCAACCGTACAAAATGTGTCTTATCATCCCAAGGGAATACAAACTATCCTATGTCCTTAGGGTCAAGGTCTCAAACTATGGGGTCAAACTATGCGAATGCCACAATTGCGGTATCGCCGCAATTGTGGCGGCCGCTCTTTGAGGAGTGGCTTGAGAGGCGCCACGGCGACCTCACCTTCCGCCTGACGCAGGTCCTCACCGTACACGGCTGTTTCGGGAGGTTCCTGTTTAGGATAGGGCGGGAGGAAACGCCCGGGTTTCACCATTGTGTGGATCACCGAGGACACGGAGGAGCATACGGTGGAGGTCTGCCTCGCTTAGGCGGTGCACCGCCGTGTCCTCGTGGATGCAATCAGCGGTCGCGACCTCTCGCGTCCTGCCCTGGTTCAGGCCATGGTACGGAGCAGGAGGGCATGGGAAGCTGTCACCTGCGTCTGCGTTGCAGTAATGCTTGCGAAGGAGGAGGCGGAACGCGTGAGGAAGACGCATCGGAGATGCCCTCACGCTCCAGGCCACCGCAGGAGACGCCCTGGACGTCGGGAGTCGCAAGCCAATTCCCGGCCACTGTAGGCGCGAGCTTGAGAACGGCGAGTAACGGGTAGCTCACCGTCTGATAAGGACCAGGCCCGAGTCGACGGCGCGTTGTGTTCCACGCGCGCCACAAAGAGATGTCAGCAAAACTGACGGGATCCGCTAGGGCCGGTGCCTGTCTGGGTTGCGGATAAATTTGGAAAAGAGTTACCGCGGCCCTGGCTCAAGCAACTGAAGGAAGACGGGTGGGTTTTAGTCAGTAAAAGTCTGACACGCCCTCCCGCCTCACCCAGAGCGGGAGAAGTCATTGGATGAATAACCATCCCAAAAAAAAAATCGTCTCAAACTATCTCCATGCCGAATTTCATCTAAATCGGTTCACTAAATCCAGAGATTACCCCCTACATCCTCACAAACTCACAATATTTACCTTAATACTCGTAGAATATTAAAGTATAGATTATTATTGGCAGTGGCAACGAAGAGGGCATTTCTCGCAATACAGATTACCGATGGAGCCGAAAAGTTTTGGAGTGGGACTGCGTATCTACCAGAAGTCTTCTCTCCCACAAGGTGGACAGATGACCTGGTGAAGGCAACAGGAATCCGCTGGATAAAAGACGCACAGGACCTGTCAATAAGGTGCTGCTTGGCGGCAGCCTATATCTAGCAGTGAACGATTTTCAAAAATGATAAAGTTATTCAATTCCATCCATTGGCATCGTATCCAGGCGATTCGAGGCGGCGACATGAGGTCCCTCACAGGCAGCGATGTGGGGGCATTCTTTCATTAGGAATCACACTTTCTCTTTTTCCTTTGTTGTTGTTTTCAAGCATCGGGGGTCACGCAGACTACTCACACACATATATGACCGCACACCGCACAGGGACTCGGGCGCCGCCTGACGTCGTAATGCTCCGGACGACGTGCGGCGCGCACGCTTGTGCACAACGTCACTTAGGCTCTCTAAATAAGGCTATACAATAAAGAGCGCCCCGCGAGTGCGGTATTAAGCGAGACAAAACATGGAGTGTGCCGTGTTTTGCGGGTATTACTTTTATGTTTTGGTAAGGAATTCAAGTTGCTCGTGCTTTTAGTTTTTAACTTTTTAGTCACATCATAATTTTGGGTAGTTTATTTTTGGTTTATTTTTATCTTACTGTATACGTATTTATTTTATATTCTTTGTATCTATTTTAACTTATACAACAGATTTGGTTTCCGTACGTCACGTGCTAGGCGACCACTGAAAATCAGCGCCGTGCTGTGGGTCCCCCACGGCACAGCATTATGCTGAGTGGAAGCCTTCTAGCCACAATCACGACATGCATCTGCCTGACATCTTTTTCACCATATTTATTTTCTGTTGTAAATGTCGGTATTATATGTTATTAATGTTTGATCTATTTCTCGTCTTTACTAACTCAATTTAAGTACTACTAATACTATTGTTAAGGGTTTAGCATAAGCATGTTATTATAATGTATGTCGTTTTGTGACAAATAAACACTTTTTCTTTCTTTTTTCTTTTATTTCAATTCCCATGAAAGTTGCAATAAATATGTCAAAAGTTGGTATCTGTGCACTGACCTCTATCATGCTAGTACGCTGGACTACATATTATCGATGACAAAATGAAGACATTTGATTTTCACCATTTTGACGCTGATAGCAACGTGACTTAACGTGAGAGTAGCATGGAACATAAATGGCCTGCCTCCTAATAAACATGAAGTGGAACTCTTCATCAAACATAACCAAATAGATATTCTTTTAATCTCTGAGTCACATATGACTGATGAAAAAGCCATAACCATCAAAGGATATAATATATATTATACTAATCACCCTGACGGAACATCACATGCTGGAACTGCAATCATAATAAAGGATAGCATCAAGCAACACGTTCTCCCAAGCTTTAGACAGGCACATCTACAGGCTACTGTAATATCAATTGACGATTGGCAGGGCCCACTCAACGTAGCTGCAGTGTACTCCCCGCCACGGCATCGTGTTACAGAACAAATGTTCAACGATTTTCTTAACACACTTGGAGGCAGATATATCGCTGGAGGGGATTGGAACGCCAAAAATACCTACTGGGGCTCCAGGCTGATCACAACCAGAGGCAGAGAGTTGAAAAGGGCAATAGATGCAAATGCACTCAATATACTGTCAACAGGGGAGCCAACCCACTGGCCAACTGATCCCAATAAAACACCCGACCTCATCGATTTCTTTATCATCAAAGGAATGTCAGGTCTGTATACAAAAGTTGAATCAAGCTTAGATGGCAACTCTGATCATACACCAGTGATATGTACACTGAGCACTACAATCATTTGGAATGAGCCTCGAGAGGCGTTATATAATCGTAAAACTGACTGGGACTCATTCCAGAATTACATAACAGAAAATGCCAACTTGCACATACCCCTTAAAACAGAGGAAGATGTAGAAAATGCTGCTTGGTTTACAACTAATCTGATCCAAAAAGCAGCTTGGTTGTCTACTCCAAGCATCAAATATAGTCCGCAGCAACAAGATAGTACACTGGAGATACGGGAGATGATTGCTGCAAAACGGAGACTGAGACGTCAATGGCAAACAAGCAGGAACACACATGATAAAAGGGCTCTCAACAAAGCACAAAAGAAACTGAAGCAAATGCTAGCAGAAAACGAAAATGCCACTCTTCAAGACAAACTGAAGACATTATCAGCTCTTAAAGTAGATGACTACTCCCTGTGGAAAATCACAAAGACGCTAAAACGGCCACAAGATCACATGCCTCCGATAAGACAACCAAATGGTAACTGGGCGAGGAAACCTGGGGAAAAAGCCGAGATCTTTGCCGAATTCTTGACAAATGTATTTAAGCCAAATCAACCCGACACCATGTACCCAGAAGAAGAAGTTGACGAAATCCTTGACAGCGATCAGCAAATGTCCCTACCACTACGACTGTGTACCCCAAAAGAGATATGGAAATTAATAGGAAACCTGAAGAAGAAAAAGGCACCAGGTTTTGATCTGATTACAGCAGAAGTACTGAACCATCTACCGAGAAAAGGAATTGTTTTGGTTACTATTCTCTTCAACGCAGTGTTGAGACTGCACTATTTCCCGCGCATCTGGAAAATCTCAACCATAAATATGGTAGCTAAACCAGGCAAACCGCCTGCTGAAGTTTCGTCATATAGACCAATAAGTCTTCTTCCGTTATTGTCTAAGCTGTTCGAGAAAGTACTGTTACAACGGTTGACACCCATACTGGAGGAGCAAAAGACCATTCCTGAACATCAATTTGGTTTCCGGGCACACCATGGAACGACGGAACAAGTGCACAGAGTGGTTCACACAATCAGACAATCACTGGAGAATAAGGAGTATTGTTCAGGTGCTTTTCTCGACATACAGCAGGCATTTGACCGAGTTTGGCACAAGGGCCTCCTGTGTAAACTTAAAATTTGTTTACCACACACTGCATACTTGCTGCTCAAATCTTACCTGGAGGACCGACTGTTCCAGGTTAAATCTGGAAACTGCCTCTCTTCGCTTTACCCCATAGAAGCTGGAGTACCCCAGGGATCAGTACTGGGTCCTGTCCTGTACACGGTTTACACTGCTGACCTACCCACCTCAAAGCAAATTGTTACCGCAACTTATGCTGACGATACTGCAGTACTATCCTGTGATAAAGACCCTATCAGAGCATCCACAAAACTCCAAGAACACCTGGATGTTATTGGATCATGGTTGAAAAAGTGGAGAATCAGAGCCAGTGCGGCCAAGTCTGTCCACATTACCTTCGCTCTAAGAAGAGGGGAGTGCCCAACAGTTACACTAGATGGAAAGGCCCTTCCACAAAAATGTACAGTCAAATACCTAGGCATGCACATTGACAGAAGACTTACATGGCGCGAGCACATAAAGGCCAAAAGGGATCAAGCAAACAGAAAACTTGGAGACATCTACTGGCTTTTGGGCAGGCAGTCATCTCTTAGCTTAGAAAATAAATTATTGATATACAAATGCGTCCTAAGACCCATATGGACATATGGTATAGAACTCTGGGGTTCGGCAAGCCATTCAAACATGGAGATTCTACAACGCTTCCAAAACAAAACATTAAAAATCTTGAGCTGCGCTCCTTGGTTCACAAAGAACACAGAAGTACATGATTACTTACAAATCCCCACTATTAAAGAAGTTGTAGACACATCCTGCAAGTCTTACAAGCAAAGACTCCAGCAACACAAAAATGAACTCGCTGTGACACTACTGGAGTTCTCGAACTCTACTTACAGACTTAAAAGAAAACGAATAGCATCAATATAATATCACTGATGCATAACGAGATGACGCATCGCAGGATGTGAAGAATCTCAAACTGTCAAATGAAGAAACAACTAATCTGATTAAAGCCCAGATGGCTGATTGCAGATGTAAAATGGAAAAAAAAAAAAAAAAAAAAAAAACGTGAGAGTACATGGAACTAATATTAGAGATGGGACACAGCTTTCGCTAAAAAATACTTTTATGGGCTTTATCGATCGTGAGAATAATACGTAAGCGAAAAAAACATCCCAGTTATTTTTATTATGATTCATTTTTAAGTAATAGAATAATTGCTGTAAAAGTTAACTGAAAAATATTTTAATTCAGATTGCAAGCTATAAACTAGTGGTGCTAGTAAAGTTATAGCGCATTACTGTCAGATCAGTGAGATTTAAATATGGGGATAGGCTAACAACTTATCCTTAAAACTAGTATATTTGAGCAAGTATTTCCTCGCTAAAGTACACTAGTTAGATTAATACTTACAATCGTTCAGATTCACTCGGTTGGCGCTCATCGGATTCGTGAAGGGAACATCATTTACACAATAATAATAATAAATGAGATGGATAATCATTTACAACGGTCGTATTTCTCGCTCTCATCGCTGAGATCCTGTCTCTGTAGTGTTAAAGTGCAAATAATAGTGACATCGCATTCCAGCAAGGTGAAGACTTATATCAGTTTTCAACTCTGTTTCAGATGCAGATAATAAATTGTTTGTCTTCAAAACATTTGTTAATTAAATTATAATTATCATGATATTATTCCAGAATTAATTCTAGGCTCAGGAACATTGAGTTAAATGTACTACGAGAAAGAAGAATAGAATTTCAAACAAAAGATTGCGCGTAGGTAATTCGGTGACAGCAAGGTAAGCAGGGGGGAGGGGAGGGGGGGGGTTATGTTCTCACAGATAGACAATCAATGCGCGCAGATGAACTTTTTCTTACTCTTTGAAATTTACACAAACATGGCCGCCCTCCCGCCTCCGCGGTGACGCAACGTCACGAGATACAATAAATTGATAAAATATAATTAAATTAAGCGTGTTTTCAACTTACTGTTGAAAACTCATTCCTTGACTTTTATTTATATTTCTCGAGTTGTTTGAACAGTATCTCAATACACACGAAGGCATTTTATAAGAAACAAAACTAAGTACTCAAACGTGTCACGTTGCAGCGAGCGCTTGCCACGGACTAAATGAGTTGGGGTACGCGCGCTCTAACGCGTGTTATAAACAATTGAGTTGAGGAGTCTCCTCTAGTACGTAGTATATTTAACTCAATGCTCAGAAACGTGGTGATTGGTACAAGAGTGAGGCCTGTGCTCAGCGGTTGGCGAAGTCAGGCTGTGGATGAAAATGATGATGATTCCAGAATTTAGTATTACACATTGCTTTTGAACATATTATTACGGATTATTAGGCATTCATATAACATTCATCACCAATACCAATATGAGATATTTAGTTCCAACATACTACGAGAAGTCAATACAGTAGATGACTGATACGCCTTGCCAAGTCTACTATTTTTATATTAGTGTTATTTAAAAATATCACTAATACTGATATATTAGTTACAATATTATAATATTTCCAGGCGAATATATTAGTATTAATCTCTAAATATGTCAATTTTAGTTCCTAATACGCTCGAGCGGGGCGCTTTGAATCAGCACAAAAATCAACTGTCATTTCATATAGTATGTTTAGTCCAGCGTACTTGTATGATAGAGGTCAGTGTATCTGTGCCACAGGACAACGCAGTCCTTTTATCTTTCAAGGATATTGTTAAATTTTCCTTAGTGATACAAAATTCCATGATGTCTTCATATAAATACTGGGTTTTCTGGCTGTTATGACATAATAATAAGTGTGCCATATGTATTTTGATACGATTTTATTGTAATTCAATTTATCGATTGCGTTTGAGGAAAAAAGGAATGGTATCATATGAAATGCCTTAAAATTATTATTGCGTTTTCAAAATATGTATTTCATAATTTTATTATTTGAATGTATTGTGCCCGTAAAGTTCAAATTTATCTCCAAATGTCTCGAAAATACGGTACTTTAGAGGAGAATAATCGATCATTTTTCTTTTAAGAGGAAATGCGATCGCATTCATCCGACTGAATTTCCTAAGTAAAGAGCCATAATTAGAGGTTTGGCTCTCGCCTATTTCTGTCTCCAATATTGGACCAATTTAACACAGGGGCACAATAGGTCTATATATCTTTTATTTCAGTTCATGGAATATCTTTAAAATATCTTTTTCTTTTGGTTTTAGTCACATCATAATTTTGGGTGGTTTATTTTTATCTTACTGTACTGTATATATTTTATGTTCTTTGCATCTATTTTTACATACTCGTACACAACAGATTTGGTTTCCGGACGTCACGTCCTAGGCGACCACTGAAAATCAGCCCAGCATTATGCTGAGTGGAAGCCTTCTTGCCACAACCACGACATGCATCTTCTTTTATTTATACTCACTATTCTAACATTATTTTCTTAAATTAACTTACCCCAAATTACCCAAAATTATGATGTGACTAAAACCAAAAGAAAAAGATATTTTAAAGATATTCCATGAACTGAAATAAAAGATATATAGACCTATTGTGCCCCTGTGTTAAATTGGTCCAATATTGGAGACGGAAATAGGCGAGAGCCAAACCTCTAATTATGGCTCTTTACTTAGGAAATTCAGTCGGATGAATGCGATCGCATTTCCTCTTAAAAGAAAAATGATCGATTATTCTCCTCTAAAGTACCGTATTTTCGAGACATTTGGAGATAAATTTGAACTTTACGGGCACAATACATTCAAATAATAAAATTATGAAATACATATTTTGAAAAAGCAATAATAATTTTAAGGCATTTCATATGATACCATTCCTTTTTTCCTCAAACGCAATCGATAAATTGAATTACAATAAAATCGTAACAAAATACATATGGCACACTTATTATTATGTCATAACAGCCAGAAAACCCAGTATTTATATGAAGACATCATGGAATTTTGTATCACTAAGGAAAATTTAACAATATCCTTGAAAGATAAAAGGACTGCGTTGTCCTGTGGCACAGATACCAACTTTTGACATATTTATTGCAACTTTTATGGGAATTGAAATAAAAGAAAAAAGAAAGAAAAAGTGTTTATTTGTCACAAAACGACATACATTATAATAACATGCTTATGCTAAACCCTTAACAATAGTATTAGTAGTACTTAAATTGAGTTAGTAAAGACGAGAAATAGATCAAACATTAATAACATATAATACCGACATTTACAACAGAAAATAAATATGGTGAAAAAGATGTCAGGCAGATGCATGTCGTGATTGTGGCAAGAAGGCTTCCACTCAGCATAATGCTGTGCCGTGGGGGACCCACAGCACGGCGCTGATTTTCAGTGGTCGCCTAGCACGTGACGTACGGAAACCAAATCTGTTGTATAAGTTAAAATAGATACAAAGAATATAAAATAAATACGTATACAGTAAGATAAAAATAAACCAAAAATAAACTACCCAAAATTATGATGTGACTAAAAAGTTAAAAACTAAAAGCACGAGCAACTTGAATTCCTTACCAAAACATAAAAGTAATACCCGCAAAACACGGCACACTCCATGTTTTGTCTCGCTTAATACCGCACTCGCGGGGCGCTCTTTATTGTATAGCCTTATTTAGAGAGCCTAAGTGACGTTGTGCACAAGCGTGCGCGCCGCGCGTCGTCCGGAGCATTATGACGTCAGGCGGCGCCCGAGTCCCTGTGCGGTGTGCGGTCATATATGTGTGTGAGTAGTCTGCGTGACCCCCGATGCTTGAAAACAACAACAAAGGAAAAAGAGAAAGTGTGATTCCTAATGAAAGAATGCCCCCACATCGCTGCCTGTGAGGGACCTCATGTCGCCGCCTCGAATCGCCTGGATACGATGCCAATGGATGGAATTGAATAACTTTATCATTTTTGAAAATCGTTCACTGCTAGATATAGGCTGCCGCCAAGCAGCACCTTATTGACAGGTCCTGTGCGTCTTTTATCCAGCGGATTCCTATTGCCTTCACCAGGTCATCTGTCCACCTTGTGGGAGAGAAGGCTTCTGGTAGATACGCAGTCCCACTCCAAAACTTTTCGGCTCCATCGGTAATCTGTATTGCGAGAAATGCCCTCTTCGTTGCCACTGCCAATAATAATCTATACTTTAATATGTCACATCATAATTTTGGGTGGTTTATTTTTATCTTACTGTATATATTTTATGTTCTTTGCATCTATTTTTACATACTCGTACACAACAGATTTGGTTTCCGGACGTCACGTCCTAGGCGACCACTGAAAATCAGCCCAACATTATGCTGAGTGGAAGCCTTCTTGCCACAACCACGACATGCATCTTCTTTTATTTATACTCACTATTCTAACATTATTTTCTTAAATTAACTAAACCCTTAAACGATAGTGTTAGTAGTTCTTACTACTAACATTATCGTTAAGGGTTTAGTTTGTAAATTCTACGGCCACTTTTCTTGTTCTTGTAATGTAACGTTTGTTTGTCTTTTGGTGGCAATTAAATACTACTTTCTTTCTAATAAGGCTACTTCTTAAGTTGTAATGTTGTAATGAAATTTTCGTTCAATAAAAAAAAAAATACTGAAAAGTCGCTGACCGTATATAATAGTTCGATCGAACACAGGACCCATGAATAACTGTCATCATATCTATCTTAACTACACGTCATTTGGTACTTAATTTTTCAAAATAATTAAAGAGCTCGATATAAAATATTATGCAGCAGGATTTGGCTTGTATTTGAAAATTGATGGATTTTCGTTATTATTAGTTTTACTATTATCAGCTAAATCAATTACAATTATTGTAATATTATAATGAAAGTTTTCGCAATTAATACTTAGTAGTACGAAGATATGTTTTAGTAGATAAAAAGATATAGCTGTTTTCTCAAACTTCAAGTTTTCAGGCAGTAAAAGAACAACTTTTGCTACATAAAGCCAAAAAATCTTTTTTTTTCCTTTTGCCGTGGTCTAGGTATATTTAATAACTGCTAATGTTGATGAACGTTTTATAGTGCAATGTGCAAAGTTGGGTCTAATGAGATAATAATGAATTTTCAGCTTCGCGTCATCATAAGCTGTGCCTTACTTAATGTCGGTGAGAAGCAAAGATGATATTGATTTTGGAAGTGTGGACAGGCTAAAATAAGTAATACACTGGTCTTAAAAACTTAGTACCACACTTTTCAAATTGCAATATTAACTATAGAAGTCAGAGTTGAAATAAAAAAGTTTTACAAAAAATTTTTCTTTGAAATTATAGGTTAATATACATTATAGTCGTGACAATCTAAGAAGTTTGATTTGACAGCTACAAAAATACTTAATAATAATTAAACTTGATGCTTACGAATGATACTCGTTGTTATAGTGTATGTTGTATAATTAGGATTATGAATTTAATTTATAATTTTTTTGTGTACAAAGTTATCGCGGCATATAAAATGAGAAACGTCATCGGACTTCTTACATTGTCACAATTATAGTAACGCGATTAGTTAAATTAAAAAGAAAAATAACTTTCTTTTACGAAGTCGGTGTCTTTGGTACCCATTGTTTTCCGTTTTCCGACACTGACTTCGGAAAAGAAAGTCGTTTTTTTTTTTTTGTTTGGATGTTTTTTTAAATCTCTTTTTAGTTTTGTTACGTACCTCCAATTACCATGAAAAGTCAAGTATTATTTATAGCCAAATAGCCCAAATTCCGATTCACGATTCCAATAAGCCCAAAAACGACTAGGAAACATAGTTTTATTTCGGAGTTCCAGTGCCTACTTTGTACCTTTATCACCTGCTGGACCATTCTTAAAGTAAAACCCACCACTCTTGCAGTATGACGCATAGTGATGCCTACTCCAGAATAGCCATGATTCTTGCACATTTTTGAAATGAAAGAGGCATCCCCACTCTCACAGATCTCACAGAGAGGGGATGCCTCCTTAAAAAGATAATAGGGGTCGGAAAAATCTATGAATTGCGGTCAGATATAAAAAATAATAAATAATTAATTAGATCAATTATAGTTGATTACCATGATTTTAAACAAAATAGGTAATAACAAAATATTTAAATAATTTCATTATAAAAAACTTGAAACAATTATTAAAAAATACTGTTATTTTGAATGTAAATAAAAAAAAAAAAACTGTGGATCTGACCTGGGAATCGAACCTTCCTTACGCGCATTATAGTTGACTGTATTCTGTACTTACCACGGTGACCACTTTTTTGGATGGCTTGTTTTTGGATGGGATTCAATCGATTGTTATTTTTTTGTGTAATTTTGAAAACAAAAAAATCTATAATTGTAAAATAATCGAATGAAAAAGTGCCCGGCCATATTTGACTCTTTTATCTGTTCCATCATGCCCATGGGCAAGTAGGTATATTAACGTCATGCGTCAACAATTTATTCATAACTAAGGAAAACTTAATGTTTAATTGATTGCAAACTGTGACGTAAATCATAGCAATTAATGAATGGAAATATATAAACCATAGCCCAAAAATATATTTTAAATTTATTTTTTACCTTTCTACTATTAAATAATAATTAAACAAATGTTGTATTAAATTCTACTCTATGCCAAATTCTACACGAAGTAAACATCTGTTTATAATTTCAGACATGAGTCAACTGGGCACTAACCTATTTCAGCCATGCCTTATTTTGGTGTGGTAAACAGTCTGCGTCATTTACATTAACACATTATTGCATCACTCCTTTTCCTCGACCTCAGTCCTAGATATTTTTTCAGTTTTTAAACCCTACCATCGTCAGTTAGTTGTTAAGCTTCCAGCCCCGTCTGGGTAACATCAGGCTCCTTACTAATCTGTCGCCGCTGCCGCCTTTGTCAACGTCTAGCTAAGAACTGCCATTAACTATGTCTAAATGTCTAGAATAGTTAACATTGTAGATCTGGAGCTAGATTTTCTGAGTGAGTGGAAATGTTTGGTTTTGCAAGGTGTGGCGAACGATCAAAAATGATAGTGAAAGATTTCAACCTGCAAAATGTGTGAAAGGGTAAAAAACAAAATAAGTTAATAGCTTTGTAAGTAAAATGTAACAAAAACGAGAAGCGTTACTTGCCGATATACTACTTATTTAATAAATATCAAAGTTTGTAGCCACAGGGCTCCACGTCATTAGATGACATTTTGCACACAAGTTTACCTGGATTAACACATCGGCTTTATATCCCACTCGATATAATGATCGCTAAGGATAATAAATTACTTTTCACGCGGGTGAAGCTACGGACAGAAGCTTGCTTATAATTAGGAGACTCGGTTTTTTTTGTTGAAGTCTTGTCACAGCAGCCTGAAAGTTTCACAACCAGCCGTATCAAGGCTGTAAAACTGGAATATGGAGGACATATTATATGCAATTGCTTCATGAAGGTATAACTGGAATTCGGCTGCATTCGGTTAGACTGGAAGTGGGAGTCAGCCCCAACATAATTGGGCAAAGTCTGAATAAAGTAGATTTTTTGTTATGTTATTAAAAACTAATACTTGCTTACTCGTCATCTTTCTGCTCCATTGGGATTAAGAGGCAATGCGATCGCAGACATCCGAGGGAATTTCCTAAGTAAAAAGTCATAATTCGAGGAAGGCTATCGCCTATTTCCTCCTCCAATATTGGACCAAATTAAAGGATATTCCATAAACTGAAAAAGGAAGATATATACTGTGCCTTTGATTTGCTTTCCTTGATGATACATTATCTTTAGAAGCACTAGAATCTTCAAAAGATTTTCAAAATGGCGCTGTCAACAGAGGACTTTTTTTTTTTTTTAGTTTATAAATTTTACAACTATAAATGAAAAAAGAAATACATAGAAGCATAAGTCATAACATATGGTATATCTTTTTTATTCAATTTATGGAATATCTTTTAAATTTGTCCAATAATGGAGGAGGTAATAGGCGAGAGCCAAACCTCCTTTTTACTTAGGAAATTCAGTCGGAGCTCTCCGCCCGCATTTAAGGATCGAGACCCATAATTCCTAAGCTAGGCTTTTTCTTCCATTCAACCCCAAACAAATCAGGATTGTTTGGCATTGAATTGAAGAAAACCATAGAATTAGGACTATATAGGTACTTTGCGGAAATCCATCACAATGATTTTGTCATGTAGATTCAAGACGAGTTTATAAGATTAATTTCATCAAACATCACACGTTACAAACCTACAACTAAATACATAATTCACAAATTTACCTAAAACGTTTGGAGTCAACAAACTTCAAAATTCTGAACAGTTGAAACTTCTGCCTATAGACGCTTATAAGAAATTACTGTGCTAAGTTCTCGGTACTTAATCTAGACCCCTATTCTGAATAATACACAGCCTTCAAACTCGACGAGTAATTTGTGTCGACTCTAAATTCATAACAAGATACAACTTCACGATAATAATTATTTATAACAGTAATTTAAGTTTCTCCGGAGAAGTTAAGTGGTTTTGATGTACACGTGGCTGTTTCATTATTTAGGCTCAGCACGTACTGCGGTTTTTATTCGCGCGTTATTTTGCCGCACTTTCTGCGACACATGGTGTTGTATGAGTCCTAGAACTAAAAAATGTGACATCCACTAACCCGCACTGGGCTCGCGTGGTGGATTAAGGCCTTTACTTCTCTCAAAGAGAGGAGCCCTGTGTCGCAGCATTGAGAACATTAAATGGTTGATGATGATGATACTTCTTAAATAGTCTTAATTTCAATAGTCAACCGGTTTTGCACACTCATCTTTGTTTAATAAACTCCTACATTGCGAAACTGTCACCGAAGAAAGCCCAATAACAAATGACACCGACTAAACACGTAACAGAATGTACACTAGGGATGTTACAGAAGTGATGATATCTTTAGAAGAGTTTTGAAATTTGTTTTATCGGAATCGAAACCAGAACTCAAATCGGAATCAGAGGCCACCGCCTCTGATTCCGATTTGAGTTCTGGTTTTAAGAGAAAGCAGGTTTAAAATAATACATACATTGTTTATCAGCCTTTTTAATTTCAGCTCCAAAACAATATACATAACCAAGCGTCGAAAAAATCGTAATCAGTATTAATAATCAACAATGTACGCGTTGACTGATCGTTCGTACAATGGTCCATCTGAAAACAAATCCTACGCGTTGACTAGTCACAGCATAGCAACCTCCGATGACCTCCAATTTCAAAGTTTCGAAACCGTAATGAACATCGGTGGTTTAAAAACAATAGGAAGTTCAAATTCCGACTTTTCGGCAACAGAATCGAATCTCCATAACATCCCTAGTGTACACTACACAAATCATCAGTAAAAAAAATCCCGCTGCCAAGAAAGCGCAGGTGTTATCCCAACAATGAAATATAACAGTTGGCCAGAGTTACCGTGAGACTGGAATTAACTAAACTCAGCGGGGACTGTTAATTTCATTAGCTCGCTAACGCAGCGGACACTTTTTGTTGGATATAATTCCTGCTTGCTTCATACTTTTGGGGTTCCCGGAAAATGTTATCATAAAAATACTGATACTTTATGACTATGAGATGTAAATATTATTAAGAGATAGAGTCTGGCAAACGAAAGTAGACACTCTCGAATTATTTGCAAACTTTTTATATGGCAATGCTATACTAATGTCAACATCAATTTTTGGGGATTTGTTGTGGTGTTGATACTAGCATTTATTAAGTGAAAAATGAATAAAACAATAAAAAGTGGATTACAGGAGATATCGTTTCGCATGATCTCTAAATATCGAGAAAAACAACAGGAGAAAGACGTCGAATTCAAACAATAACAAGATTGCATACGTGTAGTGTTAGATTTCATAAGTTAGTATAACGCTAATAAGTTGATACTTTATTTTAAATCGTAATCACTATTTATCTTTCTATTTATCTTAACTAAAGTATTACCAAACTAAAGTACCTATAGTTTTTTTATTCAGACGAAGTAAATTAAATAATTGTAAAGTATCAAATTAGGTTATTCGAGGTATGTCATACTAGTTTTGCGGTTGCTATGCTGATATTTTTTAAATTTGCTGCGCTTTTTCAGTCTCTACTTTCGTTTGCCAGACTCTATCTTGGTTATTATCACTTTACAATTGTATGTGATAAATAATGCAAGTTAACCACGGAATAGGGTTGCTCACGAAGATTTACAAATGTATTATTCCGTGGTAGGGTTCAACCCTACCACGGAATAATACATTAGTAAAAAAATGAAACAGAAAAAATGTACAGCTGCATTTTTTTTTGAAGAGAATAACTATAGAAAATATATTTTAAAACATTGTGTTTCAAAATAAACCGTTACCGGTTTTACTAAATTCCTTAAAAAAAAGTTTAGATTCTAAAATGGTGGTGTTAAAAATGTTTACAAACATTAGTAAACATTATGATCACAATGTTAAGATAATGTTTTCATGTTACGTAATGAAACACAAAATTGTTAGTTAACAAATTGTAACAAATAAAACAGAACCTTGGCACGTATATATTTTCCATCAGGAAAACTCTTTACTCTTTTTAAGGACTCAAAAAATTATTAACAGTATTTAACAAATTCTAACATTTGTTAGCAAACTTATTAGTGTTAGAAAATGTTTGTAAACATTTTTATCAGCAGTTTGAGAGGGAGGTCTATTAGAGATACTTTCCAAATAAAAATACACTGCTGTGACGTGTTACTAGTATGTCATATATAATATTCTTGCTGATGCTGTCACAACGATTGCAAAACTTTATAAACCATTAACTATTTTAGAAGATACTGAAATAAATAAAAAAACTTTATGTCATCTATATGTTTTTTTTTCCATCGATTGCGTTATTTTTGTTATCTTTCCTCTGAAACTACTATTGACACTTTGCTCGGGCCTATCTGATGATAATCTCAAATAAAAAAGCCTATAATATACCTTCTGTCCATCAGAGCTAAAATCTGAATATGACTGAAGATACTTTTATTACATCCAATAAAAATGTGATCACGCAGTAAAACAAAACACTACGGAACCCTCATTACTTTTATTTGCAATATCTTCAGCTCCTAACGAACTGCAGGTAATAGCGGAGAAATAAAAAGTGTCCCTCTTTCTCTTACTTTTTAATATATTGTGCACACTCAAATTTTATATTTCGTAATTTTCGCGCTCAGTGTTAAGTTTTTAAATTATATAAAATTTATTTTCTTAGAAAGAGAAATTGTTATACATTATCTTGACAATGTATTGCACATTTTCAAGAACCAACATTTTAAGGATATCAAACCATTAATTTAATTATTTGAGTCGAACAAATCTTGGCAATAAATATAGTTTTTAACCGACTATCCAAAAAGGAGAAGATTCTATGTTTGACAGAATGTATTTTTTTTAATGTTTGTTCACCGATTACTCCGCCAATTATGGAAAGATTTAAAAAAAAATTATTTTGTTTGAAATACCAAATAGAGATGCAGATACTCTTGAGGTGGTTCCATTGTTACCATGGCACCCCCTCATCAGATCCTCTGATGAGGGGGTGCATGGAAATCGAAGGAACTCCACAAATTTTATAGGCGATTTTGATATTTTCATCAACAAGCATTTGCATTCAGAAAGTATCAATTGGTGAAGTGGAACTGATGAAGAAGACCACAGATGGCCACTTAAACTTCTCAATGATAAGTCTATTTTGGGTTTGAGATATATCTCGAATAGTTAAATTACTGTGATAGAGCGAATTGAAATAAATTGTTTTATTATTACCATCGAACTATGAAGCCAGAAGGTTGGCACCGGAGAGTACCATATTTACAAAAACGTCTTCTTTTCTATTTTGGGTAGATATAATCCGACAAAAGTTTTAATAGTAAATGAAGATGTTGTTAGCGACTTTTTAGTAACCCTGAACACTGACAAGCCAATGACATTGCCAATTTTAACAGAAAATGTGGCTCAGGGCCACATGTGTGCCGCCGTTATAAAACAATGAAACCCAGCAGTATTTAGGCTTGTTCGAATCATTGACTAATATATAATAGATTGTTAGAATTGGTGTAAGAAGCTTTCAGGTTGTAGATAATTTTCATGGTGATAAAAGGTACCAAAATTAAAAAGCGAGAAATAAAATACTTTTAAACAAAATAATTAAACCAAATTCCAAAACAAAACACTACAAAGTGAAAAAAAAACTTTACTGTCGGCAGTCGGTGTCAAAAACGAAACACTATTGTTACAAAAGACACCGACTTCCGAAAAGAAAGTTTTTTTTTCGTTTTGAAAGACGGTTTTTTTTTGTGAAAATGTATTTTAGTTTTATAACTCGGATATATTTTCTTAGTCTTACCCTCAGATCAAATAAAAAGTCAAGATGGAACGTTTTAAACAACAAAGTGAAGCCGGTTCAAACTATGCCTTGCCGTACAAATACACAATTACACGCACTCAAGGACAACGAAACTACCTCTTAGGTTGACATAGCCCGAAGAATTGCAAAACTTATGATGCAATTCTTCGGGCACATTGCTCGTAGATGGTCGATGGCGCCGAAAAGTTCTGGAGCGCCGTCCGCGAACCGAAATACGTTGCGTTGAAAAGCCTCCCACTAGGTGGACCGATAACCTGTTGAGGGTTGTAGGAATCCGCTGGATACGAGTCGCACGGAACCAGTCAATGCGGCGTCACTTGGAGGAGGCCTATGTACAGCAGTGGACGTCTTCGGCTGAAATGATAGTGACCTAATATTTCCTTAGGCTTAGGGCTTAGGTACTTGCGTCAAGACAGTATAATTTCGATAAAATAACACATTCTACAATCTTTCTTGATTTGTCTTCCCTTAGCTGCATTTCAGAAACAAAGTGACCTAAATTGCCGCAAAATGTATGCTATCTAATTTTCCCAAATTCAACATGCTTATCATACCTCGTACTTTTTCCCCCAAAACGGTTTTCTTTCCCCAAAGAAAACTTCCCGAGAACAGTTCTCAAGGATTTAAAATAACGTCGTACAATGGTGAACTATTTTATTTCTAGCAGCGCCACGTCGCGGAGTTCAATCATCTCATATATGTGGTCTCCGAGTGGGGCAGGGGTCGGGGAGGGAAGAGTTTGAATTACTACACTTACCTCATGGGATTACTGAGGACCACTACTTCTTGCTTCTATAAAGGTAAGAAGGTTTTTTTACCAGATAGATCACCTTGAAGGATATGATTAAGAAAGCTCTGATATAAAGTTCGTTATACCTAATCAGTAGGTAGTAGTAGTAGTAGGGACTCCCTTTTCCGCACTTAGACTCCCGTTTGTCCGTTTTATTTGGTCCGTTGTACGTGGGGGTACTGGCTAACCTAGCCAGCCCAACTCCGCCCAAGAGCACAGAAGCTTCCTGGGAGCTTCACAGGCTTCACGGAGCGACCTTACTGTTCCGAGGGTTTCTTCGCGTTGAGAAACCACGGCTTCGCATTCCAGGATTACGTGGGCGGCTGATTCTTCGGCGTTAAAACAGCCCCTGCAAAGTGGGCTGTCCGTGGCGCCTATGTTGAATAAATGTTTGTTAAGAAGGGTTAATGTCCCTATAATTATTTTGAGGTTATTTCTACTCAGGCTGAGGAGTTTCTTGGTGAGACGCGGGTTTACTATCGGCACAGCCATTTTTGACTGTCTACAGTCTGTAGCCCGTGACCATCTGTTATTGTGTAATTCTGTTGATTTTTGACGAACCCACGCACGAAATTGCGAGAAAGGCAAGGGGATAAGTGGGTACGGGCCTAGCACCAACATCTCGGAGCCCCTTTTCGCAAGTTCATCTGTGGCATCATTGCCTAGGGATCCACTGTGCCCCTTGATCCACTGGAGGGTGATTCGATTGGATTTTGATATACTCTCCAGGGCGAGGTGGCATTCAAAGATTAGTTTGTTGTTGGTTAGTTTGTTTTCTAAAGCTTTGAGCACAGCCAGACTATCAGATAGGAATTTGATTCCGTAGTTCTGGATACCTAAACGCTTTACGGTTTTTGCGGCTTGTGTTAAGGCGACACATTCACATTGAAAAATCGAACTATGTGTGCCTAACGGTATGTGAAAATTAATGTTGAGGTCAAGGGAGTGTACGCCAGCACCTGAACCGTTATTAGTTTTTGAGCCATCTGTGTAGATTCGCACTTCATTGGCTCCTGACTGATCCCTTTCTTCCTCTATTGTTTGTATGTTATAGTTTTTGTTGAACATAGGTTGTTTTTGTATTCTATCACACGGAGCAGCGATGAGAGGTTGATACTAAATCGCCCGGTCCAGGATTTTAGCGTGTGGACTTGTGAGGTTTTTGCCCCATATGCCTAGATGCATTAGCCTGATAGCAGCTAGCGGAGTTCAGAGCGTCCAGGGGAGTTATACGTAGGGCTATCTCCATGGCTGCTGTTGGGGTGGTTCTCATGCAGCCGGTGATAGCTGAGCAGGCCTGTCGCTGGAACCGTTGGAGTCGGGTGATGGTGGTCGAGAGTTCAGTCCTAGTCCACCAAACCAGAACACCATAAGCCAACATTGGCCTGATTATCGCTGTGTATAACCAGAGAGTAATCCTTGGAGACAGCCCCCATGTTTTTCCTAACATTTTTTTACACTGATTGAGTGCGATTGTGCATTTGTTGAGTTTGTAGTCAAGATGCTTGTTCCAGAGCAATTTGCTATCAAGAATTACCCCCAAGTACTTGACCTCCTCTTTAAGTGTTAATTCTGTGTTGAAAAGTTTTGGAAGCCTATGCGGTCCAAGATTTCGTTTGTTAGTGAACATTATTAGTTCCGTCTTAACGAAGTTAACCGACAGTTCGTGTTTTGTGCACCAGCTCTCGATTATTTTGAAGGCCTTTCTCATGAGATCACATAAAGTTGGTGTCGTGTATTAGATCGAAAAACCAACTCAAGAAAATTCTAAAAATACATTATCTGTCACTCTGTCCATAGCCATGATTTGTGACAAGACTAGCATTTTGCAACCATGGACAATGGAAATTGATCATGGGTGTGGAATGCGGGATTGTCTGACCCGGTGGTTTTCTTATCAATTGTTTAATTTAGTTTACCTACTTAGCATACATATTTAAGTTGTTGTTTAAGTACATAATTTGTAATATATTGTGACACGAGAGAAACTGCCGACAAACTGTTTTACAGTTTGGCAGAATGTATGTAATAGTGTAAACAAATTTTGAATGAATAAATAAATAAGATGCCCTCAAATTGCCCCGAGATTAGAATTGCTATGTCATCTGCGTATCCTACCGAGTAAAGACTGCTGGCGTTGAGCTCTGCAATGAGCTCATTTACGACTAAATTCCACAGAAGCGGTGACAGCACCCCACCTTGTGGGCAGCCCCTAGTCACGATTCCTCGTGTGGCAGTGTTCACAGTAAATTGAATAGCACGGTTTTTTAGCATGTTGTTAATCCATTCTACGAGCGTCGGCGCAACACCGTGCGTGTTGAGTGCCTGACCGATGCTAAATTCTTAGTTTGTGTCGGTGTCTCTCCAGTTCAGGACTCCACCAGGACTGCCTGATTCCTCTCCTGGGTAAGGTGAGGGGACACGACTGTTCATAGCTCGATAATAGGATGGAAGTGATTTTGTTTACGTGTTCGTCTAAATTAGTTATCGTTATTTCAGCCGGAAGAGAGGGTAACCTACCTAGTTCAGTACCTATAAGTCTGACGAACTTCGATTGATCTGTGTTGCGAGGAACCCTTCTTGGCTGTGGTGTGGTTAAGTTGAAGTTAATTGTAAAACGGATCCATCTATGGTCTGAGCATGATATCTCATTGGACACATGCCAGTCCTGGATGGAGTTGGATACACCTAAAGTTGCTAAAGTTAGGTCTATTATTGTTTGCAATCTTGCGTTTATGAAGATGGGCTCGGAACCCTTGTTAAGTAGTACAAGGTTATTGCTAAGAAAAAATCAAGCATTTCCTCACCTCGGTTGTTGGTTTTGACATTACCCCAGAGCGTGTGATGCGCGTTGGAATCTGTGCCGATGATTAGTTCTAGTTTCTCCCTTTCACAGTACTCCACCAGCAAGGCGAGCTCTGGTAGAGGCACGTCCGCGTCGCCTGGCAGGTATGCCGAGGCTAGTACAATGTCTGGACGTTCTTGTTCGGTTCTGAAAAGCCTGGTTGCTGTCAGGTCCCTTGAACAGAATTCGTTAATTAAAAGGTTAGGTACATGTTTTGGGACTAATATGCAGGTACGCGGATTACTTACGGAGGTGTCTAGCAGCAATTTACCTCCGATGTTAGCAAGACCGCATATTTTGCCACTTCTAATCCACGGCTCTTGGATGAGGGCAATGGTCTTCTCTTGTTGGTTCTCCAGCACTCTGCGTAAAGTAGCCGACGTAGTTTGACTGTGCTGGAGGTTGGTCTGCAGGATCTTAGTCCTCCCGCAGATCGCTGTCCTCGTCCCTACTTCTCCCCTCCGGCGGAAAGCAGTCCTCGTCCGAAGTTAGTCCGGGCGAGGGTGGATCCTGTGTTGATCCTTCAGTTGAATCGACCTCAAGCGCTGCCATGGAAGTCGCCAGCTCCACCGCCTCCCCAGCGGTCCCCGTCGTAAGAGGCGACGGGGAACGCCCAGGCAGCGGCGGATCAAGCTCCGCCCCAGGCGCAGTCGGGGTCGTTAAGGTTGATGGCGCAGCGGCATCCTCCTTGGTTCCACCTTTCTTCAGGAACCGGATGTATATACTACCCATAAGGTAGTATACTCGCCTCTGCTGGTCTTTGATGGTTTTTACCATGGACTCCGGCACACGAAAGTAGAGACAGGTGCACGGTGGCTCCTGACTAACCCTTGCGTGTGTCAGAGTCCAGGTGTTAATTTTTAAATTAGGGTTCTGCCTTGCCAACATCCCGAGAAGGTCTGAAGTGTCCTCGCTGTTCTCGGGGTCATACAGCATGCACAATGCCTTCTTGGGTATGTCGGCCTGGGGCCGAAAGGTGAGTCTGGTCTCCGGTAACGGGGAAGGTGTGTTATTTATGACCCCCTTGAGCCAGGCCAGTGTGAAGTCATCCTCGCACCATGTTTTGAGGACGCCTTCGGCGTAGTGGGCCCGACCTCTAAAGTGGATCGCGGTATTTTTGTTTGGAGTGGCTGGTTCAGGAACTGCCTTCAGCAGAGCCCGGAGCTGGTCCTCTATGGTTTGTCGGATCCCCTCCGCTTGCTCCTGCGTCATGTCTATGAAGGGCTCGGTCAAGACGGCGACACACAGCTCGTTGTTCCTGAACGACGCGGCCGCTTCGGCGTAGCTCACCAGGGTTCCATTAACCATATGGGAGCGAGCGGGTTTGCTCTTCTTGCTTACCCCAGTTGGTGTGACGGAATCCTCGGGACGCGAACGTTTCTGCGCCCTAGCCGGTGGTTCGGTGTTGTTTTTTTGCTGTTTTTTACGCCCTCTAGGCCTCTTGCTGCGTTTGCGCTTAGCGCCGGTGGCAGCTTCGCCTGTTGGTGTGTCAGCCTTAGCAGACATCACCTTGGGGAGCGTCTTTTTGTTTGTTGCTGTTTGCCAATTATTGGCGTTAGATGATCCTGCCATATGGCCTTCGGTCAGCTTCGTCAGGTCCCTCTCGGAGACCGCAGCCGCTAACGCAACCCGTGTTTTGGGCGCATCTACGTTTGCAGTGCTCTTCGAGTCGCCGTGAGCGAGAACTGTCCTTGGCTTTTCGGTCAGGGTAGTGTTAGGGGGCGCATCCATAGACGCAGATGAGGTTGGGATCGTTTGGGACGCACCCTGTTGTGGTGCATCCCTTGCGGTTGCCTTTCTCATCCTTGGACGCAGCCGAGCGTTTATGTACGTTGGGTGCATCTGAGGACGCAGTCTTAGGCGGTTGTTGCTTAGGCGCATCCTGAGACGCAACCCTTGGGTTAGTCGTAAAAGGCGCATCTGAAGACGCAGCCCTTGGAGTGTTTTGTGTAAGCGCATCCGACGAGCGGGACGCAGCCTTGCTTTTTTGTTTTTTAGTTTAGTCTCTTTATCCATGAGTTCGGATTCATATATTTCACCGTTGGAGCTCTCCACCCGCCACGGAGCCCTCAGTCGGGGACGCCGCTCGTTCAACAAGCGACGCCAGAGCTACTCCTTCGGTATAGGACCAGCTTAGTGAAAAGTAGACGAACCTGCACGCGACGGAAGATCACGAGACTGTATACGGCACGAGACTATGCCGCAACTCATCCCGAAACCCCACGCCACGCCGGCTGCCCCCCCCCCCCCCCCCACTAAACCGATCCTTGCTTGACATCCCGCTTATGGGATGCCTCAGCCGATTGATCGTGGGTAGCTACCCCACGACCTCCCGTTTGAGAGGAAATCCAGACCAAAGTGGTGTGTTGTGTGCAGCCTGCTCCACTCAACCACCAGGATCCCTTTATCCCCCCGTACGGGTCCCCGCGCACGGCAAAAACACGCAGGAGGTCATTGCTATCCATCATCTGATCTTGTTCGATGGTAGACACCCAGGGGCATGACCTCGCCACCCCTGTGATAGTAGGTATGTAATAATAAAATTATTTCATAAAATAAGAAATAAAGAAAATGTGTACTGTCACAGAAAAATGTTCTAAAGTAAATTATTCGAGTCATTTGACGTTATAAAATATACTTATGCATAGATCTGACGGTACCTATACATTGCATGACGTGAAGTTGAATGTGCATTCAGGCTTCAAAAACAAACCTTCTACTATTTCTCCAAAAAGTGAGGTATGTAAAGCTACTTTAATATGCACAGCAGTATTTAGACGGCATGAGAAAGAAATTAAAAGCCTTTCTCATATTTTTCCAACGGCCATTACTCAACCAATACCAAAAAATGTTCACAAAGGTGAATGCGAATACTCATAGTACCCCAACATAGAATACAGTCCCTGAGAATTTTTACTCGGCTATAAATGCTCCGTGGCAATAATCGTAAAGCATTTTCACGGTATTGCGCACCGAACACTGATCCAGATCAAACTTGTCTGAATCGGTTTAGACCAGTTGAAAGCAGTTCCCGGTTTGGTTTTGGCATATTTTGCTACGTTTCTAACTCGATGGCTTATTCAAAGGGTTTGACGTACATATAGATATTTTAAGAAACTTTGAATAGCAGGTTTTATGAAATTAAATTGGTTTCAGTAACTTATATAGGATATTGTATAGGTGTCAAGTTCCATGGCAAATTCAAACAATTTTAGGGGAACTTAAAATTAAAATATATTTAATAAGGAAATTGAAACAACATGAATAGGTCCAATGTTTTTATTTCTGCTTTTGATTTGTATACAATTTATTATGAAGCGGTGCTTTTAAGGATATAAAGTATTTCCAGAGAAGTGAAAAAAAGTCTATTAGCTAAATTACCAACCCAAAACTGTTCAAACTGTTTTCATCCCTTCCCTCACGTGAATCGTACATAGTCGAAAAAAATAGTACTATCTGATATCCTCCACCTTTTTCAATGTCCGATTTCTATAATACACTTCGTTTTTCTTCAATTGGAGCGTGCAAATGCCATCTGATCGGTGGTAAATCGGTTTCAGTAAAATAATAAAAGACTCTCTCTATTTTTTACGTCTTCCTTTTTTTTGTAATTTGTGCTTTGTCAGTGTGCGTTGAATCTTTATATACTTCCATGCTTCAATTATCCTTTTAAGTTTCCATTGTTTGAATCATAGCAAAAACTTGGTAGCCTGATTTGAGAACCTGAAAAAAAAATGCAAGAGACTCTCAGTAACTCGGAGCCTGTCACAGATAACCTCCCAATAGATACCGCATGCCTACTGTTTTGTTTGATTCCGAGTTCACCAAATTTGGCGGAAGGCACGGGTTGCGCGGGAGGTGACAAGTGCGCCGTGATTGGCTATTCAAGGTCACGGTACCTGTCGTAGTGACGGGACATGCGCATTAAATGTCGATAAAAATATCGATATTTTTCAAACAGAATGGTAATTTAAGTAAAATTTCTTAGCCGGCGTTTTTATAATTACTTTAATAATGATAAAGAAAAACATCGATCGAGAAAAGATTTTGATTTTGGCCAAAACTGATTTAATTTAATTGTAATCCTATATAAATAGGGCCACTCTGAGCTCTTGTTATGAGTAGAGCACAATTAGTTCAAAGTAAAAATAAACTAATTTGTTAATTTTTAAATAATCAATTTAAACAAAATTATTTTATTCTCCTATATACCTAATTAAATATCGATCATCGATACTTTTCGATAACCAAAAAACGAATTTATCTCAACATTTTTACTTCTGTGGGAAAAAGATAGCAATATAATAATTCCTTATGAGTGAAAGGGACTTTCACAAAAGACATCAACGAGCGCTACTGTAAAGTGTGCAATTTTGATTTGGTAACCATTATAACTTGACCTTTTATAGATTGGTCAATATTTATTACTTTGCCTACTGGTGGAATGTTATCCCATCTTTTTTTGAACTTGAAGGGCTGGTTGATTTTCCACACCATTTTACTGCACAATTCGTCATTTTTTGTTAAGACAAACCGTTGATAACTATTTTTTAAACAGAATTAAAAATAGAAATCGCTTGCGTCCCTACAGCTCTAATGTCTGGTCGACACTAAAGAGATCATACCGTGCACTGAGTTATATCAGCCTAAATAGGCTGATGTGTGGTGCGCGTAAGTTGTCTTCTATGCGGAATCTATTGGGAGGTAATCTGTGGAGCCTGTATTTTTCCCGGGAAATACCTTCATAATTTCTACAGGCTCGCCACCTACTGGCACTTCTTGGGATATTTACTTTAAGGATTTAATAATGTTCTAGCTCTAAGTTGCCCGCGACTTGATCCGCGTCAAAATCGTAAAAAAACCGACTTCAAAAGCAAAATACTAAAAAGTGCTAAATAACTTTCATTACGTTGTCTTTTTGGTTTTATCGATCTACAACACCAACTGCCGAAACGAAAGATATTTAGAACTTTTTAATGTTTTGCTATTGAAGTCGGTTTTTATTATTGTGAAAAAGATTTTATTACTCTCTTTTGGTTTACCATCACTAAAAAGTGAGCAAGTTCTATAGTAAAGCACCTAAAGGATTGACAAAATACCCAAAAGAACTCAATTTACACATTTGTGATGTAGCTAAGGAGTTTGGTTCTATGTTCCATATTTTGTAAAACTGCTGAACCGATTTTGATGAAACTTGTTCCCTAAGTTGAGAGATATTTAATCCAATTAAAAACCATTATCGCAAAAAACGGCAAAAAATCACGTTTGTTGTATGGGAGCCTCACTTAGATATTTATTTTATTCTGTTTTTAGTATTTTTTGTAATACCAGCAATTTCTAATACATCATCTGTGAAAATGTCAATTGCCTAACAATCGCGGTTCATTAGATACAGCCTGGTGACAGACGGACTGCGAAGTCTTAGTAAAAGGATCACATTTTTACCCTTCGGGTATGGAACCCTAAAAAAAAATATTACTACAATCCGATTACTATTTTCGGAGAAATACGTGGACAAACATACATACATACACTTATGAAATTTGGCACACATGTTTAGAAGCCCACATGGAGTGTATGCGAATATTGTGCTATTATGCTATTTCAATAATATTACATACAAACGTATCGAATTAATAACCTCCTTGTTTTGAAGTCAGTAAAAATTATGTGACTGATATATACCAGTAGTGACATCTGTTGGTGGGCAGCGGGAAATATTATGGGATCACCGCTATGTAGGTTGGCAATCCGCATAAGTCGTTATTAGGTTGGTAGTGAAACATAGAGCGGGATACGTTCTGAGCGCGCGATTGGTTAGTCAATTGACACAAAGATGACTGACCAATCGCGTCGCATCCGCGTTCTGTTAGTTCTATATTTTGACTGGTTATTTCACAATAGGCGCCAAGTTGCCAACTTGCATGCTGGTGTAGTTGTCGCCCCTCGCTGCTAGAGGGCTTCCGCTTTGATGAATGACCGGGCACTTATGAATGGGAAAGTAGTAAATATTACTTGCGCTACTTGCCACCAGAGTGACAGTATGAATGGGTTTTCAGTATTTGTCAATGAATACTCAAGTTGTCGCTCCTCGACGCTAGGGGAAGCACTGTAGATTATAAGTATAATGTTCTAGAAGCTTCCAGAACCGGAAGTAGTTAAAATGTATATCGTCTTCCGCCCACTTTCTCTTTGTTAGTGGCAGTCGCCCACAAAACCCTCCTAGGTTCACACGTTTCGTATTTCGTATCCGCGTATTGTTAAGTTAGTCTAGAGTTTGAAGCCCTATTTGCCTGCCTTGACCAGTATCTTGTATAGAAAACCTGTGGTAATAAGCTAATAAATCTGGTTGTAGAGACTCGTGTTTTTATTGCAGCCAGAGGTCCGCTGTCCTCAACAAATTAAAACCCTAATTCTTTTCCTAAAATAAAAGTAGCCTATCCTCATAACATCAGCTATCTCCCATGAATTTCATATGGTCTTTTTAATCCCCACCGGAAAAAGAGGGGTGTTATAAGATTGACGTGTGTTGCTGTGTATCTGTGTGTCTGTCTGTGGCATCATAGCGCCTAAACAGATGAACTGGGTTTGATTTAGTTTGTTTTGCTTGAAAGGTAATTTTGTCGAGAGTGTTCTTAGCTATGTTTGAATAAAATTAGTTCAGCCGTTCAAAAGTTATGGGCGTTTTACTGTTTGAATCGGGGTGTTTTCGTAAGATATCAACATAATTAGAATAATTGAACACGTAATTATGATATAATATATAGATAATTATGATAGCATAATTACGTGTTCAATAGTTTGCCGAACGAAGCGTATCTACTATGTACTAGATAAATTATGAAGCATGAAATAAAATGTGACGGGAGTTTTTTAAATTTTGAGATTTTACTTGTATAATATTATTATCATAATCATCATTTATTGCATTCATGTAGTTTTCAAAGTTGTTACAAGTATATAGGTTTTACACATGAACCCTGCTAGAGCACAGCTATATATATGTATAGTGTAAAGTGCTACAGTGTCACAATAATAAACAAACCACTGTGCTTAAAAACACAAATTTTAACATGTTTATCAAGTGTCCAACATTTGATATTTAAATAAGTATCCGTCATATTATAATATAGGGTAGGGTGAGAAAAATTTGGTTATGATTTCTATTCATAAATTAAAATAAGATAGAACATTTAATCAAATTAAAACAGACAGCGATAGCAATAATAATTATAAAATAACATAGGTAGGTCGTAAGTCAAAATTGTAAGTGCTGTGTGTATTGTGTTCAGGCACAGATAATATAATACTACAGTAGTTCAGGTGTGAATTTCAATGTCTAAATTTACTTATCGTCAAAGAATTCCTTTAGAGTGTAATACGATTTTAATGTAAGGTATTTTTGGAGACTTTTTTTAAATTTATATTCGTATTATATGCCCTTAATTTGAATTTCGAAGCTTATTATATATTATCACGCACATGACTAAAGGTCCTAAATGGAATATAGTTAGTTTTGAGCTTGGTAAGGCTAATTTATTTTTATTTTGGCGTCTAATACTGCGATGTTGTGGGCGAAGGTCCTTAGTGAGTGGGAATAGTGCCTGGTGTTATCTTACGACTTTGCTAACTTCTAAAATATAGATACCAATTAGTGTCAGGACTTTGTATCTTAAAAAGAATGGCTTGGAGCTTTCTGCGTTATTGATATTGGCAAGAGTTCGTATACATTTCTTTTGTAGAATAAAAAGTCTATCCTGTCAACACCATTCCCCCACACCACTATTCCATAACTTAGCCAGGAGTATGTGTAGGCATAGTAGGATGTTAGAGCAGTTTTAAAATCGGTAGCTCTTTTAAGCTCCTCCAAGGCATATATAATGTGGGCTAGTTTGTTTGCCAGTGTATCTATATGGACTTTCCAGTTTATATCAGTATCAATAGTCAAACCCAAAAGTTTAAACTCGTTTATGCTTTGCAGCATTATGTTGTTGCATGAGTAATTAATACCTAAATTGCGTTTTTGGTATGGTCTATATTGCATTAGCTTTGTTTTGTCAAAATTTTATTCTTAGTTATTATCTTTTAACCATTTTGGAGTGCTTATCATCCAGTCTTAAGTTTTGGTTTTCTTTATTTGTATAAGGAAAAATGATAGAAATATCTTCAACAATTTACAGCGCTAAACGTATCCCAACAGAGGTACTGACTCTCTTTTTCCTCTTAGGCGGCTGTAAACTTTAGGTTTTTGTGTACGTGCGTGCATTATATGCATTTCTGACTAATTTTCCTTTTAGCTGATATAAAAGGACCACAGACATTAACTATAACTACACAACGCACATAACCGCGCTCTCGTCAGACGTGTTCAGCTGAAGTGATCTATTTATTTCTAGTTAAATTGGAACGTCAGCATATCGAAATGTATCGCTTATTATTGGTGAAACTTTGTTTTGTGAGTATTTGATTTTATTAAAATATTATAATAATTCTAAATACATTAATCACAAATCAAAGCCGCCACATTTTTGACCGGTTTTTTAATAATGAATTTTAAACTGAGCATTTGTCAAATTGAAATCTAAAACCTGTAACATTTAGGCATTCAATTAGCGTTTAGTTTGTTCAAATCTTTTAATGTGTAAATATCCGTGACTGCAACGGCAAATAATTTAATCATACATCTAACTACGATCCTCTTTGTAAGTCCTCGTTGATCTGTTTTAAATAACCTTTATCCTCAGATCAGGCAAACTATTTAATAGATTTTTCTAATCAGCGATTTCTCTGCCACTCAAGTTTCGCAATTCTTCAGGCTATGTAGTATACCCAGTCTCATTTTTGATGCGGTCACGCAAGGAAACTCCGAGCATAGCCCTCTCCATTGCCCTTTGGGTGACTTTAAGCTTTCTGTTTAGGCCCATGGTAAGCGATCAAGTCTCGGTCCCATAGGTAGGGCACATTGCTCGCAGAACGGATGGCTCATGGAGCCAGAAAGTCAATGCGTTGGAAGGCCTCCCACTAGGTGGACCGATGACCTGGTTGCGGGAATCTGCTGTATTCGAGACGCATGGGATCGGTCAATTTTGTGTATGCCTGGAGGAGGCCTTTGTCCAGCAGTGGACGTTTTTCTGATGAAATGATGATGAGGGATTTCTCAGTAACAGACCAGATTCCCGAACTGAGGCCTATCCAAGGCTGTTATGGCTGAAATATGTATACTAAACGCCTGCTTATTAACTTTCAGATCGCTCTTCACTTAAGCTCAAATTCAGTAGGAGCAACGCCTGTCGACGGAGAATTATTGGCCGACTCCCGCAAACTACGAAAATTTCAATGTAACTATATTTATTTATAACTTTACTTCTTCATCAGTTTCTGTCATTATTTTTCGATATACCTATATATTCAATTCGATGCCATGATGCGTTTACATAGAAATAGATCTGTAATAATAGATCTGTTCTACAGAATACAGATGGAATAATTTATATGAGAAGCCTGGTTTTGTCATCAAGCGCTCCATATAATCTGAATACGTACATTTTCGGGGGTCAAAAGTTGCTTTAAGTAGTGTTCCCTTTTTACCCGACTACGGCTATGATATTAGCAGTCTATGTAAGTATGTATTTACATATGTTCCTCTATAGCGCCTAAACTTTTCATCCGATTTTGATGAATAAAGTGTCATCATCATCTCATCATATCAGTCGAAATATGTCCACTGCTGGACTTAGGCCTCCCCCAAGCGTCGCCACATTGACCGGTCCCGTACGTCCCGCATCCAGCGGATCCCCGCAACCTTCACCAGGTCATCGGTCCACCTGATGAGAGGCCTTCCAACGCAACGTCTTCCGGTTCGCGGTCGCCACTCCAGAACCTTTTTGCTCCATCGGCCATCCGTTCTGCGAGCAATGTGCCCTGCCCACTGCCACTTAAGTTTGGCAATTCTTCGGGCTATGTCGGTAACCCTGGTTCTCTTGCGGATCTCTACATTTCTGATTCGATCACGCAAGGAAACTCCGAGCATAGCCCTCTCCATTGCCCTTTGGGTGACTAAAGGGCAGTGGACTAACTTGAATAAAGTGTCAATCGATTTGTTATTATGGCCGGGTAATAAAAGCAAAAAAAATCTGTGGTCCGGTTTCAGTTTTTTTAAGTTTTTGCTTGATATGTTCGATTCTTATTTCACAGTTGACATGCCGCTATCATGCGATGAACAAAATTTCTGTTACGAAAAGGATGACCAGTACCCTGAAAAACACATCAACGAGTTATTAAAGCAACTGCCTATGCTGGTGAGCAAATTATACGTTACATTTCTAAGTACTTATTTATTTTTGGGGCTCCTGCCCAAGGAAGGTTTCATGACCATCAATCCGGATATCAGCAGAATATTCTTATTAAAATTAAGCGTTTTTTTAATTAATTTAATGCAGTTATTAATTTAGCTGAGTTTTCTCGACATTAACATGCAATTTAATGTTCCAGTCGATAAAGGCAAGAATTGATCTAAGCTTAAACTTTCGCGATGGAACTGAAAATCCTGACTGCCCAACCAACAACACATTTGTTGTAAGTATTTATACATATATTTTTATTAAAGCTACGACAATTGTGTGAAAGATAATGTGACTAGAAGAGAGCTGACTTTTGAAATAAAGGAAAATATAGATTAACGGAAGATGAAGGCATACTGCGCCGTCCTTATATACGTTGGGATACAGACAGGAGCACGATGAGCTACGACAATTTCAACATCCCCGAAAGCCTCGGTAACCAGCTGCCGCGTTCTTCAAATACGCAAGTTGTCGCAAGATTCCTGCGATAACGCAACAGATTTCTGGTTCCAGTTTAAGTACACACTCTCCATCCAGAGAATCATTAATCAATTCTTATGTACCTATCTTATATCAGAAATGATGCAATATAATGCCAGTTTTGTAGATCTGCTATCAAACGGGGCACGTCACAAACCTCTTTTGTATCATCTACCGTTATGTTTCTCTCGTTACTTAATGAAGATAAAACATATCTTCTTATCCTTCTTTCGGTTTTTCAGAACAAACCTATTTACTACATCCTCGATGAAAATGAGAAAGTCAGAGCGGTAGTACAGTCACCAAAGAAGTTCGAACAGATCTACAGTGCTAAGTGGTGCGAGTAAGTACTTTTTAAATATTTTATTTTATTACGAAACAGGCTAGTGGGTTTAAATTTTATCAGTTTCAATGGTTATGTGAATTCAAGTAAAACGTAGGATTACGTCTAGTCTAGTCTAGTAGCAAAATCTCAAATAATAATTAACAAGATTGGTATTTCCAACAATAAAATAAAAACTGTGTGGCAAGTAATTAATAGAGAAACTGAAAAGACTTAACAACGCGATCAGAATGAGTTGCCTTTGAAAATAACTAATCAAACCATTTCTGATAAGCAAGAAGTCGCTGAGACATTAGAAAATTTCTTTACCAACATTCCGTTAGAGGTTACGAAGTCTCTACCTTCCTTATCGAAATTAGCTGAAGCTCTTCTTAAAGAAAACTTTACTAAAGACATACCAACGTTTAAATTTAAACCAATATGTCTTGATACAATTAAAAACGCGTTAAAAAGTCTCAATATAAAAAATACTGAAGACTTATGGGGGATATCCGTTAGGGTTCTTGTAGATATTATTGATTCGATTGCTCCTGTCCTTACAGGCATATTCAATCAATGTTTGGACAATGGCACGTTTCCTGACTTAATGAAGCGCAGTAAAGTAGTACCAATTTTCAAATCAGGCTGTAAGAGTGATGCCTCTAATTATAGACCTATATCCGTGCTTCCAGCATTGAGTAAAATCTATGAAAAAATCATGCTGGACCAGATGTTGTCTCACTTCAATTCTAATGGGATCCTGCATAGTCAGCAGTTTCGTTTCAAGAAAGGTAGGTCGACAACGGACGCGGGAGTAAAACTCATCAGCCACATCTTGGAATCTTGGGAGAATTCCCAGGATGCCATTGGCGTTTCCTGTGATCTCTCAAAAGCGTTCGACTGCGTCGACCACAACACACTGATCTGTAAATTACACCACTACGGAATTCGAGGACAAGCTGCTGATCTCGTGCTTTCCTATTTATAAAACATACAGCAAAAAGTAAATTTTAATGGGGCGACGTCCTCCGGGTCTCTAGTCAAGATGGGAGTGCACCAAGGTTCAATTCTCGGCCCTTTCCTCTTTCTTGTTTACATTAACGATCTCCCTTTATGATGGCCAAATTATCGGATATGACTATTTGCTGATGATACTTCACTAATTTTTAAAATAGATAGGGAATATACGGATTTCTTACATGTCAACGAAAGTCTAATTATTCTCTCAAAATGGTTTGCAGCTACCAATCTCTTACTGAATGCGAAAAAAACAAAATGTCTTAAGTTCTCTTTACCAAATGTACCACAACGTGACCTAAACTTAAATCTTGACGGCAAAAATCTTGAAGTTATAACGGAAACTGTATTCTTAGGGATTACTATCGATTCAAAATTGCAGTGGGGCGCGCACATTAGAACTCTTTCGGGAAGGTTAAGTTCAGCTGCATATGCAGTAAGGAAAATAAGGCAGTTTACCGATGTAGCCACCCACAGCTAGGTTAGTATACTATGCTTATTTCCACAGTATTATGTATTATGGCATTCTGCTGTGGAGATCAGCAGCAGATGTTGACTCAGTTTTCATATTACAAAAGAGGGCAATCCGCGCGATCTATAAAATGGGTTCTCGCGAGTCCCTCAGAGAATTTTTTTAAGAGATCGCTTCACTGACTCTACCTTCACTTTATATTTTGGAATGTATTTTGTATGTCCGCAAAAATCGAGGGCTTTTCAAAACTAGAAGCGACTTCCATAATTTAAATACAGGCAGTAAGCACGAAATTGTAATACCCAAATTCGGATTAACTAAAACTAGCAATCTTCTAATAAACAGTATACGCTTTTATAACAAGTTGCCAAAGTCAGTTATAGAACTGACCAATGGAAAGTTCAAAATTCACATCAAACGTGTCCTTATTAAAAAAGCATATCATAAAATCAAGGACTAAGTTGAAGATAAAAATTTTGGCTTTAGATCCTTCTGCGCATGCGGCTTCCCTGGTAACTCATAAACGGCACAAATATGTGGATTTGAAGTGTTGAAGTGTTTGTACAAAAACGCCACCATGTCAGTTCGACTTCAGGATCAAACCTCGGAACCTGTCTTTCTGCAGCGAGGTGTGAGGCAGGGAGATGTCATATCTCCGAAACTGTTCACCGCTGCACTGGAGGATGTCTTCAAGGTTCTGGACTGGAGAGGGCTAGGCATCAACGTCAATGGCGAGTACATCACTCACCTTCGGTTTGCCGACGATATATTGGTCATGGCTGAGAATATGGAGAACCTCAATACAATGCTCGATGACCTCAGTAGAGCTTCCGAAAGAGTGGGTCTTAGGATGAACATTGACAAAACCAAGGTGATGTTGAATGCCCATGTCACACCCACTCCTATTAGGGTCGGAGACTCTACACTCGAAGTTGTGGATGACTATGTCTACCTGGGACAAACGATCCAGTTGGGTAGGGCCAACTTCGAGAGAGAGGTCAACCGTCGAATCCGACTCGGCTGGGCAGCGTTCGGGAAGTTGCGCGGTATCTTCACGTCCAACTTACCACAGTGTCTCAAGACGAAAGTCTATGACCAGTGTATGTTGCCAGTTATGACCTATGGCTCTGAGACGTGGTCGCTCACTATGGGCCTCATCAAAAAGCTTACAGTCACCCAAAGGGCAATGGAGAGGGCTATGCTCGGAGTTTCCTTACGTGATCGAATCAGAAATGTAGAGATCCGCAAGAGAACCAGGGTTACCGACATAGCCCGAAGAATTGCCAAACTTAAGTGGTAGTGGGCTGGGCACATTGCTCGCAGAACGGATGGCCGATGAGGCAGAAAGGTTCTGGAGTGGCGACCGCGAACCGGAAGACGTTGCGTTGGAAGGCCTCCCACCAGGTGGACCGATGACCTGGTGAAGGTTGCAGGGATCCGCTGGATGCGGGACGCACGGGACCGGTCAATGTGGCGACGCTTGGGGGAGGCCTATGTCCAGCAGTGGACGTCTTGCGGCTGATATGATGATGTGGATGTCTCTAACTATTCTCATTCTCAGTTTTTTTTTTTTTTTATTGTTTTTCTTCTTTTAATTGGACTTTTTACAATAGTTCGCAATCATCTTTATAGCCCTTTGCAAAGAATAGTTACAGCACTGATAACAACATTTGTGCCACATGTTAAATTTAGTCTTGTTATATATATATTTTTTTTTTCTAACTTTGTATAGATTCTTTTACCGATTATTTTATGAATGTGTGAACATTGTAGGCCTTCTAGATGTTAGTTAACATTCGTTAACTTTGTTATATATTAAATAAACTTTTTTTTTTTTTTACTTTCTTACGACTTATTGTCGGGCCTACGTTGTCCCCCCATAGTACTAATGCTGTAACATTGGAAATATTGTAAAAACAAACCATTTTTTTAAAGAGTGACCATGGAGTTTCTTGCCGGTTCTTCTCCATAGGAAAAGACCAACCCGAACCGTGCTCCTTTTGTCGACGTTTTTTAGTGCCCATGTAGGCCTATGTAAAATAAAATAAATTGATTTTGATTTTGATTGAGTCTAAAACTTAAGAAGAAATGTGGTCGCAGACATCCGACTGAATTTCCTAAGTAAAAAATCATAATTCTAGGTTTGTCTCTCGCCTATTTCCTCCTCCAATAATGAACCAATTTAAAAGATATTCCATAAACTGAAAAAGAAAGATATACACTGTGCCCCTATGTTTTCCTTTTTGATGATAGATTATCTTTAGAAACACTAGAACCCACAAAAATATCGCAAAATTGTGCTGTCAAGAGAGGCCTACAACAAATTTGACAACTATAAATGAAAAAAAGAAAACTTAGGGACACAGTACAAATCTTTCTTTTTCAGTTTGCGACCGCATTTCTTCTTAAGTGAGTGGAAATGAAAATTAATTAAATCGCAAGTAGCATACTTGATCGTGGTTAGACGAAATTTTGAACAGGATCTTGGTGTACGTCTAATTATTTATTAAGTATACTAAAACAAAAAATGTCACAGCTATATTGGTATTCATTACTCATAGATGGACGTTCTTCGCCGACTATGATATTTTTTTATTTAACTGGCATTAAATGTAATGAAGACAAAACTTTAATTTTCACTTTTCTATTTTAGGCGCCCGGGACTTATTACTTACGACACGCCTCATTTCCTGAAGGGATCCCGAAAACTAGAAAAGTTTAAGATCAAATGTGAGAACACGTATATGAATTTCGACTTCCTCGTATTGACTGATGACGGCAAATTTGAAATCTCTAGGCCTAAGGGTGGCCTTCCAGTATGCTGCAGATGCAGTTACTCTATTCCAAATGCTCATTAAACAGAAAACCAGCCGTTCGGTTCCATTCAATGTTGATCAAAATGTAATCTATAATTTAAAAAATATATTTATTGAAAATACAGCGTGTTTCATTCGCCTGCAGTACAACTTGACCAACCCGAATTCCCGAGCTACAAAAATGAAAAATTTAACATAGTCACATACACAAAAAACTAAATTCGTAATAGATCGCAGACACCCCAAACATTACTTAAAGGTTTCTACACAAAATTTGTGGGATTGAGTAGTGATATCATGTATTTTAAATGTACGCATATTCGCTAGTTTAAATGTACGCATATTCGCTAGTTTGAATGTACGCATATTCGCTAGTTTGGGCCGACGACGACGGCTATTTACAGATATCAAGATCTATGTGTACGCAAAAACATTACTCACTTTTCTTAAAATTTAAGCGCTGATCTTTATGTATGATGACAAAATTACAAATTTTACCTCTAAATATTAGTATTATATATCAATATATATAATTCATCTATGTACTATTATGAAGAGGTAAAGTTTGTAAGTATGTTTGTAGAAAGTACTCTCTGGAACTACTGAACCGATTTTGAAAATTCCTTCACTAGTAAAGGTACTCGTACATTATGCCTGAGTGTCAAAGGCTTTTTATCTCGAAAAAATAACGTAGAAGACGTTATTTTTTCGAGATAAAAGCGGGTGGGCCACGGGAGCGAAGCTGTGGGAAAATTGCTAGTAATTTCGTAAATTATATTCAACACCTAATTAGTAAATATAATAGTCTGAGAGCTGGTCGCCACCTCGAATGTTTTTAGATCATCACACTTATATCATATTTCACTTCACACTAATATTGCAAAAAAAGCGAAAGTTTGTGAGTAAGTATGTTTGTTACTCTTTCACGCAAAAACTACTGAACGGATCTAGATTAGAATTGGCACAGAGATAGAATATAGTCTGGAATAATAAACTTCATCACGTCATCGCTAAAGCTTATAGGTTATAAAAAAAAACTGATAAATACAATCTCCTCAATATCTGAAATATGTTCTAATAGCTGCCTTCCGCTTCTTGGGCCGCTTGATAAGGGTTTGATTATCCCAAGAGAAAATTATACCTTGTTTATCGGGTTGCATATGTGCTATTACAGACTGCAATCTATCTCTGTACTAAATTTCATCCTGATCCGTATAGTGCCAAATTACATCCAGGTAACTATAGGCTCGCATTTGTCCACAATTTCGCCTGATGGTAAGCGGTGATGTGGTCGAAGGTGTAGCACGCTTGCTTAGAAGTAACCTATTCACTCTTGTCTTAAAGACCCCTAGATTGTAGCTATCAGGAAACAAAGACGAAGGCAGAGAATTCCACTCCTTAGCTGTGCACACAATGAAAGTATTCGCAAAACGCATTGTGCATATGGGTGGGATGTCCACCATGTACCAAGATGGCACATTGCCGTACGTCTTGTAGTCCGGTGATGTTTAAATATTAGTAAGACAAAAATCAGCAGAAATATCAGTGGGTTAGGTATAGTTTTCTATGTAACTAGATGGCAAACACAGACCTGATGTTATGTTTATACAGGATGTTGACGTAAGGTTATGTTTATTACTAATCTTTCATAGGGTGTGCGTACTCGTGAACTGAAATCGCGAAAAATATCAGCAGTTTCCTACATTTTAACGAGTTATCATCGTCAGAAATCATCTTCATCATCACCATCATCATCATCAGCGTTATAATTTTCTTACTGCTGGGTCACAGGCATCCTCTCTATGAAAGAGAAAAAAAAAATCCTCAGAAATATTGCTAATGAATTAAAAGTTGCCTATGAATATTTATAAGTATGTCTAACCGAAGTCATTGTAACAAGAGGCAGGTCAGTCCCCATTGCTGTCTTCATTTTAATTTCTTTGTTCATATAACTGATTATAATTAAGTAATTCTTCTTGTCTTTGAGTCTCATGCTTGCCCAGTCAAAATCGAGGAGTGCCGTGTAGAACTGCATGCCCTATTGAAAGTTAATAATTATGTTTTTATGTTATTATTATATCTATATATATATATTTTTTTTTAATCGATAGGCTCGCGTTTGACCACTATTTCAACTGATGCTTTTTTGTAGCCAACTGAGTTTTCGCCTCAATAAATGGCCCGAATTTGAGGGTCGATGTCAACGTAACACCAAGAAGTTCGAGGTTGTCCGTTAACGGCATGGTTACACCACGAAAAGATGAAGCCGGGTTGAATTGGCCTTTTTTAGCGGAAAAAGACAACCTTGGGTTGAATGGTTCCCATCTTGCTCAGGAAGATGGAGAACATCGGAGTCCGAGAAATCCCACTAAAAATTTTCAGTGATTACCTCTCAGAGCGTACTCACGTTCTTCTTCCGTTAGAGTCGGAAAATATGTTAGTGGAGAGGTTGGAACTAGGTATGGTGTCCCACAAGGCAGTATTCTTGGGCCAACCTTGTTCCTAATATATATCAACGAGCTATGTAAACTGAACCTTCCCAATTGTAGCATTTATACATATGCAGATGACACGGCCCTTTTTATTCAGGGCGGCAACTGGTCAGAAACATACAAAAAAGCTGAATCTGCTCTCACTGTTGTAATGACGGGGCTGAGCACTAACCTTCTAACCCTCAACATCGCCAAAACACAGTACATAGCGTTTTCGATCACGTCCAACCAATCCCCACCAGGTAATTACGTATTAAGAGCCCACACATGCGCTTCTTCTCCAGAAGTTTGCGCCTGCCTAACTATAAACAGGGCTCTTACCGTAAAATACTTGGGTGTTCTTATTGGATATCGCCTTGACTGACGCGAGCATTTGGACAGCCTTAGCTCACGCATGCGAAGGCTGATGGCTGTTTTCAAGAAACTGCGTAATTCTGCTGATCCACTTACCTTGAAAACAGTCTACTATGCACTGTGCCAGTCAATGGTAACTTATTGTCTTCCGGTTTGGGGTGGTGCAGCAAAAACCCGTCTTCTCCAAGTTGAGAGGGCGCAGCGTGCGATTCTGAAGGTTATGTTACGCAAGCCGTTCAGATACCCTACTGTCAAGTTATATGCGGACTGTAAAATACTGACTGTTAGACAGCTATACGTCCTTCAATGTGTTTTGCGTAAACATTTAGTTCGTCCGCTGGAAGCTCCAACAGCTAGAGTGAAACATAGGGTGCTTTCGGTGGAATCCCATAGAACTACTTTTGCTAGTCGTCACTACCTTATAGCTAGTTCTAAGATATACAATACCATCAATAGACACCTTGGTATTTTCGGCTTGAGCTACTTTTACTGCAAAAATACATTGCAGACATGGTTGCTCAACCTCCGAGTCCTCCGATGTCCTCCGTTTCATTACGATGAAACGGAGGACATCTTAGCTGAACAAATAAAACTTAAATAGAACATCTACATACATTAATACTGACAGACATACATACATATATACATACATGCACAGCTCTACACACACGAACTACACACCACACACAACTTACTCAACATACGCAATGAACACACACCCACACGCCCTGATTCCAATAGTAACACTCTTCTCGACCATATTAACGTTGTATAGATTTGATTTTGTTTTTGATTTCAATTATGGTTCTCATTTTTAATTTTAATTTAAATAATTCTGCAATTGTAATCAATGTAATTAATTTTATTTTGTAATAAGAATAAGAAGATATTCCCATAATTAATTTATTGTTCATACAGTATTAAAATGGAACCCTACCTTAGTGGAAATATTAATAAATTCATTAATTTAATTTAATTTTTATACTTTATTTTAATTTCACTTCTTTAATTTAAGGTTAAATTAGCTTAAGTTTAAACTCTATTTTCTGCAACATGACTTTGACTATTTTGCAGTGAAAATTGTAAATGCATGCATGCTCTATTAAAATATTTGTAATTTTCTTTCCTGGAGGGACACTGACTTCTAAGATACAGGCATCTGCCTAGTTTGGAAGTCAGGGTTCCATCTTTTGTATTTTGCCTTATCATGTATTTATTATTTGTAAACAATTTTTTGTATGGCTTGATGAATGAATAAATTATTATTATTATTATAAAAATAACATTGAAACTGACCAGATTGGCATCACCCCATTCGGAGACTGCCATCAAGGATAGTGTCAAGCGTTCAACCATGGCCTCCCGGATAGACCGAATCTCAGGCCCAGTAGACCGTGCGCCGGGCACGTATCTCTCAGAAACAGTGCTGTCGTTTGCGTACCCAAAGGTTCTGGGTTTTAGCAGATCATTAATATGCAGCAAGAATAATGTTGCCGTTAGCAACAGTGCCTCAGGACTCCGGCGTTGATATCTAACTGATCGGACGAGCAGCCATCGATAACCACTCGGATGGATCGATACCTCAGGTAGTCCGCAATCCAATAACACAGACCACTGGGCAGACCGAAGGAAGCAAGCTTACAAAGAGGCTTTCGTGCCAGACCATGCCGAAAGTCTTCTAGATGTCGAGGGAGACGGCTAGTTCTTCCACGTGTTTTTCATTGGCCTCACTCCAGATGGGAATGGCATACGCTAGAATATCCCCAGTGGACCAATTTAGGCGGAAGCCGTATTGGCGGCCACTGAGAATTTCGTTCGCTTCTAGGTATGCCAGGAGCTTACCGTTGAGCACAAGTTCCATGCTCTTACAGAGGATGGACGTTACAGATATGGGTCGGTAGTTGGCTGGGTCAGCTCGACTTCCCTTTTTGGGCACGGGCTGTACGTTGGCTTGCTTCCAAGATTTTGGCACATTTCCAGTCCCTATCGAAAGGCAATATAGGCGAGTTATGATCGAAAACAATTCAGGCGCACAGGTTTTAAGTACCATTGCTAGTATCCCGTCGGGGCCACTCGCTTTGTTCACTAAAGGCTACGCAGCACCTTGCGCACGTCCTGCGAATATCCGACATACTCGTCACACCTCCATCGGGAGAAGGAGGGGGTTGCACGCCATCAAAATATAGATGCAAAATCCTGAAAAAAGGGAGGCAAATAATTTTGCCTTCTCCTCGTTGGAGTGGGCCAATGACCCGTCAGGTTTCAGCAGTGGTGGTAGTGAAGGGCGACAGAAGTTTGATTCGATCAACCTAGCCAGGGACCGCGCTTTGCTACCCGCTGAGTATGAAGTTAGTTTGTTACCGATTAACCGAAACCGTGCTCTTCACATCACCTTTTTGCAGGACTTGGCAGCTGTGGTTACACTCGGCTCCAAACCATGGTCTGTCGACGTTAGACATTCCTACGACAGAGAATGGAATATAGTACTCATTCCCCGACGCAACACATCTGTCACAGCATCAGCGCTTGACTATGGAGTGTCTGAACTGGCTTGTACCACACTACCGCCATACCCGCCGGGTGCCTCTTGGGCTGGGATCGGGCAGGGTGTAGACGGACACAGACTTCACCAGACTGTGGTCGGAACTACCCAACGGTGAAGATATCGGCACTAAGTATCGGCCTGGATCTGTTGTCAGGAGGTAGGGGACCGATGCTGTGCCGCATCGGCCGCCTCACTGAGGCACTCTGTGAGCCTGGTTGTCTCCTGATCTCCGCTGCGCGAACGGTTGACAGAGACGTAAATAATCTTATCCAGCCCTGTGTCTCCCAGAGCCCACAGCACTGAGAACCTGGAGTCTTCAAAGTTACGGAGACGCCGATAGCAAGTGTCGTCTCGGACATACATGCATATACCCGCGCGTGGTTCACAATTGTGCTCTAGGGTAAACCCAGGATAAGTACGACACATCTGATGGACTTCCTATCTACGTCTCCGTAAGGAAAAACAGTGCTGACTTTTCAGTCTCCAGGTGATGGTGGACTGTATAACTTTATTGTCAACATTAAAATATAACATTCTTTCTTTCTTTTTAAAAAGGCGTTGCCCCACACTAGGAATTTCTTCCTGTATCGTGGGTGCGTTTACAAACATTTAAACCTCACATACATAAGACATCCAGATCCGGAACCATTATCTGTAGGCCATACAAATATTTGTTCCGTGCGGGAATCTAACCCGCGACACGCAGCGCAGCAGCCGCTCGCTCTACCACTACGCCAACCGTGTCGTCAATTGTAATAGTTTTTATCAATTTGTCTACTCATATTGGACATTTAACTATTACCGGCCATAGTGAAAGATTACCAAAGCATTATAAAAAAACCCTGTAGTTTTTGTTTAAATAACAGTTACACAAAAGCATCTCACCTTACTATTACTTCACCAAGAACGTTGTACGCAATTACTTCTGCCATTGTTGGTACTAAGTTAGTCAGGAATATCCATTGGATTTTCTAGAAAATACAAATCTTTTAAGTTTTTTTTCATTGGACTGAAATTTCTCACTCCTGGACAATGGGGCCGTAGTGGATATATCGCCATATTCGTAGTATAAATATATCGCCATTTTTTTTAAATTATTTTTGAATAGCTGCAAAGCTGAAGAAAGATTGCGTAGGCTATGTTTGCAGAATGCCGTCTAAGCTGTGAGCTGGGCCTTGATACAGCAGATAGTGGTCGTGGCAGAACGAGGACAAAATAGCGGGATGCTTTGGATTGCATCCTCGACGTATTTACGAGTTGAAGTGACACAGTGCACATATAAGGAATATATTGATACCTATGACGACCCCTTATTACGAGATCGGGATGATCCTGCATACAATTTATCTGGTCAATATGGCGTTCACGTACTGTGTTATCACACATTATCGGTATTAATAAAAAACAGGTATTTTAGAGATAAAAAGAAAGTTATTATGAACGTGTAATAAGCCTCGCCTATCGCTGTTATGTCTGTCGCATCTTTAAGAAACTCTTTAGTTCCAATCATCACATAAATGATGATAAAGAAAATTTGCTTCTTCATTCTGGATCTCAAATTCTAGGTTGGATTTAAGGCATTTTGGCCGTGGATTTCCTGGACAAATATATGACTGTATAGAATTCATTCCAATCTCCTATCGTTTTGAAATAGTCTTTTACGGAAAATATTTTCATTTTCGCAAAAACGTTTAGAGAGCGCAGTGCAGTTTAAGTCAGTGTAAAAGTACTGTCGTCGCGCGAAGCGGGGTGAAATATATTATTCGAGAATGTGAAGTTAGGCGCTACGGAGTCTTTGTATGATATGCGAATACTGTAGATTTATTGCGAAATTACAGTTTGTGACCTGAAACTTCATTATTGTACTAAAATAATATTTAAATTCAAAGAGTAATCTCATTTCTGCGACTATCAATGTCAATAACTTATCAAAAAATACGTAAATTACAGGTGTTTTTGGAAAATTGAAATAGATTAGAAATGAAGCACAAACGTTCCTGGAAATACGGTTTCTTTCTGGTTTCTACGACAGGCACTATGGTGACCACTTAACTAGTTCAGACATAAACAGAGTTATTGTGTATCAAAAAATTCCTCAAGGTGCATGGGGATCTTAAACCATGGGGTTTAAGATCCCCATATATGACAAGCATGACGCAGGTAATAATATAAAGTCAAACGTCCCTATATCAAATTATGCAACTCTTTAACACAACGTTTTAAGGTGTAATATTGAGTGGATAGGCTCCAATTTTAACAGTTAATTACCGTGAATCAGAAGCCATTTCTCTAATTTGACTGGGAACTTCAGAATTGTGCAATAATAGTTTTCCTTGGCAATAAAATTGCTATTAAAAGTAAGATTTATGAGTCGAAGGCACAGTTCCAAGAGTTTTCTCTTTTGTAATTACTTAAAACATTTAGTCGTTTTAAGTTTATGATCGTAGTTAATAGTAGGACATAAATTATATACACGCTATTTTCGATTAAAACTGGTGATTTTATTATTTTCAAAACAAAAGTTTTGCATCATCGTTGTCATAAGTTATGGGTTGAGTGCCTTTCAACTTTATTCTTTGTAATACCTAAAGGTCTTGTAAAAATTAATATTCTAACAATCATGACAATTGACGAAAAGTTAAAATATAAGAGAATGGCCACGTTACATCTGTACTGCATATTGTCAAACCCATAATATTTTGAATTTTCGACAATCGTTATAACTTTATGCCTTGCTTTTATATTTATAATGTATTTATTTTCAGACATCAAAAGGTCCACACTGCCAAAATAAAAATACTTAAAGGGTGTTAGTAACAATATTAAATGTTATAATCTATGTTAGTGATTACATAATAGGATGTTAATGACAATTTATCTTATGACCTACGTTTAGTACTTATATTCTAGGATGTAAGTAACAATGTGGCTTCTGATCTACGTTAGTACTTATACACTATGACAGACAGTGTTATTTTGATTAGATGTTCCATTTTGGGACTCTCATCAGATTCAGCAACCGTTCTCCTAAGACCGTCAGCAGTGTCGGCTATCACCCTCAGGAGGCTGTTGCCACTGCCACGCAATCTGGCGAGCAGAGACGCACTTTTCTTCCGTACTACAGCTGATTAGCTGTCGACTCGGACTTTTGCAAAACTTCTCTGACGCACTGCAGTAACGAGGCAGCCGCATCAGCGCCTTGAAGGCGTTATTATATTGGACGCGCAGCGCATTGACGGCACGTTTGGTACAGTTGATCTATAGGGCACTCGAGTACAGAGATGTGTAGTATGCTTTAGAAAGCGTGTGTTATAGGTGACAGGATATTACTTGTATTTAGTCAATGCCATGGGATCAAAATCGAATTGGTAATAGTAGGAATATTTAACAGTTCGAACTAAACTCTAAATTGAACACCTAAAGTATTTTAGTTTTCCACGAACAACTAAGCCAGTCAGGCTTACCTACTGTACCGGAACCCAGTAAACCCTACCCTATAAACCATAGTTAATCATTAATAATTTGTCAAATTAAACTGCTAAAATTCAGCCCAATAATTGCCCTAAAACTAAGCTTTAACAGCTTATGTGATTAAAAATACTACTAAAGCACGCGACCGCGATACGACTGCGATTGTACTACAATCGGTCGCATGCTAACAATTGTGTGTCCGTGCGAGCAACATAAAACTCTCAAATGGGTATGACGTCAAGAAACAATCGTTAAAATTTATTATTAAAATAAGTCGCAATGAGCTCGGTACAAACTTTTCATAGGATTTTTATAATAATAGATTTTTAGTAGTTTTAAATCAAGGTTTTTATTTTCTGTTTAAAATATTTATTTAGTTATATAAATCTTCTGGTAGAACTTTCTTTTTGGGAAAAGCCCGTCTCAATATTCCTAAACCCTGCAACTTCTAAGCGGCGAGGTAATGTAGTTGACAAGTCCCGGAGTAACAGTTCAACGGTCTTGGATCCCGTAATAAATCAGAAATAAATATACAAAATACCCATAATTTTCTAATTGGACTACAAAATAAGTTAGTTCGGTGTTCATTCTGTATCATACAAAGCGGTTAGGCAAGCGTGCTTATTCGTAGAAAACATCACTTACCAGCCGGCGAGATAGTGGTCAAACGCGAGGCAATAGATAAAAAAAAAACATTCACCGATTTAAATTTTTTTATTGTTTGAAAGAATATTTCCAAAATTTAATCCCATTTAAATATTGTGAAGAGCTGATGTAGAACTGCAGAGATATACAACAAAAAAGAAAAATAAATAAATAATTCTTCAATAAATGACGGCGAATCCCTCGTTATTGCTGCAATCGCATATTTGTTTATTAATAGTTAACACCATTTCATAACCTAACATTTCGCCGGTACGCTCAAAAGGGGTAAACAGAAGTACACAGTTCACCCTGGTACACCCTCGCCGGTTATGTTTAATGTCATTCGGGTAATCTATTCTGGCATTACTTTAGGCATTATAGAACTTGCCCATTATGTTACTATAGCTAAATTATAAAATAAAATTCTGCAAAAAAATACAACCAACTTCCAAACACACACTAAAAATTGAAAAATGACTTCAATTCCGGAAGTCGGTGTCAAAAAACAAAGAAACAAAAACAGGAACACCGACTTTCGAAATTGAAGTTATTTATATGTACGTTTATTTACATAATATGTACGTTTACATGGACGAAATACGATACAATACCACCGATTTTTACTTACTTTTATATTAGACAATGCGTGCGCGATATCGGCAATCGAAGCAATTTTGCGCCGCGCCGTCAGTTAGATCACTTAGCGTAAATGACCATAGACCCTATGATAGATCTATACAGCCAGAACTTCCTTCGCAAAACAGCATAAAACTTTAACCCAATTTAGTATTACCAATTTAAAACTCTCTAAGTACATAATATTTGATGTCGTACTCATATAAGTGTGGTTTAAGAGTGGCCAAGCTAGCGTGCAACACAATTTCATTACTGCGTTCCTTTACGGTGTCGTTAAATCATAATACGAGGTACTGCAAACATTACTTGTTAGTGGAGTCTCGCTAGTGTTTCAGGGGAAGCTGCTTTGTGCGTCGGTAAAGAGAAAATGTCAATCAGGCAAGTTGACATTAGCTTGTCAAGTATGATGAGTACTTGGCTTCCCTTGTAGCGTTTTCTTGTTTTAAGAAGCGCCTATATTCGTTTGCTTTTACAAAGTTAATTTTTCTTCTTATTTTTTGTTGCATAACCAAAGGGCATGCCCCGTTGGTTTAGCGGTCGGAAGAGCTACTGCTGATCATGAGGTTTTGGATTCAATGCCGGGTTCGGGCAAATTGGGTTCTTCCATGTGGCATTTCAAAAAGACATAGTGTTAAAAGGCTCCGAATTTCGACGTCAAAATTGTAAACATACTGTGTAATCCTGAGTAAAAACATTTGAACTCCATACATATTGTGCTAAACTATATTGCAAAAACAAAATACAAGTGTAAAACTGTGCTATTATTATAACTGTGCTATTAAACCGAAGAAATTTTAAGAGGTTATCTGTCAACTGAGACTGAGTATAGACACACACTTCGACAACGCCAGCTCAGTGCTACCAACATAACAGATACATCAAGCTGCGTTCACAATACTACGTTCCACTCCACGCAAGGGATAATAGCAAAAATGGATAACCTTCAATCTCTTTTTGACCAAATGAAAATAGAAATGTCAAAACAAACCGATGACATTATGACACGAATTGATGAAAAAATAGTTCCTTTTAGACTAGAAATGCAGGAATTAAGGTCAGAAAATGAGAAATTAAAGGATAAGATATACAATCTTGAAAAACATAAAAGAATCAACAACCTAATTTTATATGGAGTAAAAGAAACCGAAAAATCGACTGTCAATCTCATCGAAATCATTCAAAAGAAATTCAAAGATGATTTAAATATTACTTTTGAAGATAGGGATGTAAACACGATCTATAGAATTGGCAAAAACAACACAGAAAATGGAAAGGAAAGACCAATCCTCCTGACATTCGTTAACCTCTGGAGGAAAAACGAGATAGTGGCGAATAAAAAGAAATTGAAAAATATGTATGTGTCTGAAGATTACCCGAAAGAAATCCTCGACACAAGAAAGAAACTACAGTCGAAGCTGGATGAAGAAAGAAAGAAAGGCAATTATGCATACATAAACTATGACAAGCTAATTATTAAACAGGGGAAACCAGGAAATGAGAAACGAAAGAGAGAACCATCAACCTCGCCTAGTGTAAAAGAGCACCCTCGCAAACAACAATTGTCAGTAAAAGCTTATCGTCTAAATGCTTTCGACGTAATGAGGAATAGAAGTAACTCTCTTTCTTCTGCCAACTTGCCAACTGATCAGAAGGCATAGGATACTGCCATCAGCCACCGGAATAAAAATTTAAATAAACAAGAACTTAATGATAACAGAAACAAAAAATTCCCCAACCCGACTTGTCCTCGTGGGGAATTAGACTGCAACCCTCCACCAAATACAGAAATAGATCAAGATATAAAACAAACCCTCAAAATTTGCACATATAATGTAAGAACACTTGCATCAACAGAAAGATTCCTTGAATTAACTAATGCTCTAAAAAATATTAATTGGGACATTATAGGTCTCGCAGAAATACGAAAAATGGGGTGTAAGATCGAAGAGTACAGCGACCTTATCTTTTGCTACATCGGCGAAACTAAAGGACTACATGGAGTGGGATTTCTAATCAAGAAAAAATACAAAAACAACATCACCAACTATATAGGAATCTCTGAAAGAGTAGCACTTATACAATTAAAATTTGAATGCTTCTCCTTATCAATAATCCAAGCATATTCACCGACGGAGAGATCTACAGAAGAAGAAATTGAACAATTTTACAAAGATATTGAATATGCTCACACCAAGACGGAAGGAAAGGTCATAGTCATGGGAGATTTCAATGCAAAAGTAGGTTGTCCAAAAAAAAACTATTATCCAGTAATGGGAAAACATGGTTATGGAGTGTGTAATGAAAGAGGCGAACGTCTCTTAAGTTATGCTTACCAGCACAAACTATCAATAATGAACTCATTCTTCAAAAAGAAAAAGAGCCGCAGATGGACATGGTTATCACCCGACCAAAAAACTAATAATGAAATTGATTTTATTATGATAAATCACCATAAACTAATTACTAATATAGAGGTACTAAGCAAATTTATATTCTCTTCCGATCACAGATTAGTGAGAGCAACATTGATCTTAAGTCGTCCAGTAAAGAGCAGAAAAACCTACACAACACCATCTAATATCCCCAATACAGAAACAGAAATTAAAAACTACATCGTAAATCTACGAACACACACAGAAAATATAGAAACAGATTGCATTGATATCCAAACATACTACAATATCCTGGAAAGGGGCATAACAGAGAGCTTAAAATACTAAAACAGTGCACATCCTCATCAACACAATATTTTCTCCAAAGACACAATCCAACTTATAAAAAGGCGCACGGAATTACTACACACAAAGAATAAAACCAAAGATATGAAAGAAGAACTAAGCAGAATATACAAAGAGACTAATAAGTCAATCCGTAAGGACTACAACAACCACAGATACGAGATTATTTCAAAAAACATCAAGAATTACAGAAGTGCCAAAAAAGCATACAAAGAACTAACTACACACAAGTCATGGATTCAAAAACTTGAGCATGACTCACTAGAAACAAAATCTAGAAAAGATGTAATAAACCATGCAACAAACTTCTACAAAAACTTATACAGGAAACAAAATAACACTGAAATGAAAGCGCAAATAACCCACATGAACACGACGGACTGTATCAGCCAAATTGTAGACTCCGAAGTTTATGAACATATTAAAAAGCTGAAGACGGAGAAGAGTCCCGGACCAGATGGATTATGCAATGAGGTCCTTAAAATAGGAGCACCTATTCTAACACGCCATTTTACGCAATTGTTCAATATGATACTAGACGAAGAAAAAGTACCAAAACAATGGTGTACATCAGACATAATTCTACTCTTCAAGAAAGGAAGCTCCTTGGATATAGGGAATTATAGACCCATAAGCCTGCTGGCAAGTATATACAAAATATTCTCATCCATAATTTTAAAGAGAATATCCGACGACATTGATAAGCAGCAACCAAAGGAACAAGCAGGTTTCAGATCAAGCTTTAGCACAATGGACCACATACAGACATTAGAACAGGTCATAGAAAAATACAGAGAATACAATAGACCTCTGTATGTGGCCTTCATTGATTACAGCAAAGCTTTTGACAGCATCAGCCACTGTTCAATCTGGAACGCACTACAACAATCAAATATTAACTATAAATACATCAATATCTTGAAATATATCTACACAAAAAGTACCAGTAGAGTTAAGTTAGAAACTAGAGGAGATGAAATAAACATAGAATGAGGAGTTAGACAGGGAGATCCCCTTTCCCCGAAGCTGTTTATAGCAGTACTTGAAAATATTTTTCAGAAACTAGACTGGAAAAACAGGGGAGTGTACATAAACGGACACTATTTAAACCATCTGAGGTTCGCTGATGATATTGTTATAATTACTGAAACTGCCAAAGAACTAGAGGAAATGATGAGATCACTGGACTGCGAAAGCTCCAAAATTGGCATTGAAATGAATGTAAATAAAACTAAGATATTAACCAACAATCGCGAACACCCGATAGTGATAAAAGGTAACAATATGGACTCCGTCAGCGAATACATCTACTTGGGGAAGCAAATCTCATTCAAAACGTCAAGCAACGAAGAAGAAGTAACAAGAAGAATCAACGCAACTTGGAAGAAATTCTGGGCATTAAGAGAAATCCTAAAAGGGAACTACAGCTTGCACATGAAAAGGACAATATTTGATACATGCCTATTACCCTGCTTGTTGTATGGTTGCCAAACTTGGACATTTACAAATAAAATAAAACAAAAAATCAAATGCAGTCAATCAGCAATGGAAAGGAGCATGTTGAAAATTAGAAGAATACATAAAATTAAGAACAAAAACATTCGTCAAAAAACTAAAGTTACCGATGCTCTCAGGCACGCACTCTCTCTTAAGTGGAGATGGGCCGGACACATCTCACGATACCCAGACAGAAGATGGACCATTGAAGCTACACGCTGGAAAGGTCCAATGGGGAAAAGGAATGTTGGTCGACAATTAAGACGGTGGGCTGATGACATAACACACGTCGCAGGGAACGACTGGATAAAATCAGGCAAGGATAGGGAGTTATGGAAAAGGATGGAGGAGGCCTTTACCCAAACAGGGGTCCAAACCTCATAACTAATACTAACATTAATAATAAGTAACCTTTCTTTAAGTAACAAATTACTAACAAACATTGTAATAAATATCGAAAGTGAGATTTGGAATAAATGGCTTTATTATTATTATTCCTTTATTTAATTTCTTTTCTTATTAACTAAATTTTTAAATATTTTTATAAAACACAAAATTTGAAAAAACATTTAAAAATATAGAAAATAGAGGCCCACCGGTATCGGGAACAGGGTCCAAGCCACCGGCGGTCAGGGCTCCAAAGAGAGGAACCTCCTAACAATGCGAGCCGTGTCCAGCAGTACTGCTTTCTGGATCAGGCCCTTGACCCAGCCGCCTAACGAGAGCCTCTTAAGATGTTGGTCGAGGCTCGTGGCTATTAAGCCATTGGCTGACACGACTATCGGTACAATGATCGCTGTGTCTACATCCCACATGTCGACAACCTCGCGAGCCAAGTCAAGATACTTGATTTGCTTATCTTTCTCGGCTTTCACGAGGTTCCCGTCATGCGGGACGGTAATGTCAACAATCATTGCACGCCTCTCTATTCGGTCCACCACCACTATATCAGGCTTATTGGCTACAATAGTCCTGTCAGTGATGATGGACCGATCCCAGTACAATGTGATATTGCCATTTTCGAGAACTGGGTCGGGCACATACCTGTAGTACGGTACCTCCGATGCCACAAGAGTGTATTTCAGAGCAAGTTGCTGGTGGATGATCCTGGCTACAAGGTTGTGCCTATGCAAGTACTCCTCGTTAGCTAGACGAGAACATCCAGAGATAATGTGTCGGATCGATTCACCCGGGCGGTGACATGCCCGACAGATGTCAACCGTGCCATCCTTCACAATAAATCTCCGGTAGTTATTCGTCATGATAACTTCGTCCATAATTGCACAGACAAAACCTTCGGTTTCCCCAAAGAGGTCACCGAAACGCAGCCAGGCTACGGACGCTGCTTGGTCTACATCGGACCCATGTAAGGCCCGAAAAAAGCGTCCGTGAAGCTCCTTACTCTGCCATACTTCCCTGCGGTCGTTAGTATCAAGCACTACAGGCTTGCGCCAGTTCTCATTCGCCAAGGAGAGCGGGGTGAGTCCCTTGTCCACTGCTACTACATCTCGATGCATACCCACGACGGTGTGTAGAAAATATTCCCTGAGATTGCATATCTCGCGGTTGTGGAGATTTTTGGCATTTAAAAAGCCTCGGCCACCACAATTCCGCGGGATATACAATCTCATGACCGACGATCGTGGATGATGCATTCGATATGCAGTCAGCAGTGTACGGACTCGCCTATCCAGGGCGTCGAGTTCCGTTTGAGTCCATTTGAGTATGCCGAAAGAGTACATCAATACCGGCATGACCCAACCGTTGAAGGCGCGCACCTTGTTTCCGCCTGAAAGAAGGCTATTGAGTACCTTCTTCAGACGGCCAAAGAAGCGTTCCCTCAACGATTGCTTCATGTCAGTAGTGCTGATACCTAACGCTTCCGACATACCCAAATACTTATAGGTTTCGTTTGGAGAGAGGGATCTCAGGTTTATGGAATCCGCTAGTTGAATACCTACGGATTCCACAATCTCCCCTCGCTTTACATGCATGACCGCACATTTGTCCACACCAAACTCCATCCTGATGGCGCTACTAAAAGTTTCAGTTACCTTCAGTAGCTCCATCAGCTGAAGATTGCTGGGGGCAAAGAGCTTCAGATCATCCATGTAAAGGAGGTGAGATATAACCAGACCACCTCTCTTCAACCGATAGCCTAGCCCTGAATTCTCCAGCAGCATGCTTAGAGGATTCAGGGCAAGACAAAACCAAAGTGGACTCAAACTATCGCCCTGGAATATACCTCGCTCGATCCTTACAGGTTCGCTATTCCTCTGGATATTTCGACATCCTGGATAGCGAAGGACTGTGCTCCATTGCCTCATACACGACATCAGGAAGGTGCGTAGAGTTGTATCTATTTTATACAATTCTAGCACCCTCATGAGCCATGTATGAGGCACCGAGTCATAGGCCTTCTTATAATCTATCCAACATGTCGACAGATCCTTTCGGGAACGCCGAACCTGTTGGCTAATGGCCATATCAATAAGGAGTAGCTCCTTAGTACCGCGGGACCCGTTCCTACATCCATTCTGAGAGACCGACATGATGCAGTTATCGTCGACGTGTTTATTAATTTTAACTCTCAAAATGGATGTAAGAACCTTATAGACCGTTGGTAAACATGTAATTGGTCTATATTTTTTGGGTTCCGCGGTGCTACCAGACTTGTGGAGCAGGTGGGTTATTCCTGTTGTAAGGAACTTGGGTAGCGAACCAGACTCTAAGGCTGCCTGGTACTGAGATGCCAAACGAGCGTGCGAACTTTGTAGCCACTTGATCCAAAAGTTGTGCAGTCCGTCCGGTCCTGGAGATTTCCAGTTCGGCAACGGACGGACTGCACGGGCTACATCTTGGGGGCTGATCGTGATAGCCCCCATTTCTTGTATTGGATCACACGCTCGTTCGACATCCCGAGTCCATTCACCTTCGGTGTGACTGACAGGCACCGACCAGATGCTGCGCCAGAATGAACACATAGCGTCATCATCCGGCAGGTGCGTATCAGTCACACCTTGGTTGGGTCGCTCCCAAGCCCGATAAACCCACCTTTCATTACTTTGGAATGTGCGATTCTGGGTGTATCGCTCCACTCTCCGCCTGTACCTACGAATACGGTTTGCCCATGCATACACTTTTTGCTTCAGGAAGTCGATGCGCTCTGTGACATGGGATATATAGTTTCGGGGGCTGACATCAGTCCCCGAAAATGCCCGTCTCACAAAGCGCATCACTCTTGGGCGGCTATTGCCCTCCCTGAAACAAATTAGTTTGCCGATGAGTGCTCTGGCCCCACCAATACGACGTTCGATCCTGCACTGCCAAGCCGGTACGGCTGGTTTCGGTCGTGTAGCTCTGTCATCTGCAAATTTGACATGAGCTACACGACATGCCGCTACAGCCGCGCAGTACATGATCGAATGTGTATCAGTGAGGTCTTCGCAGTCATCAAAATAGTTTGACAACTGCGAATCCAGAACAGCCACCAGCGCCCTATTCTTGTTATGCATGGGCAAACGAGGTAATCGTGGCCTAAGTTCGGGTGGCATGTTGCGATACTCCCGAATAGCACACTTCAAAGCACTCCTCAATTCCTCATTGCACTGGGTACTTACGTTTGTAACCCTGTCACTACTCTCCTCGTCAGCGTGGTTGGACTGTGGTAGCACCACCACCTGCGCGTCGACGGGGAGGACGCCGGCCGCCGGACCGCTTAGGACCTCGAGGCTTACCGGTCTCTGATAGGGTCCCAGCACCCGGCGGAAGTGTGCAGCGCATGAGATGGACACAATCCATAAACGAAAATGTCATGTCGTCGGCGGAGAGAAGTACTCGTCGCTCGAGGTCGACGCAGCTGCCACGGTCGGTGTCACAGCACTCACGGTGGGGCTGGTTTCCGGCGGCGGCGAGGCGGAGCTGGGCGACGAGGCCGGAGGTGGTGGGCGTGCATTTCTTGCGGCGGCAGCTCTCGTTAACATGACGTCGCCGTCGACTTCATTTTTCACATTTCTTATTCTTGAATTTGTATTTCGGCCATACTTTTAGTGATTTTACTGTAGTATGTTTTTTTTTTTCTTTGATTTCATATTGTTTTGTATAATTTAGATAGTTAAGAATATTTATTATGGAAGAAATTTATAAGAGAAAATTTTTGGCAACTGTCTGTCAAGTCGAGCCACAGATTATTTATTATTATTATTTTTTTATTATTATTATTATTATGTCTTTTATTTAACTTTTTTCTTATTTATTACATTTTTAAATATTTTTACAAAACACACAAAAAAGAAAAACATTTAAAAATATAAAAAATAGAGGCCCACCGGTATCGGGAACAGGGTCCAAGCTACCGGCGGTCAGGGCTCCAGAGAGAGGAACCTCCTAACAATACGAGCCGTGTCCAGCAGTACTGCTTTCTGGATCAGGCCCTTGACCCAGCCGCCTAACGAGAGCCTCCTAAGGTGTTGGTCGAGGCTCGTGGCTATTAAGCCATGGGCTGACACGACTATCGGTACAATGATCGCTGAGTCCACATCCCACATGTCGACAACCTCGCGAGCCAAGTCAAGATACTTGATTTGCTTATCTTTCTCGGCTTTCACGAGGTTCCCGTCATGCGGGACAGTTATGTCAACAATCATTGCACGCCTCTCGATTCGGTCCACCACCACTATATCAGGCTTATTAGCGATAATAGTTCTGTCAGTGATGATGGACCGATCCCAGTACAATGTGATATTGCCATTCTCGAGAACTGGGTCGGGCACATACCTGTAGTACGGCACCTCCGACGCCACAAGAGTGTATTTCAGAGCAAGTTGCTGATGGATAATCCTGGCTACAAGGTTGTGCCTATGCAAGTACTCTTCGTTAGCTAGACGAGAACAACCAGAGATAATGTGGCGGATCGATTCACCCGGACGGTGACATGCCCGACAGATGTCAACCGTGCCATCCTTTACAATAAATCTCCGGTAGTTATTCGTCATGATAACTTCGTCCATAATTGCACAGACGAAACCTTCGGTTTCCCCAAAGAGGTCACCGAATCGCAGCCAGGCTACGGACGCTGATTGATCTACTTCGGACCCATGTAGGGCCCGGAAAAAGCGTCCGTGAAGCTCCTTACTCTGCCATACCTCCTTGCGGTCGTTAGTGTCAAGCACTACAGGCTTGCGCCAGTTCTCATTCGCCAAGGAGATCGGGGTGAGTCCCTTGTCCACTGCTACTACATCTCGATGAATACCCACGTCAGTGTTTAGAAAATATTCTCTGAGATTGCATATCTCGCGGTTGTGGAGATTTTTGGCATTTAAAAAGCCTCGGCCTCCACACTTCCGCGGGATATACAATCTCATGACTGACGATCGTGGGTGATGCATTCGATATGCAGTCAGCAGTGTACGGACCCGCCTATCCAGGGCGTCAAGTTCCGTTTGAGTCCATTTGAGTATGCCGAAAGAGTACATCAGCACCGGCATGACCCAACCGTTGAAGGCGCGCACCTTGTTTCCGCCCGAAAGAAGGCTATTGAATACCTTCTTCAGGCGGCCAAAGAAGCGTTCCCTCAACGATTGCTTCATGTCTATAGTACTGATACCTAACGCTTCCGACATACCCAAATACTTATAGGTTTCGTTTGGAGAGAGCGATCTCAGGTTTATGGAATCCGCAAGTTGAATTCCTACGGATTCCACAATCTCCCCTCGCTTTACATGCATGACCGCACATTTGTCCACACCAAACTCCATCCTGATGGCGCTACTAAAAGTTTCAGTTACCTTTAGTAGCTCCATCAGCTGAAGATTGCTGGGGGCAAAAAGCTTCAAGTCATCCATGTAAAGGAGGTGAGATATAACCTGACCACCTCTCTTCAACCGATAGCCTAGCCCTGAATTCTCCAGCATCATGCTTAGAGGATTCAAGGCTAGGCAAAACCAAAGTGGACTCAAACTATCGCCCTGGAATATACCTCGCTCGATCCTTACAGGTTCGCTATTCCTCTGGATATTTCGACATCCTGGATAGCGAAGGACTGTGCTCCATTGCCTCATACACGACATCAGGAAGGTGCGTAGAGTTGTATCTATTTTATACAATTCTAGCACCCTCATGAGCCATGTATGCGGCACCGAGTCATAGGCCTTCTTATAATCTATCCAACATGTCGACAGATCCTTTCGGGAACGCCGAACCTGTTGGCTAATGGCCATATCAATAAGGAGTAGCTCCTTAGTACCGCGGGACCCGTTCCTACATCCATTCTGAGAGACCGACATGATGGAGTTATTGTCAACATGTTTATTAATTTTTACTCTCAAAATGGATGTAAGAACCTTATAGACCGTTGGTAAACATGTAATTGGTCTATAATTTTTGGGTTCCGCGGTGCTACCAGACTTGTGGAGCAGGTGGGTTATACCTGTCGTAAGGAACTTGGGTAGCGAACCAGACTCTAAGGCTGCCTGGTACTGAGATGCCAAACGAGCGTGTGACCTTTGTAGCCACTTGATCCAAAAGTTGTGCAGTCCGTCCGGTCCTGGAGATTTCCAGTTCGGCAACGGACGGACTGCACGGGCTACATCTTGGGGGCTGATCGTGATAGCCCCCATTTCTTGTATTGGATCACACGCTCGTTCGACCTCCCGAGTCCATTCACCTTCGGTGTGACTGACAGGCACCGACCAGATGCTGCGCCAGAATGAAGACATAGCGTCATCATCCGGCAGGTGCGTATCAGTCACACCTTGGTTGGGTCGCTCCCAAGCCCGATAAACCCACCTTTCATTACTTTGGAATGTGCGATTCTGGGTGTATCGCTCCACTCTCCGCCTGTACCTACGAATACGGTTTGCCCATGCATACACTTTTTGTTTCAGGAAGTCGATGCGCTCTGTGACATGGGATATATAGTCCCGGGGGCTGACATCAGTCCCCGAAAACGCCCGTCTCACAAAGCGCATCACTCTTGGGCGGCTATTGCCCTCCCTGAAACAAATTAGTTTGCCGATGAGTGCTCTGGCCCCACCAATACGACGCTCGATCCTGCACTGCCAAGCCGGTACGGCTGGTTTCGGTCGTGTAGCTCTGTCATCTGCAAATTTGACATAAGCTACACGACATGCCGCTACAGCCGCGCAGTACATAATCGAATGTGTATCAGTGAGGTCTTCGCAGTCATCAAAATAGTTTGACAACTGCGAATCCAGAACAGCCACCAGCGCCCTATTCTTGTTATGCATGGGCAAACGAGGTAATCGTGGCCTAAGTTCGGGTGGCATGTTGCGATACTCCCGAATAGCACACTCCAAAGCACTCCTCAATTCCTCATTGCACTGGGTACTTACGTTTGTAACCCTGTCACTACTCTCCTCATCAGCGTGGTTGGACTGTGGTAGCACCACAGCCTGCGACGTTGGGGCAGTGACACGGTTACCCATTTCCGTTCGGAGGCGATCAAGTACAGTATCATCCAACATACGATTACGCTGGATGACCCGCACCTGATCCGAAAGTCGTTGGGCCGAAACGTTGACGGCTGGCTCAAGCACCTGAAACAAAGAGAGCATCCGGACACGGTACGTGGTCAGGTTGTTTCCTCCCTCTGTAGCCCCAAAGTATGCGCGCATGACATTTTCGTTTATGGATTGTGTCCATCTCATGCGCTGCACACTTCCGCCGGGTGCTGGGACCCTATCAGAGACCGGTAAGTCCTAAGCGGTCCGGCGGCCGGCGTCCTCCCCGTCGACGCGCAGGTGGTGGTGTCGTCGGCGGAGAGAAGTACTCGTCGCTCGAGCTCGACGCAACTGCCACGGCCGGTGTCACAGCACTCACGGTGGGGCTGGTTTCCGGCGGCGGCGAGGCGGAGCTGGGCGACGAGGCCGGAGGTGGTGGGCGTGCATTTCTTGCGGCGGCAGCTCTCGTTAACATGACGTCGCCGTCGACTTAATTTTTCACATTTCTTATTCTTGAATTTGTATTTCGGCCATACTTTTGGTGATTTTACTGTTGTATGTTTTTTTTTTCTTTGATTTCATATTGTTTTGTATAATTTAGATAGTTAAAAATATTTATTATGGAAGAAATTTATAAGAGAAAATTTTTGGCAACTGTCTGTCTGTCGTGTTATTATTATCTCTTTTATTTAACTTTTTTCTTATTTATTACATTTTTAAATATTTTTACAAAACACACAAAAAAGAAAAACATTTAAAAATATAAAAAATAGAGGCCCACCGGTATCGGGAACAGGGTCCAAGCTACCGGCGGTCAGGGCTCCAGAGAGAGGAACCTCCTAACAATACGAGCCGTGTCCAGCAGTACTGCTTTCTGGATCAGGCCCTTGACCCAGCCGCCTAACGAGAGCCTCCTAAGGTGTTGGTCGAGGCTCGTGGCTATTAAGCCATGGGCTGACACGACTATCGGTACAATGATCGCTGAGTCCATTATTATTATTATTATGTGGCATTTCAAAGTAGCAGTCCCTAGTAAAGAATTGTTGATTGATGTCAATAGGCTCGTCGCTTGTAACATGAAACATAAACATAACGAACGAAATATGGGTGAAATAATTATGTACCTCTGCGGGGAGAACTGGCTGTTTTTTATTCTTTTATTAATAGGCTTGCACTTGGCCTTTATCTCATCTGATCGTAAGCGATGGTGTTGTCGACGATGAAGCACGCTTTTCCTAGAAGAAAACTATTCACTCCTGACATTCCCAGGTTGTAATCCGGCTGGGAATTCCACTCTTTTGCTATGCGCATAATAAAAGTATTCCCAAAACGTTCGGTACCATGTACCGATGACGCATCGCGTACGTCTTGTAGTCTGATAATGGAACAGGCCAGGACTCCAGGAGGAATGCAATTCCAACGCAAACTCCCTGAAATGTAACCGATAAAAACCGACAGGCTGGCAACTCTGCGTCGATGTTCAAGGCTGTGGAGCCTAGACTCGACTAGTATATCATTGCCGATAAGCCTCTTGGCCGTTTGACGTTCAAAATTGTCGCTTATTGGCCTAGTTGAATAAATGTATTTGACTTTGGCCCGTTTTTCGATTGACTCAGCAGCACGTTAAGTTACAAAAGGAAAAACGAGTATTTTTTGTATTTGTTAATCTGCAAAGCTTCGTTTTCAGCCGTTATATGTTCCAGTTGTTTAAATGTTTGTTTGCTTTGTTATTTTATTTGTAGTGTATAGTACGCATATTTGCATTTTTTATGCCGTAGGAATCGAAACAGTTGTTTGTAACTGCAACATTGCTCTCGAAAAAGGCAGAAAAATTAACAAAAACAGCATTTAATGTTTCCACTACTGGGGCACAGGGCTTCTAGAGAGAAGTTCAGTTTCATAAAGATGAGAGGCAGTCATATTGACCACGCTGCTGGCCCAGTACGCGTTGGTGGATGTCACATGTATTCAAACTTTTGGATCTTGGAAAAGCCGGGTTTCTAACGATGTTTTCCCTCACCGGTTTGAAAGCAGTTGCGATTAATTAATTTACACAAAGTAATATGCCTAGCTAGGTTTGAACTCACCAACGAACCCTTCATAAGTCACGACAAAGATAATATAATATCACGGTATTTGCTATTAGGTTAACACTGCCCAGAGAAATTTATTCGAGTTAAAACTATTGAAAAAATAAAACTATATTTCAAAGTGAACAAAACCCAACGCTTTTCCTAGTGTTATAAAGTAGCGGTCAGTATTGCCCACTGTTTACCGCCGCAATATACTTTTCATCACACTTGCACGTAAACAGTATCTAAACATACAGGTTAACTTGGCCGTAATGCCCCATATAAAACCCTTGTACTTTTTTTTTGTCATGAAACCCAAGGGCGGTCAGTAATATTTTTTTAATTTATAGCACAGCACACTGGTCGTGCAAGTTCAAGCAAGGAGTTTACACGCAATTGAAAAATTGTCTTAAAATGTTATCTAAATAGGAATTTCTTTGCAATCTCGCTACATTTTAATTAAACACTCAACTAATGTTCTTAATAATCGATTTTAATAGTTATTTGTATCAAAACGTCGAAATTATTTAAAAAAAATTGCACTCCGTCATGGCTGACTACCTACGTAAGTATTTGCCCTTAACGTTCATCCAACCGCTTAAAAAAAAGTTCACGTATTTCGTAATAATAGCTGTGCTGACTTGTGTAACACTAGTTATATAAGTAATTGTTACTAACAAGAATTGGACTGTAAATTGTCTGAATTTTGAAATAAATTATTATTATTATTTCCTTTATTTAATTTCTTTTCTTATTAACTAAATTTTTAAATATTTATATAACACAAAATTAAAAAAAACATTTAAAAATATAGAAAATAGAGGCCCACCGGTATCGGGAATAGGGTCCAGGCTACCGGCGGTCAGGGCTCCAAAGAGAGGAACCTCCTAACAATGCGAGCCGTGTCCAGCAGTACTGCTTTCTGGATCAGGCCCTTGGCCCAGCCGCCTAACGAGAGCCTCCTAAGATGTTGGTCGAGGCTCGTGGCTATTAAGCCATTGGCTGACACGACTATCGGTACAATGATCGCTGTGTCTACATCCCACATGTCGACAACCTTGCGAGCCAAGTCAAGATACTTGATTTGCTTATCTTTCTCGGCTTTCACGAGGTTCCCGTCATGCGGGTTGGTAATGTCAACAATCATTGCACGCCTCTCAATTTGGTCCACCACCACTATATCAGGCTTATTGGCTACAATAGTCCTGTCAGTGATGATGGACCGATCCCAGTACAATGTGATATTGCCATTTTCGAGAACTGGGTCGGGCACATACTTGTAGTACGGTACCTCCGATGCCACAAGAGTGTATTTCAGAGCAAGTTGCTGGTGGATGATCCTGGCTACAAGGTTGTGCCTATGCAAGTACTCCTCGTTAGCTAGACGAGAACATCCAGAGATAATGTGTCGGATCGATTCACCCGGGCGGTGACATGCCCGATAGATGTCAACCGTGCCATCCTTCACAATAAATCTCCGGTTATTCGTCATGATAACTTCGTCCATAATTGCACAGACAAAACCTTCGGTTTCCCCAAAGAGGTCACCGAAACGTAGCCAGGCTACGGACGCTGCTTGGTCTACATCGGACCCATGTAGGGCCCGGAAAAAGCGTCCGTGAAGCTCCTTACTCTGCCATACTTCCCTGCGGTCGTTAGTATCAAGCACTACAGGCTTGCACCAGTTCTCATTCGCCAAGGTGAGCGGGGTGAGTCCCTTGTCCACTGCTACTACATCTCGATGCATACCCACGACGATGTGTAGAAAATATTCCCTGAGATTGCATATCTCGCGGTTGTGGAGGTTTTTGGCATTAAAAAGCCTCGGCCACCACACTTCCGCGGGAAATACAATCTCATGACCGACGATCGTGGATGATGCATTCGATATGCAGTCAGCAGTGTACGGACTCGCCTATCCAGGGCGTCGAGTTCCGTTTGAGTCCATTTGAGTATGCCGAAAGAGTACATCAATACCGGCATGACCCAACCGTTGAAGGCGCGCACCTTGTTTCCGCCTGAAAGAAGGCTATTGAATACCTTCTTCAGACGGCCAAAGAAGCGTTCCCTCAACGATTGCTTCATGTCAGTAGTGCTGATACCTAATGCTTCCGACATACCCAAATACTTATAGGTTTCGTTTGGAGAGAAGGATCTCAGGTTTATGGAATCCGCTAGTTGAATACCTACGGATTCCACAATCTCCCCTCGCTTTACATGCATGACCGCATATTTGTCCACACCAAACTCCATCCTGATGGCGCTACTAAAAGTTTCAGTTACCTTCAGTAGCTCCATCAGCTGAAGATTGCTGGGGACAAAGAGCTTCAGATCATCCATATAAAGGAGGTGAGATATAACCAGACCACCTCTCTTCAACCGATAGCCTAGCCCTGAATTGCCCAGCAGCATGCTTAGAGGATTCAGGGCAAGACAAAACCAAAGTGGACTCAAACTATCGCCCTGGAATATACCTCGCTCGATCCTTACAGGTTCGCTATTCCTCTGGATATTTCGACATCCTGGATAGCGAAGGACTGTGCTCCATTGCCTCATACACGACATCAGGAAGGTGCGTAGAGTTGTATCTATTTTATACAATTCTAGCACCCTCATGAGCCATGTATGAGGCACCGAGTCATAGGCCTTCTTATAATCTATCCAACATGTCGACAGATCCTTTCGGGAACGCCGAACCTGTTGGCTAATGGCCATATCAATAAGGAGTAGCTCCTTAGTACCGCGGGACCCGTTCCTACATCCATTCTGAGAGACCGACATGATGCAGTTATCGTCGACGTGTTTATTAATTTTAACTCTCAAAATGGATGTAAGAACCTTATAGACCGTTGGTAAACATGTAATTGGTCTATATTTTTTGGGTTCCGCGGTGCTACCAGACTTGTGGAGCAGGTGGGTTATTCCTGTTGTAAGGAACTTGGGTAGCGAACCAGACTCTAAGGCTGCCTGGTACTGAGATGCCAAACGAGCGTGCGAACTTTGTAGCCACTTGATCCAAAAGTTGTGCAGTCCGTCCGGTCCTGGAGATTTCCAGTTCGGCAACGGACGGACTGCACGGGCTACATCTTGGGGGCTGATCGTGATAGCCCCCATTTCTTGTATTGGATCACACGCTCGTTCGACATCCCGAGTCCATTCACCTTCGGTGTGACTGACAGGCACCGACCAGATGCTGCGCCAGAATGAACACATAGCGTCATCATCCGGCAGGTGCGTATCAGTCACACCTTGGTTGGGTCGCTCCCAAGCCCGATAAACCCACCTTTCATTACTTTGAAATGTGCGATTCTGGGTGTATCGCTCTACTCTCCGCCTGTACCTACGAATACGGTTTGCCCATGCATACACTTTTTGTTTTAGGAAGTCGATGCGCTCTGTGACATGGGATATATAGTTTCGGGGGCTGACATCAGTCCCCGAAAACGCCCGTCTCACAAAGCGCATCACTCTTGGGCGGCTATTGCTCTCCCTGAAACAAATTAGTTTGCCGATGAGTGCTCTGGCCCCACCAATACGACGTTCGATCCTGCACTGCCAAGCCGGTACGTCTGGTTTCGGTCGTGTAGCTCTGTCATCTGCAAATTTGACATGAGCTACACGACATGCCGCTACAGCCGCGCAGTACATGATCGAATGTGCATCATGAGGTCTTCGCAGTCATCAAAATAGTTTGACAACTGCGAATCCAGAACAGCCACCAGCGCCCTATTCTTGTTATGCATGGGCAAACGAGATAATCGTGGCCTAAGTTCGGGTGGCATGTTGCAATACTCCCGAATAGCACACTCCAAAGCACTCCTCAATTCCTCATTGCACTGGGTACTTACGTTTGTAACCCTGTCACTACTCTCCTCGTCAGCGTGGTTGGACTGTGGTAGCACCACAGCCTGCGACGATGGGACAGTGACACGGTTACCCATTTCCGTTCGGAGGCGATCAAGTACAGTATCTTCCAACATACGATTACGCTGGATGACCAGCACCTGATCCGAAAGTCGTTGGGCCGAAACGTTGACGGCTGGCTCAAGCACCTGAAACAAAGAGAGCATCCGGACACGGTACGCGGTCAGGTTGTTTCCTCCCTCTGTAGCCCCAAAGTATTATTATTATTAAAGCTATAATTCATAATTATTACTCGCAAATGTGATGAAAAACATTATATGTTTCACGGGCGGTACGGGAATTACGAACCTCGACTCAGAAAGCCCTCAGTCTTCGACTATGGGCTTCTACTAGAGCCTCGATCGTAATTCCTTACTTACCGCCCTTAATACACAATGTACTATAATCGTGACTCTCATTAAACCGGGCCTTTCAATTATGACTGTAGTAAACCTTACTACTTACTGAAGTTATCAATGTATAAAGTCTTTATTATGTATCATGTAAAATTACACTCATTTTATATTAAATAGGTTTAATGAAAATCACAGTTATAGAAAGATGACATAACATAATCAAAAACTAAGTAAATATATAATAAAGAAGGCCACATACATAGCAGTCTTCAAACTACAAAGAAAATAATGAAACATTGATAAAAGAGTAACCGTGGAGTTTCTTGCCGGTTCTTCTCCATAGGAAACGACCAACCCGAACCGTGCACCTTTTGTCGACTTTTTATAAGTGCCCATGTAGGCCTATGCGAAATAAAAAACCGACCAAGTGCGAGTCAAACTCGTGCGCCGAGGGTTCCGTACCTACCCATTATACAGACAAAGATACAGATAAGGATGGACATAATTGCCTCTAACCATTCAAAGCCTGATTTTCACGGTTTCTGGAAGAGCGCTAATAAATTGAGCATTCGGCCAGGCCTGCCTGTTGGTGTGAATGGTGTGAGTGATGTGAAGGATTTTGCAAACCTTTTTAGAAATCGGTTTGTTTTAAAGTCATCGCTAGGGAGCTCTTGTGAGATGCTGGATGCTGAGCCCCGTTGTGGCAAGGTGGGCACCCGTTTCAGTGCCAAATATGTGGCCAGGATCATCAGGTCTTCGTCTAGAGGTAAGTCCCCTGGACATGATGGGCTCAGTAGTTAAAATGATCAATCAGTTTGGGTTTCGGCCAGGACTTTCTACAGAGAGTGCAGTTCTGTGTCTCAAGCAGGCCGTCAGGTACTACACAAAAAGAGGAACACCTGTTTTGGCTTGATTCTTCGATCAGTTTAGGGCTTTTGATCTTGTTTCCTAAGATATATTATGGAGGAAACTTGAACCTATTATAAACTTGCCTATCGAGCTTATAAGCATTTTCAGGCATTAGTATGGAAGCCAGATCAACAGAGTTCTGTGGGCGGGTGTGCTATCGAAGCCTTATCAATTGGAGTGTGACCTCCCCTTGGGGGGCTTGACCTCCCCTACTCTCTTCAATTTGTATCTGAATGCTCTGATTGAGGCGCTTAGCAGTCAATATTTAGTTTGTCATATTGACTGTGTTTGTGTCAATAGTAAGCTTTAAAGGACAATGCTGACATTAAAAGGGAACGGAGGGCTCTTTCCGCAGGTTTGCACATTGTACTGCAGAAATAAAGGTGACCCTCTTTAGAGCATTCTGTACCACCTTCTACACTTGCAGCCTGTGGGATAAATATTCACGGGCGTCGTATGGAGCCCTTCGTGTCCAGTATAATAACGCTTTCAGAAAACTGATGGGGTTGCCTTGGCGTTGTAGTGCGTCAGGGATGTTTGCGGCGGCGCGTTTGTTTTTACTTGATAATGCGCAAGCGCGCAACATCAATGGTGGCCCGAGTTATGGACAGCCCTAGCAGGGTTCTGAAAATGATTGCTGACAGAGTGGACTGTTCGTATATATATATACGTAGTTCACTGCTTTCAGTTACATATGTCACCGCTTAGTTTTAATGCACATTGTTACTAACCCTTTAAGAGTTCGCTCGAAATAAATATTTATAATTTGAATTTTACCGCCTTAGTAAAATTGCTTATTGGTGGCTAAGTTTGAAAGATATAGGCAAATCTAGATTTTCGCGAAAACTTGAAAGTACCAGGACCTTGGTTTTTATACACCTAATAGGGACTATAGACCTCAGTATCTGGTATAAATTTCAACTTGCTAGGACCACCCGTTCCTGAGAAAATCGGTGGTGACACACGGACAGACGGACAGACGGACAGACGGACAGACGGACAGATGGACAGACGGACAGACGGACAGACGGACAGACGGACAGACGGACAGACGGACAAGAAAGTGATCTTATAAGGGTTCCTTTTTTACTTTTTGAGGTACGGAACACTAAAAATAAAATAAAATATTATGATAAAAGTATTGGTAGTTGGTTGATACTCGTCTAAAAGCTTTAAAACAAACGCTTTTACTAAAATTATCATCATTGTTACCATCATTTCAGCCGAACGACGTCTTAGCTTGACACAGACCTCCCCATCGAAAGGTCCTGCGCTTGGCACATCTAGCGGATTCTCGTTACCTTCAACAAGACATAGGTCCATCTCAAGGGATGGGACGCATTCCAACAAACAACGGGCCGCGAACCAGAAGACGCAAGTCTTCTGGTACGCGGCCCGGTCACCACCCCAGAACTTTCGGCCCCATCGACCATCCGTTTAGAAAGCAATATCTGCCCACTGTCACTTATATACTGCTTTTGCCAACCATATTACATAACCGATCCCCGTTTTTAATACAACAACGGTTAACTGTGAGTACTGTGACGTGTGCGCAACATGGTCGTACAAAAAATTAAGAGATTTCTTGGCTACACTCATCATAACATGGAGATTTTTCGCAAAACAGGCAAATGTAGATTCTTCTTCGTGATAACGGGCGTGACGTAACGAGTTATTTAATTAATGTTTTGGAAACCATAAAATCCCCGCAACTTTTGATTTCGATCTGCTTTTATTACGTCATACTTATGCAACATTCCTACCAGCAAGCGAGTTCAATATACAGGAAATTTCTGAATAAAAATTGCTCATTTAATCTGTTCTGTACCTACTGCTTGTAATTATTTATCTGTATCATAACACAACCGGCAGGCTTATTACGTATCTTGCAAAAGCAAAACGATAGCGGTTTTTGGGTTATTGGACGATTCGCACGAGTTTAACTCACATAAAGAAGTATTTGCGGGACTAATCATAAGCGGTAGAGACTAACGGAGTACTAGGACTTCAGAATCGAAAATCGCCCGGTTCTCTTTTTACCGCTCCTGATTCCAGCCTAGCTTCTTCATTATTATAATCTCTTGGTACTTAAGTTAGTCTTTACCGGTATCGGAAAGAGTTTTCTATTTTTTTTTTTTTGCAGCGGATATTGCAGTCTGCCTCATATTGTATTGTCGCCTGTCTATCTTATCTAACTTGCATATCTGCACGTTTTAAGTGGTACTTATTTAATGCATTGTATGCCTAGATTCAAGTAAAATATCTATTAACTTCGATTAATTCTTCATATTATTGCTGAGATGGGTGAGCACAACTGTATGTATGTATTTTTATTTTTTGTTCTCTTTAATAAAATATGTGTCAATTGCATACCCAGTTGCATACTACATAATTTTGGAGTGGTCAATTCGCACACTAATAAATTAACTTTGTCCGAATCGCCACAGAAAATATAATATTATTAAAAACGGTCGATTCGCACATTTTGGACGAGATAAATTCGTGCGAATCATCCAACAACCCTGATTTTTGCGCAATAATTGCTATTCAATACAGAAGTTTTGGAGCTTTTGGCGGTTTATTTTAGAAATAAGTGCATTTGACAAACAGCGAGCGATTAGCAAACGATTGTGAAGGACCTACCATAGCTACAGGCAATTCCGACTTTTATGATATAAAAATGAATCATAAAAGTGATCGCGCGGTGATTGCTGATTGCTGTTTCTTACGTAATAAGCCTGCGGGTTACCAAGATGGGCTTACAAATGATTTTTATAGAAATTAATTAAGGAATGTTGTTGTTGGTGTTTTTTGTTTTATGTTAATCAACTGACATGACGTTATAACATTAGGGGTTGATAAAGCATATATAACAAGGTAGTACATACAAAAAAACCCTATACGCATTGTTTTCCAAAATATTTTCCAGAAATGCTATCATAATAAACCAACGTTTTAGTTATTAGGTACGTTACTCAGCTTTTTTTTTCAAATATATTTTACACTTCGTACGTAGCGTTACGTGCGTAGCTGAAAATGTATTCAAACACTATATTGAAAATCAAAGTCTCTTTACAATAAAACTCACTTTTCATTTGACACAAAAGAACGAGGTTTTTTGCATATGTATGATAATATACGAATTATAGTATTGGACACTGTATTGACAGTAATTTTTCAGGTATATTTTTTTGCTACAGTTTCTGATTGAACATTAAAATTGCATTTAAAAATTTGTTTTATTGTAAAATTTGATATTATTAAGTTATGCGTTAGTTACTTAATTATAACAAATTAAGAGAGTACTTTGTTCTTATTAAAGTGACATCAGATAAAACCCTAATTTAAAGCTTCTAGTTACATTAGCTCTTATAATTATGTTGACCGTCTGACCTGGCTACGTCCGTGACTTTCAATTTCGTACATCCAATAAGTTTCTAAGCTAAGTTTTCTTTGCGAACTTATTGAATGTGTAATGTAACTTCTACACTGAGTTTGGGTCTTTCAACACACGCTAAAGGGCACAGCCTACTGTCAGAGGAGCAGTTATAATATTTCTTCATTTATTTTTTGTTTCGTTGGTACATTAATTTGATCAAATTATTTGGTGCCCAGGTGGGATGAGGTCTGGCTGCGTCAATATCGTGGAAAGGATAAATGGGTATCTGGAAAGGTTGCAGAAAAGATGGGGACCACTGATTATAAGGTAGAAGATGCTTTAGGTAGAGAAGCCCACAAACATGTAGATCAGCTGAAGCCACGGATACGGAGTTCACTAATTTGTTTTTCTCCCTCTAGCCGGATCATTGAGAATTCGAAGACGGTTGTGGTAACGCAAGAACAGGGAGCGCCCAGTCCGGGCGGTCCGCGGAGCAAAGGCTCGACCGCAGCACATCAGGATGACGGGAAAGGATAGTCTTTTGAAGACTGCGTAGAACAGCCGGTTCAGAGCACAACACAGACTTCCTTGCCTTCTCGTAAGCCGCCTCAGTCTCGTCCCGTTCGTCAAAATCATAATCATTTTTTTTTTATTTCACATAGGCCTACATGGGTACTTATAAAACGTCGACAAAAGGTGCACGACCAACCCGAACGGGTTGGTCGTTTCCTATGGAGAAGAACCGGCAAGAAACTCCATGGTTACTCTTTTAAAAATGGTTTGGTTTTACAATATTTCCATGTTACAGCATTAGTACTTATATATGAAGATATGGAGGGACAACGCAGGCCCGACTTATGATGCCTACAATGTTCACACATTCACAAAACAATCGGTAAAAGAATCTATACAAAGGTAAAAAAAAAAAAAAAGTATAACAAGACTAAATGTAACGTGTGGCACAAATGTTGTTATTAGTGCTGTAACTATTCTTAGCAAAGGGCTATAAAGATGATTGAAAACCATTGTAAAAAGTCTAATTAAAAGAAGGAAAGAAAAAATGAGATTGAGAATAGTTAGAGACATCCACTTATTTGTGCCGTTTACAAGTTACCAGGGAAGCTGCATGCGCAGAAGGAGCTAAGGCCAAATGTTTTTATCTTCAACGTAGTCCTTGATTTTATAATATGCTTTGTTAATAAGGATACGTTTGATGTAGTTTTTGAACCTTCCATCGGTCAGTTCTATAACTGACTTTGGCAACTTGTTATAAAAGTGTATACTGTTTATAAGAAAAGACTTGCTAGTTTTCGTTAATCTGAATTTGGGTGCTTACTGCGTGTATTTAAATTATGGAAGTCGCTTCTAGTTTTGAAAAGCCCCCGATATTTACGGACATACAAAATACATTCCAAAATATAAAGTGAAGGTAGAGTCAGTATATCGATCTCTTTAAATTTTTCTCTGAGGGACTCGCGAGGACCCATTTTATAGATTGCGCGGATTGCCCTCTTTTGTAGGATGAAAATTGAGTCAACGTCTGCTGCTGATCCCCACAGCAGAATGCCATAAGACATAATACTGTGGAAATAAGCATAGTATACTAACCTAGCTGTAGCTACATCGGTTAGCTGCCTTATTTTCCTTACCGCATATGCAACCGAACTTAACCTAGCTGAAATAGTTCTAATGTGCGCGCCCCACTGCAATTTTGAATCGATAGTAATCCCTAAGAATACAGTTTCCGTTATAACTTCAAGATTTTTGCCGTCAAGATTTAGGTTTAGGTCATGTTGTGGTACATTTGGTAAAGAGAACTTTAGACATTTTGTTTTTTTTCGCATTCAGTAAAAGATTGTTAGCTGCGAACCATTTTGAGAGAACAATCAGACTTTCGTTGACATTTAAGACATCCGTATCTTGCCTATCTATTTTAAAAATTAGCGAAGTATCATCAGCAAATAGAATTAAATCCGATAATTTGGCCATCATAAAAGGGAGATCATTAATGTAAACAAGAAAAAGGAAAGGGCCGAGAATGGAACCTTGGGGCACGCCCATCTTGACTAGAGACCCGGAGGACGTCGCCCCATTAACATTTACTTTTTGCTGTCTGTTTGATAAATAGGAAAGCACGAGATCAGCAGATTTTCCACGAATCCCGTAGTGGTGTAATTTACAGGTCAGTGTGTTGTGGTCGACGCAGTCGAAAGCTTTTGAGAGATCACAGAAAATGCCAATGGCATCCTGGGACCTCTCCCAAGCCCCCAAGATGTGGCTGATGAGTTTTACTCCCGCGTCCGTTGTCGACCTACCTTTCGTGAAACCAAACTGTTGACTATGCAGGATCCCATTTGAATTGTAGTGAGACAACATCTGTTCCAGCATGATTTTTTCATAGATTTTACTCAATGCTGGAAGCACGGATATAGGTCTATAATTAGAAGGATCACTCTTACAGCCTGATTTGAAAATTGGTACTACTTTACTGTGTTTCATTAAGTCAGGAAAATGCCGCTGTCCAAACATTGATTGAATATGCCTGTTAGGACAGGAGCAATTGAGTCAATAATATCTCCAAGAACCCTAAGGGATATCCCCCACAAGTCTTCAGTATTCTTTATATTGAGACTTTTCAATTGTTGTTCGTCAATGTTCAATTGATAAGCCAGCTAGGTATATTTATGGTGAAGGTGAAGGAGTCATATTAATGTTCTTTTATTTTTATGAGTTAAGTTTTAAAACTCTGAAAGCCTTTTATTGATTGTTAAGATGATAAGGGTTGTAGATTAAGGGTGAAGGTGTAATGTATGGTAACCTAATACTTATTGTTTATGATCTGTCTTGTCGATGGTCTGTCTTTTGAATGGTCTGTCATCGCCGTTCCGTATAAACCGAATTACTAGCTACACGTTGTTTTTTTTTTATTTTTTTTTTTTATTATTGATAGGCTTGCGTTTGACCACTATCTCACCTGATGGTAAGCGATGATGTGGTCGACGATGAAGCACGCTTGCCTAAAGAAACCTATTCACTCTTGACTTAAAGACTCCCAGGTTGTAGCTATCAGGAAATACAGACTCCGGCAGGGAATTCCACTCCTTTGCTGTACGCATAATAAAAGAATTCCCAAAACGTTTGGTGCGTATGGGTGGGATGTCCACCATGTACCGATGACGCAACGCCGTATGTCTCGTAGTCCGATGATGGAACGGGCTAGGAGGAATTAGTTCATGCAATTCCAACGCACACTCCCCGAAATGTAACCGATAAAAAACCGACAGACTGGCAACTCGGTGCCGATGTTCGAGGTTCTGGAGCCTGGATTCGTCCAATACTTCATTGTCGATGAGCCTCTTAGCCCGTCTTTCGATCGTATCAAGTGCATCCAGCTGGTACTTGGCAGATCCGTCCCAGAGATGAGAGCAGTATTCCATGCATGATAACGTTAGCTTGCTTCCAGGCATTCGGCACTTTTCCCGTCTCATACGAAAGGCGAAACAGGCGTGTCAGGATCGGAGACAATTCAGGCGCACAGGTTCTGAGAACAATTGCTGGAGTTCCGTCGGGGCCACTAGCTTTGTTCACGTCAAGATTGCGCAGCACCCTACGAACGTCCTTTTGATGTATGCGAATGTCCGACATACTCGTCTCGCAACAATCAGGAGAAGGAGTGGGCCGCGCGTTACCAGAATCCAGACGCGAAGATTGCGCAAAAAGAGTGGCAAACAAGTTTGCTTTCTCCTCAGCGGAGTGGGCCAGTGACCCGTCGGGCATCAGCAGTGGATGTAGTGAGGGACGGCAGAAGTTCGATTCAACCGACTTAGCCAGGGACCAAAACGCTTTACTACCCGCTGGGTAGGAAGCAAGTTTGGTCCCAATACGGCTTATTTGGTCAAACCGAGATCTTCGTATCACCTTCTTGCAGGACTTGGCAGCCCTATTGTAGGCTCTCTTGCGCTGACCCACGTCGCTTGCTTTGCGCTTTCGAGCGTCGATCCATGCCAGGTACGTCTCATGTTTGAGCGTGTTGGCGCGCTTGCACTAGGCGCCAAACCATAGGCGGTCAGCGCTAGACATTGCAACGTCAGAGAACGGAATGAAGTACTCCATTCCCTGACGCAACACATCCGACACGGTGTCCGCGCACGACGAAGGATCAACCAAAGAGAAGCAAGTAGGCTGCCTTAGATACGATGCGAAAAAAGAACGCATCCCATCCCAATCTGCTGACTTGTACCGCCAAACCCGCCGAGCGCCTCTTGGGCTGGAATCGGGTGGGGAGTGGACGGATACAGACTTCACCAGACAATGGTCGGAACTACCCAAAGGTGAAGATACCAACACCGAGTAGCGGTCTGGATCTGTAGTCAGCAGAAGGTCCAAGCAATTGGCTGTGTGTGAATCAACATCCAGCACCCTCGTTGCCCCTTGGACCAGCTGGGCGAGATTTAACGCAAGCGCAAGCTTTCTCGTCTCCCACCCAGCATGATCAGTGCGCTTGTACGCGAAAAGCCAGTCCTGGTGGTGGGCATTGAAATCCCCCAATTAAACAGTAACACCAATTGGGCACAAGGGTACCGCTGCTGTGCCGTATCAGCCGCCTCACTAAGGTACTCAGTGAGCCTGGTTGTCTCCTGATCCCCGCTGTGCGAGCGGTAGACACAGGCGTAAACAATTTTATCAAGGCCCATGTCCACCAAAACCCACAGCACAGAGAACCTAGAGTCCTCAAGGTTTCGGAGACGCCGATAACAGATGTCGTCTCGGGCGTACATGCATACACCCGCGCGTTGCTTAAAATTGTGCTCCAGGGTATACCCTGGGTATGTTAGGTACGATACATCTGACGGACTTCTGATCTGCGTCTCCGAAAGAAAAAAGAGAGCCGGCTTATCAGTCTCTAGGTGATGATGGACTGCTATGAGATTTGAGTGCAGACCTCTGATGTTAGTGAGGTGCACTTTAATAATAATAATTAATAATAATAATTTATTTATTTTTGAAAAATGATTAGCCTAGTTTACATTACAAATATGGGCATGGCTATTACACATAATATGATCCCTGTCCTTCAAACTAGGAAAATCCTGTATCTTGAAGAACAGTTTTCTCAAAATGGATTTTTACATTATTACAAGTATTTATAAATTGATGCACACATATGATGATTCACATTATAATTGCTGTTTTCATTTTTTAAATTAGTAAATTTTAGATAATTGTGTGAAGTGTTGATGTAAGTGTGTTGGTGTGAGGTTAGTTTTGTTAAAATAATAATATTTAATAATTATTTTAACAAAACTAACCAAAAACAAAGTAAATTAAACAATTACTGGCTGAGTACTCCCGTCACTACCTCCAATCGATTTGCTGGCCTTGATGTTACAAATAACGCTGAAATTGCTGAAAAACCAACCAAACCACCTCCTTTGTTCATAGACAAAGTAAGCAACATCCAGCCACTATATGAAATGTTAAATAATACAGCCTCTGATCATTATGAAATCAAGATCCTCCGTGGGGAACAAGTGAGAATTCAGCCAAAATCAACTGAAGCATACACTAAAATTTACAAGGAACTTAAAAACGAGATACTGAATTTTATACCTACAAACCCAAAGAACAAAGGAGTTTTAGAGTTGTCCTCAAAAATATCCACCCAACTACCGATACTAAAGAAATAAAATTGGCAATTGAAGAATTAGATCACAAGGTCACAAATATTTGGAATTTAAAGGACAGAAAATCGAAAACACCTCTCCCACTGTACTACGTGGATCTCAAACCAAACCAAAACAATAAAAGCATTTATAATGTGAAGCGCCTTCTCCATTGTTGCGATGTGTTTGAACCACCTAGACCTAAAAGAGAAATCCCTTAATGCTCCAATTGCCAGAGATATGGACACACACGTAGATTCTGTCACAGTCAACCCAGATGTGTTAAGTGCGCTGGAGAACACGCTACTCATGATTGCCCCAGGAAAGAGCGATCAGACAGTGTGCGGTGCATTCTTTGCGGAGGAAATCACCCTGCTAATTATAAGGGCTGTGCGGTATATAAGGAGCTGCAAAAAATTAAGTATCCCCCGCTGAGACCCAAAACCATACAAAGCAAAGACGCTGAAAATAAAAATGTGCCTACAATAAAATATAGCACATATGCACTGACAACAAAACATATGCAGAAATAACAACAGGTATACCACACTCGCTTAAAGATCCCCAACCAACAACACACTTGACTCAGCCAAAGCCGGACCAGTCAACTGACATTAAAGCACTCATGCAGTCACTCATGAACCAGATGATGCTTATAACTAAGATGCTGGGAGACCTCATGTCCATGCTTCCAAATTTAATGCATTAAAATTGTGCATCTGGAATGCAAATGGCCTGTCACACCACTCAGAGGAGTTGAAACTTTTTCTATACCAACACGAGATGAGTACCTGTAATCTCTTGGCATATCTTCAGTGTTCAGGATAGGACGTCTTCTTCGCAAGAAGAAACGTGCTGGCTGGGTTCATTTTTGTACCTCCTTGTCCCCCTCCACTCCAATCTCAGCAGTCTGGCAAAGCATCAATAGATTTAGGCGAGGCTGTTCTCCTTCTATCACTTCACCAGTAACTAGGGAAACAGCTGAACTTTTCTTTGACAAAATAGCACCACCATATGTTCCCCTCTTTTCTGAATGTGTGAATGTCCCCTTATCCAATTCAGCAGCGGATCCTTTTGATGCTCCATTTACCTTGGAAGAACTGAACGTGGTACTCCGTCATGTCCGGGACTCAGCGCCTGGTATTGACGGTGTGCCATATTCTTTTATTTTTCAATCTGGCGACAAGGCGAAAACTTACTTTTTGAACATAATTAACTTCTGCTATAGTCATGGCTGGGTACCAGATCAGTGGAAGCTACAGATCATCATTCCATTATTGAAACCTGGCAAACATGCAAATGATCCGAATGGCCTTAGGCCAATAGCTTTATCTTCAGTCCTAGCCAAGCTACTGGAACACCTTATAAAAAATCGTCTCGAGTGGTTAGTCGAATCGAGAGATTTACTGCCGAATTTCCAATTTGGTTTTAGGAAAGGGCTTAGTACTATGGATAGTGTTGGAATCCTGGTCACAGACATCCGTTTAGCCCTCTCCAGAAACCAATCTCTTGTTGCCGCTTTCCTTGACATCTCCTCCGCATACGACAACGTACTTCTTTCCGTACTCAGGCAAAAATTGCAACAGCTGAGTCTACCGGCATAGATGATACAGTGTATATGTGAACTTCTTTTGTCCCGGTCATTGGTTCTGAGGGTTCAGGGAGAGGATCTCGATAAGAGGCAGGCGTGGAGAGGACTCCCTCAAGGCTTTGTTCTCAGTCCTCTGCTGTACAATTTGTACACAGCCGATATTGGGTCTTGCTTAAACAACAATTGTCAGATCCTACAATACGCCGATGACATTGCTCTATACGTGACATATTCCTCCATCATTAACGTGGCTTCTTCTCTATGCTTCTCTTTGCACTCTCTGAGCCAGTGGCTTTTAAGCCATGGTCTTTCCCTCTCCGCACCGAAAAGCTCGGCAATATTTTTTTCACGCAAAAGGCAGTTCCCTCAGATATCAGTGAGCATTTTAGGTCATAATATCCCAATAGTCGATAAAGTTAAATTTTTAGGCGTTTTCTTAGACTCTAAATTAACTGGCAAGCCTCACATAAATAACCTCATTAAAAAATGTGAAAGAATTGTTTCATTTTTAAAAGTCTTAGCGGGTGTCTGGTGGGGTGCTCACCCCTACACCATGAAGTTAGTGTATAACGCCTTAGTTCGTAGCGTTTTGGACTATGGAACGTATCACTTGATTCCTTGTAACAAAGGTGCTTTGGCGGGGTTAGATAGGATTCAGTCCAAGTGCCTTCGGATCATCTCTGGTTGCATGAAGTCCGTGTCGGTCCTCCCCTTGCCTTAAGGCGGCAATATCTTGCCACCCGTTTTGTATCTAGTTTAATCTCTAGGTCGTCCCATCCTCTTATAGTTAGATTGCAGGAGCTAGACGCCTTATGCAGAAGCTCCAAATATTGGAGAAATAAAGAAATCCCATTAATTTTAAAAGCTTTTCGCAGTGTTCAAAATTTAGATTTCCAGCGATTCTCCAGCATCCTAGATTACCCCTTTTTGACTTCGTTTACGAAGTATTATTTTTTACCCCCAAAATTATCTATAATATTGGTATATCCAAAAGATCCCCATCAGCTAATTTGACCTTTAATGCGGTAGTGGGTGAGAGATGGAATGGTTTTCAACTATTCTACACTGATGCTTCGAAATTAAATAGCCTTAACAACACTGGAGCTGCGGTATATTACCAAAGCTCTAGAATTGTATTACAGTTCAAGTGTCCTAAAGAGTCTTCTGTATTCACAGGCGAGTGTGTGGCTATATTGGAAGCTTGTCTCTTTATAGAGTCACACACTAACATTAAGAAAGCCGTCATCTTTACAGATTCTCTTAGTTGTTTGCAGGCCCTAGAACAAAGTCCTTTTAGAAGTAAATTACATAGCCCTCTTATCTATCTTACCATGCGATTGACTGCCTACCGTACGCCTATGTATCTTCATACCAACCAGTGACCTGGCTGCCTGCGTATCTACTCTACATCCTGCCTATCCGATTGCCTGCCCTACACTACAGCCTACTACTGCATACCAACCTGTGTGTCTGCTTGTCCGTCGAGACTATAGCCAGCCTACTGTATGACTACTAATGCACACCAACCTGTGTGGCTGCTTGTCCGTCGAGGTACCTGATCACCACCTGCATACCTCGAGCATAGAAGAGTACCCGTCCGTCCTGCTGCCTGTTTAGCTGTCGAAAGCAAGCAACCAACGACGTCTGAAGCCGGTCCCTCAGTTTATATCCTTTTCCTTAATTTAAATTTTTTAATAACTTTTTATTTTATTAACGTAGCTTACGTTTAGCTCCCTCTGAGCTAAACGTAACGCTACAGTTTGGCGCCCAACGTTTTGCCAATGAGTTGAGCTCAGCGAGCTGCTTTTTTAACAGCTGCAAATTGGAGTTCACGGGGCTCAAATCCACGGCCACCGTCTCGCAAAGCTTTCTGTTGTGACAGCTATCAGGACCGACAGTTACCAAACTGACAAGTGTCACACTGACAGGTGACAAACTGACAGACGTCAATCTGATAGTGTCAAACTGACAAGTGACAGTGGGCAGTGCTAACTAGTCATTCTGGTACAGTTTCACCCTAAGGAGTTGAGCTCACAAGTTGCTTTTTAGCAGCTAAAAGTTGGAGTTCAGTCAGTAGGCTCTGCTCCAGGACCACCGTCTCGCGTAGATTTCTGCTGTGGAAGCTATGAGTACAGACGGGTGTCAAAATGAGAGGTGTCAACTGACAGTATATAACTGAAACTGTCAAACGCCGACAGGTGTCAAACTGCTGTCAGTGTCATACCGACAGGTGTCAATTTGATGGTGTCAAACTGTCAGGTGTGAATCTGACATAGTCAAACTGACAGGTGCCAAACTGACAGGTGCCAAAGTGACAGGTGTCAAACTGACATATACTGTCAGTTGGCACCTGTCATTTTGACACCTGTCTGTCCTCATAGCTTCCACAGCTGAAATCTCCGTGAGACGGGGGCCCTGGAGCTGAGCCTACCAATGACTGAAAACCAACTTTTAGCTGCTATAAAGCAGCTTGTGAGCTCAACTCTTTCGGGTGAAACTGTACCAGAATGACAGGAAAGCACTGCCCACTGACACATGTCAGATTGAAACCTGTCAGTTTGACACCTGTCAGTTTAAGATTGACAGCTGTCAGTTTGACACCGTCGGTTTGACACCTGTCGGAGTTTGATGGTTTCAGTTATATACTGTCAGTTGGCACCTGTCATTTTGACACCTGTCTGACCTCATAGCTTCCACAGCTGAAATCTCCGTGAGAAGGTGGCCCTGGAGCTGAACCTACTACTGACTGAAATCCAACTTTTAGTTGCTAAAAAGCAGCTTGTGAGCTAGACTCCTTCGGGTGAAACTTTACCAGAATGACAGGAAAGCACTGCACACTGACTCATGTCAGAATGAAACCTGTCAGTTTGGCACCTGTCAGTTTGACACCTGTCAGTTTGACACCTGTCAGTTTGACATCTGTCTGTTTGACTATGTCAGTTTGACACCTGTCTGTTGGACACCTGTCAGTTTGACTATGAGATTCACAACTGACACCTGACACCGTCAAATTGACACCTGTCGGTATGACACTGACAGCAGTTTGACACCTGTCGGCGCTTGACAGTTTATATACTGTCAGTTGGCACCTGTCATTTTGACACCTGTCTGACCTCATAGCTTCCACAGCTGAAATCTCCGTGAGAAGGTGGCCCTGGAGCTGAACCTACTACTGACTGAAATCCAACTTTTAGCTGCTAAAAAGCAGCTTGTGAGCTAGACTCCTTCGGGTGAAACTGTACCAGAATGACAGGAAAGCACTGCCCAATGACTCATGTCAGTTTGACACTATCAGATTGACATCTGTCAGTTTGTCACCTGTCAGTGTGACACTTGTCAGTTTGGTAACTGTCAGTCCTGATAGCTGTCACAACAGAAAGCTTCGCGAGACGGTGGCCGTGGATATGAGCCCCGTGAACTCCAACTTGAGACATATGTCAGTTCGACACATTTCATTTTGACAGCTGTCAGTTTGAAGATTGACAGCTGTCAGTTTGACACCGTCGGTTTGACACCTGTCGGACTTTGACGGTTTCAGTTATATACTGTCAGTTGGCACCTGTCATTTTGACACCTGTCTGACCTCATAGCTTCCACAGCTGAAATCTCCGTGAGAAGGTGGCCCTGGAGCTGAACCTACTACTGACTGAAATCCAACTTTTAGCTGTTAAAAAGCAGCTTGTGAGTTAGACTCCTTCGGGTGGATCTGTACCAGAATGATAGGAAAGCAATTCCCACTGACTCATGTCAGATTGAAACCTGTCAGTTTGACACCTGTCAGTTTGACACCTGTCAGTTTGACACCTGTCAGTTTGACACCTGTCAGTTTGACACCTGTCAGTTTGACACCTGTCAGTTTGACACCAGTCAGTTTGACACCAGTCAGTTCGAAACCTGTCAGTTTGACACCTGTCAGTTTGGCACCTGTCAGTTTGACTATATCAGATTCACACCTGACAGTTTGACACCGTCAAATTGACACCTGTCGGTATGACACTGACAGCAATTTGACACCTTTCGGCGTTTGACAGTTTCAGTTATATACTGTCAGTTGACACCTCTCATTTTGACACCTGTCTGACCTCATAGCTTCCACAGCTGAAATCTCCGTGAGAAGGTGGCCCTGGAGCTGAACCAACTACTGACTGAAATCCAACTTTTAGCTGCTAAAAAGCAGCTTGTGAGTTGGACTCCTTCGGGTGAAACTGTACCAGAATGATAGGAAGGCACAGTTGGAGCAGAGCCTACTGATTAAAGCAGCTTGTGAGTTAGACTCCTTCGGGTGAAACTGTACCAGAATGATAGGAAGGCACAGTTGGAGCAGAGCCTACTGACTGAACTCCAACTTTTAGCTGCTAAAAAGCAACTTGTGAGCTCAACTCCTTGGGGTGAAACTGTAACAGAATGACTAGTTAGCACTGCCCACTGTCACTTGTCAGTTTGACAGATGTCAGTTTGACAGATGTCAGTTTGACAGATGTCAGTTTGACAGATGTCAGTTTGACAGATGTCAGTTTGACACTATCAGATTGAAATCTGTCAGATTGAAATCTGTCAGTTTGTCACCTGTCAGTGTGACACTTGTCAGTTTGGTAACTGTCGGTCCTGATAGCTGTCACAACAGAAAGCTTTGCGAGACGGTGGCCGTGGATATGAGCCCCGTGAACTCTAATTTGCAGCTGTTCAAAAAGCAGCTCGCTGAGCTCAACTCATTGGCAAAACTGTACCATAATGACAGAAAAGCACTGCCCACTGACACATGTCAGATTGAATCCTGTCAGTTTGACACTGTCAGTTTAACACTGTCAGTTTGACACTGTCAGTTTGACACTGTCAGTTTGACACTGTCAGTTTGACACTGTCAGTTTGACACTGTCAGTTTGACACTGTCAGTTTGACACTGTCAGTTTGACACTGTCAGTTTGACACTGTCAGTTTGACACTGTCAGTTTGACACTGTCAGTTTTACACCTATCCTTTTGACACCGGTCAGTATTTTAACATCTGTCAGTTAGACATATGTCAGTTCGACACATTTCATTTTGACAGCTGTCAGTTTGACACTATCAGATTGACAGCTGTCAGTTTGACAGCGTCGGTTTGACAACTGTCGGGTTTCAGTTGTATACTGTCAGTTGGCACCTGTCATTTTGACACCTGTCTTACCTCATAGCTTCCACAGCTGAAATCTACGGGAGACGGTGGCCCGGGAGCAGAGCCTACTGACTGAACTCCAACTTTTAGCTGCTAAAAAGCAACTTGTGAGCTCAACTCCTTGGGGTGAAACTGTACCAGAATGACAGGAAAGCACTGCCCACTGACTCATGTCAGATTGAAACCTGTCAGTTTGACAATGTCAGTTTAACACCTGTCAGTTTGTGACTGTCAGTTTGAAACCTGTCAGTTTGACACTGTCAGTTTGATAGAAACTGTCAGTTTTATACCTATCATTTTGACAGCGGTCGATAGGTGTAAAACAGACAGTTTCAAATTGACAGTGTCAAACTGACAGTGTCAAACTGACAGTGTTAAACTGACAGTGTCAAACTGACAGTGACAAACTGACAGTGTCAAACTGACAGTGTCAACAAACTGACTGGTGTAAAACTGACTGGTGTCAAACTGACAAGTGTCAAATTGACAGGTGTCTTACTGACATTGTGAAACTGACATGTTTCTATCTGACATGAGTCAGTGGGCAGTGCTTTCCTGTCATTCTGTTACAGTTTCACCCGAAGGAGTCTAGCTCACAAGCTGCTTTTTAGCAGCTAAAAGTTGGATTTCAGTCAGTAGTAGGTTCAGCTCCAGGGCCACTTTCTCACGGAGATTTCAGCTGTGGAAGCTATGAGGTCAGACAGGTGTCAAAATGACAGGTGCCAACTCACAGTATATAACTGAAACCGTCAAACACCGGCAGGTGTCAAACCGACGGTGACAAACCGACAGCCGTCAGTCTTCAAACTGACAGCTGTCAAAATAATATGTGTGACATATGCCTCAAGTTGGAGTTCACGGGGCTCATATCCACGGCCACCGCCTCGCGAAGCTTTCTGTTGTGACAGCTATGAGGACCGACAGTTACCAAACTGACAAGTGTTACACTGACATGTGACAAACTGACAGATGTCAATCTGATAGTGTCAAACTGACAGTGTCAAACTGACAGTGTCAAACTGGCAGTGTCAAACTGACAGTGTCAAACTGACAGTGTCAAACTGACAGTGTCAAACTGACAGTGTCAAACTGACAGTGTCAAACTGACAGAGTCAAACTGACAGGGTCAAACTGACAGTGTCAAACTGACAGTGTCAAACTGACAGTGTCAAACTGACAGTGTCAAACTGACAGTGTCAAACTGACAGTGTCAAACTGACAGTGTCAAACTGACAGTATCAAACTGACAGGTTTCAATCTGACATGTGTCAGTGGGCAGTGCTTTTCTGTCATTGTGGTACAGTTTTGCCAATGAGTTGGAGTTGAGCTCAGCGAGCTGCTTTTTTTACAGCTGCAAATTGGAGTTCACGGGGCTCATATCCACGGCCACCGTCTCGCGAAGCTTTCTGTTGTGACAGCTATCAGGACTGACATAGCCAAACTGCCAGGTGCCAAACTGACAGGTGTTAAACTGACAAGTGTCAAACTGGCAGGTTTCAAACTGACTGGTGTCAAACTGACATGTGTCAAACAGACAGGAGTCAAACTGACAGGTAACAAACTGACAGATGTCAATCTGTCAGTTTGGTACCTGTCAGTTTGGCTATGTCAGTCCTGATAGCTGTCACAACAGAAAGCTTCGCGAGACGGTGGCCGTGGATATGAGCCCCGTGAACTCCAATTTGCAGCTGTTAAAAAAGCAGCTCGCTGAGCTCAACTCATTTGCAAAACTGTACCATAATGACAGAAAAGCACTGCCCACTGACACATGTCAGATTAAAACCTGTCAGTTTGACACTGTCAGGTTGACACTGTCAGTTTGACACTGTCAATTTGAAACTGTCAGTTTTACACCTATCATTTATTTTTACATTTGTCAGTTAGACATATGTCAGTTCGTCACATTTCATTTTGACAGCTGTCAGTTTGACACATCAGATTGACATCTGTCAGTTTGACATCGTCGGTTTGACACCTGTCGGAGTTTGATGGTTTCAGTTATATACTGTCAGTTGGCACCTGTCATTTTGGCACCTGTCTGACCTCATAGCTTCCTCAGCTGAAATCTCCGTGAGAAAGTGGCCCAGGTGCTGTGCCTGCTACTGACTGAAATCCAACTTTTAGCTGCTAAAAAGCAGCTTGTGAGCTAGACTCCTTCGGGTGAAACTGTACCAGAATGACAGGAAAGTACTGCCCACTGACTCATGTCAGATTGAAACCTGTCAATTTGACAATGTCAATTTGACACCTGTCAGTTTGACACCAGTCAGTTTGTGACAGTCAGTTTGACACCTGTCAGTTTGACACCTGTCAGTTTGACACTGTCCGTTTTACACCTATCATTTTGACACCGGTCAGTATTTTAACATCTCATTTGAAAGACAGTTTGAAACAGTCAGATTAACACATTTCATTTTGACAGCTGTCAGTTTGACACTATCAGTTTGACACTGTCGTTTATCACTGTCAGTTTGACACTGTCAGTTTGACACTGTCAGTTTTAAACTGTCAGTTTTACACCTATCATTTTGACACCGATCAGTATTTTAACATCTGTCAGTTAGACATATGTCAGTTTGACACATGTCATTTTGACAGCTGTCAGTTTGAAGATTGACAGCTGTCAGTTTGACACCGTCGGTTTGACACCTGACAAACTGACAGATGTCAATCTGATAGTGTCAAACTGACAAGTGACAGTGGGCAGTGCTAACTAGTCATTCTGGTACAGTTTCACCCCAAGGAGTTGAGCTCACAAGTTGCTTTTTAGCAGCTAAAAGTTGGAGTTCAGTCAGTAGGCTCTGCTCCAGGGCCACCGTCTCGCGTATATTTTTGCTGTGGAAGCTATGAGAACAGACGCGTGTCAAAATGAGAGGTGTCAACTGACAGTATATAACTGAAACTGTCAAACGCCGACAGGTGTCAAACTGGCAGGTTTCAAACTGGCAGGTTTCAAACTGACTGGTGTCAAACTGACAGGTGTCAAACTGACAGGAGTCAAACTGACAGGTGACAAACTGACAAGTGACAGTGGGCAGTGCTAACTAGTCATTCTGGTACAGTTTCACCCCAAGGAGTTGAGCTCACAAGTTGCTTTTTAGCAGCTAAAAGTTGGAGTTCAGTCAGTAGGCTCTGCTCCAGGGCCACCGTCTCGCGTAGATTTCTGCTGTGGAAGCTATGAGTACAGACGCGTGTCAAAATGAGAGGTGTCAACTGACAGTATATAACTGAAACAGTCAAACGCCGACAGGTGTCAAACTGCTGTCAGTGTCATACCGACAGGTGTCAATTTGATGGTGTCAAACTGTCAGGTGTGAATCTGACATAGTCAAACTGACAGGTGCCAAACTGACAGTGTCAAACTGACAGTGTCAAACTGACAGTGTCAAACTGACAGTGTCAAACTGACAGTATCAAACTGACAGGTTTCAATCTGACATGTGTCAGTGGGCAGTGCTTTTCTGTCATTGTGGTACAGTTTTGCCAATGAGTTGGAGTTGAGCTCAGCGAGCTGCTTTTTTTACAGCTGCAAATTGGAGTTCACGGGGCTCATATCCACGGCCACCGTCTCGCGAAGCTTTCTGTTGTGACAGCTATCAGGACTGACATAGCCAAACTGCCAGGTGCCAAACTGACAGGTGTTAAACTGACAAGTGTCAAACTGGCAGGTTTCAAACTGACTGGTGTCAAACTGACATGTGTCAAACAGACAGGAGTCAAACTGACAGGTAACAAACTGACAGATGTCAATCTGTCAGTTTGGTACCTGTCAGTTTGGCTATGTCAGTCCTGATAGCTGTCACAACAGAAAGCTTCGCGAGACGGTGGCCGTGGATATGAGCCCCGTGAACTCCAATTTGCAGCTGTTAAAAAAGCAGCTCGCTGAGCTCAACTCATTTGCAAAACTGTACCATAATGACAGAAAAGCACTGCCCACTGACACATGTCAGATTAAAACCTGTCAGTTTGACACTGTCAGGTTGACACTGTCAGTTTGACACTGTCAATTTGAAACTGTCAGTTTTACACCTATCATTTATTTTTACATTTGTCAGTTAGACATATGTCAGTTCGTCACATTTCATTTTGACAGCTGTCAGTTTGACACATCAGATTGACATCTGTCAGTTTGACATCGTCGGTTTGACACCTGTCGGAGTTTGATGGTTTCAGTTATATACTGTCAGTTGGCACCTGTCATTTTGGCACCTGTCTGACCTCATAGCTTCCTCAGCTGAAATCTCCGTGAGAAAGTGGCCCAGGTGCTGTGCCTGCTACTGACTGAAATCCAACTTTTAGCTGCTAAAAAGCAGCTTGTGAGCTAGACTCCTTCGGGTGAAACTGTACCAGAATGACAGGAAAGTACTGCCCACTGACTCATGTCAGATTGAAACCTGTCAATTTGACAATGTCAATTTGACACCTGTCAGTTTGACACCAGTCAGTTTGTGACAGTCAGTTTGACACCTGTCAGTTTGACACTGTCCGTTTTACACCTATCATTTTGACACCGGTCAGTATTTTAACATCTCATTTGAAAGACAGTTTGAAACAGTCAGATTAACACATTTCATTTTGACAGCTGTCAGTTTGACACTATCAGTTTGACACTGTCGTTTATCATTGTCAGTTTGACACTGTCAGTTTGACACTGTCAGTTTGAAACTGTCAGTTTTACACCTATCATTTTGACACCGATCAGTATTTTAACATCTGTCAGTTAGACATATGTCAGTTTGACACATGTCATTTTGACAGCTGTCAGTTTGAAGATTGACAGCTGTCAGTTTGACACCGTCGGTTTGACACCTGACAAACTGACAGATGTCAATCTGATAGTGTCAAACTGACAAGTGACAGTGGGCAGTGCTAACTAGTCATTCTGGTACAGTTTCACCCCAAGGAGTTGAGCTCACAAGTTGCTTTTTAGCAGCTAAAAGTTGGAGTTCAGTCAGTAGGCTCTGCTCCAGGGCCACCGTCTCGCGTATATTTTTGCTGTGGAAGCTATGAGAACAGACGCGTGTCAAAATGAGAGGTGTCAACTGACAGTATATAACTGAAACTGTCAAACGCCGACAGGTGTCAAACTGGCAGGTTTCAAACTGGCAGGTTTCAAACTGACTGGTGTCAAACTGACTGGTGTCAAACTGACAGGAGTCAAACTGACAGGTGACAAACTGACAAGTGACAGTGGGCAGTGCTAACTAGTCATTCTGGTACAGTTTCACCCCAAGGAGTTGAGCTCACAAGTTGCTTTTTAGCAGCTAAAAGTTGGAGTTCAGTCAGTAGGCTCTGCTCCAGGGCCACCGTCTCGCGTAGATTTCTGCTGTGGAAGCTATGAGTACAGACGCGTGTCAAAATGAGAGGTGTCAACTGACAGTATATAACTGAAACAGTCAAACGCCGACAGGTGTCAAACTGCTGTCAGTGTCATACCGACAGGTGTCAATTTGATGGTGTCAAACTGTCAGGTGTGAATCTGACATAGTCAAACTGACAGGTGCCAAACTGACAGGTGTCAAACCGACAGGTGACAAACTGGCAGTTTTCAAACTGACTGGTGTAAAACTGACAGGTGTCAAACTGACAGGTGTCAAATTGACAGGTGTCAAACTGACATTGTGAAACTGACAGGTTTCAATCTGACATGAGTCAGTGGGCAGTGCTTTCCTGTCATTCTGGTACAGTTTCACCCGAAGGAGTCTTGCTCACAAGCTGCTTTTTAGCAGCTAAAAGTTCAGCTCCAGGGCCACTTTCTCACGGAGATTTCAGCTGTGGAAGCTATGAGGTCAGACAGGTGTCAAAATGACAGGTGCCAACTCACAGTATATAACTGAAACCGTCAAACACCGACAGGTGTCAAACCGACGGTGTCAAACCGACAGCCGTCAGTCTTCAAACTGACAGCTGTCAAAATAATATGTGTGACATATGCCTCAAGTTGGAGTTCACGGGGCTCATATCCACGGCCACCGCCTCGCGAAGCTTTCTGTTGTGACAGCTATCAGGACCGACAGTTACCAAACTGACAAGTGTTACACTGACATGTGACAAACTGACAGATGTCAATCTGATAGTGTCAAACTGACAGTGTCAAACTGACAGTGTCAAACTGACAGTGTCAAACTGACAGTGTCAAACTGACAGTGTCAAACTGACAGTGTCAAACTGACAGTGTCAAACTTACAGTGTCAAACTGACAGTGTCAAACTGACAGTGTCAAACTGACAGTATCAAACTGACAGGTTTCAATCTGACATGTGTCAGTGGGCAGTGCTTTTCTGTCATTGTGGTACAGTTTTGCCAATGAGTTGGAGTTGAGCTCAGCAAGCTGCTTTTTTTACAGCTGCAAATTGGAGTTCACGGGGCTCATATCCACGGCCACCGTCTCGCGAAGCTTTCTGTTGTGACAGCTATCAGGACTGACATAGCCAAACTGACATGTGCCAAACTGACAGGTGTCAAACTGACAAGTGTCAAACTGGCAGGTTTCAAACTGACTGGTGTCAAACAGACAGGAGTCAAACTGACAGGTAACAAACTGACAGATGTCAATCTGTCAGTTTGGTACCTGTCAGTTTGGCTATGTCAGTCCTGATAGCTGTCACAACAGAAAGCTTCGCGAGACGGTGGCCGTGGATATGAGCCCCGTGAACTCCAATTTGCAGCTGTTAAAAAAGCAGCTCGCTGAGCTCAACTCATTTGCAAAACTGTACCATAATGACAGAAAAGCACTGCCCACTGACACATGTCAGATTAAAACCTGTCAGTTTGACACTGTCAGGTTGACACTGTCAGTTTGACACTATCAATTTGAAATTGTCAGTTTTACACCTATCATTTTGACACCGGTCAGTATTTTTACATCTGTCAGTTAGACATATGTCAGTTCGTCACATTTCATTTTGACAGCTGTCAGTTTGACACATCAGATTGACATCTGTCAGTTTGACATCGTCGGTTTGACACCTGTCGGAGTTTGATGGTTTCAGTTATATACTGTCAGTTGGCACCTGTCATTTTGGCACCTGTCTGACCTCATAGCTTCCTCAGCTGAAATCTCCGTGAGAAAGTGGCCCTGGTGCTGTGCCTGCTACTGACTGAAATCCAACTTTTAGCTGCTAAAAAGCAGCTTGTGGGCTAGACTCCTTCGGGTGAAACTGTACCAGAATGACAGGAAAGTACTGCCCACTGACTCATGTCAGATTGAAACCTGTCAATTTGACAATGTCAATTTGACACCTGTCAGTTTGACACCAGTCAGTTTGTGACAGTCAGTTTGACACCTGTCAGTTTTACACCTATCATTTTGACACCGGTCAGTATTTTAACATCTCATTTGAAAGACAGTTTGAAACAGTCAGATTAACACATTTCATTTTGACAGCTGTCAGTTTGACACTATCAGTTTGACACTGTCGTTTATTATTGTCAGTTTGACACTGTCAGTTTGACACTGTCAGTTTGAAACTGTCAGTTTTACACCTATCATTTTGACACCGATCAGTATTTTAACATCTGTCAGTTAGACATATGTCAGTTTGACACATGTCATTTTGACAGCTGTCAGTTTGAAGATTGACAGCTGTCAAATTGACACCGTCGGTTTGACACGTGACAAACTGACAGATGTCAATCTGATAGTGTCAAACTGACAAGTGACAGTGGGCAGTGCTAACTAGTCATTCTGGTACAGTTTCACCCCAAGGAGTTGAGCTCACAAGTTGCTTTTTAGCAGCTAAAAGTTGGAGTTTAGTCAGTAGGCTCTGATCCAGGACCACCGTCTCGCGTAGATTTCTGCTGTGGAAGCTATGAGTACAGACGGGTGTCAAAATGAGAGGTGTCAACTGACGAAACTGTCAAACGCCGACAGGTGTCAAACTGCTGTCAGTGTCATACCGACAGGTGTCAATTTGACGGTGTCAAACTGTCAGGTGTGAATCTGACATAGTCAAACTAACAGTGACAGGTGTCAAACTGACATTATCAAACTGACAGGTTTCAATCTGACGTGCGTCAGTGGGCAGTGTTTTCCTGTCATTCTGGTACTGTTTCACCCGAAGGAGTCTAGCTCACAAGCTGACACCAGTCAGTTTGACACTAGTCAGTTTGACACCAGTCAGTTTGACACCTGTCAGTTCGACACCTGTCATTTTGACTATGTCAGATTCACACCTGACAGTTTGACACCGTCAAATTGACACCTGTCGGTATGACACTGACAGCAGTTTGACACCTGTAAGCGTTTGACAGTTTCAGTTATATACTGTCAGTTGACACCACATAATACATATAGTAGTAATTTAGTCCATTTAATTGACACTAACAATTATGTTGGTAATCACTTTTATTTGACAAAAGATAAATTTTTCATGGATAGGTACTTTCTTTCAAAGTATTATAAAAGACAGATAGCTGTGTCGCTATCATATTATTTTTCTATTACAGCCAAGAATTTGGCTAAACAACTTGCATCTATTGAGCAATGCCAAGGAATGTTATTTAATTCAGCCAATGATTTGGTATCAGAAATTGATATTGATAATAATTTAAATTAGAAATTAGGACAATAGGGACAACCTCTTGCAAAATTATACAGGATAAAAATTGCAAAATAAAATCAAATAAAAGTTTAAATTCGGTAAATAGTATTAACCTGGTGCATCAAAATATTCAAGGATTTATGAACAAAGATTTAGAAGTAGAATTATTTATGAACTTTAACAGTATTGATATTCTTTGTATAACAGAACATTGGCTTAAAAGCCACCAGTTATTGTTCAATTTTAATAATCACCAGGTTGGTAGTTCATTCAGCAGAGTTAATGCTATACATGGTGGCTCATTGATTTTAGTAAGTAACCAGCTTAAATTTAAAGACCGTAAGGATATTGTGAGCCTATCTGTTGAGCGGACAGTTGAAATAGCTTGTATAGAATTGGAGCAGTTTATTGTATTAAGCGTATACAGACCGCCTTCAGGATTGTATGACTGCTTTGAAAAGGTAATGGATGAAGTGTTACACAAGATTTGTAACTCGAATAAATCCATTATCACTTGTGGTGATTTTAATGTTAATTTATTAGAAAACTCAGGTTCTTGTAGTAAAATAATAAGTCTGTTTCAGTCCTACAATCTTGTAAACCTATTTTTGGAGCCCACAAGAATAACCCCAACTAGTGCTACATGCTTAGATAATATTTATACTAATGTTATACCAGTCCACAAAGAAATTATAAATTTACTAGATTCTGATCATTGCGGGCAGAGGATTACTATACCAAACCAAAACAACAAAGTGGCTAAAAAGGATGTCACTGTTAACCCCAAAACTGCAAGTCGCTAGGCAGCTTTTAAAGTTAAACTCATTAATAAATTACCAATTTTGTCAATTGATGCTGATCCTAATCATCTACATGATGATTTTTTTAGTATATACTGTAAACAATTTAATTCGACCTTTGTTCCAAAGACTATGTCCGTTAATGGTAACGCATCATTCAGTGATTGGGCTACCATTGGTATTCATAAAAGTAGAACACGGCTTTATGAGCTGTACAGTGAAAGGACTTATGTAAACACTGCTGAATTTAATTTATATGTTAGAAATTATTCAAAATTATTTAAAAAAGTTTGTTGTTTGGCCAAGTCGCGTTATTTGAGCTCGAAGATTAAAAACAGTAGTAATGTTATTAAAACGACTTGGAATATTATTAATAGTGAAACGGGAAGATCTGGTAACCGAAATATTGACTACGGCCTGTCTATTAATGGCAACATCATAAAATCAGACTCACAAGTCGCAGTGGCCTTTGAAAATTTATTTTCAGATATTCCCATTTCAACTACTAAATACTTAAACTCATCACCTTCTGTTGCTGAGTCTTTGCTAAAAGAAAATGTTAATGTTTGCAATTCGGAATTTCGTTTTGAACATATTACTTGTAAAGACATAATTAAAACCTTTCACACTTTAAATGTTAAAAAGACTGCAGATCTGTGGGGTCATTCTGTAGAAGTTGCTAAGACTATTATTGACATTGTCGCACCTAGTTTAGCTGGGTTTAGTTTAGTTTCGCTTCTTTAATAATTGTATCGACTGTGGGGAGTTTCCTGACCTTATGAAAAATAGTAAAATAATACCTTTGTTTAAATCAGGTAGTACATCAGACCCTACAAATTATAGACCTATTTCAGTACTACCTACGTTTAGCAAAATATTTGAGAAATTAATTTTAGAGCAATTGCAAAGATTTTTTAATAAACATTAATTATTACATAGCCGTGTCGTGGTGGCCCAGTGGCTAAGACCTCGCCTGTCGTGCTTGAGGTTGTGGGTTCGAATCCGGGCAAGTACCAATGTGACTTTTTCAATTTCATATGTACTTTCTAAGTTTATCTTGGACATCACAGGCAACGGTGAAGGAAAACATCGAGAGGAAACCTGGACTTATATATAGTTAATGTAAGTCTGAAATAGTCAAGTCAGAGGCCTGTGGAGTTTCCCAGAGGCGGCTTAATTAACTCTGACACCAGAGGCGGCAACACCTCACACGAAAAGAAAGAATTACATAGCAAACAGTTCGGTTTTACAAGGGGTCGTTCAACTACTGATGCCGGTGTTGAGCTTTTAGGACATATTTATAATGCATGGGAAGATAAGTGCGATGCCTTGGGAATCTTTTGTGATTTGACCAAGGCATTTGATTGTGTTTTTCATGAAACGCTAATCAGGAAACTCCGCCACTACGGGATCCGGAACAGCGCTCTGGATCTTCTTACTTCATATTTGAGTAATAGGATTCAGACCGTTGACGTTAATGGAAAAAGATCTCCTGGATCTACGGTAACAATGGGAGTCCCGCAGGGCATGATTCTTGGTCCTTTCTTGTTTCTTATTTATATTAATGACTTGCCTTACCTCATAAAGGATAACCATGATATAGTGTTGTTTGCGGATGATACTTCACTTTTGTTTAAACTTAAACGTCAGCAGCTGGTTACTGACGATGTAAATAGCGCGATCTCAAAAGTAGTTCACTGGTTCCATGTTAATAATTTGCTTCTTAAAGAAAAAAAAACCAAATGCATTAAGTTTACCCTACCTCACGTTAGGCAGGTGAAAACCGATGTGTTGATAAAGGGCGAAGAATTGAATCCTGAAAATAGCACAGTATTCTTAGGCTTAACTTTGGATGCTAAGCTTCAGTGGGGCCCACATATAGATAAATTGTCAAAGAAGCTAAGCTCCGCAGCATATGCTGTTAGAAAAATTAATTACTTAATTTCATTTAATTACTTATTTTAATTTTTTTTACGTAATTTAACTGACATAGAGACAGCCCGTTTAGTTTACTTTAGCTATTTTCATAGTGTAATGTCGTACGGTATTCTGTTGTGGGGAAATGCCGCCGACATCCAGACTATCTTTGTTTTGCAGAAAAGAACTGTTCGATCAATTTATAAATTAAGCCCGAGACACACTCTCAGAGAGAAATTTAAGGAGATTAATGTAATGACTGTGCCTTCTCAGTATATTTATGAAAATCTTTTATATGCCCATAAAAATATAAAATTGTTTAAAAAATACAGTGATATCCATAACATAAATACTAGGAACAAACACAAATTTGTAGTACCTACAACAAGGCTCAAGAAAATAGGTGGCTCGTTTAGATGTCAATGTGTACGCTTTTATAATAAGCTTCCAAGCCACGTACAAGATCTAAGTCTTAATAAATTCAAGTCTTTCATTAAACGTAAATTGTGCCAGAAAGCGTTTTATACAACAAAAGATTACATTGAGGACAAAAAGGCTTGGGATTGAGCTGCTCCAATTAATTTTGTTTTTTTATTATATTTTGCACTATACATTTTGTTATTATAAATATATATTTTTTTTTTGGTTTTCTTGCAATGACAAGAATATTTACTTTTTAAAGTATTATATTATTTTATTTTAATTATTGTGAATGTGAAGACTATGTGGATATTTTTTTTTTTGTTTTTATTTAAATTTATCTTAGTTTTTAATCATGGTCTGGCAGTTTGAGTAGTTTATGCGGCCTACCCGAATGTCCTTTCTTTGGTATTGTTCGTCGAATCGTTGAGCTCCTTAAATTCTGAGTTGAGCTGCTCGGTTATTGACAAATGCGTGCACTGACTGGACAGGTCCACTCAATCTGGCTGGTTCTTTCCTCAAAAGACCATTTCAGACATCAGTCTACATGGTCTTCACATGATCTAATCAAGATTTTGTCAGGACTTTAAAAGAGACTGTGACCTCTGAGTTTTTTTCGGCCTTTCTTCTCAGAGTAGTCAGATAGGAAACGCCGACCTCATCTAGTTTTAAAAATATTTATTTATTTATTTATTTAAAACTTCATGCAACATGCAGATACATAGGCGGACTTAATGCCTGAGGCATTCTCTACCAGTCAACCAAGGGTGGTGGAGAGATAACATGGCAGGTGCATAAAAATTTAGAAATTAAATTGAATAACAATATATATATATATTGTAGTTAAAATAAACATACATATATATTTACTATAATAAATACCTTTATATATATATACATATATAAATTAATAGAAAGGAGATTGAGACGACTCTGCTAATGGTTCAGAAAATAATGTCGCAGCTTCCGCTTAAATGCATATTGACTGGTGGCCGTCCTGATATCGAGAGGAAGCGCATTCCAGAGAAGAATGGACTGAATATGAAAAGAAGAATGAATAAAATCAGAAGTATGAGAAGGACAAAGCAAGAGAAGATTGTTAGACGAACGCAGATTCCTAGCGTGTGAAGTACACAGATACTGAAAGTGAGAGATGAGATAAGAAGGAGGGGTGGGAGAGTTGAGTAGAGAGAAGAGCGTGGTCAAAGCGCGTAAATTTCGCCTCTGCCGAATGGGCATCCATTTGAGCTGAGATCTACAGTTCGACACATGGTCATATTTCCTCAGGTTGAATATGAACCTGATGCAGTTGTTTAGGAGCCTATCAAGCTTATCCAGGAATACCGCGTTCAGGTCAGAGTAGCACACATCACCATAGTCGATTATAGGGAAGATTAAAGTCTGCACAAGCATAGCCTTCGTTTTTGCAGGCAGAAAGTTTCTCAGACGATACAGGCAACGCAAGGTCCCGTTGACTCTTTGACTGATACTTGAAACCTGACTTTGCCATCCCAGCGTCGAGTCAAGATGTAGACCGAGATCTTTTACACTAGGGCTGATGGGGATAACGGTACCATTAAAAATAATAGGAGGAAGAGAGCTAATCCCCACCCGACCCATCATGCGAGAGCTCCCGATCACAATGGCCTGACATTTTGAGGGGTTTACAGACACCCTAAATCTATCAGACCAGTTCTTGACAGCGACTAAGTCCCGGTTCACATCGCCTATAGCGTCCGACAAACCCTCCACCCGCGCAGATGCATACATTTGAAGGTCATCGGCATAAAGATGATACGAACACCGAAGACAGTGAGTTATAAAATTTATGAAGATGGAGAATAACAATGGAGAAAGAATACCGCCTTGCGGAACACCAGCAGCTAGGTCACACCAACTCGATGAACTCTCGTCAACGCGAACCGACTGCTGACGTCCCCGAAGATAGGAAGAGAACCATTCCAGGGCCTCGGAAGAAACCATAAGATGTGAAAGGATAGAAAGGAGAATATCATGACTGACGGCATTAAAGGCATTGGAGAAATCAATCAAAACCAAAACAGTAACTTTGGTATCCTCCATCGCTTCTCTAATGTCGCCAGTCACTTTGAGGAGAGCAGAGGCAGTACTGTGCCCCGGCCTGAATCCAGACTGGAATGAGCTAACAAGGTTATTCCGATGAACAAACCCTGAAAGCTGCTTGTGGGCACAGGCTTCCAGCACTTTGGATAGAAAAGGAAGGATAGAAATTGGTCGAAAATGGTTAGGTAGGGAGGGATTGGAGATTTTAGGAAGTGGACGAACATAGGCCATACGCCACAAGGATGGGAATTGTGCGGTATCAAGTGAAAAATTGATTATGTGGGTAATTGGGGGAAGAAGAAAGTCGAGGATTAGGGTGACCATATAACGACTGATGCCATCAAAACCCATGGCTTTGGATTTAATGGATAGGATAATTTTTCTGATTTCATCCAAGGTGACTGGAGAAAAATGGAACTGTTCTATAATAGGACCGGGTAGGCCAATAATATAATCAACCGTCTGAGATAACATATGGGAGCCCAAATGGCAGGTTGTAGTAAAGTGACGGTTGATATCGTCCAAACCAATTGTCTTAGGAAAATCCTCATGACGTGACCTACCGATAACAAGAGTTCCAAGGAATTTCCAGATATCAGCCGGAGAAGAAGAAGATATGTTTTCGAGAATATGGCGGCGTTTGGCATTGCGTATCACCTGATTACACCGATTTCTTGCATTTTTGAACAGGTTCCTATTTTCAACACTGCGATCCTTTTTAAATTATCTAAAGACCCGATCCCTGCGCCAATATGTGAAAATATGTTCGACATGTAAAATTGTTTGTACAAACCAACTTACAGAAATAAAATCATTTATCATTTACCGTTTGACAGATGTCAGTTTGACACTATCAGATTGACATCTGTCAGTTTGTCACCTGTCAGTGTGACACTTGTCAGTTTGTTAAATGTCAGTCCTGATAGCTGTCACAACAGAAAGCTTCGCGAGACGGTGGCCGTGGATATGAGCCCCGTGAACTCCAACTTGCAGCTGTTAAAAAAGCAGCTCGCTGAGCTCAACTCATTGGCAAAACTGTACCATAATGACAGAAAAGCACTGCCCACTGACACATGTCAGATTGAAACCTGTCAGTTTGGGACCTGTCAATTTGACTATGAGATTCACACCTGACACCTGACACCGTCAAATTGACACCTGTCGGTATGACACTGACAGCAGTTTGACACCTGTCGGCGCTTGACAGTTTCAGTTATATACTGTCAGTTGACACCTGTCATTTTGACACCCGTCTGTACTCATAGCTTCCTTAGCAGAAATCTACGCGAGAAGGTGGCCCTGGAGCAGAGCCTACTGACTGAACTCCAACTTTTAGCTGCTAATAAGCAACTTGTGAGCTCAACTCCTTGAGGTGAAACTGTACCAGAATGACAAGTTAGCAAGCATATACTGTCAGTTGACACCTGTCATTTTGACACCCGTCTGTACTCATAGCTTCCTTAGCAGAAATCTACGCGAGACGGTGGCCCTGGAGCAGAGCCTACTGACTGAACTCCAACTTTTAGCTGCTAAAAAAGCAACTTGTGAGCTCAACTCCTTCGAAGGAAACTATACTGACACCTGTCAGTTTGACAATGTCAGTTTTGACACCTGTCAGAGTTTGACGGTTTCTATTATATACTGTCAGTTGGCACCTGTCATTTTGACACCTGTCTGTCCTCATAGCTTCCACAGCTGAATCTCCGTGAGACGGTGGCCCTGGAGCTGAGCCTACCAATGACTGAAAACCAACTTTTAGCTGCTAAAAAGCAGCTTGTGAGCTCAACTCTTTCGGGCGAAACTGTACCAGGATGACAGGAAAGCACTGCCCACTGACACAAGTAAGATTGAAACCTGTCAGTTTGACACATGTCAGTTTGAGACTTGTCTGTTTGACTATGTCAGATTCACACCCGTCAGTTTGACACATGTCAGTTTGAGACTTGTATGTTTGACTATGTCAGATTCACACCCGTCAGTTTGTGACTGTCAGTTTGACACCTGTCAGTTTGACTCCTGTCAGTTTGACACCTGTAAGATTGACACCTGTCAGTTTGACACTGACAGCAGTTTGACACCTGTCGGCGTTTGACAGTTTCAGTTATATACTGTCAGTTGACACCTGTCATTTTGACACTCGTCTGTACAAATAGATTCCTTAGCAGAAATCTACGCGAGACGGTGGCCCTGGAGCAGAGCCTACTGATTGAACTCCAACTTTTAGCTGCTAAGAAAGCAACTTGTGAGCTCAACTTCTTCGGGTGAAACTGTACCAGAATGACTAATTAGCACTGCCCACTGTCACTTGTCAGTTTGACAGATGTCAGTTTGACACTATCAGATTGACATCTGTCAGTTTGTCACCTGTCAGTGTGACACTTGTCAGTTTCTTAAATGTCAGTCCTGATAGCTGTCACAACAGAAAGCTTCGCGAGACGGTGGCCGTGGACATGATCCCCGTGAACTCCAACTTGCAGCTGTTAAAAAAGCAGCTCGCTGAGCTCAACTCATTGGCAAAACTGTACCATAATGACAGAAAAGCACTGCCCACTGACAAATGTCAGACTGAAACCTGTCAGTTTGACACTGTCAGTTTGACACTGTCAGTTTGACACTGTCAGTTCGACACTGTCAGTTTTACACCTATTATTTTGACACTGGTCTTTTAACATCTGTCAGTTAGACATATGTCAGTTCGACACATTTCATTTTGACAACTGTCAGTTTGACACTATCAGATTGACAGCTGTCAGTTTGACACCGTCGGTTTGACACCTGTCCGAGTTTGACGGTTTCAATTATATACTGTCAGTTGGCACCTCTCCTGTACCAGAATGACTAGTTAGTACTGCCCACTGTCACTTGTCAGTTTTACAGATGTCAGTTGGACACTATCAGATAGAAAGCTGTCAGTTTGTCACCTGTCAGTGTGACACTTGTCAGTTTGTGTCCTAATAGCTGTCACAACAGAAAGCTTCGCGAGACGGTGGCCGTGGATATGAGCCCCGTGAAATCCAACTTGCAGCTGTTAAAAAAGCAGCTCGCTAAGCTCAACTCATTGGCAAAACTGTACCATAATGACAGAAAAGCACTGCCCACTGACACATGTCAGATTGGAACCTGTCAGTTTGACACTGTCAGTTTGACACTGTCAGTTTGACACTGTCAGTTTGACACTGTCAGTTTGACACTGTCAGTTTGACACTGTCAGTTTGTCATTTTGACAGCTGTCAGTTTGACACTATCAGATTGACAGCTGTCAGTTTGACAGCGTCGGTTTGACACCTGTCGGGTTTCAGTTATATACAGTCAGTTGGCACCTGTCATTTTGAAACCTGTCTGACCTCATAGCTTCCACAGCTAAAATCTTCGGGAGACGGTGGCCCTGGAGCAGAGCCTACTGACTGAACTCCAACTTTTAGCTGCTAAAAAGCAACTTGTGAGCTCAACTCCTTGGGGTGAAACTGTACCAGAATGACTAGTTAGCAATGCCCACTGTCACTTGTCAGTTTGACAGATGTCAGTTTGACACTATCAGATTGACATCTGTCAGTTTGTTACCTGTCAGTTTGACACCTGTCAGTTTGGCTATGTCAGTCCTGTTAGCTGTCACAACAGAAAGCTTCGCGAGACGGTGGCCGTGGATATGAGCCCCGTGAACTCCAATTTGCAGCTGTTAAAAAAGCAGCTCGCTGAGCTCAACTCATTGGCAAAACTGTACCACAATGAGAAAAGCACTGCCCACTGACACGTGTCAGATTGAAACCTGTCAGTTTGACACTGTCAGTTTGACACTGTCAGTTTGACACTGTCAGTTTGACACTGTCAGTTTGACACTGTCAGTTTGACACTGTCAGTTTGACACTGTCAGTTTGACACTGTCAGTTTGACACTGTCAGTTTGACACTGTCAGTTTGACACTGTCAGTTTGACACTGTCAGTTTGACACTGTCAGTTTGACACTGTCAGTTTGACACTGTCAGTTTGACACTGTCAGTTTGACACTGTCAGTTTGACACTGTCAGTTTGACACTGTCAGTTTGACACTGTCAGTTTGACACTGTCAGTTTGACACTGTCAGTTTGACACTGTCAGTTTGACACTGTCAGTTTGACACTGTCAGTTTGACACTGTCAGTTTGACACTGTCAGTTTGACACTGTCAGTTTGACACTGTCAGTTTGACACTGTCAGTTTGACACTGTCAGTTTGACACTGTCAGTTTGACACTGTCAGTTTGACACTGTCAGTTTGACACTGTCAGTTTGACACTGTCAGTTTGACACTGTCAGTTTGACACTGTCAGTTTGACACTGTCAGTTTGACACTGTCAGTTTGACACTGTCAGTTTGACACTGTCAGTTTGATACTGTCAGTTTGACACTATCAGATTGACATCTGTCAGTTTGTCACATGTCAGTGTGACACTTGTCAGTTTGGTAACTGCCGGTCCTGATAGCTGTCACAACAGAAAGCTTCGCGAGGCGGTGGCCGTGGATATGAGCCCCGTGAACTCCAACTTGACACATATGTCAGTTCGACACATTTTATTTTGACAGCTGTCAGTTTGAAGACTGACGGCTGTCAGTTTGACACCGTCGGTTTGACACCTGTCGGAGTTTGACGGTTTCAGTTATATACTGTCAGTTGACACCTCTCATTTTGACACCCGTCTGTACTTATAGCTTCCACAGCAGAAATCTACGCGAGACGGTGGCCCTGGAGCAGAGCCTACTGACTGAACTCCAACTTTTAGCTGCTAAAAAGCAACTTGTGAGCTCAACTCCTTGGGGTGAAACTGTACCAGAATGACTAGTTAGCACTGCCCACTGTCACTTTTCAGTTTGACAGATGTCAGTTTGACACTTTCAGATTGACATCTGTCAGTTTGTCACTTGTCAGTGTGACACATGTCAGTTTGGTAACTGTCAGTCCTGATAGCTGTCACAACAGAAAGCTTCGCGAGACGGTGGCCGTGGATATGAGCCCCGTGAACTCCAACTTGAGATATATGTCAGTTCGACACATTTTATTTTGACAGCTGTCAGTTTGAAGACTGACGGCAGAGCCTACTGACTGAACTCCAACTTTCAGCTGCTAAAAAGCAACTTGTGAGCTCAACTCCTTGGGGTGAAACTGTACCAGAATGACTAGTTAGCACTGCCCACTGTCACTTGTCTGATTGAAACCTGTCAATTTGACAATGTCAGTTTGACACCTGTCAGTTTGACACCTGTCAGTTTGTGACAGTCAGTTTGAAAACTGTCAGTTTTTGACTGTCAGTTTGAAACCTGTCAGTTTGACACCTGTCAGTTTGACACTGTCCGTTTTACACCTACATTTTGACACCAGTCAGTATTTTATAATCTCATTTGAAAGGCAGTTTGAAACTGTCAGATTTACACATTTCATTTTGACAGCTGTCAGTTGTCAATCTGATAGTGTCAAACTGACATTTGTCAAACTGACAAGTGACAGTGGGCAGTGCTAACTAGTCATTCTGGTACAGTTTCACCCCAAGGAGTTGAGCTCACAAGTTGCTTTTTAGCAGCTAAAAGTTGGAGTTTAGTCAGTAGGCTCTGCTCCAGGACCACCGTCTCGCGTAGATTTCTGCTGTGGAAGCTATGAGTACAGACAGGTGTCAAAATGAGAGGTGTCAACTGACAGTATATAACTCAAACTGTCAAACGCCGACAGGTGTCAAACTGCTGTCAGTGTCATACCGACAGGTGTCAATTTGACGGTGTGAATCTGACATAGTCAAACACAAGTCTCAAACTGACAGGTGTCAATCTGATGAGTCAAACTGACAGCTGTCAAAATGACATGTGTCGAACTGACATATGTCTAACTGACAGATGTTAAAATTCTGATCGGTGTCAAAATGATAGGTGTAAAACTGACAGTTTCAAACCGAAGTGTCAAACTGACAGTGTCAAACTGACAGTGTCAAACTGACAGTGTCAAACTGACAGGTGTCAAACTGACAGGTTTCAAACTGACAGTCACAAACTGACAGGTGTTAAACTGACATTGTCAAACTGACAGGTGTCAGTACAGTTTCAGCCGAAGGAGTTGATCTCACAAGTTGCTTTTTTAGCAGATAAAAGTTGGAGTTTAGTCAGTAGGCTCTGCTCCAGGGCCACCGTCTTGCGTAGATTTCTGCTAAGGACGCTATGAGTACAAACGGGTGTCAAAATGACAGGTGTCAACTGACAGTATATAACTGAAACTGTCAATCGCCGACAGGTGTCAAACTGCTGTCAGTGTCATACTGACAGGTGTCAATTTGACGGTGTCAAACTGTCAGGTGTGAATAGTCAACTTGACAGGTCTCCAACAGACAGGTGTCAAACTGACAGGTGTCAAACAGACAGGTGTCAAACCGACATTGTCAAACTGACAGGTTTCAATCTGACATGAGTCAGTGGGCAGTGCTTTCCTGTCATTCTGGTAAAGTTTCACCCGAAGGAGTCTAGCTCACAAGCTGCTTTTTAGCAGCTAAAAGTTGGATTTCAGTCAGTAGTAGGTTCAGCTCCAGGGCCACCTTCTCACGGAGATTTCAGCTGTGGAAGCTATGTCAGACAGGTGTCAAAATGACAGGTGCCAACTGACAGTATATAACAGAAACCGTCACATGTCAGTGTGACACTTGTTAGTTTGGTAACTCTCGGTCCTGATAGCTGTCACAACAGAAAGCTTCGCGAGGCGGTGGCCGTCGATATGAGCCCCGTGAACTCCAACTTGAGATATATGTCAGTTCGACACATTTTATTTTGACAGCTGTCAGTTTGAAGACTGACGGCAGAGCCTACTGACTGAACTCCAACTTTCAGCTGCTAAAAAGCAACTTGTGAGCTCAACTCCTTGGGGTGAAACTGTACCAGAATGACTAGTTAGCACTGCCCACTGTCACTTGTCAGTTTGACACTATCAGATTGACATCTGTCAGTTTGTCACTTGTCAGTGTGACACTTGTCAGTTTAGTAGCTGTCAGGCCTGATAGCTGTCACAACAGAAAGCTTCGCGAGACGGTGGCCGTGGATATGAGCCCCGTGAACTCCAATTTACAGCTGTTAAAAAAGCAGCTCGCTGAGCTCAACTCATTGGCAAAACTGTACCATAATGACAGAAAAGCACTGCCCACTGACACATGTCAGATTGAAACCTTTCAGTTTGACACCCGTCTGTACTCATAGCTTCCTTAGCAGAAATCTACGCGAGACGGTGGCCCTGGAGCAGGGCCTACTGTTTGAACTCCAACTTTTAGCTGCTAAGAAAGCAACTTGTGAGCTCAACTCCTTGGGGTGAAACTGTACCAGAATTACTAGTTGGCACTGCCCACTGTCACTTGTCATTTTGACAACTGTCAGTTTGACACTATCAGATTGACAGCTGTCAGTTCGACACCGTCGGTTTGACACCTGTCGGAGTTTGACGGTTTCAGTTATATACTGTCAGTTGGCACTTGTAGTTTTGACACCTGTCTGTCTTTATAGCTTCCACAGCTGAAATCTCCGTGAGAAGGTGGCCCTGGTGCTGAGCCTACTACTGACTGAAATCCAACTTTTAGCTGCTAAAAAGCAGCTTGTGAGCCAGACTCCTTCGGGTGAAACTGTACCAGAATGACCTGCCCACTGACTCATGTCAGATTGAAACCTGTCAATTTGACAATGTCAGTTTGACACCTGTCAATTTGACAATGTCAGTTTGACACCTGTCAGGTGTGAATCTGACATAGTCAAACTGACAGGTGCCAAACTGACAGGTGTCAAACTGACAGGTTTTAAACTGACAGGTTTCAAACCGACTGGTGTCAAACTGACAGGTGTCAAACTGACAGGTGTCAAACTGACATTGTCAAACTGACAGGTTTCAATCTGACATGAGTCAGTGGGCAGTGCTTTCCTGTCATTCTGGTACAGTTTCACCCGAAGGAGTCTAGCTCACAAGCTGCTTTTTAGCAGCTAATAGTTGGATTTCAGTCAGTAGTAGGTTCAGCTCCAGGGCCACCTTCTTACGGAGATTTCAGCTGTGGAAGCTATGAGGTCAGACTGGTGTCAAAATGACAGGTGCCAACTGACAGTATATAACTGAAACCGTCAAACTCCGACAGGTGTCAAAGCGACGGTGTCAAACTGACAGCCGTCGGTCTTCAAACTGACAGCTGTCAAATTGAAATGTGTTGTACTGACATATGTCTAACTGACAGATGTTAAAATACTGACCGGTGTCAAAATGATTGGTGTAAAACTGACAGTTTCAAACCGAAGTGTCAAACTAACAGTGTCAAACTGACAGGTGTCAAACTGACAGGTTTCAAACTGACAGTCACAAACTGACAGGTGTTAAACTGACATAGACAAACTGACAGGTGTCAGTACAGTTTCACCTGAAGGAGTTGATCTCACAAGTTGCTTTTTTAGCAGCTAAAAGTTGGAGTTTAGTCAGTAGGCTCTGCTCCAGGGCCACCGTCTCGCGTAGATTTCTGCTAAGGAAGCTATGAGTACAGACGGGTGTCAAAATGACAGGTGTCAACTGACAGTATATAACTGAAACTGTCAATCGCCGACAGGTGTCAATTTGACGGTGTCAAACTGTCAGGTGTGAATAGTCAACTTGACAGCTCTCCAACAGACAGGTGTCAAACTGACAGGTGTCAAACAGACAGGTGTCAAACTGACATTGTCAAACTGACAGGTTTCAATCTGACATGAGTCAGTGGGCAGTGCTTTCCTGTCATTCTGGTAAAGTTTCACCCGAAGGAGTCTAGCTCACAAGCTGCTTTTTAGCAGCTAAAAGTTGGATTTCAGTCAGTAGTAGGTTCAGCTCCAGGGCCACCTTCTCACGGAGATTTCAGCTGTGGAAGCTATGTCAGACAGGTGTCAAAATGACAGGTGCCAACTGACAGTATATAACTGAAACCGTCACATGTCAGTGTGACACTTGTCAGTTTGGTAACTCTCAGTCTTGATAGCTGTCACAACAGAAACCTTCGCGAGGCGGTTGCCATCGATATGAGCCCCGTGAACTCCATATATGTCAGTTCGACACATTTTATTTTGACAGCTGTCAGTTTGAAGACTGACGGCAGAGCCTACTGACTGAACTCCAACTTTCAGCTGCTAAAAAGCAACTTGTGTGCTTAACTCCTTGGGGTGAAACTGTACCAGAATGACTAGTTAGCACTGCCCACTGTCACTTGTCAGTTTGACAGATGTCAGTTTGACACTATCAGATTGACATCTGTCAGTTTGTCACTTGTCAGTGTAACACTTGTCAGTTTGGTAACTGTCAGTCCTGATAGCTGTCACAACAGAAAGCTTCGCGAGACGGTGGCCGTGGATATGAGCCCCGTGAACTCCAATTTGCAGCTGTTAAAAAAGCAGCTCGCTGAGCTCAACTCATTGGCAAAACTGTACCATAATGACAGAAAAGCACTGCCCACTGACACATGTCAGATTGAAACCTGTCAGTTTGACACCTGTCAGTTTGACACCCGTCTGTACTCATAGCTTCCTTAGCAGAAATCTACGCGAGACGGTGGCCCTGGAGCAGGGCCTACTGTTTGAACTCCAACTTTTAGCTGCTAAGAAAGCAACTTGTGAGCTCAACTCCTTGGGGTGAAACTGTACCAGAATTACTAGTTAGCACTGCCCACTGTCACTTGTCATTTTGACAACTGTCAGTTTGACACTATCAGATTGACAGCTGTCAGTTCGACACCGTCGGTTTGACACCTGTCGGAGTTTGACGGTTTCAGTTATATACTGTCAGTTGGCACTTGTAGTTTTGACACCTGACTGTCTTTATAGCTTCCACAGCTGAAATCTCCGTGAGAAGGTGGCCCTGGTGCTGAGCCTACTACTGACTGAAATCCAACTTTTAGCTGCTAAAAAGCAGCTTGTGAGCCAGACTTCTTCGGGTGAAACTGTACCAGAATGACAGGAAAGTACTGCCCACTGACTCATGTCAGATTGAAACCTGTCAATTTGACAATGTCAGTTTGACACCTGTCAGTTTGACACTGTCCGTTTTACACCTATCATTTTGACACCGGTCAGTATTTTATCATCTCATTTGAAAGACAGTTTGAAACTGTCAGATTTACACATTTCATTTTGACAGCTGTCAGTTTGACACTATCAGTTTGACACTGTCAGTTTGAAACTGTCAGTTTTACACCTATCATTTTGACACCGATCAGTATTTTAACATCTGTCAGTTAGACATATGTCAGTTCGACACATGTTATTTTGACAGCTGTCAGTTTGAAGATTGACAGCTGTCAGTTTGACACTGTCAGTTTGACACTGTCAGTTTGACACTGTCAGTTTGACACTGTCAGTTTGACACTGTCAGTTTGACACTGTCAGTTTGACACTGTCAGTTTGACACTGTCAGTCTGACACTGTCAGTCTGACACTGTCAGTTTGACACTGTCAGTTTGAGACTTGTATGTTTGACTATGTCAGATTCACACCCGTCAGTTTGTGACTGTCAGTTTGACACCTGTCAGTTTGACTCCTGTCAGTTTGACTCCTGTCAGTTTGACACCTGTAAGATTGACACCTGTCAGTTTGACACTGACAGCAGTTTGACACCTGTCGGCGTTTGACAGTTTCAGTTATATACTGTCTGTTGACACCTGTCATTTTGACACCCGTCTGTACAAATAGATAGATAGATAGATAGATAGATAGATAAATCATTTATTTAGTGCACACAAAAGACACAGCACAACACACAAAATCTTAATTAAATTATTACAATTTTTATGTATGTTTAAAAACAAGGTGCCAACATAAAAAGAAAAAGGAAACCATACTTACGAAATAAAAGTCAAAGTGACACCAGTAACATTAGTTTTGACAATCAAAGATTACTATTATTATATACTGGTTGACAATCAAAACACAGTGCGGTGTGCGCCTCAAGGTTGCACCAAATGGGAGTCCAGCTCAGCACGTGTCAGGCAAATATACCTGACGCTGATATTCTGCTGGATCCCTGCAGTGACATATGGTCGCCAAGCAGACGTGATATGTTGGTGTTGTTACAGTGTTATGCGTAGAGTAATTCACGTAAGTATACCCGCAACTTTAATTTATTAGTTACAATAAAAACACATTTATATTTTATTACAATGGAAAAAGTTCCAGTTCTTAGGCGTGTTGAAAGTGTTATAAATTCGTTTTGATTACTTGGTTGGGTATTTATAAATTTAAATGTATAAAATAATAAACAATCTCACAATAACCAATAAATAAATGAGGGCGTAGGTCCAAATAAAGTAAATTTGGCTTCGGCTAGACTAAAATTAAATATGCTTACAATAAATAAATACACGTAGATAACATGTACACACAAAATATCCACAAGTCATTCAATTATTAAATACCTATATCCCTTGCTCACAGGTTTTGACCACGAGATACGCCAAATAGACAGCTCGGGAAGTACATGACAACCAGTTATATAATGGACGTGTTCAAAATAGTCATCCCCAGTTTTTTCTGTGATGCGATAAGAAACTGTCGCAATCGAACTCTGAAAGTTATAAGGCATTTAAGATTTCTTATCGGCGGGGGAATATTGTTCCAGCATTTGGATGCGGCGTATCTAAAACTTCCCCTGAAAGCCGCTGTCTTGTGCGAGTGAGTGGAGAGTTGCTGTGAGCACTGTCTACTCGCGCATTCTCTTCTACTAGCGATCCAGCTAAGTTTATTATACAGATATGTCGGCTGCTTGTACTTTATAACTCCAAAAAGTAGGCATGCCAAGTGGAACTTACGACGCGACCTCATCCTAAGGATTGAGTGATTACGGGCCTCACCGACTCGACTGACCGACTCACCCAGCAGGGCAACGTTGAGTGTTGCAGGCACTGCACTGATTTGGTTCTTGGTTCCAAACAGCATATATTTGGTTTTAGTAGGGTTAAGTACCAAACCATTATTTTCAGCCCAACATGCTATCCTGTCAAGATCATCGTTTAGATCCTTTATCGCAATGTCAAAGTCACTTGGTTTAAAAGAAATATAGACTTGTACGTCATCAGCATAAATATGGTAACTACATTGCTTCATGGCATTTATAATAGATTCCTTAGCAGAAATCTACGCGAGACGGTGGCCCTGGAGCAGAGCCTACTTATTGAACTCCAACTTTTAGCTGCTAAGAAAGCAACTTGTGAGCTCAACTTCTTCGGGTGAAACTGTACCAGAATGACTAATTAGCACTGCCCACTGTCACTTGTCAGTTTGACAGATGTCAGTTTGACACTATCAGATTGACATCTGTCAGTTTGTCACCTGTCAGTGTGACACTTGTCAGTTTCTTAAATGTCAGTCCTGATAGCTGTCACAACAGAAAGCTTCGCGAGACGGTGGCCGTGGACATGATCCCCGTGAACTCCAACTTGCAGCTGTTAAAAAAGCAGCTCGCTGAGCTCAACTCATTGGCAAAACTGTACCATAATGACAGAAAAGCACTGCCCACTGACAAATGTCAGACTGAAACCTGTCAGTTTGACACTGTCAGTTTGACACTGTCAGTTTGACACTGTCAGTTCGACACTGTCAGTTTTACACCTATTATTTTGACACTGGTCTTTTAACATCTGTCAGTTAGACATATGTCAGTTCGACACATTTCATTTTGACAACTGTCAGTTTGACACTATCAGATTGACAGCTGTCAGTTTGACACCGTCGGTTTGACACCTGTCCGAGTTTGACGGTTTCAATTATATACTGTCAGTTGGCACCTCTCCTGTACCAGAATGTCACTTGTCAGTTTTACAGATGTCAGTTGGACACTATCAGATAGAAAGCTGTCAGTTTGTCACCTGTCAGTGTGACACTTGTCAGTTTGTGTCCTAATAGCTATCACAACAGAAAGCTTCGCGAGACGGTGGCCGTGGATATGAGCCCCGTGAAATCCAACTTGCAGCTGTTAAAAAAGCAGCTCGCTAAGCTCAACTCATTGGCAAAACTGTACCATAATGACAGAAAAGCACTGCCCACTGACACATGTCAGATTGGAACCTGTCAGTTTGACACTGTCAGTTTGACACTGTCAGTTTGACATTGTCAGTTTGACACTGTCAGTTTGACACTGTCAGTTTGACACTGTCAGTTTGACACTGTCAGTCTGACACTGTCAGTTTGACACTGTCAGTTTGACACTGTCAGTTTGGCACTGTCAATTTGAAACTATAAGCTTTACACCGGTCAGTATTTTAACATCTGTCAGTCAGACATATGTCAGTTCGACACATTTCATTTTGACAGCTGTCAGTTTGACACTATCAGATGGACAGCTGTCAGTTTGACACCGTCGGTTTGACACCTGTCAGAGTTTGACGGTTTCTATTATATAGTGTCAGTTGGCACCTTTCATTCTGACACCTGTCTGTCCTCATAGCTTCCACAGCTAAAATCTCCGTGAGACGGTGGCCCTGGAGCTGAGCCTACCAATGACTGAAATCCAACTTTTAGCTGCTAAAAAGCAGCTTGTGAGCTCAACTCTTTCGGGTGAAACTAACTGTACCAGAATGACAGGCAAGCACTGCCATCTGCCACATGTCAGATTGAAACCTGTCAGTTTGACACCTGTCAGTTTGACTATGTCAGATTCACACCCGTCTGTTTGTGACTGTCAGTTTGACACCTGTCAGTTTGACAGCGTCAGTTTGACACTTGTCAGTTTGACACTTGTCAGTTTGACACCTGTCAGTTTGACACTTGTCAGTTTGACACCTGTCATTTTGACACCTGTCAGATTGACACCTGTCATTTTGACACATGTCAGTTCGACACCTGTCTGTTTGAGACCTGTCTGTTTGACTTTGTCAGATTCACAATCGTCAGTTTGTAACTGTTTGTTTGACACCTGTCAATTTAACACCTGTTACATTGACCCCTGTCAGTTTGACACCTGTCAGTTTGACACCTGTTGGTATGACACTGACAGCAGTTTGACACCTGTCGGCGCTTGACAGTTTCAGTTATATACTTTCAGTTAACACCTGTCATTTTGACACCCGTCTGTACTCATAGCTTCCTTAGCAGAAATCTACGCGAGACGGTGGCCCTGGAGCTGAACCTACTACTGACTGAAATCCAACTTTTAGCTGCTAAACAGCAGCTTGTGAGCTAGAATACTTTGGGTGAAACTGTACCAGAATGACAGGAAAGCACTGCCCATTGACTCATGTCAGATTGAAACCTGTCAGTTTGACAAGTCAGTTTAACACCTGTCAGTTTGTGACTGTCAGTTTTACACCTATGTACAGACGGGTGTCAAAATGAGAGGTGTCAACTGACAGTATATAACTGAAACCGTCAAACTCCGACAGGTGTCAAACCGACGGTGTCAAACTGACAGCCGTCAGTCTTCAAACTGACAGCTGTCAAAATAAAATGTATCGAACTGACATATGTGTCAAGTTGGAGTTCACGGGGCTCATATCCACGGCCACCTCCTCGCGAAGCTTTCTGTTGTGACAGCTATCAGGACTGACAGTTACCAAACTGACAAGTGTCACACTGACAAGTGACAAACTGACAGATCTCAATCTGATAAAGTGAAACTGACAAGTTACAGTGGGCAGTGCTAACTAGTCATTCTGGTACAGTTTCACCCCAAGGAGTTGAGCTCACAAGTTGCTTTTAGCAGCTAAAAGTTGGAGTTCAGTCAGTAGGCTCTGCTCCAGGGCCACCGTCTCGCGTAGATTTCTGCTGTGGAAGCTATGAGTACAGACGGGTGTCAAAATGAGAGGTGTCAACTGACAGTATATAACTGAAACCGTCAAACTCCGACAGGTGTCAAACCGACGGTGTCAAACTGACAGCCGTCAGTCTTCAAACTGACAGCTGTCAAAATAATATGTGTCGAACTGACATATGTCTCAAGTTGGAGTTCACGGGGCTCATATCCACGGCCACCGCCTCGCGAAGCCTTCTGTTGTGACAGCTATCAGGACCGGCAGTTACCAAACTGACAAGTGTCACACTGACATGTGACAAACTGACAGATGTCAATCTGATAGTGTCAAACTGATAGTGTCAAACTGACAGTGTCAAACTGACAGTGTCAAACTGACAGTGTCAAACTGACAGTGTCAAACTGACAGTGTCAAACTGACAGGTTTCAATCTGACACGTGTCAGTGGGCAGTGCTTTTCTGTCATTGTGGTACAGTTTTGCCAATGAGATGAGCTCAGCGAGCTGCTTTTTTAACAGCTGCAAATTGGAGTTCACGGGGCTCATATCCACGGCCACCGTCTCGCGTAGATTTCTGCTGTGGAAGCTATGAGTACAGACGGGTGTCAAAATGAGAGGTGTCAACTGACAGTATATAACTGAAACCGTCAAACTCCGACAGGTGTCAAACCGACGGTGTCAAACTGACAGCCGTCAGTCTTCAAACTGACAGCTGTCAAAATAATATGTGTCGAACTGACATATGTCTCAAGTTGGAGTTCACGGGGCTCATATCCACGGCCACCGCCTCGCGAAGCCTTCTGTTGTGACAGCTATCAGGACCGGCAGTTACCAAACTGACAAGTGTCACAATGACATGTGACAAACTGACAGATGTCAATCTGATAGTGTCAAACTGATAGTGTCAAACTGACAGTGTCAAACTGACAGTGTCAAACTCACAGTGTCAAACTGACAGGTTTCAATCTGACACGTGTCAGTGGGCAGTGCTTTTCTGTCATTGTGGTACAGTTTTGCCAATGAGATGAGCTCAGCGAGCTGCTTTTTTAACAGCTGCAAATTGGAGTTCACGGGGCTCATATCCACGGCCACCGTCTCGCGAAGCTTTCTGTTGTGACAGCTAACAGGACTGACATAGCCAAACTGGCAGGTGTCAAACTGACAGGTGTCAAACTGACAGGAGTCAAACTGACAGGTAACAAACTGACAGATGTCAATCTGATAGTGTCAAACTGACATCTGTCAAACTGACAAGTGACAGTGGGCAGTGCTAACTAGTCATTCTGGTACAGTTTCACCCCAAGGAGTTGAGCTCACAAGTTGCTTTTTAGCAGCTAAAAGTTGGAGTTCAGTCAGTAGGCTCTGCTCCAGGGCCACCGTCTCCCGAAGATTTTAGCTGTGGAAGCTATGAGGTCAGACAGGTTTCAAAATGACAGGTGCCAACTGACTGTATATAACTGAAACCCGACAGGTGTCAAACCGACGCTGTCAAACTGACAGCTGTCAATCTGATAGTGTCAAACTGACAGCTGTCAAAATGAAATGTGTCGACCTGACATAATGTCTAACTGACAGATGTTAGAATACTGACCGGTGTCAAAAGGATAGGTGTAAAACTGACAGTCACAAACTGACAGGTGTTAAACTGACTTGTCAAACTGACAGGTTTCAATCTGACATGAGTCAATGGGCAGTGCTTTCCTGTCATTCTGGTACAGTTTCACCCAAAGTATTCTAGCTCACAAGCTGCTGTTTAGCAGCTAAAAGTTGGATTTCAGTCAGTAGTAGGTTCAGCTCCAGGGCCACCTTCTCACGGAGATTTCAGCTGTGGAAGCTATGAGGTCAGACAGGTGCCAAAATGACAGGTGCCAACTGACAGTATATAACTGAAACCATCAAACTCCGACAGGTGTCAAACCGACGGTGTCAAACTGACAGATGTCAATCTGATGTGTCAAACTGACAGCTGTCAAAATGAAATGTGACGAACTGACATATGTATAACTGACAGATGTTAAAATACTGACCGGTGTCAAAATGATAGGTGTAAAACTGACAGTGTCAAACTGACAGTGTCAAACTGACAGTGTCAAACTGACAGGTTTCAATCTGACATGTGTCAGTTGGCAGTGCTTTTCTGTCATTATGGTACAGTTTTGCCAATGAGTTAAGCTCAGCGAGCTGCTTTTTTAACAGCTGCAAATTGGAGTTCACGGGGCTCATATCCACGGCCACCGTCTCGCGAAGCTTTCTGTTGTGACAGCTATCAGGACTGACAGTTACCAAACTGACATGTGTCACACTGACAAGTGACAAACTGACAGATGTCAATCTGAAAGTGTCAAACTGACAAGTGACAGTGGGCAGTGCTAACTAGTCATTCTGGTACAGTTTCACCCGAAGGAGTCTAGCTCACAAGCTGCTTTTTAGCAGCTTAAAGTTGGATTTTAGTCAGTAGTAGGTTCAGCTCCAGGGCCACCTTCTTAAGGAGATTTCAGCTGTGGAAGCTGTGAGGTCAGACAGGTGTCAAAATGACAGGTGCCAACTGAAAGTATATAACTGAAACCGTCAAACTCCGACAGGTGTCAAACTGACAGCCGTCAGTCTTTAAACTGACAGCTGTCAAAATAATATGTGTCGAACTGACATATGTCTCAAGTTGGAGTTCACGGGGCTCATATCCACGGCCACCGCCTCGCGAAGCCTTCTGTTATGACAGCTATCAGGACCGGCAGTTACCAAACTGACAAGTGTAACACTGACATGTGACAAACTGACAGGAGACAAACTGACAGATGTCAATCTGATAGTGTCAAACTGACATCTGTCAAACTGACAAGTGACAGTGGGCAGTGCTAACTAGTCATTCTGGTACAGTTTCACCCCAAGGAGTTGAGCTCACAAGTTGCTTTCTTAGCAGCTAATAGTTGGAGTTCAGTCAGTAGGCTCTGCTTCAGGGCCACCGTCTCGCGTAGATTTCTGCTAAGGAAGCTATGAGTACAGACGGGTGTCAAAATGACAGGTGTTAACTGAAAGTATATAACTGAAACTGTCAAGCGCCGACAGGTGTCAAACTGCTGTCAGTGTCATACCAACAGGTGTCAATTTGACGGTGTCAAACTGTCAGGTGTCAATGTCATAGTCAAACCGACAGGTGTCCAACAGACAAATGTCAAACTGACAGGTGTCAAACCGACAGGTGTCAAACTGACAGGTGTCAAACTGACAGGTGTCAAACTGACAGGGGTCAATTTAACAGGTGTTAAATTGACAGGTGTCAAACAAACAGTTACAAACTGACGATTGTGAATCTGACATAGTCAAACAGACAGGTCTCAAACAGACAGGTGTCGAACTGACAAGTGTCAAACTGACGGTGTCAAACTGACAGGTGTCAAACTGACAGTCACAAACAGACGGGTGTGAATCTGACATAGTCAAACTGACAGGTGTCAAACTTACAGGTTTCAATCTGACATGTGTCAGCGGGCAGTGCTTGCCTGTCATTCTGGTACAGTTAGTTTCACCCGAAAGAGTTGAGCTCACAAGCTGCTTTTTAGCAGCTAAAAGTTGGATTTCAGTCATTGGTAGGCTCAGCTCCAGGGCCAACGTCTCACGGAGATTTTAGCTGTGGAAGCTATGAGGACAGACAGGTGTCAGAATGAAAGGTGCCAACTCACACTATATAAAAGAAACCGTCAAACTCTGACAGGTGTCAAACCGACGGTGTCAAACTGACAGCTGTCCATCTGATAGTGTCAAACTGACAGCTGTCAAAATGAAATGTGTCGAACTGACATATGTCTGACTGACAGATGTTAAAATACTGACCGGTGTCAAAATGATAGGTGTAAAGCTTAAAGTTTCAAATTGACAGTGCCAAACTGACAGTGTCAAACTGACAGTGTCAAACTGACAGTGTCAAACTGACAGTGTCAAACTGACAGTGTCAAACTGACAGTGTCAAACTGACAGTGTCAAACTGACAGTGTCAAACTGACAGTGTCAAACTGACAGGTTTCAAACTGACAGTCACAAACTGACAGGTGTTAAACTGACATTGTCAAACTGACAGGTGTCAGTACAGTTTCAGCCGAAGGAGTTGATCTCACAAGTTGCTTTTTTAGCAGATAAAAGTTGGAGTTTAGTCAGTAGGCTCTGCTCCAGGGCCACCGTCTCGCGTAGATTTCTGCTAAGGACGCTATGAGTACAAACGGGTGTCAAAATGACAGGTGTCAACTGACAGTATATAACTGAAACTGTCAATCGCCGACAGGTGTCAAACTGCTGTCAGTGTCATACCGACAGGTGTCAATTTGACGGTGTCAAACTGTCAGGTGTGAATAGTCAACTTGACAGGTCTCCAACAGACAGGTGTCAAACTGACAGGTGTCAAACAGACAGGTGTCAAACTGACATTGTCAAACTGACAGGTTTCAATCTGACATGAGTCAGTGGGCAGTGCTTTCCTGTCATTCTGGTAAAGTTTCACCCGAAGGAGTCTAGCTCACAAGCTGCTTTTTAGCAGCTAAAAGTTGGATTTCAGTCAGTAGTAGGTTCAGCTCCAGGGCCACCTTCTCACGGAGATTTCAGCTGTGGAAGCTATGTCAGACAGGTGTCAAAATGACAGGTGCCAACTGACAGTATATAACAGAAACCGTCACATGTCAGTGTGACACTTGTTAGTTTGGTAACTCTCGGTCCTGATAGCTGTCACAACAGAAAGCTTCGCGAGGCGGTGGCCGTCGATATGAGCCCCGTGAACTCCAACTTGAGATATATGTCAGTTCGACACATTTTATTTTGACAGCTGTCAGTTTGAAGACTGACGGCAGAGCCTACTGACTGAACTCCAACTTTCAGCTGCTAAAAAGCAACTTGTGAGCTCAACTCCTTGGGGTGAAACTGTACCAGAATGACTAGTTAGCACTGCCCACTGTCACTTGTCAGTTTGACACTATCAGATTGACATCTGTCAGTTTGTCACTTGTCAGTGTGACACTTGTCAGTTTGGTAGCTGTCAGGCCTGATAGCTGTCACAACAGAAAGCTTCGCGAGACGGTGGCCGTGGATATGAGCCCCGTGAACTCCAATTTACAGCTGTTAAAAAAGCAGCTCGCTGAGCTCAACTCATTGGCAAAACTGTACCATAATGACAGAAAAGCACTGCCCACTGACACATGTCAGATTGAAACCTTTCAGTTTGACACCCGTCTGTACTCATAGCTTCCTTAGCAGAAATCTACGCGAGACGGTGGCCCTGGAGCAGGGCCTACTGTTTGAACTCCAACTTTTAGCTGCTAAGAAAGCAACTTGTGAGCTCAACTCCTTGGGGTGAAACTGTACCAGAATTACTAGTTGGCACTGCCCACTGTCACTTGTCATTTTGACAACTGTCAGTTTGACACTATCAGATTGACAGCTGTCAGTTCGACACCGTCGGTTTGACACCTGTCGGAGTTTGACGGTTTCAGTTATATACTGTCAGTTGGCACTTGTAGTTTTGACGTCTGTCTGTCTTTATAGCTTCCACAGCTGAAATCTCCGTGAGAAGGTGGCCCTGGTGCTGAGCCTACTACTGACTGAAATCCAACTTTTAGCTGCTAAAAAGCAGCTTGTGAGCCAGACTCCTTCGGGTGAAACTGTACCAGAATGACCTGCCCACTGACTCATGTCAGATTGAAACCTGTCAATTTGACAATGTCAGTTTGACACCTGTCAATTTGACAATGTCAGTTTGACACCTGTCAGGTGTGAATCTGACATAGTCAAACTGACAGGTGCCAAACTGACAGGTGTCAAACTGACAGCTTTTAAACTGACAGGTTTCAAACCGACTGGTGTCAAACTGACTGGTGTCAAACTGACAGGTGTCAAACTGACAGGTGTCAAACTGACATTGTCAAACTGACAGGTTTCAATCTGACATGAGTCAGTGGGCAGTGCTTTCCTGTCATTCTGGTACAGTTTCACCCGAAGGAGTCTAGCTCACAAGCTGCTTTTTAGCAGCTAATAGTTGGATTTCAGTCAGTAGTAGGTTCAGCTCCAGGGCCACCTTCTTACGGAGATTTCAGCTGTGGAAGCTATGAGGTCAGACTGGTGTCAAAATGACAGGTGCCAACTGACAGTATATAACTGAAACCGTCAAACTCCGACAGGTGTCAAAGCGACGGTGTCAAACTGACAGCCGTCGGTCTTCAAACTGACAGCTGTCAAATTGAAATGTGTTGTACTGACATATGTCTAACTGACAGATGTTAAAATACTGACCGGTGTCAAAATGATTGGTGTAAAACTGACAGTTTCAAACCGAAGTGTCAAACTAACAGTGTCAAACTGACAGGTGTCAAACTGACAGGTTTCAAACTGACAGTCACAAACTGACAGGTGTTAAACTGACATAGACAAACTGACAGGTGTCAGTACAGTTTCACCTGAAGGAGTTGATCTCACAAGTTGCTTTTTTAGCAGCTAAAAGTTGGAGTTTAGTCAGTAGGCTCTGCTCCAGGGCCACCGTCTCGCGTAGATTTCTGCTAAGGAAGCTATGAGTACAGACGGGTGTCAAAATGACAGGTGTCAACTGACAGTATATAACTGAAACTGTCAATCGCCGACAGGTGTCAATTTGACGGTGTCAAACTGTCAGGTGTGAATAGTCAACTTGACAGCTCTCCAACAGACAGGTGTCAAACTGACAGGTGTCAAACAGACAGGTGTCAAACTGACATTGTCAAACTGACAGGTTTCAATCTGACATGAGTCAGTGGGCAGTGCTTTCCTGTCATTCTGGTAAAGTTTCACCCGAAGGAGTCTAGCTCACAAGCTGCTTTTTAGCAGCTAAAAGTTGGATTTCAGTCAGTAGTAGGTTCAGCTCCAGGGCCACCTTCTCACGGAGATTTCAGCTGTGGAAGCTATGTCAGACAGGTGTCAAAATGACAGGTGCCAACTGACAGTATATAACTGAAACCGTCACATGTCAGTGTGACACTTGTCAGTTTGGTAACTCTCAGTCTTGATAGCTGTCACAACAGAAACCTTCGCGAGGCGGTTGCCATCGATATGAGCCCCGTGAACTCCATATATGTCAGTTCGACACATTTTATTTTGACAGCTGTCAGTTTGAAGACTGACGGCAGAGCCTACTGACTGAACTCCAACTTTCAGCTGCTAAAAAGCAACTTGTGTGCTTAACTCCTTGGGGTGAAACTGTACCAGAATGACTAGTTAGCACTGCCCACTGTCACTTGTCAGTTTGACAGATGTCAGTTTGACACTATCAGATTGACATCTGTCAGTTTGTCACTTGTCAGTGTAACACTTGTCAGTTTGGTAACTGTCAGTCCTGATAGCTGTCACAACAGAAAGCTTCGCGAGACGGTGGCCGTGGATATGAGCCCCGTGAACTCCAATTTGCAGCTGTTAAAAAAGCAGCTCGCTGAGCTCAACTCATTGGCAAAACTGTACCATAATGACAGAAAAGCACTGCCCACTGACACATGTCAGATTGAAACCTGTCAGTTTGACACCTGTCAGTTTGACACCCGTCTGTACTCATAGCTTCCTTAGCAGAAATCTACGCGAGACGGTGGCCCTGGAGCAGGGCCTACTGTTTGAACTCCAACTTTTAGCTGCTAAGAAAGCAACTTGTGAGCTCAACTCCTTGGGGTGAAACTGTACCAGAATTACTAGTTAGCACTGCCCACTGTCACTTGTCATTTTGACAACTGTCAGTTTGACACTATCAGATTGACAGCTGTCAGTTCGACACCGTCGGTTTGACACCTGTCGGAGTTTGACGGTTTCAGTTATATACTGTCAGTTGGCACTTGTAGTTTTGACACCTGACTGTCTTTATAGCTTCCACAGCTGAAATCTCCGTGAGAAGGTGGCCCTGGTGCTGAGCCTACTACTGACTGAAATCCAACTTTTAGCTGCTAAAAAGCAGCTTGTGAGCCAGACTCCTTCGGGTGAAACTGTACCAGAATGACAGGAAAGTACTGCCCACTGACTCATGTCAGATTGAAACCTGTCAATTTGACAATGTCAGTTTGACACCTGTCAGTTTGACACTGTCCGTTTTACACCTATCATTTTGACACCGGTCAGTATTTTATCATCTCATTTGAAAGACAGTTTGAAACTGTCAGATTTACACATTTCATTTTGACAGCTGTCAGTTTGACACTATCAGTTTGACACTGTCAGTTTGAAACTGTCAGTTTTACACCTATCATTTTGACACCGATCAGTATTTTAACATCTGTCAGTTAGACATATGTCAGTTCGACACATGTTATTTTGACAGCTGTCAGTTTGAAGATTGACAGCTGTCAGTTTGACACTGTCAGTTTGACACTGTCAGTTTGACACTGTCAGTTTGACACTGTCAGTTTGACACTGTCAGTTTGACACTGTCAGTTTGACACTGTCAGTCTGACACTGTCAGTCTGACACTGTCAGTTTGACACTGTCAGTTTGAGACTTGTATGTTTGACTATGTCAGATTCACACCCGTCAGTTTGTGACTGTCAGTTTGACACCTGTCAGTTTGACTCCTGTCAGTTTGACACCTGTAAGATTGACACCTGTCAGTTTGACACTGACAGCAGTTTGACACCTGTCGGCGTTTGACAGTTTCAGTTATATACTGTCTGTTGACACCTGTCATTTTGACACCCGTCTGTACAAATAGATAGATAGATAGATAGATAGATAGATAAATCATTTATTTAGTGCACACAAAAGACACAGCACAACACACAAAATCTTAATTAAATTATTACAATTTTTATGTATGTTTAAAAACAAGGTGCCAACATAAAAAGAAAAAGGAAACCATACTTACGAAATAAAAGTCAAAGTGACACCAGTAACATTAGTTTTGACAATCAAAGATTACTATTATTATATACTGGTTGACAATCAAAACACAGTGCGGTGTGCGCCTCAAGGTTGCACCAAATGGGAGTCCAGCTCAGCACGTGTCAGGCAAATATACCTGACGCTGATATTCTGCTGGATCCCTGCAGTGACATATGGTCGCCAAGCAGACGTGATATGTTGGTGTTGTTACAGTGTTATGCGTAGAGTAATTCACGTAAGTATACCCGCAACTTTAATTTATTAGTTACAATAAAAACACATTTATATTTTATTACAATGGAAAAAGTTCCAGTTCTTAGGCGTGTTGAAAGTGTTATAAATTCGTTTTGATTACTTGGTTGGGTATTTATAAATTTAAATGTATAAAATAATAAACAATCTCACAATAACCAATAAATAAATGAGGGCGTAGGTCCAAATAAAGTAAATTTGGCTTCGGCTAGACTAAAATTAAATATGCTTACAATAAATAAATACACGTAGATAACATGTACACACAAAATATCCACAAGTCATTCAATTATTAAATACCTATATCCCTTGCTCACAGGTTTTGACCACGAGATACGCCAAATAGACAGCTCGGGAAGTACATGACAACCAGTTATATAATGGACGTGTTCAAAATAGTCATCCCCAGTTTTTTCTGTGATGCGATAAGAAACTGTCGCAATCGAACTCTGAAAGTTATAAGGCATTTAAGATTTCTTATCGGCGGGGGAATATTGTTCCAGCATTTGGATGCGGCGTATCTAAAACTTCCCCTGAAAGCCGCTGTCTTGTGCGAGTGAGTGGAGAGTTGCTGTGAGCACTGTCTACTCGCGCATTCTCTTCTACTAGCGATCCAGCTAAGTTTATTATACAGATATGTCGGCTGCTTGTACTTTATAACTCCAAAAAGTAGGCATGCCAAGTGGAACTTACGACGCGACCTCATCCTAAGGATTGAGTGATTATTAAAAAATGGTGTTACGTGACTTCTAGGTGGGATTGAGAAGCAGAATCGAGCGCAAGCGTTTTGCACTCTCTGAATCAGTCGATCAGTTCTTGCAAGCAGTCGAGGGCCAATAACTACGTCCGCATAGTTCAGATTGGACAGCACGAGAGACTCAGCCAGCTGGATCCGCAGCTCCTCTGAAAGATAAGGCCTTATCTTATAGAGGACCCTAAGCCGGTAAAAACAAGTTCGCACTGACTCTGACACATGCGCCTCATATCTTAACCCAGCGTCCATGTTCAGACCCAGATTACGGGCCTCACCGACTCGACTGACCGACTCACCCAGCAGGGCAACGTTGAGTGTTGCAGGCACTGCACTGATTTGGTTCTTGGTTCCAAACAGCATATATTTGGTTTTAGTAGGGTTAAGTACCAAACCATTATTTTCAGCCCAACATGCTATCCTGTCAAGATCATCGTTTAGATCCTTTATCGCAATGTCAAAGTCACTTGGTTTAAAAGAAATATAGACTTGTACGTCATCAGCATAAATATGGTAACTACATTGCTTCATGGCATTTATAATAGATTCCTTAGCAGAAATCTACGCGAGACGGTGGCCCTGGAGCAGAGCCTACTTATTGAACTCCAACTTTTAGCTGCTAAGAAAGCAACTTGTGAGCTCAACTTCTTCGGGTGAAACTGTACCAGAATGACTAATTAGCACTGCCCACTGTCACTTGTCAGTTTGACAGATGTCAGTTTGACACTATCAGATTGACATCTGTCAGTTTGTCACCTGTCAGTGTGACACTTGTCAGTTTCTTAAATGTCAGTCCTGATAGCTGTCACAACAGAAAGCTTCGCGAGACGGTGGCCGTGGACATGATCCCCGTGAACTCCAACTTGCAGCTGTTAAAAAAGCAGCTCGCTGAGCTCAACTCATTGGCAAAACTGTACCATAATGACAGAAAAGCACTGCCCACTGACAAATGTCAGACTGAAACCTGTCAGTTTGACACTGTCAGTTTGACACTGTCAGTTTGACACTGTCAGTTCGACACTGTCAGTTTTACACCTATTATTTTGACACTGGTCTTTTAACATCTGTCAGTTAGACATATGTCAGTTCGACACATTTCATTTTGACAACTGTCAGTTTGACACTATCAGATTGACAGCTGTCAGTTTGACACCGTCGGTTTGACACCTGTCCGAGTTTGACGGTTTCAATTATATACTGTCAGTTGGCACCTCTCCTGTACCAGAATGACTAGTTAGTACTGCCCACTGTCACTTGTCAGTTTTACAGATGTCAGTTGGACACTATCAGATAGAAAGCTGTCAGTTTGTCACCTGTCAGTGTGACACTTGTCAGTTTGTGTCCTAATAGCTATCACAACAGAAAGCTTCGCGAGACGGTGGCCGTGGATATGAGCCCCGTGAAATCCAACTTGCAGCTGTTAAAAAAGCAGCTCGCTAAGCTCAACTCATTGGCAAAACTGTACCATAATGACAGAAAAGCACTGCCCACTGACACATGTCAGATTGGAACCTGTCAGTTTGACACTGTCAGTTTGACACTGTCAGTTTGACATTGTCAGTTTGACACTGTCAGTTTGACACTGTCAGTTTGACACTGTCAGTTTGACACTGTCAGTCTGACACTGTCAGTTTGACACTGTCAGTTTGACACTGTCAGTTTGGCACTGTCAATTTGAAACTATAAGCTTTACACCTATCATTTTGACACCGGTCAGTATTTTAACATCTGTCAGTCAGACATATGTCAGTTCGACACATTTCATTTTGACAGCTGTCAGTTTGACACTATCAGATGGACAGCTGTCAGTTTGACACCGTCGGTTTGACACCTGTCAGAGTTTGACGGTTTCTATTATATAGTGTCAGTTGGCACCTTTCATTCTGACACCTGTCTGTCCTCATAGCTTCCACAGCTAAAATCTCCGTGAGACGGTGGCCCTGGAGCTGAGCCTACCAATGACTGAAATCCAACTTTTAGCTGCTAAAAAGCAGCTTGTGAGCTCAACTCTTTCGGGTGAAACTAACTGTACCAGAATGACAGGCAAGCACTGCCATCTGCCACATGTCAGATTGAAACCTGTCAGTTTGACACCTGTCAGTTTGACTATGTCAGATTCACACCCGTCTGTTTGTGACTGTCAGTTTGACACCTGTCAGTTTGACAGCGTCAGTTTGACACTTGTCAGTTTGACACCTGTCAGTTTGACACTTGTCAGTTTGACACCTGTCATTTTGACACCTGTCAGATTGACACCTGTCATTTTGACACATGTCAGTTCGACACCTGTCTGTTTGAGACCTGTCTGTTTGACTTTGTCAGATTCACAATCGTCAGTTTGTAACTGTTTGTTTGACACCTGTCAATTTAACACCTGTTACATTGACCCCTGTCAGTTTGACACCTGTCAGTTTGACACCTGTTGGTATGACACTGACAGCAGTTTGACACCTGTCGGCGCTTGACAGTTTCAGTTATATACTGTCAGTTGGCACCTGTCATTTTGACACCTGTCTGTCCTCATAGCTTCCACAGCTGAATCTCCGTGAGACGGTGGCCCTGGAGCTGAGCCTACCAATGACTGAAAACCAACTTTTAGCTGCTAAAAAGCAGCTTGTGAGCTCAACTCTTTCGGGCGAAACTGTACCAGGATGACAGGAAAGCACTGCCCACTGACACAAGTAAGATTGAAACCTTTCAGTTTGACACATGTCAGTTTGAGACTTGTCTGTTTGACTATGTCAGATTCACACCCGTCAGTTTGACACATGTCAGTTTGAGACTTGTATGTTTGACTATGTCAGATTCACACCCGTCAGTTTGTGACTGTCAGTTTGACACCTGTCAGTTTGACTCCTGTCAGTTTGACACCTGTAAGATTGACACCTGTCAGTTTGACACTGACAGCAGTTTGACACCTGTCGGCGTTTGACAGTTTCAGTTATATACTGTCAGTTGACACCTGTCATTTTGACACTCGTCTGTACAAATAGATTCCTTAGCAGAAATCTACGCGAGACGGTGGCCCTGGAGCAGAGCCTACTGATTGAACTCCAACTTTTAGCTGCTAAGAAAGCAACTTGTGAGCTCAACTTCTTCGGGTGAAACTGTACCAGAATGACTAATTAGCACTGCCCACTGTCACTTGTCAGTTTGACAGATGTCAGTTTGACACTATCAGATTGACATCTGTCAGTTTGTCACCTGTCAGTGTGACACTTGTCAGTTTCTTAAATGTCAGTCCTGATAGCTGTCACAACAGAAAGCTTCGCGAGACGGTGGCCGTGGACATGATCCCCGTGAACTCCAACTTGCAGCTGTTAAAAAAGCAGCTCGCTGAGCTCAACTCATTGGCAAAACTGTACCATAATGACAGAAAAGCACTGCCCACTGACAAATGTCAGACTGAAACCTGTCAGTTTGACACTGTCAGTTTGACACTGTCAGTTTGACACTGTCAGTTCGACACTGTCAGTTTTACACCTATTATTTTGACACTGGTCTTTTAACATCTGTCAGTTAGACATATGTCAGTTCGACACATTTCATTTTGACAACTGTCAGTTTGACACTATCAGATTGACAGCTGTCAGTTTGACACCGTCGGTTTGACACCTGTCCGAGTTTGACGGTTTCAATTATATACTGTCAGTTGGCACCTCTCCTGTACCAGAATGACTAGTTAGTACTGCCCACTGTCACTTGTCAGTTTTACAGATGTCAGTTGGACACTATCAGATAGAAAGCTGTCAGTTTGTCACCTGTCAGTGTGACACTTGTCAGTTTGTGTCCTAATAGCTGTCACAACAGAAAGCTTCGCGAGACGGTGGCCGTGGATATGAGCCCCGTGAAATCCAACTTGCAGCTGTTAAAAAAGCAGCTCGCTAAGCTCAACTCATTGGCAAAACTGTACCATAATGACAGAAAAGCACTGCCCACTGACACATGTCAGATTGGAACCTGTCAGTTTGACACTGTCAGTTTGACACTGTCAGTTTGACACTGTCAGTTTGACACTGTCAGTTTGACACTGTCAGTTTGTCATTTTGACAGCTGTCAGTTTGACACTATCAGATTGACAGCTGTCAGTTTGACAGCGTCGGTTTGACACCTGTCGGGTTTCAGTTATATACAGTCAGTTGGCACCTGTCATTTTGAAACCTGTCTGACCTCATAGCTTCCACAGCTAAAATCTTCGGGAGACGGTGGCCCTGGAGCAGAGCCTACTGACTGAACTCCAACTTTTAGCTGCTAAAAAGCAACTTGTGAGCTCAACTCCTTGGGGTGAAACTGTACCAGAATGACTAGTTAGCAATGCCCACTGTCACTTGTCAGTTTGACAGATGTCAGTTTGACACTATCAGATTGACATCTGTCAGTTTGTTACCTGTCAGTTTGACACCTGTCAGTTTGGCTATGTCAGTCCTGTTAGCTGTCACAACAGAAAGCTTCGCGAGACGGTGGCCGTGGATATGAGCCCCGTGAACTCCAATTTGCAGCTGTTAAAAAAGCAGCTCGCTGAGCTCAACTCATTGGCAAAACTGTACCACAATGAGAAAAGCACTGCCCACTGACACGTGTCAGATTGAAACCTGTCAGTTTGACACTGTCAGTTTGACACTGTCAGTTTGACACTGTCAGTTTGACACTGTCAGTTTGACACTGTCAGTTTGACACTGTCAGTTTGACACTGTCAGTTTGACACTGTCAGTTTGACACTGTCAGTTTGACACTGTCAGTTTGACACTGTCAGTTTGACACTGTCAGTTTGACACTGTCAGTTTGACACTGTCAGTTTGACACTGTCAGTTTGACACTGTCAGTTTGACACTGTCAGTTTGACACTGTCAGTTTGACACTGTCAGTTTGACACTGTCAGTTTGACACTGTCAGTTTGACACTGTCAGTTTGACACTGTCAGTTTGACACTGTCAGTTTGACACTGTCAGTTTGACACTGTCAGTTTGACACTGTCAGTTTGACACTGTCAGTTTGACACTGTCAGTTTGACACTGTCAGTTTGACACTGTCAGTTTGACACTGTCAGTTTGACACTGTCAGTTTGACACTGTCAGTTTGACACTGTCAGTTTGACACTGTCAGTTTGATACTGTCAGTTTGACACTATCAGATTGACATCTGTCAGTTTGTCACATGTCAGTGTGACACTTGTCAGTTTGGTAACTGCCGGTCCTGATAGCTGTCACAACAGAAAGCTTCGCGAGGCGGTGGCCGTGGATATGAGCCCCGTGAACTCCAACTTGACACATATGTCAGTTCGACACATTTTATTTTGACAGCTGTCAGTTTGAAGACTGACGGCTGTCAGTTTGACACCGTCGGTTTGACACCTGTCGGAGTTTGACGGTTTCAGTTATATACTGTCAGTTGACACCTCTCATTTTGACACCCGTCTGTACTTATAGCTTCCACAGCAGAAATCTACGCGAGACGGTGGCCCTGGAGCAGAGCCTACTGACTGAACTCCAACTTTTAGCTGCTAAAAAGCAACTTGTGAGCTCAACTCCTTGGGGTGAAACTGTACCAGAATGACTAGTTAGCACTGCCCACTGTCACTTTTCAGTTTGACAGATGTCAGTTTGACACTTTCAGATTGACATCTGTCAGTTTGTCACTTGTCAGTGTGACACATGTCAGTTTGGTAACTGTCAGTCCTGATAGCTGTCACAACAGAAAGCTTCGCGAGACGGTGGCCGTGGATATGAGCCCCGTGAACTCCAACTTGAGATATATGTCAGTTCGACACATTTTATTTTGACAGCTGTCAGTTTGAAGACTGACGGCAGAGCCTACTGACTGAACTCCAACTTTCAGCTGCTAAAAAGCAACTTGTGAGCTCAACTCCTTGGGGTGAAACTGTACCAGAATGACTAGTTAGCACTGCCCACTGTCACTTGTCTGATTGAAACCTGTCAATTTGACAATGTCAGTTTGACACCTGTCAGTTTGACACCTGTCAGTTTGTGACAGTCAGTTTGAAAACTGTCAGTTTTTGACTGTCAGTTTGAAACCTGTCAGTTTGACACCTGTCAGTTTGACACTGTCCGTTTTACACCTACATTTTGACACCAGTCAGTATTTTATAATCTCATTTGAAAGGCAGTTTGAAACTGTCAGATTTACACATTTCATTTTGACAGCTGTCAGTTGTCAATCTGATAGTGTCAAACTGACATTTGTCAAACTGACAAGTGACAGTGGGCAGTGCTAACTAGTCATTCTGGTACAGTTTCACCCCAAGGAGTTGAGCTCACAAGTTGCTTTTTAGCAGCTAAAAGTTGGAGTTTAGTCAGTAGGCTCTGCTCCAGGACCACCGTCTCGCGTAGATTTCTGCTGTGGAAGCTATGAGTACAGACAGGTGTCAAAATGAGAGGTGTCAACTGACAGTATATAACTCAAACTGTCAAACGCCGACAGGTGTCAAACTGCTGTCAGTGTCATACCGACAGGTGTCAATTTGACGGTGTGAATCTGACATAGTCAAACACAAGTCTCAAACTGACAGGTGTCAATCTGATGAGTCAAACTGACAGCTGTCAAAATGACATGTGTCGAACTGACATATGTCTAACTGACAGATGTTAAAATTCTGATCGGTGTCAAAATGATAGGTGTAAAACTGACAGTTTCAAACCGAAGTGTCAAACTGACAGTGTCAAACTGACAGTGTCAAACTGACAGTGTCAAACTGACAGGTGTCAAACTGACAGGTTTCAAACTGACAGTCACAAACTGACAGGTGTTAAACTGACATTGTCAAACTGACAGGTGTCAGTACAGTTTCAGCCGAAGGAGTTGATCTCACAAGTTGCTTTTTTAGCAGATAAAAGTTGGAGTTTAGTCAGTAGGCTCTGCTCCAGGGCCACCGTCTTGCGTAGATTTCTGCTAAGGACGCTATGAGTACAAACGGGTGTCAAAATGACAGGTGTCAACTGACAGTATATAACTGAAACTGTCAATCGCCGACAGGTGTCAAACTGCTGTCAGTGTCATACTGACAGGTGTCAATTTGACGGTGTCAAACTGTCAGGTGTGAATAGTCAACTTGACAGGTCTCCAACAGACAGGTGTCAAACTGACAGGTGTCAAACAGACAGGTGTCAAACCGACATTGTCAAACTGACAGGTTTCAATCTGACATGAGTCAGTGGGCAGTGCTTTCCTGTCATTCTGGTAAAGTTTCACCCGAAGGAGTCTAGCTCACAAGCTGCTTTTTAGCAGCTAAAAGTTGGATTTCAGTCAGTAGTAGGTTCAGCTCCAGGGCCACCTTCTCACGGAGATTTCAGCTGTGGAAGCTATGTCAGACAGGTGTCAAAATGACAGGTGCCAACTGACAGTATATAACAGAAACCGTCACATGTCAGTGTGACACTTGTTAGTTTGGTAACTCTCGGTCCTGATAGCTGTCACAACAGAAAGCTTCGCGAGGCGGTGGCCGTCGATATGAGCCCCGTGAACTCCAACTTGAGATATATGTCAGTTCGACACATTTTATTTTGACAGCTGTCAGTTTGAAGACTGACGGCAGAGCCTACTGACTGAACTCCAACTTTCAGCTGCTAAAAAGCAACTTGTGAGCTCAACTCCTTGGGGTGAAACTGTACCAGAATGACTAGTTAGCACTGCCCACTGTCACTTGTCAGTTTGACACTATCAGATTGACATCTGTCAGTTTGTCACTTGTCAGTGTGACACTTGTCAGTTTGGTAGCTGTCAGGCCTGATAGCTGTCACAACAGAAAGCTTCGCGAGACGGTGGCCGTGGATATGAGCCCCGTGAACTCCAATTTACAGCTGTTAAAAAAGCAGCTCGCTGAGCTCAACTCATTGGCAAAACTGTACCATAATGACAGAAAAGCACTGCCCACTGACACATGTCAGATTGAAACCTTTCAGTTTGACACCCGTCTGTACTCATAGCTTCCTTAGCAGAAATCTACGCGAGACGGTGGCCCTGGAGCAGGGCCTACTGTTTGAACTCCAACTTTTAGCTGCTAAGAAAGCAACTTGTGAGCTCAACTCCTTGGGGTGAAACTGTACCAGAATTACTAGTTGGCACTGCCCACTGTCACTTGTCATTTTGACAACTGTCAGTTTGACACTATCAGATTGACAGCTGTCAGTTCGACACCGTCGGTTTGACACCTGTCGGAGTTTGACGGTTTCAGTTATATACTGTCAGTTGGCACTTGTAGTTTTGACACCTGTCTGTCTTTATAGCTTCCACAGCTGAAATCTCCGTGAGAAGGTGGCCCTGGTGCTGAGCCTACTACTGACTGAAATCCAACTTTTAGCTGCTAAAAAGCAGCTTGTGAGCCAGACTCCTTCGGGTGAAACTGTACCAGAATGACCTGCCCACTGACTCATGTCAGATTGAAACCTGTCAATTTGACAATGTCAGTTTGACACCTGTCAATTTGACAATGTCAGTTTGACACCTGTCAGGTGTGAATCTGACATAGTCAAACTGACAGGTGCCAAACTGACAGGTGTCAAACTGACAGGTTTTAAACTGACAGGTTTCAAACCGACTGGTGTCAAACTGACTGGTGTCAAACTGACAGGTGTCAAACTGACAGGTGTCAAACTGACATTGTCAAACTGACAGGTTTCAATCTGACATGAGTCAGTGGGCAGTGCTTTCCTGTCATTCTGGTACAGTTTCACCCGAAGGAGTCTAGCTCACAAGCTGCTTTTTAGCAGCTAATAGTTGGATTTCAGTCAGTAGTAGGTTCAGCTCCAGGGCCACCTTCTTACGGAGATTTCAGCTGTGGAAGCTATGAGGTCAGACTGGTGTCAAAATGACAGGTGCCAACTGACAGTATATAACTGAAACCGTCAAACTCCGACAGGTGTCAAAGCGACGGTGTCAAACTGACAGCCGTCGGTCTTCAAACTGACAGCTGTCAAATTGAAATGTGTTGTACTGACATATGTCTAACTGACAGATGTTAAAATACTGACCGGTGTCAAAATGATTGGTGTAAAACTGACAGTTTCAAACCGAAGTGTCAAACTAACAGTGTCAAACTGACAGGTGTCAAACTGACAGGTTTCAAACTGACAGTCACAAACTGACAGGTGTTAAACTGACATAGACAAACTGACAGGTGTCAGTACAGTTTCACCCGAAGGAGTTGATCTCACAAGTTGCTTTTTTAGCAGCTAAAAGTTGGAGTTTAGTCAGTAGGCTCTGCTCCAGGGCCACCGTCTCGCGTAGATTTCTGCTAAGGAAGCTATGAGTACAGACGGGTGTCAAAATGACAGGTGTCAACTGACAGTATATAACTGAAACTGTCAATCGCCGACAGGTGTCAATTTGACGGTGTCAAACTGTCAGGTGTGAATAGTCAACTTGACAGGTCTCCAACAGACAGGTGTCAAACTGACAGGTGTCAAACAGACAGGTGTCAAACTGACATTGTCAAACTGACAGGTTTCAATCTGACATGAGTCAGTGGGCAGTGCTTTCCTGTCATTCTGGTAAAGTTTCACCCGAAGGAGTCTAGCTCACAAGCTGCTTTTTAGCAGCTAAAAGTTGGATTTCAGTCAGTAGTAGGTTCAGCTCCAGGGCCACCTTCTCACGGAGATTTCAGCTGTGGAAGCTATGTCAGACAGGTGTCAAAATGACAGGTGCCAACTGACAGTATATAACTGAAACCGTCACATGTCAGTGTGACACTTGTCAGTTTGGTAACTCTCAGTCTTGATAGCTGTCACAACAGAAACCTTCGCGAGGCGGTTGCCATCGATATGAGCCCCGTGAACTCCATATATGTCAGTTCGACACATTTTATTTTGACAGCTGTCAGTTTGAAGACTGACGGCAGAGCCTACTGACTGAACTCCAACTTTCAGCTGCTAAAAAGCAACTTGTGTGCTTAACTCCTTGGGGTGAAACTGTACCAGAATGACTAGTTAGCACTGCCCACTGTCACTTGTCAGTTTGACAGATGTCAGTTTGACACTATCAGATTGACATCTGTCAGTTTGTCACTTGTCAGTGTAACACTTGTCAGTTTGGTAACTGTCAGTCCTGATAGCTGTCACAACAGAAAGCTTCGCGAGACGGTGGCCGTGGATATGAGCCCCGTGAACTCCAATTTGCAGCTGTTAAAAAAGCAGCTCGCTGAGCTCAACTCATTGGCAAAACTGTACCATAATGACAGAAAAGCACTGCCCACTGACACATGTCAGATTGAAACCTGTCAGTTTGACACCCGTCTGTACTCATAGCTTCCTTAGCAGAAATCTACGCGAGACGGTGGCCCTGGAGCAGGGCCTACTGTTTGAACTCCAACTTTTAGCTGCTAAGAAAGCAACTTGTGAGCTCAACTCCTTGGGGTGAAACTGTACCAGAATTACTAGTTAGCACTGCCCACTGTCACTTGTCATTTTGACAACTGTCAGTTTGACACTATCAGATTGACAGCTGTCAGTTCGACACCGTCGGTTTGACACCTGTCGGAGTTTGACGGTTTCAGTTATATACTGTCAGTTGGCACTTGTAGTTTTGACACCTGACTGTCTTTATAGCTTCCACAGCTGAAATCTCCGTGAGAAGGTGGCCCTGGTGCTGAGCCTACTACTGACTGAAATCCAACTTTTAGCTGCTAAAAAGCAGCTTGTGAGCCAGACTCCTTCGGGTGAAACTGTACCAGAATGACAGGAAAGTACTGCCCACTGACTCATGTCAGATTGAAACCTGTCAATTTGACAATGTCAGTTTGACACCTGTCAGTTTGACACTGTCCGTTTTACACCTATCATTTTGACACCGGTCAGTATTTTATCATCTCATTTGAAAGACAGTTTGAAACTGTCAGATTTACACATTTCATTTTGACAGCTGTCAGTTTGACACTATCAGTTTGACACTGTCAGTTTGAAACTGTCAGTTTTACACCTATCATTTTGACACCGATCAGTATTTTAACATCTGTCAGTTAGACATATGTCAGTTCGACACATGTTATTTTGACAGCTGTCAGTTTGAAGATTGACAGCTGTCAGTTTGACACTGTCAGTTTGACACTGTCAGTTTGACACTGTCAGTTTGACACTGTCAGTTTGACACTGTCAGTTTGACACTGTCAGTCTGACACTGTCAGTCTGACACTGTCAGTTTGACACTGTCAGTTTGAGACTTGTATGTTTGACTATGTCAGATTCACACCCGTCAGTTTGTGACTGTCAGTTTGACACCTGTCAGTTTGACTCCTGTCAGTTTGACACCTGTAAGATTGACACCTGTCAGTTTGACACTGACAGCAGTTTGACACCTGTCGGCGTTTGACAGTTTCAGTTATATACTGTCTGTTGACACCTGTCATTTTGACACCCGTCTGTACAAATAGATAGATAGATAGATAGATAGATAGATAAATCATTTATTTAGTGCACACAAAAGACACAGCACAACACACAAAATCTTAATTAAATTATTACAATTTTTATGTATGTTTAAAAACAAGGTGCCAACATAAAAAGAAAAAGGAAACCATACTTACGAAATAAAAGTCAAAGTGACACCAGTAACATTAGTTTTGACAATCAAAGATTACTATTATTATATACTGGTTGACAATCAAAACACAGTGCGGTGTGCGCCTCAAGGTTGCACCAAATGGGAGTCCAGCTCAGCACGTGTCAGGCAAATATACCTGACGCTGATATTCTGCTGGATCCCTGCAGTGACATATGGTCGCCAAGCAGACGTGATATGTTGGTGTTGTTACAGTGTTATGCGTAGAGTAATTCACGTAAGTATACCCGCAACTTTAATTTATTAGTTACAATAAAAAAACATTTATATTTTATTACAATGGAAAAAGTTCCAGTTCTTAGGCGTGTTGAAAGTGTTATAAATTCGTTTTGATTACTTGGTTGGGTATTTATAAATTTAAATGTATAAAATAATAAACAATCTCACAATAACCAATAAATAAATGAGGGCGTAGGTCCAAATAAAGTAAATTTGGCTTCGGCTAGACTAAAATTAAATATGCTTACAATAAATAAATACACGTAGATAACATGTACACACAAAATATCCACAAGTCATTCAATTATTAAATACCTATATCCCTTGCTCACAGGTTTTGACCACGAGATACGCCAAATAGACAGCTCGGGAAGTACATGACAACCAGTTATATAATGGACGTGTTCAAAATAGTCATCCCCAGTTTTTTCTGTGATGCGATAAGAAACTGTCGCAATCGAACTCTGAAAGTTATAAGGCATTTAAGATTTCTTATCGGCGGGGGAATATTGTTCCAGCATTTGGATGCGGCGTATCTAAAACTTCCCCTGAAAGCCGCTGTCTTGTGCGAGTGAGTGGAGAGTTGCTGTGAGCACTGTCTACTCGCGCATTCTCTTCTACTAGCGATCCAGCTAAGTTTATTATACAGATATGTCGGCTGCTTGTACTTTATAACTCCAAAAAGTAGGCATGCCAAGTGGAACTTACGACGCGACCTCATCCTAAGGATTGAGTGATTATTAAAAAATGGTGTTACGTGACTTCTAGGTGGGATTGAGAAGCAGAATCGAGCGCAAGCGTTTTGCACTCTCTGAATCAGTCGATCAGTTCTTGCAAGCAGTCGAGGGCCAATAACTACGTCCGCATAGTTCAGATTGGACAGCACGAGAGACTCAGCCAGCTGGATCCGCAGCTCCTCTGAAAGATAAGGCCTTATCTTATAGAGGACCCTAAGCCGGTAAAAACAAGTTCGCACTGACTCTGACACATGCGCCTCATATCTTAACCCAGCGTCCATGTTCAGACCCAGATTACGGGCCTCACCGACTCGACTGACCGACTCACCCAGCAGGGCAACGTTGAGTGTTGCAGGCACTGCACTGATTTGGTTCTTGGTTCCAAACAGCATATATTTGGTTTTAGTAGGGTTAAGTACCAAACCATTATTTTCAGCCCAACATGCTATCCTGTCAAGATCATCGTTTAGATCCTTTATCGCAATGTCAAAGTCACTTGGTTTAAAAGAAATATAGACTTGTACGTCATCAGCATAAATATGGTAACTACATTGCTTCATGGCATTTATAATAGATTCCTTAGCAGAAATCTACGCGAGACGGTGGCCCTGGAGCAGAGCCTACTTATTGAACTCCAACTTTTAGCTGCTAAGAAAGCAACTTGTGAGCTCAACTTCTTCGGGTGATACTGTACCAGAATGACTAATTAGCACTGCCCACTGTCACTTGTCAGTTTGACAGATGTCAGTTTGACACTATCAGATTGACATCTGTCAGTTTGTCACCTGTCAGTGTGACACTTGTCAGTTTCTTAAATGTCAGTCCTGATAGCTGTCACAACAGAAAGCTTCGCGAGACGGTGGCCGTGGACATGATCCCCGTGAACTCCAACTTGCAGCTGTTAAAAAAGCAGCTCGCTGAGCTCAACTCATTGGCAAAACTGTACCATAATGACAGAAAAGCACTGCCCACTGACAAATGTCAGACTGAAACCTGTCAGTTTGACACTGTCAGTTTGACACTGTCAGTTTGACACTGTCAGTTCGACACTGTCAGTTTTACACCTATTATTTTGACACTGGTCTTTTAACATCTGTCAGTTAGACATATGTCAGTTCGACACATTTCATTTTGACAACTGTCAGTTTGACACTATCAGATTGACAGCTGTCAGTTTGACACCGTCGGTTTGACACCTGTCCGAGTTTGACGGTTTCAATTATATACTGTCAGTTGGCACCTCTCCTGTACCAGAATGACTAGTTAGTACTGCCCACTGTCACTTGTCAGTTTTACAGATGTCAGTTGGACACTATCAGATAGAAAGCTGTCAGTTTGTCACCTGTCAGTGTGACACTTGTCAGTTTGTGTCCTAATAGCTGTCACAACAGAAAGCTTCGCGAGACGGTGGCCGTGGATATGAGCCCCGTGAAATCCAACTTGCAGCTGTTAAAAAAGCAGCTCGCTAAGCTCAACTCATTGGCAAAACTGTACAATAATGACAGAAAAGCACTGCCCACTGACACATGTCAGATTGGAACCTGTCAGTTTGACACTGTCAGTTTGACACTGTCAGTTTGACATTGTCAGTTTGACACTGTCAGTTTGACACTGTCAGTTTGACACTGTCAGTTTGACACTGTCAGTCTGACACTGTCAGTTTGACACTGTCAGTTTGACACTGTCAGTTTGGCACTGTCAATTTGAAACTATAAGCTTTACACCTATCATTTTGACACCGGTCAGTATTTTAACATCTGTCAGTCAGACATATGTCAGTTCGACACATTTCATTTTGACAGCTGTCAGTTTGACACTATCAGATGGACAGCTGTCAGTTTGACACCGTCGGTTTGACACCTGTCAGAGTTTGACGGTTTCTATTATATAGTGTCAGTTGGCACCTTTCATTCTGACACCTGTCTGTCCTCATAGCTTCCACAGCTAAAATCTCCGTGAGACGGTGGCCCTGGAGCTGAGCCTACCAATGACTGAAATCCAACTTTTAGCTGCTAAAAAGCAGCTTGTGAGCTCAACTCTTTCGGGTGAAACTAACTGTACCAGAATGACAGGCAAGCACTGCCATCTGCCACATGTCAGATTGAAACCTGTCAGTTTGACACCTGTCAGTTTGACTATGTCAGATTCACACCCGTCTGTTTGTGACTGTCAGTTTGACACCTGTCAGTTTGACAGCGTCAGTTTGACACTTGTCAGTTTGACACTTGTCAGTTTGACACCTGTCAGTTTGACACTTGTCAGTTTGACACCTGTCATTTTGACACCTGTCAGATTGACACCTGTCATTTTGACACATGTCAGTTCGACACCTGTCTGTTTGAGACCTGTCTGTTTGACTTTGTCAGATTCACAATCGTCAGTTTGTAACTGTTTGTTTGACACCTGTCAATTTAACACCTGTTACATTGAACCCTGTCAGTTTGACACCTGTCAGTTTGACACCTGTTGGTATGACACTGACAGCAGTTTGACACCTGTCGGCGCTTGACAGTTTCAGTTATATACTTTCAGTTAACACCTGTCATTTTGACACCCGTCTGTACTCATAGCTTCCTTAGCAGAAATCTACGCGAGACGGTGGCCCTGGAGCTGAACCTACTACTGACTGAAATCCAACTTTTAGCTGCTAAACAGCAGCTTGTGAGCTAGAATACTTTGGGTGAAACTGTACCAGAATGACAGGAAAGCACTGCCCATTGACTCATGTCAGATTGAAACCTGTCAGTTTGACAAGTCAGTTTAACACCTGTCAGTTTGTGACTGTCAGTTTTACACCTATGTACAGACGGGTGTCAAAATGAGAGGTGTCAACTGACAGTATATAACTGAAACCGTCAAACTCCGACAGGTGTCAAACCGACGGTGTCAAACTGACAGCCGTCAGTCTTCAAACTGACAGCTGTCAAAATAAAATGTATCGAACTGACATATGTGTCAAGTTGGAGTTCACGGGGCTCATATCCACGGCCACCTCCTCGCGAAGCTTTCTGTTGTGACAGCTATCAGGACTGACAGTTACCAAACTGACAAGTGTCACACTGACAAGTGACAAACTGACAGATCTCAATCTGATAAAGTGAAACTGACAAGTTACAGTGGGCAGTGCTAACTAGTCATTCTGGTACAGTTTCACCCCAAGGAGTTGAGCTCACAAGTTGCTTTTAGCAGCTAAAAGTTGGAGTTCAGTCAGTAGGCTCTGCTCCAGGGCCACCGTCTCGCGTAGATTTCTGCTGTGGAAGCTATGAGTACAGACGGGTGTCAAAATGAGAGGTGTCAACTGACAGTATATAACTGAAACCGTCAAACTCCGACAGGTGTCAAACCGACGGTGTCAAACTGACAGCCGTCAGTCTTCAAACTGACAGCTGTCAAAATAATATGTGTCGAACTGACATATGTCTCAAGTTGGAGTTCACGGGGCTCATATCCACGGCCACCGCCTCGCGAAGCCTTCTGTTGTGACAGCTATCAGGACCGGCAGTTACCAAACTGACAAGTGTCACACTGACATGTGACAAACTGACAGATGTCAATCTGATAGTGTCAAACTGATAGTGTCAAACTGACAGTGTCAAACTGACAGTGTCAAACTGACAGTGTCAAACTGACAGTGTCAAACTGACAGTGTCAAACTGACAGTGTCAAACTGACAGGTTTCAATCTGACACGTGTCAGTGGGCAGTGCTTTTCTGTCATTGTGGTACAGTTTTGCCAATGAGATGAGCTCAGCGAGCTGCTTTTTTAACAGCTGCAAATTGGAGTTCACGGGGCTCATATCCACGGCCACCGTCTCGCGTAGATTTCTGCTGTGGAAGCTATGAGTACAGACGGGTGTCAAAATGAGAGGTGTCAACTGACAGTATATAACTGAAACCGTCAAACTCCGACAGGTGTCAAACCGACGGTGTCAAACTGACAGCCGTCAGTCTTCAAACTGACAGCTGTCAAAATAATATGTGTCGAACTGACATATGTCTCAAGTTGGAGTTCACGGGGCTCATATCCACGGCCACCGCCTCGCGAAGCCTTCTGTTGTGACAGCTATCAGGACCGGCAGTTACCAAACTGACAAGTGTCACAATGACATGTGACAAACTGACAGATGTCAATCTGATAGTGTCAAACTGATAGTGTCAAACTGACAGTGTCAAACTGACAGTGTCAAACTCACAGTGTCAAACTGACAGGTTTCAATCTGACACGTGTCAGTGGGCAGTGCTTTTCTGTCATTGTGGTACAGTTTTGCCAATGAGATGAGCTCAGCGAGCTGCTTTTTTAACAGCTGCAAATTGGAGTTCACGGGGCTCATATCCACGGCCACCGTCTCGCGAAGCTTTCTGTTGTGACAGCTAACAGGACTGACATAGCCAAACTGGCAGGTGTCAAACTGACAGGTGTCAAACTGACAGGAGTCAAACTGACAGGTAACAAACTGACAGATGTCAATCTGATAGTGTCAAACTGACATCTGTCAAACTGACAAGTGACAGTGGGCAGTGCTAACTAGTCATTCTGGTACAGTTTCACCCCAAGGAGTTGAGCTCACAAGTTGCTTTTTAGCAGCTAAAAGTTGGAGTTCAGTCAGTAGGCTCTGCTCCAGGGCCACCGTCTCCCGAAGATTTTAGCTGTGGAAGCTATGAGGTCAGACAGGTTTCAAAATGACAGGTGCCAACTGACTGTATATAACTGAAACCCGACAGGTGTCAAACCGACGCTGTCAAACTGACAGCTGTCAATCTGATAGTGTCAAACTGACAGCTGTCAAAATGAAATGTGTCGACCTGACATAATGTCTAACTGACAGATGTTAGAATACTGACCGGTGTCAAAAGGATAGGTGTAAAACTGACAGTCACAAACTGACAGGTGTTAAACTGACTTGTCAAACTGACAGGTTTCAATCTGACATGAGTCAATGGGCAGTGCTTTCCTGTCATTCTGGTACAGTTTCACCCAAAGTATTCTAGCTCACAAGCTGCTGTTTAGCAGCTAAAAGTTGGATTTCAGTCAGTAGTAGGTTCAGCTCCAGGGCCACCTTCTCACGGAGATTTCAGCTGTGGAAGCTATGAGGTCAGACAGGTGCCAAAATGACAGGTGCCAACTGACAGTATATAACTGAAACCATCAAACTCCGACAGGTGTCAAACCGACGGTGTCAAACTGACAGATGTCAATCTGATGTGTCAAACTGACAGCTGTCAAAATGAAATGTGACGAACTGACATATGTATAACTGACAGATGTTAAAATACTGACCGGTGTCAAAATGATAGGTGTAAAACTGACAGTGTCAAACTGACAGTGTCAAACTGACAGTGTCAAACTGACAGGTTTCAATCTGACATGTGTCAGTGGGCAGTGCTTTTCTGTCATTATGGTACAGTTTTGCCAATGAGTTAAGCTCAGCGAGCTGCTTTTTTAACAGCTGCAAATTGGAGTTCACGGGGCTCATATCCACGGCCACCGTCTCGCGAAGCTTTCTGTTGTGACAGCTATCAGGACTGACAGTTACCAAACTGACATGTGTCACACTGACAAGTGACAAACTGACAGATGTCAATCTGAAAGTGTCAAACTGACAAGTGACAGTGGGCAGTGCTAACTAGTCATTCTGGTACAGTTTCACCCGAAGGAGTCTAGCTCACAAGCTGCTTTTTAGCAGCTTAAAGTTGGATTTTAGTCAGTAGTAGGTTCAGCTCCAGGGCCACCTTCTTAAGGAGATTTCAGCTGTGGAAGCTGTGAGGTCAGACAGGTGTCAAAATGACAGGTGCCAACTGAAAGTATATAACTGAAACCGTCAAACTCCGACAGGTGTCAAACTGACAGCCGTCAGTCTTTAAACTGACAGCTGTCAAAATAATATGTGTCGAACTGACATATGTCTCAAGTTGGAGTTCACGGGGCTCATATCCACGGCCACCGCCTCGCGAAGCCTTCTGTTATGACAGCTATCAGGACCGGCAGTTACCAAACTGACAAGTGTAACACTGACATGTGACAAACTGACAGGAGACAAACTGACAGATGTCAATCTGATAGTGTCAAACTGACATCTGTCAAACTGACAAGTGACAGTGGGCAGTGCTAACTAGTCATTCTGGTACAGTTTCACCCCAAGGAGTTGAGCTCACAAGTTGCTTTCTTAGCAGCTAATAGTTGGAGTTCAGTCAGTAGGCTCTGCTTCAGGGCCACCGTCTCGCGTAGATTTCTGCTAAGGAAGCTATGAGTACAGACGGGTGTCAAAATGACAGGTGTTAACTGAAAGTATATAACTGAAACTGTCAAGCGCCGACAGGTGTCAAACTGCTGTCAGTGTCATACCAACAGGTGTCAATTTGACGGTGTCAAACTGTCAGGTGTCAATGTCATAGTCAAACCGACAGGTGTCCAACAGACAAGTGTCAAACTGACAGGTGTCAAACCGACAGGTGTCAAACTGACAGGTGTCAAACTGACAGGTGTCAAACTGACAGGGGTCAAACTGACAGGTGTCAAACTGACAGGTGTTAAATTGACAGGTGTCAAACAAACAGTTACAAACTGACGATTGTGAATCTGACATAGTCAAACAGACAGGTCTCAAACAGACAGGTGTCGAACTGACAAGTGTCAAACTGACGGTGTCAAACTGACAGGTGTCAAACTGACAGTCACAAACAGACGGGTGTGAATCTGACATAGTCAAACTGACAGGTGTCAAACTGACAGGTTTCAATCTGACATGTGTCAGCGGGCAGTGCTTGCCTGTCATTCTGGTACAGTTAGTTTCACCCGAAAGAGTTGAGCTCACAAGCTGCTTTTTAGCAGCTAAAAGTTGGATTTCAGTCATTGGTAGGCTCAGCTCCAGGGCCAACGTCTCACGGAGATTTTAGCTGTGGAAGCTATGAGGACAGACAGGTGTCAGAATGAAAGGTGCCAACTCACACTATATAAAAGAAACCGTCAAACTCTGACAGGTGTCAAACCGACGGTGTCAAACTGACAGCTGTCCATCTGATAGTGTCAAACTGACAGCTGTCAAAATGAAATGTGTCGAACTGACATATGTCTGACTGACAGATGTTAAAATACTGACCGGTGTCAAAATGATAGGTGTAAAGCTTAAAGTTTCAAATTGACAGTGCCAAACTGACAGTGTCAAACTGACAGTGTCAAACTGACAGTGTCAAACTGACAGTGTCAAACTGACAGTGTCAAACTGACAGTGTCAAACTGACAGTGTCAAACTGACAGTGTCAAACTGACAGTGTCAAACTGACAGTGTCAAACTGACAGTGTCAAACTGACAGGTTTCAAACTGACAGTCACAAACTGACAGGTGTTAAACTGACATTGTCAAACTGACAGGTGTCAGTACAGTTTCAGCCGAAGGAGTTGATCTCACAAGTTGCTTTTTTAGCAGATAAAAGTTGGAGTTTAGTCAGTAGGCTCTGCTCCAGGGCCACCGTCTCGCGTAGATTTCTGCTAAGGACGCTATGAGTACAAACGGGTGTCAAAATGACAGGTGTCAACTGACAGTATATAACTGAAACTGTCAATCGCCGACAGGTGTCAAACTGCTGTCAGTGTCATACCGACAGGTGTCAATTTGACGGTGTCAAACTGTCAGGTGTGAATAGTCAACTTGACAGGTCTCCAACAGACAGGTGTCAAACTGACAGGTGTCAAACAGACAGGTGTCAAACTGACATTGTCAAACTGACAGGTTTCAATCTGACATGAGTCAGTGGGCAGTGCTTTCCTGTCATTCTGGTAAAGTTTCACCCGAAGGAGTCTAGCTCACAAGCTGCTTTTTAGCAGCTAAAAGTTGGATTTCAGTCAGTAGTAGGTTCAGCTCCAGGGCCACCTTCTCACGGAGATTTCAGCTGTGGAAGCTATGTCAGACAGGTGTCAAAATGACAGGTGCCAACTGACAGTATATAACAGAAACCGTCACATGTCAGTGTGACACTTGTTAGTTTGGTAACTCTCGGTCCTGATAGCTGTCACAACAGAAAGCTTCGCGAGGCGGTGGCCGTCGATATGAGCCCCGTGAACTCCAACTTGAGATATATGTCAGTTCGACACATTTTATTTTGACAGCTGTCAGTTTGAAGACTGACGGCAGAGCCTACTGACTGAACTCCAACTTTCAGCTGCTAAAAAGCAACTTGTGAGCTCAACTCCTTGGGGTGAAACTGTACCAGAATGACTAGTTAGCACTGCCCACTGTCACTTGTCAGTTTGACACTATCAGATTGACATCTGTCAGTTTGTCACTTGTCAGTGTGACACTTGTCAGTTTGGTAGCTGTCAGGCCTGATAGCTGTCACAACAGAAAGCTTCGCGAGACGGTGGCCGTGGATATGAGCCCCGTGAACTCCAATTTACAGCTGTTAAAAAAGCAGCTCGCTGAGCTCAACTCATTGGCAAAACTGTACCATAATGACAGAAAAGCACTGCCCACTGACACATGTCAGATTGAAACCTTTCAGTTTGACACCCGTCTGTACTCATAGCTTCCTTAGCAGAAATCTACGCGAGACGGTGGCCCTGGAGCAGGGCCTACTGTTTGAACTCCAACTTTTAGCTGCTAAGAAAGCAACTTGTGAGCTCAACTCCTTGGGGTGAAACTGTACCAGAATTACTAGTTGGCACTGCCCACTGTCACTTGTCATTTTGACAACTGTCAGTTTGACACTATCAGATTGACAGCTGTCAGTTCGACACCGTCGGTTTGACACCTGTCGGAGTTTGACGGTTTCAGTTATATACTGTCAGTTGGCACTTGTAGTTTTGACACCTGTCTGTCTTTATAGCTTCCACAGCTGAAATCTCCGTGAGAAGGTGGCCCTGGTGCTGAGCCTACTACTGACTGAAATCCAACTTTTAGCTGCTAAAAAGCAGCTTGTGAGCCAGACTCCTTCGGGTGAAACTGTACCAGAATGACCTGCCCACTGACTCATGTCAGATTGAAACCTGTCAATTTGACAATGTCAGTTTGACACCTGTCAATTTGACAATGTCAGTTTGACACCTGTCAGGTGTGAATCTGACATAGTCAAACTGACAGGTGCCAAACTGACAGGTGTCAAACTGACAGCTTTTAAACTGACAGGTTTCAAACCGACTGGTGTCAAACTGACTGGTGTCAAACTGACAGGTGTCAAACTGACAGGTGTCAAACTGACATTGTCAAACTGACAGGTTTAAATCTGACATGAGTCAGTGGGCAGTGCTTTCCTGTCATTCTGGTACAGTTTCACCCGAAGGAGTCTAGCTCACAAGCTGCTTTTTAGCAGCTAATAGTTGGATTTCAGTCAGTAGTAGGTTCAGCTCCAGGGCCACCTTCTTACGGAGATTTCAGCTGTGGAAGCTATGAGGTCAGACTGGTGTCAAAATGACAGGTGCCAACTGACAGTATATAACTGAAACCGTCAAACTCCGACAGGTGTCAAAGCGACGGTGTCAAACTGACAGCCGTCGGTCTTCAAACTGACAGCTGTCAAATTGAAATGTGTTGTACTGACATATGTCTAACTGACAGATGTTAAAATACTGACCGGTGTCAAAATGATTGGTGTAAAACTGACAGTTTCAAACCGAAGTGTCAAACTAACAGTGTCAAACTGACAGGTGTCAAACTGACAGGTTTCAAACTGACAGTCACAAACTGACAGGTGTTAAACTGACATAGACAAACTGACAGGTGTCAGTACAGTTTCACCTGAAGGAGTTGATCTCACAAGTTGCTTTTTTAGCAGCTAAAAGTTGGAGTTTAGTCAGTAGGCTCTGCTCCAGGGCCACCGTCTCGCGTAGATTTCTGCTAAGGAAGCTATGAGTACAGACGGGTGTCAAAATGACAGGTGTCAACTGACAGTATATAACTGAAACTGTCAATCGCCGACAGGTGTCAATTTGACGGTGTCAAACTGTCAGGTGTGAATAGTCAACTTGACAGCTCTCCAACAGACAGGTGTCAAACTGACAGGTGTCAAACAGACAGGTGTCAAACTGACATTGTCAAACTGACAGGTTTCAATCTGACATGAGTCAGTGGGCAGTGCTTTCCTGTCATTCTGGTAAAGTTTCACCCGAAGGAGTCTAGCTCACAAGCTGCTTTTTAGCAGCTAAAAGTTGGATTTCAGTCAGTAGTAGGTTCAGCTCCAGGGCCACCTTCTCACGGAGATTTCAGCTGTGGAAGCTATGTCAGACAGGTGTCAAAATGACAGGTGCCAACTGACAGTATATAACTGAAACCGTCACATGTCAGTGTGACACTTGTCAGTTTGGTAACTCTCAGTCTTGATAGCTGTCACAACAGAAACCTTCGCGAGGCGGTTGCCATCGATATGAGCCCCGTGAACTCCATATATGTCAGTTCGACACATTTTATTTTGACAGCTGTCAGTTTGAAGACTGACGGCAGAGCCTACTGACTGAACTCCAACTTTCAGCTGCTAAAAAGCAACTTGTGTGCTTAACTCCTTGGGGTGAAACTGTACCAGAATGACTAGTTAGCACTGCCCACTGTCACTTGTCAGTTTGACAGATGTCAGTTTGACACTATCAGATTGACATCTGTCAGTTTGTCACTTGTCAGTGTAACACTTGTCAGTTTGGTAACTGTCAGTCCTGATAGCTGTCACAACAGAAAGCTTCGCGAGACGGTGGCCGTGGATATGAGCCCCGTGAACTCCAATTTGCAGCTGTTAAAAAAGCAGCTCGCTGAGCTCAACTCATTGGCAAAACTGTACCATAATGACAGAAAAGCACTGCCCACTGACACATGTCAGATTGAAACCTGTCAGTTTGACACCTGTCAGTTTGACACCCGTCTGTACTCATAGCTTCCTTAGCAGAAATCTACGCGAGACGGTGGCCCTGGAGCAGGGCCTACTGTTTGAACTCCAACTTTTAGCTGCTAAGAAAGCAACTTGTGAGCTCAACTCCTTGGGGTGAAACTGTACCAGAATTACTAGTTAGCACTGCCCACTGTCACTTGTCATTTTGACAACTGTCAGTTTGACACTATCAGATTGACAGCTGTCAGTTCGACACCGTCGGTTTGACACCTGTCGGAGTTTGACGGTTTCAGTTATATACTGTCAGTTGGCACTTGTAGTTTTGACACCTGACTGTCTTTATAGCTTCCACAGCTGAAATCTCCGTGAGAAGGTGGCCCTGGTGCTGAGCCTACTACTGACTGAAATCCAACTTTTAGCTGCTAAAAAGCAGCTTGTGAGCCAGACTTCTTCGGGTGAAACTGTACCAGAATGACAGGAAAGTACTGCCCACTGACTCATGTCAGATTGAAACCTGTCAATTTGACAATGTCAGTTTGACACCTGTCAGTTTGACACTGTCCGTTTTACACCTATCATTTTGACACCGGTCAGTATTTTATCATCTCATTTGAAAGACAGTTTGAAACTGTCAGATTTACACATTTCATTTTGACAGCTGTCAGTTTGACACTATCAGTTTGACACTGTCAGTTTGAAACTGTCAGTTTTACACCTATCATTTTGACACCGATCAGTATTTTAACATCTGTCAGTTAGACATATGTCAGTTCGACACATGTTATTTTGACAGCTGTCAGTTTGAAGATTGACAGCTGTCAGTTTGACACTGTCAGTTTGACACTGTCAGTTTGACACTGTCAGTTTGACACTGTCAGTTTGACACTGTCAGTTTGACACTGTCAGTTTGACACTGTCAGTCTGACACTGTCAGGCTGACACTGTCAGTTTGACACTGTCAGTTTGAGACTTGTATGTTTGACTATGTCAGATTCACACCCGTCAGTTTGTGACTGTCAGTTTGACACCTGTCAGTTTGACTCCTGTCAGTTTGACTCCTGTCAGTTTGACACCTGTAAGATTGACACCTGTCAGTTTGACACTGACAGCAGTTTGACACCTGTCGGCGTTTGACAGTTTCAGTTATATACTGTCTGTTGACACCTGTCATTTTGACACCCGTCTGTACAAATAGATAGATAGATAGATAGATAGATAGATAAATCATTTATTTAGTGCACACAAAAGACACAGCACAACACACAAAATCTTAATTAAATTATTACAATTTTTATGTATGTTTAAAAACAAGGTGCCAACATAAAAAGAAAAAGGAAACCATACTTACGAAATAAAAGTCAAAGTGACACCAGTAACATTAGTTTTGACAATCAAAGATTACTATTATTATATACTGGTTGACAATCAAAACACAGTGCGGTGTGCGCCTCAAGGTTGCACCAAATGGGAGTCCAGCTCAGCACGTGTCAGGCAAATATACCTGACGCTGATATTCTGCTGGATCCCTGCAGTGACATATGGTCGCCAAGCAGACGTGATATGTTGGTGTTGTTACAGTGTTATGCGTAGAGTAATTCACGTAAGTATACCCGCAACTTTAATTTATTAGTTACAATAAAAACACATTTATATTTTATTACAATGGAAAAAGTTCCAGTTCTTAGGCGTGTTGAAAGTGTTATAAATTCGTTTTGATTACTTGGTTGGGTATTTATAAATTTAAATGTATAAAATAATAAACAATCTCACAATAACCAATAAATAAATGAGGGCGTAGGTCCAAATAAAGTAAATTTGGCTTCGGCTAGACTAAAATTAAATATGCTTACAATAAATAAATACACGTAGATAACATGTACACACAAAATATCCACAAGTCATTCAATTATTAAATACCTATATCCCTTGCTCACAGGTTTTGACCACGAGATACGCCAAATAGACAGCTCGGGAAGTACATGACAACCAGTTATATAATGGACGTGTTCAAAATAGTCATCCCCAGTTTTTTCTGTGATGCGATAAGAAACTGTCGCAATCGAACTCTGAAAGTTATAAGGCATTTAAGATTTCTTATCGGCGGGGGAATATTGTTCCAGCATTTGGATGCGGCGTATCTAAAACTTCCCCTGAAAGCCGCTGTCTTGTGCGAGTGAGTGGAGAGTTGCTGTGAGCACTGTCTACTCGCGCATTCTCTTCTACTAGCGATCCAGCTAAGTTTATTATACAGATATGTCGGCTGCTTGTACTTTATAACTCCAAAAAGTAGGCATGCCAAGTGGAACTTACGACGCGACCTCATCCTAAGGATTGAGTGATTATTAAAAAATGGTGTTACGTGACTTCTAGGTGGGATTGAGAAGCAGAATCGAGCGCAAGCGTTTTGCACTCTCTGAATCAGTCGATCAGTTCTTGCAAGCAGTCGAGGGCCAATAACTACGTCCGCATAGTTCAGATTGGACAGCACGAGAGACTCAGCCAGCTGGATCCGCAGCTCCTCTGAAAGATAAGGCCTTATCTTATAGAGGACCCTAAGCCGGTAAAAACAAGTTCGCACTGACTCTGACACATGCGCCTCATATCTTAACCCAGCGTCCATGTTCAGACCCAGATTACGGGCCTCACCGACTCGACTGACCGACTCACCCAGCAGGGCAACGTTGAGTGTTGCAGGCACTGCACTGATTTGGTTCTTGGTTCCAAACAGCATATATTTGGTTTTAGTAGGGTTAAGTACCAAACCATTATTTTCAGCCCAACATGCTATCCTGTCAAGATCATCGTTTAGATCCTTTATCGCAATGTCAAAGTCACTTGGTTTAAAAGAAATATAGACTTGTACGTCATCAGCATAAATATGGTAACTACATTGCTTCATGGCATTTATAATAGATTCCTTAGCAGAAATCTACGCGAGACGGTGGCCCTGGAGCAGAGCCTACTTATTGAACTCCAACTTTTAGCTGCTAAGAAAGCAACTTGTGAGCTCAACTTCTTCGGGTGAAACTGTACCAGAATGACTAATTAGCACTGCCCACTGTCACTTGTCAGTTTGACAGATGTCAGTTTGACACTATCAGATTGACATCTGTCAGTTTGTCACCTGTCAGTGTGACACTTGTCAGTTTCTTAAATGTCAGTCCTGATAGCTGTCACAACAGAAAGCTTCGCGAGACGGTGGCCGTGGACATGATCCCCGTGAACTCCAACTTGCAGCTGTTAAAAAAGCAGCTCGCTGAGCTCAACTCATTGGCAAAACTGTACCATAATGACAGAAAAGCACTGCCCACTGACAAATGTCAGACTGAAACCTGTCAGTTTGACACTGTCAGTTTGACACTGTCAGTTTGACACTGTCAGTTCGACACTGTCAGTTTTACACCTATTATTTTGACACTGGTCTTTTAACATCTGTCAGTTAGACATATGTCAGTTCGACACATTTCATTTTGACAACTGTCAGTTTGACACTATCAGATTGACAGCTGTCAGTTTGACACCGTCGGTTTGACACCTGTCCGAGTTTGACGGTTTCAATTATATACTGTCAGTTGGCACCTCTCCTGTACCAGAATGTCACTTGTCAGTTTTACAGATGTCAGTTGGACACTATCAGATAGAAAGCTGTCAGTTTGTCACCTGTCAGTGTGACACTTGTCAGTTTGTGTCCTAATAGCTATCACAACAGAAAGCTTCGCGAGACGGTGGCCGTGGATATGAGCCCCGTGAAATCCAACTTGCAGCTGTTAAAAAAGCAGCTCGCTAAGCTCAACTCATTGGCAAAACTGTACCATAATGACAGAAAAGCACTGCCCACTGACACATGTCAGATTGGAACCTGTCAGTTTGACACTGTCAGTTTGACACTGTCAGTTTGACATTGTCAGTTTGACACTGTCAGTTTGACACTGTCAGTTTGACACTGTCAGTTTGACACTGTCAGTCTGACACTGTCAGTTTGACACTGTCAGTTTGACACTGTCAGTTTGGCACTGTCAATTTGAAACTATAAGCTTTACACCGGTCAGTATTTTAACATCTGTCAGTCAGACATATGTCAGTTCGACACATTTCATTTTGACAGCTGTCAGTTTGACACTATCAGATGGACAGCTGTCAGTTTGACACCGTCGGTTTGACACCTGTCAGAGTTTGACGGTTTCTATTATATAGTGTCAGTTGGCACCTTTCATTCTGACACCTGTCTGTCCTCATAGCTTCCACAGCTAAAATCTCCGTGAGACGGTGGCCCTGGAGCTGAGCCTACCAATGACTGAAATCCAACTTTTAGCTGCTAAAAAGCAGCTTGTGAGCTCAACTCTTTCGGGTGAAACTAACTGTACCAGAATGACAGGCAAGCACTGCCATCTGCCACATGTCAGATTGAAACCTGTCAGTTTGACACCTGTCAGTTTGACTATGTCAGATTCACACCCGTCTGTTTGTGACTGTCAGTTTGACACCTGTCAGTTTGACAGCGTCAGTTTGACACTTGTCAGTTTGACACTTGTCAGTTTGACACCTGTCAGTTTGACACTTGTCAGTTTGACACCTGTCATTTTGACACCTGTCAGATTGACACCTGTCATTTTGACACATGTCAGTTCGACACCTGTCTGTTTGAGACCTGTCTGTTTGACTTTGTCAGATTCACAATCGTCAGTTTGTAACTGTTTGTTTGACACCTGTCAATTTAACACCTGTTACATTGACCCCTGTCAGTTTGACACCTGTCAGTTTGACACCTGTTGGTATGACACTGACAGCAGTTTGACACCTGTCGGCGCTTGACAGTTTCAGTTATATACTTTCAGTTAACACCTGTCATTTTGACACCCGTCTGTACTCATAGCTTCCTTAGCAGAAATCTACGCGAGACGGTGGCCCTGGAGCTGAACCTACTACTGACTGAAATCCAACTTTTAGCTGCTAAACAGCAGCTTGTGAGCTAGAATACTTTGGGTGAAACTGTACCAGAATGACAGGAAAGCACTGCCCATTGACTCATGTCAGATTGAAACCTGTCAGTTTGACAAGTCAGTTTAACACCTGTCAGTTTGTGACTGTCAGTTTTACACCTATGTACAGACGGGTGTCAAAATGAGAGGTGTCAACTGACAGTATATAACTGAAACCGTCAAACTCCGACAGGTGTCAAACCGACGGTGTCAAACTGACAGCCGTCAGTCTTCAAACTGACAGCTGTCAAAATAAAATGTATCGAACTGACATATGTGTCAAGTTGGAGTTCACGGGGCTCATATCCACGGCCACCTCCTCGCGAAGCTTTCTGTTGTGACAGCTATCAGGACTGACAGTTACCAAACTGACAAGTGTCACACTGACAAGTGACAAACTGACAGATCTCAATCTGATAAAGTGAAACTGACAAGTTACAGTGGGCAGTGCTAACTAGTCATTCTGGTACAGTTTCACCCCAAGGAGTTGAGCTCACAAGTTGCTTTTAGCAGCTAAAAGTTGGAGTTCAGTCAGTAGGCTCTGCTCCAGGGCCACCGTCTCGCGTAGATTTCTGCTGTGGAAGCTATGAGTACAGACGGGTGTCAAAATGAGAGGTGTCAACTGACAGTATATAACTGAAACCGTCAAACTCCGACAGGTGTCAAACCGACGGTGTCAAACTGACAGCCGTCAGTCTTCAAACTGACAGCTGTCAAAATAATATGTGTCGAACTGACATATGTCTCAAGTTGGAGTTCACGGGGCTCATATCCACGGCCACCGCCTCGCGAAGCCTTCTGTTGTGACAGCTATCAGGACCGGCAGTTACCAAACTGACAAGTGTCACACTGACATGTGACAAACTGACAGATGTCAATCTGATAGTGTCAAACTGATAGTGTCAAACTGACAGTGTCAAACTGACAGTGTCAAACTGACAGTGTCAAACTGACAGTGTCAAACTGACAGTGTCAAACTGACAGGTTTCAATCTGACACGTGTCAGTGGGCAGTGCTTTTCTGTCATTGTGGTACAGTTTTGCCAATGAGATGAGCTCAGCGAGCTGCTTTTTTAACAGCTGCAAATTGGAGTTCACGGGGCTCATATCCACGGCCACCGTCTCGCGTAGATTTCTGCTGTGGAAGCTATGAGTACAGACGGGTGTCAAAATGAGAGGTGTCAACTGACAGTATATAACTGAAACCGTCAAACTCCGACAGGTGTCAAACCGACGGTGTCAAACTGACAGCCGTCAGTCTTCAAACTGACAGCTGTCAAAATAATATGTGTCGAACTGACATATGTCTCAAGTTGGAGTTCACGGGGCTCATATCCACGGCCACCGCCTCGCGAAGCCTTCTGTTGTGACAGCTATCAGGACCGGCAGTTACCAAACTGACAAGTGTCACAATGACATGTGACAAACTGACAGATGTCAATCTGATAGTGTCAAACTGATAGTGTCAAACTGACAGTGTCAAACTGACAGTGTCAAACTCACAGTGTCAAACTGACAGGTTTCAATCTGACACGTGTCAGTGGGCAGTGCTTTTCTGTCATTGTGGTACAGTTTTGCCAATGAGATGAGCTCAGCGAGCTGCTTTTTTAACAGCTGCAAATTGGAGTTCACGGGGCTCATATCCACGGCCACCGTCTCGCGAAGCTTTCTGTTGTGACAGCTAACAGGACTGACATAGCCAAACTGGCAGGTGTCAAACTGACAGGTGTCAAACTGACAGGAGTCAAACTGACAGGTAACAAACTGACAGATGTCAATCTGATAGTGTCAAACTGACATCTGTCAAACTGACAAGTGACAGTGGGCAGTGCTAACTAGTCATTCTGGTACAGTTTCACCCCAAGGAGTTGAGCTCACAAGTTGCTTTTTAGCAGCTAAAAGTTGGAGTTCAGTCAGTAGGCTCTGCTCCAGGGCCACCGTCTCCCGAAGATTTTAGCTGTGGAAGCTATGAGGTCAGACAGGTTTCAAAATGACAGGTGCCAACTGACTGTATATAACTGAAACCCGACAGGTGTCAAACCGACGCTGTCAAACTGACAGCTGTCAATCTGATAGTGTCAAACTGACAGCTGTCAAAATGAAATGTGTCGACCTGACATAATGTCTAACTGACAGATGTTAGAATACTGACCGGTGTCAAAAGGATAGGTGTAAAACTGACAGTCACAAACTGACAGGTGTTAAACTGACTTGTCAAACTGACAGGTTTCAATCTGACATGAGTCAATGGGCAGTGCTTTCCTGTCATTCTGGTACAGTTTCACCCAAAGTATTCTAGCTCACAAGCTGCTGTTTAGCAGCTAAAAGTTGGATTTCAGTCAGTAGTAGGTTCAGCTCCAGGGCCACCTTCTCACGGAGATTTCAGCTGTGGAAGCTATGAGGTCAGACAGGTGCCAAAATGACAGGTGCCAACTGACAGTATATAACTGAAACCATCAAACTCCGACAGGTGTCAAACCGACGGTGTCAAACTGACAGATGTCAATCTGATGTGTCAAACTGACAGCTGTCAAAATGAAATGTGACGAACTGACATATGTATAACTGACAGATGTTAAAATACTGACCGGTGTCAAAATGATAGGTGTAAAACTGACAGTGTCAAACTGACAGTGTCAAACTGACAGTGTCAAACTGACAGGTTTCAATCTGACATGTGTCAGTGGGCAGTGCTTTTCTGTCATTATGGTACAGTTTTGCCAATGAGTTAAGCTCAGCGAGCTGCTTTTTTAACAGCTGCAAATTGGAGTTCACGGGGCTCATATCCACGGCCACCGTCTCGCGAAGCTTTCTGTTGTGACAGCTATCAGGACTGACAGTTACCAAACTGACATGTGTCACACTGACAAGTGACAAACTGACAGATGTCAATCTGAAAGTGTCAAACTGACAAGTGACAGTGGGCAGTGCTAACTAGTCATTCTGGTACAGTTTCACCCGAAGGAGTCTAGCTCACAAGCTGCTTTTTAGCAGCTTAAAGTTGGATTTTAGTCAGTAGTAGGTTCAGCTCCAGGGCCACCTTCTTAAGGAGATTTCAGCTGTGGAAGCTGTGAGGTCAGACAGGTGTCAAAATGACAGGTGCCAACTGAAAGTATATAACTGAAACCGTCAAACTCCGACAGGTGTCAAACTGACAGCCGTCAGTCTTTAAACTGACAGCTGTCAAAATAATATGTGTCGAACTGACATATGTCTCAAGTTGGAGTTCACGGGGCTCATATCCACGGCCACCGCCTCGCGAAGCCTTCTGTTATGACAGCTATCAGGACCGGCAGTTACCAAACTGACAAGTGTAACACTGACATGTGACAAACTGACAGGAGACAAACTGACAGATGTCAATCTGATAGTGTCAAACTGACATCTGTCAAACTGACAAGTGACAGTGGGCAGTGCTAACTAGTCATTCTGGTACAGTTTCACCCCAAGGAGTTGAGCTCACAAGTTGCTTTCTTAGCAGCTAATAGTTGGAGTTCAGTCAGTAGGCTCTGCTTCAGGGCCACCGTCTCGCGTAGATTTCTGCTAAGGAAGCTATGAGTACAGACGGGTGTCAAAATGACAGGTGTTAACTGAAAGTATATAACTGAAACTGTCAAGCGCCGACAGGTGTCAAACTGCTGTCAGTGTCATACCAACAGGTGTCAATTTGACGGTGTCAAACTGTCAGGTGTCAATGTCATAGTCAAACCGACAGGTGTCCAACAGACAAGTGTCAAACTGACAGGTGTCAAACCGACAGGTGTCAAACTGACAGGAGTCAAACTGACAGGTAACAAACTGACAGATGTCAATCTGATAGTGTCAAACTGACATCTGTCAAACTGACAAGTGACAGTGGGCAGTGCTAACTAGTCATTCTGGTACAGTTTCACCCCAAGGAGTTGAGCTCACAAGTTGCTTTTTAGCAGCTAAAAGTTGGAGTTCAGTCAGTAGGCTCTGCTCCAGGGCCACCGTCTCCCGAAGATTTTAGCTGTGGAAGCTATGAGGTCAGACAGGTTTCAAAATGACAGGTGCCAACTGACTGTATATAACTGAAACCCGACAGGTGTCAAACCGACGCTGTCAAACTGACAGCTGTCAATCTGATAGTGTCAAACTGACAGCTGTCAAAATGAAATGTGTCGACCTGACATAATGTCTAACTGACAGATGTTAGAATACTGACCGGTGTCAAAAGGATAGGTGTAAAACTGACAGTCACAAACTGACAGGTGTTAAACTGACTTGTCAAACTGACAGGTTTCAATCTGACATGAGTCAATGGGCAGTGCTTTCCTGTCATTCTGGTACAGTTTCACCCAAAGTATTCTAGCTCACAAGCTGCTGTTTAGCAGCTAAAAGTTGGATTTCAGTCAGTAGTAGGTTCAGCTCCAGGGCCACCTTCTCACGGAGATTTCAGCTGTGGAAGCTATGAGGTCAGACAGGTGCCAAAATGACAGGTGCCAACTGACAGTATATAACTGAAACCATCAAACTCCGACAGGTGTCAAACCGACGGTGTCAAACTGACAGATGTCAATCTGATGTGTCAAACTGACAGCTGTCAAAATGAAATGTGACGAACTGACATATGTATAACTGACAGATGTTAAAATACTGACCGGTGTCAAAATGATAGGTGTAAAACTGACAGTGTCAAACTGACAGTGTCAAACTGACAGTGTCAAACTGACAGGTTTCAATCTGACATGTGTCAGTGGGCAGTGCTTTTCTGTCATTATGGTACAGTTTTGCCAATGAGTTAAGCTCAGCGAGCTGCTTTTTTAACAGCTGCAAATTGGAGTTCACGGGGCTCATATCCACGGCCACCGTCTCGCGAAGCTTTCTGTTGTGACAGCTATCAGGACTGACAGTTACCAAACTGACATGTGTCACACTGACAAGTGACAAACTGACAGATGTCAATCTGAAAGTGTCAAACTGACAAGTGACAGTGGGCAGTGCTAACTAGTCATTCTGGTACAGTTTCACCCGAAGGAGTCTAGCTCACAAGCTGCTTTTTAGCAGCTTAAAGTTGGATTTTAGTCAGTAGTAGGTTCAGCTCCAGGGCCACCTTCTTAAGGAGATTTCAGCTGTGGAAGCTGTGAGGTCAGACAGGTGTCAAAATGACAGGTGCCAACTGAAAGTATATAACTGAAACCGTCAAACTCCGACAGGTGTCAAACTGACAGCCGTCAGTCTTTAAACTGACAGCTGTCAAAATAATATGTGTCGAACTGACATATGTCTCAAGTTGGAGTTCACGGGGCTCATATCCACGGCCACCGCCTCGCGAAGCCTTCTGTTATGACAGCTATCAGGACCGGCAGTTACCAAACTGACAAGTGTAACACTGACATGTGACAAACTGACAGGAGACAAACTGACAGATGTCAATCTGATAGTGTCAAACTGACATCTGTCAAACTGACAAGTGACAGTGGGCAGTGCTAACTAGTCATTCTGGTACAGTTTCACCCCAAGGAGTTGAGCTCACAAGTTGCTTTCTTAGCAGCTAATAGTTGGAGTTCAGTCAGTAGGCTCTGCTTCAGGGCCACCGTCTCGCGTAGATTTCTGCTAAGGAAGCTATGAGTACAGACGGGTGTCAAAATGACAGGTGTTAACTGAAAGTATATAACTGAAACTGTCAAGCGCCGACAGGTGTCAAACTGCTGTCAGTGTCATACCAACAGGTGTCAATTTGACGGTGTCAAACTGTCAGGTGTCAATGTCATAGTCAAACCGACAGGTGTCCAACAGACAAGTGTCAAACTGACAGGTGTCAAACCGACAGGTGTCAAACTGACAGGTGTCAAACTGACAGGTGTCAAACTGACAGGGGTCAATTTAACAGGTGTTAAATTGACAGGTGTCAAACAAACAGTTACAAACTGACGATTGTGAATCTGACATAGTCAAACAGACAGGTCTCAAACAGACAGGTGTCGAACTGACAAGTGTCAAACTGACGGTGTCAAACTGACAGGTGTCAAACTGACAGTCACAAACAGACGGGTGTGAATCTGACATAGTCAAACTGACAGGTGTCAAACTTACAGGTTTCAATCTGACATGTGTCAGCGGGCAGTGCTTGCCTGTCATTCTGGTACAGTTAGTTTCACCCGAAAGAGTTGAGCTCACAAGCTGCTTTTTAGCAGCTAAAAGTTGGATTTCAGTCATTGGTAGGCTCAGCTCCAGGGCCAACGTCTCACGGAGATTTTAGCTGTGGAAGCTATGAGGACAGACAGGTGTCAGAATGAAAGGTGCCAACTCACACTATATAAAAGAAACCGTCAAACTCTGACAGGTGTCAAACCGACGGTGTCAAACTGACAGCTGTCCATCTGATAGTGTCAAACTGACAGCTGTCAAAATGAAATGTGTCGAACTGACATATGTCTGACTGACAGATGTTAAAATACTGACCGGTGTCAAAATGATAGGTGTAAAGCTTAAAGTTTCAAATTGACAGTGCCAAACTGACAGTGTCAAACTGACAGTGTCAAACTGACAGTGTCAAACTGACAGTGTCAAACTGACAGTGTCAAACTGACAGTGTCAAACTGACAGTGTCAAACTGACAGTGTCAAACTGACAGGTTTCAAACTGACAGTCACAAACTGACAGGTGTTAAACTGACATTGTCAAACTGACAGGTGTCAGTACAGTTTCAGCCGAAGGAGTTGATCTCACAAGTTGCTTTTTTAGCAGATAAAAGTTGGAGTTTAGTCAGTAGGCTCTGCTCCAGGGCCACCGTCTCGCGTAGATTTCTGCTAAGGACGCTATGAGTACAAACGGGTGTCAAAATGACAGGTGTCAACTGACAGTATATAACTGAAACTGTCAATCGCCGACAGGTGTCAAACTGCTGTCAGTGTCATACCGACAGGTGTCAATTTGACGGTGTCAAACTGTCAGGTGTGAGTCAACTTGACAGGTCTCCAACAGACAGGTGTCAAACTGACAGGTGTCAAACAGACAGGTGTCAAACTGACATTGTCAAACTGACAGGTTTCAATCTGACATGAGTCAGTGGGCAGTGCTTTCCTGTCATTCTGGTAAAGTTTCACCCGAAGGAGTCTAGCTCACAAGCTGCTTTTTAGCAGCTAAAAGTTGGATTTCAGTCAGTAGTAGGTTCAGCTCCAGGGCCACCTTCTCACGGAGATTTCAGCTGTGGAAGCTATGTCAGACAGGTGTCAAAATGACAGGTGCCAACTGACAGTATATAACAGAAACCGTCACATGTCAGTGTGACACTTGTTAGTTTGGTAACTCTCGGTCCTGATAGCTGTCACAACAGAAAGCTTCGCGAGGCGGTGGCCGTCGATATGAGCCCCGTGTACTCCAACTTGAGATATATGTCAGTTCGACACATTTTATTTTGACAGCTGTCAGTTTGAAGACTGACGGCAGAGCCTACTGACTGAACTCCAACTTTCAGCTGCTAAAAAGCAACTTGTGAGCTCAACTCCTTGGGGTGAAACTGTACCAGAATGACTAGTTAGCACTGCCCACTGTCACTTGTCAGTTTGACACTATCAGATTGACATCTGTCAGTTTGTCACTTGTCAGTGTGACACTTGTCAGTTTGGTAGCTGTCAGGCCTGATAGCTGTCACAACAGAAAGCTTCGCGAGACGGTGGCCGTGGATATGAGCCCCGTGAACTCCAATTTACAGCTGTTAAAAAAGCAGCTCGCTGAGCTCAACTCATTGGCAAAACTGTACCATAATGACAGAAAAGCACTGCCCACTGACACATGTCAGATTGAAACCTTTCAGTTTGACACCCGTCTGTACTCATAGCTTCCTTAGCAGAAATCTACGCGAGACGGTGGCCCTGGAGCAGGGCCTACTGTTTGAACTCCAACTTTTAGCTGCTAAGAAAGCAACTTGTGAGCTCAACTCCTTGGGGTGAAACTGTACCAGAATTACTAGTTGGCACTGCCCACTGTCACTTGTCATTTTGACAACTGTCAGTTTGACACTATCAGATTGACAGCTGTCAGTTCGACACCGTCGGTTTGACACCTGTCGGAGTTTGACGGTTTCAGTTATATACTGTCAGTTGGCACTTGTAGTTTTGACACCTGTCTGTCTTTATAGCTTCCACAGCTGAAATCTCCGTGAGAAGGTGGCCCTGGTGCTGAGCCTACTACTGACTGAAATCCAACTTTTAGCTGCTAAAAAGCAGCTTGTGAGCCAGACTCCTTCGGGTGAAACTGTAACAGAATGACCTGCCCACTGACTCATGTCAGATTGAAACCTGTCAATTTGACAATGTCAGTTTGACACCTGTCAATTTGACAATGTCAGTTTGACACCTGTCAGGTGTGAATCTGACATAGTCAAACTGACAGGTGCCAAACTGACAGGTGTCAAACTGACAGCTTTTAAACTGACAGGTTTCAAACCGACTGGTGTCAAACTGACTGGTGTCAAACTGACAGGTGTCAAACTGACAGGTGTCAAACTGACATTGTCAAACTGACAGGTTTCAATCTGACATGAGTCAGTGGGCAGTGCTTTCCTGTCATTCTGGTACAGTTTCACCCGAAGGAGTCTAGCTCACAAGCTGCTTTTTAGCAGCTAATAGTTGGATTTCAGTCAGTAGTAGGTTCAGCTCCAGGGCCACCTTCTTACGGAGATTTCAGCTGTGGAAGCTATGAGGTCAGACTGGTGTCAAAATGACAGGTGCCAACTGACAGTATATAACTGAAACCGTCAAACTCCGACAGGTGTCAAAGCGACGGTGTCAAACTGACAGCCGTCGGTCTTCAAACTGACAGCTGTCAAATTGAAATGTGTTGTACTGACATATGTCTAACTGACAGATGTTAAAATACTGACCGGTGTCAAAATGATTGGTGTAAAACTGACAGTTTCAAACCGAAGTGTCAAACTAACAGTGTCAAACTGACAGGTGTCAAACTGACAGGTTTCAAACTGACAGTCACAAACTGACAGGTGTTAAACTGACATAGACAAACTGACAGGTGTCAGTACAGTTTCACCTGAAGGAGTTGATCTCACAAGTTGCTTTTTTAGCAGCTAAAAGTTGGAGTTTAGTCAGTAGGCTCTGCTCCAGGGCCACCGTCTCGCGTAGATTTCTGCTAAGGAAGCTATGAGTACAGACGGGTGTCAAAATGACAGGTGTCAACTGACAGTATATAACTGAAACTGTCAATCGCCGACAGGTGTCAATTTGACGGTGTCAAACTGTCAGGTGTGAATAGTCAACTTGACAGCTCTCCAACAGACAGGTGTCAAACTGACAGGTGTCAAACAGACAGGTGTCAAACTGACATTGTCAAACTGACAGGTTTCAATCTGACATGAGTCTGTGGGCAGTGCTTTCCTGTCATTCTGGTAAAGTTTCACCCGAAGGAGTCTAGCTCACAAGCTGCTTTTTAGCAGCTAAAAGTTGGATTTCAGTCAGTAGTAGGTTCAGCTCCAGGGCCACCTTCTCACGGAGATTTCAGCTGTGGAAGCTATGTCAGACAGGTGTCAAAATGACAGGTGCCAACTGACAGTATATAACTGAAACCGTCACATGTCAGTGTGACACTTGTCAGTTTGGTAACTCTCAGTCTTGATAGCTGTCACAACAGAAACCTTCGCGAGGCGGTTGCCATCGATATGAGCCCCGTGAACTCCATATATGTCAGTTCGACACATTTTATTTTGACAGCTGTCAGTTTGAAGACTGACGGCAGAGCCTACTGACTGAACTCCAACTTTCAGCTGCTAAAAAGCAACTTGTGTGCTTAACTCCTTGGGGTGAAACTGTACCAGAATGACTAGTTAGCACTGCCCACTGTCACTTGTCAGTTTGACAGATGTCAGTTTGACACTATCAGATTGACATCTGTCAGTTTGTCACTTGTCAGTGTAACACTTGTCAGTTTGGTAACTGTCAGTCCTGATAGCTGTCACAACAGAAAGCTTCGCGAGACGGTGGCCGTGGATATGAGCCCCGTGAACTCCAATTTGCAGCTGTTAAAAAAGCAGCTCGCTGAGCTCAACTCATTGGCAAAACTGTACCATAATGACAGAAAAGCACTGCCCACTGACACATGTCAGATTGAAACCTGTCAGTTTGACACCTGTCAGTTTGACACCCGTCTGTACTCATAGCTTCCTTAGCAGAAATCTACGCGAGACGGTGGCCCTGGAGCAGGGCCTACTGTTTGAACTCCAACTTTTAGCTGCTAAGAAAGCAACTTGTGAGCTCAACTCCTTGGGGTGAAACTGTACCAGAATTACTAGTTAGCACTGCCCACTGTCACTTGTCATTTTGACAACTGTCAGTTTGACACTATCAGATTGACAGCTGTCAGTTCGACACCGTCGGTTTGACACCTGTCGGAGTTTGACGGTTTCAGTTATATACTGTCAGTTGGCACTTGTAGTTTTGACACCTGACTGTCTTTATAGCTTCCACAGCTGAAATCTCCGTGAGAAGGTGGCCCTGGTGCTGAGCCTACTACTGACTGAAATCCAACTTTTAGCTGCTAAAAAGCAGCTTGTGAGCCAGACTCCTTCGGGTGAAACTGTACCAGAATGACAGGAAAGTACTGCCCACTGACTCATGTCAGATTGAAACCTGTCAATTTGACAATGTCAGTTTGACACCTGTCAGTTTGACACTGTCCGTTTTACACCTATCATTTTGACACCGGTCAGTATTTTATCATCTCATTTGAAAGACAGTTTGAAACTGTCAGATTTACACATTTCATTTTGACAGCTGTCAGTTTGACACTATCAGTTTGACACTGTCAGTTTGAAACTGTCAGTTTTACACCTATCATTTTGACACCGATCAGTATTTTAACATCTGTCAGTTAGACATATGTCAGTTCGACACATGTTATTTTGACAGCTGTCAGTTTGAAGATTGACAGCTGTCAGTTTGACACTGTCAGTTTGACACTGTCAGTTTGACACTGTCAGTTTGACACTGTCAGTTTGACACTGTCAGTTTGACACTGTCAGTTTGACACTGTCAGTTTGACACTGTCAGTCTGACACTGTCAGTCTGACACTGTCAGTTTGACACTGTCAGTTTGAGACTTGTATGTTTGACTATGTCAGATTCACACCCGTCAGTTTGTGACTGTCAGTTTGACACCTGTCAGTTTGACTCCTGTCAGTTTGACACCTGTAAGATTGACACCTGTCAGTTTGACACTGACAGCAGTTTGACACCTGTCGGCGTTTGACAGTTTCAGTTATATACTGTCTGTTGACACCTGTCATTTTGACACCCGTCTGTACAAATAGATAGATAGATAGATAGATAGATAGATAAATCATTTATTTAGTGCACACAAAAGACACAGCACAACACACAAAATCTTAATTAAATTATTACAATTTTTATGTATGTTTAAAAACAAGGTGCCAACATAAAAAGAAAAAGGAAACCATACTTACGAAATAAAAGTCAAAGTGACACCAGTAACATTAGTTTTGACAATCAAAGATTACTATTATTATATACTGGTTGACAATCAAAACACAGTGCGGTGTGCGCCTCAAGGTTGCACCAAATGGGAGTCCAGCTCAGCACGTGTCAGGCAAATATACCTGACGCTGATATTCTGCTGGATCCCTGCAGTGACATATGGTCGCCAAGCAGACGTGATATGTTGGTGTTGTTACAGTGTTATGCGTAGAGTAATTCACGTAAGTATACCCGCAACTTTAATTTATTAGTTACAATAAAAACACATTTATATTTTATTACAATGGAAAAAGTTCCAGTTCTTAGGCGTGTTGAAAGTGTTATAAATTCGTTTTGATTACTTGGTTGGGTATTTATAAATTTAAATGTATAAAATAATAAACAATCTCACAATAACCAATAAATAAATGAGGGCGTAGGTCCAAATAAAGTAAATTTGGCTTCGGCTAGACTAAAATTAAATATGCTTACAATAAATAAATACACGTAGATAACATGTACACACAAAATATCCACAAGTCATTCAATTATTAAATACCTATATCCCTTGCTCACAGGTTTTGACCACGAGATACGCCAAATAGACAGCTCGGGAAGTACATGACAACCAGTTATATAATGGACGTGTTCAAAATAGTCATCCCCAGTTTTTTCTGTGATGCGATAAGAAACTGTCGCAATCGAACTCTGAAAGTTATAAGGCATTTAAGATTTCTTATCGGCGGGGGAATATTGTTCCAGCATTTGGATGCGGCGTATCTAAAACTTCCCCTGAAAGCCGCTGTCTTGTGCGAGTGAGTGGAGAGTTGCTGTGAGCACTGTCTACTCGCGCATTCTCTTCTACTAGCGATCCAGCTAAGTTTATTATACAGATATGTCGGCTGCTTGTACTTTATAACTCCAAAAAGTAGGCATGCCAAGTGGAACTTACGACGCGACCTCATCCTAAGGATTGAGTGATTATTAAAAAATGGTGTTACGTGACTTCTAGGTGGGATTGAGAAGCAGAATCGAGCGCAAGCGTTTTGCACTCTCTGAATCAGTCGATCAGTTCTTGCAAGCAGTCGAGGGCCAATAACTACGTCCGCATAGTTCAGATTGGACAGCACGAGAGACTCAGCCAGCTGGATCCGCAGCTCCTCTGAAAGATAAGGCCTTATCTTATAGAGGACCCTAAGCCGGTAAAAACAAGTTCGCACTGACTCTGACACATGCGCCTCATATCTTAACCCAGCGTCCATGTTCAGACCCAGATTACGGGCCTCACCGACTCGACTGACCGACTCACCCAGCAGGGCAACGTTGAGTGTTGCAGGCACTGCACTGATTTGGTTCTTGGTTCCAAACAGCATATATTTGGTTTTAGTAGGGTTAAGTACCAAACCATTATTTTCAGCCCAACATGCTATCCTGTCAAGATCATCGTTTAGATCCTTTATCGCAATGTCAAAGTCACTTGGTTTAAAAGAAATATAGACTTGTACGTCATCAGCATAAATATGGTAACTACATTGCTTCATGGCATTTATAATAGATTCCTTAGCAGAAATCTACGCGAGACGGTGGCCCTGGAGCAGAGCCTACTTATTGAACTCCAACTTTTAGCTGCTAAGAAAGCAACTTGTGAGCTCAACTTCTTCGGGTGAAACTGTACCAGAATGACTAATTAGCACTGCCCACTGTCACTTGTCAGTTTGACAGATGTCAGTTTGACACTATCAGATTGACATCTGTCAGTTTGTCACCTGTCAGTGTGACACTTGTCAGTTTCTTAAATGTCAGTCCTGATAGCTGTCACAACAGAAAGCTTCGCGAGACGGTGGCCGTGGACATGATCCCCGTGAACTCCAACTTGCAGCTGTTAAAAAAGCAGCTCGCTGAGCTCAACTCATTGGCAAAACTGTACCATAATGACAGAAAAGCACTGCCCACTGACAAATGTCAGACTGAAACCTGTCAGTTTGACACTGTCAGTTTGACACTGTCAGTTTGACACTGTCAGTTCGACACTGTCAGTTTTACACCTATTATTTTGACACTGGTCTTTTAACATCTGTCAGTTAGACATATGTCAGTTCGACACATTTCATTTTGACAACTGTCAGTTTGACACTATCAGATTGACAGCTGTCAGTTTGACACCGTCGGTTTGACACCTGTCCGAGTTTGACGGTTTCAATTATATACTGTCAGTTGGCACCTCTCCTGTACCAGAATGTCACTTGTCAGTTTTACAGATGTCAGTTGGACACTATCAGATAGAAAGCTGTCAGTTTGTCACCTGTCAGTGTGACACTTGTCAGTTTGTGTCCTAATAGCTATCACAACAGAAAGCTTCGCGAGACGGTGGCCGTGGATATGAGCCCCGTGAAATCCAACTTGCAGCTGTTAAAAAAGCAGCTCGCTAAGCTCAACTCATTGGCAAAACTGTACCATAATGACAGAAAAGCACTGCCCACTGACACATGTCAGATTGGAACCTGTCAGTTTGACACTGTCAGTTTGACACTGTCAGTTTGACATTGTCAGTTTGACACTGTCAGTTTGACACTGTCAGTTTGACACTGTCAGTTTGACACTGTCAGTCTGACACTGTCAGTTTGACACTGTCAGTTTGACACTGTCAGTTTGGCACTGTCAATTTGAAACTATAAGCTTTACACCGGTCAGTATTTTAACATCTGTCAGTCAGACATATGTCAGTTCGACACATTTCATTTTGACAGCTGTCAGTTTGACACTATCAGATGGACAGCTGTCAGTTTGACACCGTCGGTTTGACACCTGTCAGAGTTTGACGGTTTCTATTATATAGTGTCAGTTGGCACCTTTCATTCTGACACCTGTCTGTCCTCATAGCTTCCACAGCTAAAATCTCCGTGAGACGGTGGCCCTGGAGCTGAGCCTACCAATGACTGAAATCCAACTTTTAGCTGCTAAAAAGCAGCTTGTGAGCTCAACTTTTCGGGTGAAACTAACTGTACCAGAATGACAGGCAAGCACTGCCATCTGCCACATGTCAGATTGAAACCTGTCAGTTTGACACCTGTCAGTTTGACTATGTCAGATTCACACCCGTCTGTTTGTGACTGTCAGTTTGACACCTGTCAGTTTGACAGCGTCAGTTTGACACTTGTCAGTTTGACACTTGTCAGTTTGACACCTGTCAGTTTGACACTTGTCAGTTTGACACCTGTCATTTTGACACCTGTCAGATTGACACCTGTCATTTTGACACATGTCAGTTCGACACCTGTCTGTTTGAGACCTGTCTGTTTGACTTTGTCAGATTCACAATCGTCAGTTTGTAACTGTTTGTTTGACACCTGTCAATTTAACACCTGTTACATTGACCCCTGTCAGTTTGACACCTGTCAGTTTGACACCTGTTGGTATGACACTGACAGCAGTTTGACACCTGTCGGCGCTTGACAGTTTCAGTTATATACTTTCAGTTAACACCTGTCATTTTGACACCCGTCTGTACTCATAGCTTCCTTAGCAGAAATCTACGCGAGACGGTGGCCCTGGAGCTGAACCTACTACTGACTGAAATCCAACTTTTAGCTGCTAAACAGCAGCTTGTGAGCTAGAATACTTTGGGTGAAACTGTACCAGAATGACAGGAAAGCACTGCCCATTGACTCATGTCAGATTGAAACCTGTCAGTTTGACAAGTCAGTTTAACACCTGTCAGTTTGTGACTGTCAGTTTTACACCTATGTACAGACGGGTGTCAAAATGAGAGGTGTCAACTGACAGTATATAACTGAAACCGTCAAACTCCGACAGGTGTCAAACCGACGGTGTCAAACTGACAGCCGTCAGTCTTCAAACTGACAGCTGTCAAAATAAAATGTATCGAACTGACATATGTGTCAAGTTGGAGTTCACGGGGCTCATATCCACGGCCACCTCCTCGCGAAGCTTTCTGTTGTGACAGCTATCAGGACTGACAGTTACCAAACTGACAAGTGTCACACTGACAAGTGACAAACTGACAGATCTCAATCTGATAAAGTGAAACTGACAAGTTACAGTGGGCAGTGCTAACTAGTCATTCTGGTACAGTTTCACCCCAAGGAGTTGAGCTCACAAGTTGCTTTTAGCAGCTAAAAGTTGGAGTTCAGTCAGTAGGCTCTGCTCCAGGGCCACCGTCTCGCGTAGATTTCTGCTGTGGAAGCTATGAGTACAGACGGGTGTCAAAATGAGAGGTGTCAACTGACAGTATATAACTGAAACCGTCAAACTCCGACAGGTGTCAAACCGACGGTGTCAAACTGACAGCCGTCAGTCTTCAAACTGACAGCTGTCAAAATAATATGTGTCGAACTGACATATGTCTCAAGTTGGAGTTCACGGGGCTCATATCCACGGCCACCGCCTCGCGAAGCCTTCTGTTGTGACAGCTATCAGGACCGGCAGTTACCAAACTGACAAGTGTCACACTGACATGTGACAAACTGACAGATGTCAATCTGATAGTGTCAAACTGATAGTGTCAAACTGACAGTGTCAAACTGACAGTGTCAAACTGACAGTGTCAAACTGACAGTGTCAAACTGACAGTGTCAAACTGACAGTGTCAAACTGACAGGTTTCAATCTGACACGTGTCAGTGGGCAGTGCTTTTCTGTCATTGTGGTACAGTTTTGCCAATGAGATGAGCTCAGCGAGCTGCTTTTTTAACAGCTGCAAATTGGAGTTCACGGGGCTCATATCCACGGCCACCGTCTCGCGTAGATTTCTGCTGTGGAAGCTATGAGTACAGACGGGTGTCAAAATGAGAGGTGTCAACTGACAGTATATAACTGAAACCGTCAAACTCCGACAGGTGTCAAACCGACGGTGTCAAACTGACAGCCGTCAGTCTTCAAACTGACAGCTGTCAAAATAATATGTGTCGAACTGACATATGTCTCAAGTTGGAGTTCACGGGGCTCATATCCACGGCCACCGCCTCGCGAAGCCTTCTGTTGTGACAGCTATCAGGACCGGCAGTTACCAAACTGACAAGTGTCACAATGACATGTGACAAACTGACAGATGTCAATCTGATAGTGTCAAACTGATAGTGTCAAACTGACAGTGTCAAACTGACAGTGTCAAACTCACAGTGTCAAACTGACAGGTTTCAATCTGACACGTGTCAGTGGGCAGTGCTTTTCTGTCATTGTGGTACAGTTTTGCCAATGAGATGAGCTCAGCGAGCTGCTTTTTTAACAGCTGCAAATTGGAGTTCACGGGGCTCATATCCACGGCCACCGTCTCGCGAAGCTTTCTGTTGTGACAGCTAACAGGACTGACATAGCCAAACTGGCAGGTGTCAAACTGACAGGTGTCAAACTGACAGGAGTCAAACTGACAGGTAACAAACTGACAGATGTCAATCTGATAGTGTCAAACTGACATCTGTCAAACTGACAAGTGACAGTGGGCAGTGCTAACTAGTCATTCTGGTACAGTTTCACCCCAAGGAGTTGAGCTCACAAGTTGCTTTTTAGCAGCTAAAAGTTGGAGTTCAGTCAGTAGGCTCTGCTCCAGGGCCACCGTCTCCCGAAGATTTTAGCTGTGGAAGCTATGAGGTCAGACAGGTTTCAAAATGACAGGTGCCAACTGACTGTATATAACTGAAACCCGACAGGTGTCAAACCGACGCTGTCAAACTGACAGCTGTCAATCTGATAGTGTCAAACTGACAGCTGTCAAAATGAAATGTGTCGACCTGACATAATGTCTAACTGACAGATGTTAGAATACTGACCGGTGTCAAAAGGATAGGTGTAAAACTGACAGTCACAAACTGACAGGTGTTAAACTGACTTGTCAAACTGACAGGTTTCAATCTGACATGAGTCAATGGGCAGTGCTTTCCTGTCATTCTGGTACAGTTTCACCCAAAGTATTCTAGCTCACAAGCTGCTGTTTAGCAGCTAAAAGTTGGATTTCAGTCAGTAGTAGGTTCAGCTCCAGGGCCACCTTCTCACGGAGATTTCAGCTGTGGAAGCTATGAGGTCAGACAGGTGCCAAAATGACAGGTGCCAACTGACAGTATATAACTGAAACCATCAAACTCCGACAGGTGTCAAACCGACGGTGTCAAACTGACAGATGTCAATCTGATGTGTCAAACTGACAGCTGTCAAAATGAAATGTGACGAACTGACATATGTATAACTGACAGATGTTAAAATACTGACCGGTGTCAAAATGATAGGTGTAAAACTGACAGTGTCAAACTGACAGTGTCAAACTGACAGTGTCAAACTGACAGGTTTCAATCTGACATGTGTCAGTGGGCAGTGCTTTTCTGTCATTATGGTACAGTTTTGCCAATGAGTTAAGCTCAGCGAGCTGCTTTTTTAACAGCTGCAAATTGGAGTTCACGGGGCTCATATCCACGGCCACCGTCTCGCGAAGCTTTCTGTTGTGACAGCTATCAGGACTGACAGTTACCAAACTGACATGTGTCACACTGACAAGTGACAAACTGACAGATGTCAATCTGAAAGTGTCAAACTGACAAGTGACAGTGGGCAGTGCTAACTAGTCATTCTGGTACAGTTTCACCCGAAGGAGTCTAGCTCACAAGCTGCTTTTTAGCAGCTTAAAGTTGGATTTTAGTCAGTAGTAGGTTCAGCTCCAGGGCCACCTTCTTAAGGAGATTTCAGCTGTGGAAGCTATGAGGTCAGACAGGTGTAAAAATGACAGGTGCCAACTGAAAGTATATAACTGAAACCGTCAAACTCCGACAGGTGTCAAACCGACGGTGTCAAACTGACAGCCGTCAGTCTTTAAACTGACAGCTGTCAAAATAATATGTGTCGAACTGACATATGTCTCAAGTTGGAGTTCACGGGGCTCATATCCACGGCCACCGCCTCGCGAAGCCTTCTGTTATGACAGCTATCAGGACCGGCAGTTACCAAACTGACAAGTGTAACACTGACATGTGACAAACTGACAGGAGACAAACTGACAGATGTCAATCTGATAGTGTCAAACTGACATCTGTCAAACTGACAAGTGACAGTGGGCAGTGCTAACTAGTCAGTCTTTAAACTGACAGCTGTCAAAATAATATGTGTCGAACTGACATATGTCTCAAGTTGGAGTTCACGGGGCTCATATCCACGGCCACCGCCTCGCGAAGCCTTCTGTTATGACAGCTATCAGGACCGGCAGTTACCAAACTGACAAGTGTAACACTGACATGTGACAAACTGACAGGAGACAAACTGACAGATGTCAATCTGATAGTGTCAAACTGACATCTGTCAAACTGACAAGTGACAGTGGGCAGTGCTAACTAGTCATTCTGGTACAGTTTCACCCCAAGGAGTTGAGCTCACAAGTTGCTTTCTTAGCAGCTAATAGTTGGAGTTCAGTCAGTAGGCTCTGCTTCAGGGCCACCGTCTCGCGTAGATTTCTGCTAAGGAAGCTATGAGTACAGACGGGTGTCAAAATGACAGGTGTTAACTGAAAGTATATAACTGAAACTGTCAAGCGCCGACAGGTGTCAAACTGCTGTCAGTGTCATACCAACAGGTGTCAATTTGACGGTGTCAAACTGTCAGGTGTCAATGTCATAGTCAAACCGACAGGTGTCCAACAGACAAGTGTCAAACTGACAGGTGTCAAACCGACAGGTGTCAAACTGACAGGTGTCAAACTGACAGGTGTCAAACTGACAGGGGTCAATTTAACAGGTGTTAAATTGACAGGTGTCAAACAAACAGTTACAAACTGACGATTGTGAATCTGACATAGTCAAACAGACAGGTCTCAAACAGACAGGTGTCGAACTGACAAGTGTCAAACTGACGGTGTCAAACTGACAGGTGTCAAACTGACAGTCACAAACAGACGGGTGTGAATCTGAAATAGTCAAACTGACAGGTGTCAAACTGACAGGTTTCAATCTGACATGTGTCAGCGGGCAGTGCTTGCCTGTCATTCTGGTACAGTTAGTTTCACCCGAAAGAGTTGAGCTCACAAGCTGCTTTTTAGCAGCTAAAAGTTGGATTTCAGTCATTGGTAGGCTCAGCTCCAGGGCCAACGTCTCACGGAGATTTTAGCTGTGGAAGCTATGAGGACAGACAGGTGTCAGAATGAAAGGTGCCAACTCACACTATATAATAGAAACCGTCAAACTCTGACAGGTGTCAAACCGACGGTGTCAAACTGACAGCTGTCCATCTGATAGTGTCAAACTGACAGCTGTCAAAATGAAATGTGTCGAACTGACATATGTCTGACTGACAGATGTTAAAATACTGACCGGTGTCAAAATGATAGGTGTAAAGCTTAAAGTTTCAAATTGACAGTGCCAAACTGACAGTGTCAAACTGACAGTGTCAAACTGACAGTGTCAAACTGACAGTGTCAAACTGACAGTTTCAAACTGACAGTGTCAAACTGACAGTGTCAAACTGACAGTGTCAAACTGACAGTGTCAAACTGACAGTGTCAAACTGACAGTGTCAAACTGACAGTGTCAAACTGACAGTGTCAAACTGACAGTGTCAAACTGACAGTGTCAAACTGACAGTGTCAAACTGACAGTGTCAAACTGACAGTGTCAAACTGACAGTGTCAAACTGACAGTGTCAAACTGACAGTGTATAACTGACAGTGTCAAACTGACTGTGTCAAACTGACTGTGTCAAACTGACAGTGTCAAACTGACAGTGTCAAACTGACAGGTTCCAATCTGACATGTGTCAGTGGGCAGTGCTTTTCTGTCATTATGGTACAGTTTTGCCAATGAGTTGAGCTTAGCGAGCTGCTTTTTTAACAGCTGCAAGTTGGAGTTCACGGGGCTCATATCCACGGCCACCGTCTCGCGAAGCATTCTGTTGTGACAGCTATTAGGACACAAACTGACAAGTGTCACACTGACAGGTGACAAACTGACAGTTTTCTATCTGATAGTGTCCAACTGACATCTGTAAAACTGACAAGTGACAGTGGGCAGTACTAACTAGTCATTCTGGTACAGGAGAGGTGCCAACTGACAGTATATAATTGAAACCGTCAAACTCGGACAGGTGTCAAACCGACGGTGTCAAACTGACAGCTGTCAATCTGATAGTGTCAAACTGACAGTGTCAAACTGACAGTGTCAAACTGACTGTGTCAAACTGACAGTGTCAAACTGACAGTGTCAAACTGACAGGTTCCAATCTGACATGTGTCAGTGGGCAGTGCTTTTCTGTCATTATGGTACAGTTTTGCCAATGAGTTGAGCTTAGCGAGCTGCTTTTTTAACAGCTGCAAGTTGGAGTTCACGGGGCTCATATCCACGGCCACTGTCTCGCGAAGCTTTCTGTTGTGACAGCTATCAGGACTGACATTTAAGAAACTGACAAGTGTCACACTGACAGGTGACAAACTGACAGATGTCAATCTGATAGTGTCAAACTGACATCTGTCAAACTGACAAGTGACAGTGGGCAGTGCTAATTAGTCATTCTGGTACAGTTTCTACCGAAGAAGTTGAGCTCACAAGTTGCTATTTTAGCAGCTAAAAGTTGGAGTTCAATCAGTAGGCTCTGCTCCAGGGCCACCGTCTCGCGTAGATTTCTGCTAAGGAATCTATTTGTACAGACGGGTGTCAAAATGACAGGTGTCAACTGACAGTATATAACTGAAACTGTCAATCTCCGACAGGTGTCAAACCGACGGTGTCAAACTGACAGCCGACAGTCTTCAAACTGACAGCTGTCAAAATAATATGTGTCGAACTGACATATGTCTCAAGTTGGAGTTCACGGGGCTCATATCCACGGCCACCGCCTCGCGAAGCTTTCTGTTGTGACAGCTATCAGGACCGGCAGTTACCAAACTGACAAGTGTCACACTGACATGTGACAAACTGACAGATGTCAATCTGATAGTGTCAAACTGACAGTATCAAACTGACAGTGTCAAACTGACAGTGTCAAACTGACAGTGTCAAACTGACAGTGTCAAACTGACAGGTTTCAATCTGACACGTGTCAGTGGGCAGTGCTTTTCTGTCATTGTGGTACAGTTTTGCCAATGAAATGAGCTCAGCGAGCTGCTTTTTTAACAGCTGCAAATTGGAGTTCACGGGGCTCATATCCACGGCCACCGTCTTGCGAAGCTTTCTGTTGTGACAGCTAACAGGACTGACATAGCCAAACTGACAGGTTTCAAACTGACAGGAGTCAAACTGACAGGTAACAAACTGACAGATGTCAATCTGATAGTGTCAAACTGACATCTGTCAAACTGACAAGTGACAGTGGGCAGTGCTAACTAGTCATTCTGGTACAGTTTCACGCCAAGGAGTTGAGCTCACAAGTAGCTATTTAGCAGCTAAAAGTTGGATTTCAGTCAGTAGTAGGTTCAGCTCCAGGGCCACCTTCTCACGGAGATTTCAGCTGTGGAAGCTATGAGGTCAGACAGGTGCCAAAATGACAGGTGCCAACTGACAGTATATAACTGAAACCATCAAACTCCGACAGGTGTCAAACCGACGGTGTCAAACTGACAGATGTCAAACTGACAGCTGTCAAAATGAAATGTGACGAACTGACATATGTATAACTGACAGATGTTAAAATACTGACCGGTGTCAAAATGATAGGTGTAAAACTGACAGTGTCAAACTGACAGTGTCAAACTGACAGGTTTCAATCTGACATGTGTCAGTGGGCAGTGCTTTTCTGTCATTATGGTACAGTTTTGCCAATGAGTTGAGCTCAGCGAGCTGCTTTTTTAACAGCTGCAAATTGGAGTTCACGGGGCTCATATCCACGGCCACCGTCTCGCGAAGCTTTCTGATGTGACAGCTATCAGGACTGACAGTTACCAAACTGACATGTGTCACACTGACAAGTGACAAACTGACAGATGTCAATCTGAAAGTGTCAAACTGACAAGTGACAGTGGGCAGTGCTAACTAGTCATTCTGGTACAGTTTCACCCGAAGGAGTCTAGCTCACAACCTGCTTTTTAGCAGTTAAAAGTTGGATTTCAGTCAGTAGTAGGTTCAGCTCCAGGGCCACCTTCTCAAGGAGATTTCAGCTGTGGAAGCTATGAGGTCAGACAGGTGTCAATATGACAGGTGCCAACTGAAAGTATATAACTGAAACCGTCAAACTCCGACAGGTGTCAAACCGACGGTGTCAAACTGACAGCCACCAGTCTTCAAACTGACAGCTGTCCAAATAATATGTGTCGAACTGACATATGTCTCAAGTTGGAGTTCACGGGGCTCATATCCACGGCCACCGCCTCGCGAAGCCTTCTGTTGTGACAGCTATCAGGACCGGCAGTTACCAAACTGACAAGTGTCACACTGACATGTGACAAACTGACAGATGTCAATCTGATAGTGTCAAACTGATAGTGTAAAACTGACAGTGTCAAACTGACAGTGTCAAACTGACAGTGTCAAACTGACAGTGTCAAACTGACAGTGTCAAACTGACAGGTTTTAATCTGACATGTGTCAGTGGGCAGTGCTTTTCTGTCATTGTGGTACAGTTTTGCCAATGAGTTGAGCTCAGCGAGCTGCTTTTTTAACAGCTGCAAAATGGAGTTCACGGGGCTCATACCCACGGCCACCGTCTCGCGAAGCTTTCTGTTGTGACAGCTAACAGGACTGACATAGCCAAACTGACAGGTGCCAAACTGACAGGTGTCAAACTGACAGGTGTCAAACTGGCAGGTCTCAAACTGACAGGCGTCAAATTGACAGGTGTCAAACTGACATTGTCAAACTAACTGGTTTCAATCTGACATGAGTCAGTGGGCAGTGCTTTCCTGTCATTCTGGTACAGTTTCACCCGAAGGAGTCTAACTCACAAGCTGCTTTTTAGCAGCTAAAAGTTGGATTTCAGTCAGTAGTAGGTTCAGCTCCAGGGCCACCTTCTCACGAAGATTTCAGCTGTGGAAGCTATGAGGTCAGACAGGTGTCAAAATGACAGGTGCCAACTGAAAGTATATAACTAAAACCGTCAATCTCCGACAGGTGTCAAACCGACGGTGTCAAACTGACAGCCGACAGTCTTCAAACTGACAGCTGTCAAAATAATATGTGTCGAACTGACATATGTCTCAAGTTGGAGTTCACGGGGCTCATATCCACGGCCACCGCCTCGCGAAGCTTTCTGTTGTGACAGCTATCAGGACCGGCAGTTACCAAACTGACAAGTGTCACACTGACATGTGACAAACTGACAGATGTCAATCTGATAGTGTCAAACTGATAGTGTCAAACTGACTGTCAAACTGTCAGGTGTCAAACTGACAGGTTTCAAACTGACAGTCACAAACTGACAGATGTTAAACTGACATTGTCAAACTGACAGGTTTCAATCTGACATGAGTCAGTGGGCAGTGCTTTTCTGTCATCCTGGGACAGTTTCACCCGAAGGAGTCTAGCTCACAACCTGCTTTTTAGCAGCTAAAAGTTGGATTTCAGTCAGTAGTAGGTTCAGCTCCAGGGCCACCTTCACACGGAGATTTCAGCTGTGGAAGCTATGAGGTCAGACAGGTGCCAAAATGACAGGTGCCAACTGACAGTATATAACTGAAACCATCGAACTCCGACAGGTGTCAAACCGACGGTGTCAAACTGACAGATGTCAATCTGATGTGTCAAACTGACAGCTGTCAAAATGAAATGTGACGAAATGACATATGTCTAACTGACAGATGTTCGAACTGACATATGTCTCAAGTTGGAGTTCACGGGGCTCATATCCACGGCCACCGCCTCGCGAAGCTTTCTGTTGTGACAGCTATCAGGACCGGCAGTTACCAAACTGACAAGTGTCACACTGACATGTGACAAACTGACAGATGTCAATCTGATAGTGTCAAACTGACAGTATCAAACTGACAGTGTCAAACTGACAGTGTCAAACTGACAGGTTTCAATCTGACACGTGTCAGTGGGCAGTGCTTTTCTGTCATTGTGGTACAGTTTTGCCAATGAGATGAGCTCAGCGAGCTGCTTTTTTAACAGCTGCAAATTGGAGTTCACGGGGCTCATATCCACGGCCACCGTCTCGCGAAGCTTTCTGTTGTGACAGCTAACAGGACTGACATAGCCAAACTGACAGGTGTCAAACTGACAGGTGTCAATCTGATAGTGTCAAACTGAAATCTGTCAAACTGACAAGTGACAGTGGGCAGTGCTAACTAGTCATTCTGGTACAGTTTCACCCCAAGGAGTTGAGCTCACAAGTTGCTTTTTAGCAGCTAAAAGTTGGAGTTCAGTCAGTAGGCTCTGCTCCAGGGCCACCGTCTCCCGAAGATTTTAGCTGTGGAAGCTATGGGGTCAGACAGGTTTCAAAATGACAGGTGCCAACTGACTGTATATAACTGAAACCCGACAGGTGTCAAACCGACGCTGTCAAACTGACAGCTGTCCATCTGATAGTGTCAAACTGACAGCTGTCAAAATGAAATGTGTCGACCTGACATATGTCTAACTGACAGATGTTAGAATACGGACCGGTGTCAAAAGTATAGGTGTAAAACTGACAGTCACAAACCGACAGGTGTTAAACTGACTTTTCAAACTGACAGGTTTCAATCTGACATGAGTCAATGGGCAGTGCTTTCCTGTCATTCTGGTACAGTTTCACCCAAAGTATTCTAGCTCACAAGCTGCTGTTTAGCAGCTAAAAGTTGGATTTCAGTCAGTAGTAGGTTCAGCTCCAGGGCCACCTTCTCACGGAGATTTCAGCTGTGGAAGCTATGAGGTCAGACAGGTGCCAAAATGACAGGTGCCAACTGACAGTATATAACTGAAACCATCAAACTCCGACAGGTGTCAAACCGACGGTGTCAAACTGACAGATGTCAATCTGATGTGTCAAACTGACAGCTGTCAAAATGAAATGTGACGAACTGACATATGTATAACTGACAGATGTTAAAATACGGTGTCGAAATGATAGGTGTAAAACTGACAGTGTCAAACTGACTGTCAAACTGACAGTGTCAAACTGACAGGTTTCAATCTGACATGTGTCAGTGGGCAGTGCTTTTCTGTCATTATGGTACAGTTTTGCCAATGAGTTGAGCTCAGCGAGCTGCTTTTTTAACAGCTGCAAATTGGAGTTCACGGGGCTCATATCCACGGCCACCGTCTCGCGAAGCTTTCTGTTGTGACAGCTATCAGGACTGACAGTTACCAAACTGACATGTGTCACACTGACAAGTGACAAACTGACAGATGTCAATCTGAAAGTGTCAAACTGACATCTGTCAAACTGACAAGTGACAGTGGGCAGTGCTAACTAGTCATTCTGGTACAGTTTCACCCGAAGGAGTCTAGCTCACAAGCTGCTTTTTAGCAGCTAAAAGTTGGATTTCAGTCAGTAGTAGGTTCAGCTCCAGGGCAACCTTCTCAAGGAGATTTCAGCTGTGGAAGCTATGAGGTCAGACAGGTGTCAAAATGACAGGTGCCAACTGAAAGTATATAACTGAAACCGTCAAACTCCGACAGGTGTCAAACCGACGGTGTCAAACTGACAGCCGTCAGTCTTCAAACTGACAGCTGTCAAAATAATATGTGTCGAACTGACATATGTCTCAAGTTGGAGTTCACGGGGCTCATATCCACGGCCACCGCCTCGCGAAGCCTTCTGTTGTGACAGCTATCAGGACCGGCAGTTACCAAAATGACAGGTGTCAAACTGACAAGTGTCAAACTGACAAGTGTCAAACTGACAAGTGTTAAACTGACGGTGTCAAACTGACAGGTGTCAAACTGACAGTCACAAACAGACGGGTGTGAATCTGACATAGTCAAACTGACAGGTGTCAAACTGACAGGGGTCAATTTAACAGGTGTTAAATTGACAGGTGTCAAACAAACAGTTACCAACTGACGATTGTGAATCTGACATAGTCAAACAGACAGGTCTCAAACAGACAGCTGTCGAACTGACATGTGTCAAAATGACAGGTGTCAATCTGACAGGTGTCAAAATGACAGGAGTCAAACTAACAAGTGTCAAACTGACAAGTGTCAAACTGACGGTGTCAATCTGACAGGTGTCAAACTGACAGTCACAAACAGAATCTGACATAGTCAAACTGACAGGTGTCAAACTGACAGGTTTCAATCTGACATGTGTCAGCGGGCAATGCTTGCCTGTCATTCTGGTACAGTTAGTTTCACCCGAAAGAGTTGAGCTCACAAGCTGCTTTTTAGCAGCTAAAAGTTGGATTTCAGTCAGTAGTAGGTTCAGCTCCAGGGCCACCCTCATAGCTTCCACAGCTGAAATCTCCGTGAGAAGGTGGCCCTGGAGCTGAACCTACTACTGACTGAAATCCAACTTTTAGCTGCTAAAAAGCAGCTTGTGAGCTAGACTCCTTCGGGTAAAACTGTACCAGAATGACAGGAAAGCACTGCCCACTAACTCATGTCAGATTGAAACCTGTTAGTTTGACAATGTCAGTTTGACACCTGTCAATTTGACACCTGTCAGTTTGACACCTGCCAGTTTGACACCTGTCAGTTTGACACCTGTCAGTTTGGCACCTGTCAGTTTGGCTATATCAGTCCTGTTAGCTGTCACAACAGAAAGCTTCGCGAGACGGTGGCCGTGGGTATGAGCCCCGTGAACTCCATTTTGCAGCTGTTAAAAAAGCAGCTCGCTGAGCTCAACTCATTGGCAAAACTGTACCACAATGACAGAAAAGCACTGCCCACTGACACATGTCAGATTGAAACCTGTCAGTTTGACACTGTCAGTTTGACACTATCAGTTTGACACTGTCAGTTTGACACTGTCAGTTTGACACTGTCAGTTTGACACTGTCAGTTTGACACTATCAGTTTGACACTATCAGATTGACATCTGTCAGTTTGTCACATGTCAGTGTGACACTTGTCAGTTTGGTAACTGCCGGTCCTGATAGCTGTCACAACAGAAGGCTTCGCGAGGCGGTGGCCGTGGATATGAGCCCCGTGAACTCCAACTTGAGACATATGTCAGTTCGACACATATTATTTTGACAGCTGTCAGTTTGAAGACTGACGGCTGTCAGTTTGACACCGTCGGTTTGACACCTGTCGGAGTTTGACGGTTTCAGTTATATACTGTCAGTTGACACCTCTCATTTTGACACCCGTCTGTACTCATAGCTTCCACAGCAGAAATCTACGCGAGACGGTGGCCCTGGAGCAGAGCCTACTGACTGAACTCCAACTTTTAGCTGCTAAAAAGCAACTTGTGAGCTCAACTCCTTGGGGTGAAACTGTACCAGAATGACTAGTTAGCACTGCCCACTGTAACTTGTCAGTTTCACACTATCAGATTGAGATCTGTCAGTTTGTCACTTGTCAGTGTGACACTTGTCAGTTTGGTAACTGTCAGTCCTGATAGCTGTCACAACAGAAAGCTTCGCGAGGAGGTGGCCGTGGATATGAGCCCCGTGAACTCCAACTTGACACATATGTCAGTTCGACACATTTTATTTTGACAGCTGTCAGTTTGAAGACTGACGGCTGTCAGTTTGACACCGTCGGTTTGACACCTGTCGGAGTTTGACGGTTTCAGTTATATACTGTCAGTTGACACCTCTCATTTTGACACCCGTCTGTACTTATAGCTTCCACAGCAGAAATCTACGCGAGACGGTGGCCCTGGAGCAGAGCCTACTGACTGAACTCCAACTTTTAGCTGCTAAAAAGCAACTTGTGAGCTCAACTCCTTAGACCAGAATGACTAGTTAGCACTGCCTGTACCAGAATGACTAGTTAGCACTGCCCACTGTCACTTTTCAGTTTGACAGATGTCAGTTTGACACTATCAGATTGACATCTGTCAGTTTGTCACCTGTCAGTGTGACACTTGTCAGTTTGGTAACTGTCAGTCCTGATAGCTGTCACAACAGAAAGCTTAGCGAGACGGTGGCCGTGGATAAGAGCCCCGTGAACTCCAATTTGCAGCTGTTAACTGACACATGTCAGATTAAAACCTGTCAGTGTGACACTGTCAGTTTGACACTGTCAGTTTTACACTGTCAATTTAAAACTGTCAGTTTTACACCTATCATTTTGATACCGGTCTGTATTTTAACAACTGTCAGTTAGACATATGTCAGTTCGTCACATTTCATTTTGACAGCTGTCAGTTTGACACATCAGATTGGCATCTGTGAATTTGACACCGTCGGTTTGACACCTGTCGGAGTTTGATGGTTTCAGTTATATACTGTCAGTTGGCACCTGTCATTTTGGCACCTGTCTGACCTCATAGCTTCCACAGCTGAAATCTCCGTGAGAGGTCAGACAAGTGTCAAAATGACAGGTGCCAACTGAAAGTATATAACTGAAACCGTCAATCTCCGACAGGTATCAAACCGACGGTGTCAAACTGACAGCCGACAGTCTTCAAACTGACAGCTGTCAAAATAATATGTGTCGAACTGACATATGTCTCAAGTTGGAGTTCACGGGGCTCATATCCACGGCCACCGCCTCGCGAAGCTTTCTGTTGTGACAGCTATCAGGACCGGCAGTTACCAAACTGACAAGTGTCACACTGACATGTGACAAACTGACAGATGTCAATAGTGTCAAACTGACAGTATCAAACTGACAGTGTCAAACTGACAGTGTCAAACTGACAGTGTCAAACTGACAGGTTTCAATCTGACACGTGTCAGTGGGCAGTGCTTTTCTGTCATTGTGGTACAGTTTTGCCAATGAGATGAGCTCAGCGAGCTGCTTTTTTAACAGCTGCAAATTGGAGTTCACGGGGCTCATATCCACGGCCACCGTCTCGCGAAGCTTTCTGTTGTGACAGCTAACAGGACTGACATAGCCAAACTGACAGGTGTCAAACTGACAGGTGTCAATCTGATAGTGTCAAACTGACATCTGTCAAACTGACAAGTGACAGTGGGCAGTGCTAACTAGTCATTCTGGTACAGTTTCACCCCAAGGAGTTGAGCTCACAAGTTGCTTTTTAGCAGCTAAAAGTTGGAGTTCAGTCAGTAGGCTCTGCTCCAGGGCCACCGTCTCACGGAGATTTCAGCTGTGGAAGCTATGAGGTCAGACAGGTGCCAAAATGACAGGTGCCAACTGACAGTATATAACTGAAACCATCGTGTCAAACTGACAGTGTCAAACTGACAGTGTCAAACTGACAGTGTCAAACTGACAGTGTCAAACTGACAGTGTCAAACTGACAGTGTCAAACTGACAGTGTCAAACTGACAGTGTCAAACTGACAGTGTCAAACTGACAGTGTCAAACTGACAGTGTCAAACTGACAGTGTCAAACTGACAGTGTCAAACTGACAGTGTCAAACTGACAGTGTCAAACTGACAGTGTCAAACTGACAGTGTCAAACTGACAGGTTTCAATCTGACACGTGTCAGTGGGCAGTGCTTTTCTGTCATTGTGGTACAGTTTTGCCAATGAGTTGAGCTCAGCGAGCTGCTTTTTTAACAGCTGCAAATTGGAGTTCACGGGGCTCATATCCACGGCCACCGTCTCGCGAAGCTTTCTGTTGTGACAGCTAACAGGACTGACATAGCCAAACTGACAGGTGTCAACCTGACAGGTGTCAAACTGACAGGTAACAAACTGACAGATGTCAATCTGATAGTGTCAAACTGACATCTGTCAAACTGACAAGTGACAGTGGGCATTGCTAACTAGTCATTCTGGTACAGTTTCACCCCAAGGAGTTGAGCTCACAAGTTGCTTTTTAGCAGCTAAAAGTTGGAGTTCAGTCAGTAGGCTCTGCTCCAGGGCCACCGTCTCCCGAAGATTTTAGCTGTGGAAGCTATGAGGTCAGACAGGTTTCAAAATGACAGGTGCCAACTGACTGTATATAACTGAAACCCGACAGGTGTCAAACCGACGCTGTCAAACTGACAGCTGTCAATCTGATAGTGTCAAACTGACAGCTGTCAAAATGAAATGTGTCGACTTGACATATGTCTAACTGACAGATGTTAGAATACTGACCGGTGTCAAAAGGATAGGTGTAAAACTGACAGTCACAAACTGACAGGTGTTAAACTGACTTGTCAAACTGACAGGTTTCAATCTGACATGAGTCAATGGGCAGTGCTTTCCTGTCATTCTGGTACAGTTTCACCCAAAGTATTCTAGCTCACAAGCTGCTGTTTAGCAGCTAAAAGTTGGATTTCAGTCAGTAGTAGGTTCAGCTCCAGGGCCACCTTCTCACGGAGATTTCAGCTGTGGAAGCTATGAGGTCAGACAGGTGCCAAAATGACAGGTGCCAACTGACAGTATATAACTGAAACCATCAAACTCCGACAGGTGTCAAACCGACGGTGTCAAACTGACAGATGTCAATCTGATGTGTCAAACTGACAGCTGTCAAAATGAAATGTGACGAACTGACATATGTATAACTGACAGATGTTAAAATACTGACCGGTGTCAAAATGATAGGTGTAAAACTGACAGTGTCAAACTGACAGTGTCAAACTGACAGTGTCAAACTGACAGGTTTCAATCTGACATGTGTCAGTGGGCAGTGCTTTTCTGTCATTATGGTACAGTTTTGCCAATGAGTTGAGCTCAGCGAGCTGCTTTTTTAACAGCTGCAAATTGGAGTTCACGGGGCTCATATCCACGGCCACCGTCTCGCGAAGTGTTGTGACAGCTATCAGGACTGACAGTTACCAAACTGACATGTGTCACACTGACAAGTGACAAACTGACAGATGTCAATCTGAAAGTGTCAAACTGACATCTGTCAAACTGAAAAGTGACAGTGGGCAGTGCTAACTAGTCATTCTGGTACAGTTTCACCCCAAGGAGTTGAGCTCACAAGTTGCTTTTTAGCAGCTAAAAGTTGGAGTTCAGTCAGTAGGCTCTGCTCCAGGGCCACCGTCTCGCGTAGATTTCTGCTGTGGAAGCTATAAGTACAGACGGGTGTCAAAATGAGAGGTGTCAACTGACAGTATATAACTGAAACCGTCAAACTCCGACAGGTGCCAAACCTGTCAAACTGTCAGGTGTGAATCTGACATAGTCAAACTAACAGGTGCCAAACTGACCGGTGTCAAACTGACAGGTGCCAAACTGACAGGTGTCAAACTGACAGGTGACAAACTGACAGGTGTCAAACTGACAGATTTCAATGTGACATGAGTCAGTGGGCAGTGCTTTCCTGTCATTCTGGTACAGTTTCACCCGAAGGAGTCTAGCTCACAAGCTGCTGTTTAGCAGCTAAAAGTTGGATTTCAGTCAGTAGTAGGTTCAGCTCCAGGGCCACATTCTCACGGAGATTTCAGCTGAGGAAGCTATGAGGTCAGACAGGTGCCAAAATGACAGGTGCCAACTGACAGTATATAACTGAAACCATCAAACTCCGACAGGTGTCAAACCGGCGGTGTCAAACTGACAGATGTCAATCTGATGTGTCAAACTGACAGCTGTCAAAAAGAAATGTGATGAACTGACATATGTCTAACTGACAGATGTTAAAATACTGACCGGTGTCAAACTGATAGGTGTAAAACTGACAGTTTCAAATTGACAGTGTCAAACTGACAGTGTCAAACTGACAGTGTCAAACTGACAGTGTCAAACTGACAGGTTTTAATCTGACATGTGTCAGTGGGCAGTGCTTTTCTGTCATTATGGTACAGTTTTGCCAATGAGTTGAGCTCAGCAAGCTGCTTTTTTAACAGCTGCAAATTGGAGTTCACGGGGCTCTTATCCACGGCCACCGCCTCGCGAAGCTTTCTGTTGTGACAGCTATCAGGACTGACAGTTACCAAACTGACAAGTGTCACACTGACAAGTGACAAACTGACAGATGTCAATCTGATAGTGTCAAACTGATATCTGTCAAACTGACAAGTGACAGTGGGCAGTGCTAACTAGTCATTCTGGTACAGTTTCACCCCAAGGAGTTGAGCTCACAAGTTTCTTTTTAGCAGCCGAAAGTTGGAGTTCAGTCAGTAGGCTCTGCTGTCAGTCTTCAAACTGACAGCTGTCAAAATAAAATGTGTCGAACTGACATATGTCTCAAGTTGGAGTTCACGGGGCTCATATCCACGGCCACCGCCTCGCGATGCTTTCTGTTGTGATAGCTATCAGGACCGACAGTTACTAAACTGACAAGTGTCACACTGACATGTGATGGTTTCAGTTATATACTGTCAGTTGGCACCTGTCATTTTGACACCAGTCTGACCTCATAGCTTCCACAGCTGAAATCTCCGTGAGAAGGTGGCCCTGGAGCTGAACCTACTACTGACTAAAATCCAACTATTAGCTGCTAAAAGCAGCTTGTGAGCTAGACTCCTTCGGGTGAAACTGTACCAGAATGACAGGAAAGCACTGCCCACTGACTCATGTCAGATTGAAATCTGTCAGTTTGACAATGTCAGTTTGACACCTGTCAGTTTGTCACCTTTCAGTTTGACACCTGTCAGTTTGGCACCTGTCAGTTTGGCACCTGTCAGTTTGACACCTGTCAGTTTGACACCGGTCAGTTTGGCACCTGTTAGTTTGACTATGTCAGATTCACACCTGACAGTTTGACACCGTCAAATTGACACCTGTCAGTATGACACTGACAGCAGTTTGACACCTGTCGGCGTTTGACAGTTTCGTCAGTTGACACCTCTCATTTTGACACCCGTCTGTACTCATAGCTTCCACAGCAGAAATCTACGCGAGACGGTGGTCCTGGATCAGAGCCTACTGACTAAACTCCAACTTGTAGCTGCTAAAAAGCAACTTGTGAGCTCAACTCCTTGGGGTGAAACTGTACCAGAATGACTAGTTAGCACTGCCCACTGTCACTTGTCAGTTTGACAGATGTCAGTTTGACACTATCAGATTGACATCTGTCAGTTTGTCACCTGTCAGTTTGTCACATGTCAGTGTGACACTTGTCAGTTTGGTAACTGCCGGTCCTGATAGCTGTCACAACAGAAGGCTTCGCGAGGCGGTGGCCGTGGATATGAGCCCCGTGAACTCCAACTTGAGACATATGTCAGTTCGACACATATTATTTTGACAGCTGTCAGTTTGAAGACTGACGGCTGTCAGTTTGACACCGTCGGTTTGACACCTGTCGGAGTTTGACGGTTTTAGTTATATACTTTCAGTTGGCACCTGTCATTTTGACACCTGTCTGACCTCATAGCTTCCACAGCTGAAATCTCCTTGAGAAGGTGGCCCTGGAGCTGAACCTACTACTGACTGAAATCCAACTTTTAGCTGCTAAAAAGCAGCTTGTGAGCTAGACTCCTTCGGGTGAAACTGTACCAGAATGACTAGTTAGCACTGCCCCTGTCACTTGTCAGTTTGACAGATGTCAGTTTGACACTTCCAGATTGACATCTGTCAGTTTGTCACTTGTCAGTGTGACACATGTCAGTTTGGTAACTGTCAGTCCTGATAGCTGTCACAACAGAAAGCTTCGCGAGACGGTGGCCGTGGATATGAGCCCCGTGAACTCCAATTTGCAGCTGTTAAAAAAGCAGCTCGCTAAGCTCAACTCATTGGCAAAACTGTACCATAATGACAGAAGAGCACTGCCCACTGACACATGTCAGATTGAAACCTGTCAGTTTGACACTGTCAGTTTGACACTGTCAGTTTTACACCTATCATTTTGACACCGGTCAGTATTTTAACATCTGTCAGTTATACATATGTCAGTTCGTCACATTTCATTTTGACAGCTGTCAGTTTGACACATCAGATTGACATCTGTCAGTTTGACACCGTCGGTTTGACACCTGTCGGAGTTTGATGGTTTCAGTTATATACTGTCAGTTGGCACCTGTCATTTTGGCACCTGTCTGACCTCATAGCTTCCACAGCTGAAATCTCCGTGAGAAGGTGGCCCTGGAGCTGAACCTACTACTGACTGAAATCCAACTTTTAGCTGCTAAACAGCAGCTTGTGAGCTAGAATACTTTGGGTGAAACTGTACCAGAATGACAGGAAAGCACTGCCCATTGACTCATGTCAGATTGAAACCTGTCAGTTTGAAAAGTCAGTTTAACACCTGTCAGTTTGTGACTGTCAGTTTTACACCTATCCTTTTGACACCGGTCCGTATTCTAACATCTGTCAGTTAGACATATGTCAGGTCGACACATTTCATTTTGACAGCTGTCAGTTTGACACTATCAGATTGACAGCTGTCAGTTTGACAGCGTCGGTTTGACACCTGTCGGGTTTCAGTTATATACAGTCAGTTGGCACCTGTCATTTTGAAACCTGTCTGACCGCATAGCTTCCACAGCTAAAATCTTCGGGAGACGGTGGCCCTGGAGCAGAGCCTACTGACTGAACTCCAACTTTTAGCTGCTAAAAAGCAACTTGTGAGCTCAACTCCTTGGGGTGAAACTGTACCAGAATGACTAGTTAGCACTGCCTACTGTCACTTGTCAGTTTGACAGATGTCAGTTTGACACTATCAGATTGACACCTGTCAGTTTGACACCTGTCAGTTTGGTAACTGTCAGTCCTGATAGCTGTTACAACAGAAAGCTTCGCGAGACGGTGGCCGTGGATATGAGCCCCGTGAACTCCAATTTGCAGCTGTTAAAAAAGCAGCTCGCTAAGCTCAACTCATTGGCAAAACTGTACCATAATGACAGAAAAGCACTGCCCACTGACACATGTCAGATTGAAACCTGTCAGTTTGACACTGTCAGTTTGACACTGTCAGTTTTACACCTATCATTTTGACACCGGTCAGTATTTTAACATCTGTCAGTTATACATATGTCAGTTCGTCACATTTCATTTTGACAGCTGTCAGTTTGACACATCAGATTGACATCTGTCAGTTTGACACCGTCGGTTTGACACCTGTCGGAGTTTGAGTTTGACACTGTCAGTTTGACACTGTCAGTTTGACACTGTCAGTTTGACACTGTCAGTTTGACACTGTCAGTTTGACACTGTCAGTTTGACACTGTCAGTTTGACACTGTCAGTTTGACACTGTCAGTTTGACACTGTCAGTTTGACACTGTCAGTTTGACACTGTCAGTTTGACACTGTCAGTTTGACACTGTCAGTTTGATACTGTCAGTTTGACACTATCAGATTGACATCTGTCAGTTTGTCACATGTCAGTGTGACACTTGTCAGTTTGGTAACTGCCGGTCCTGATAGCTGTCACAACAGAAAGCTTCGCGAGGCGGTGGCCGTGGATATGAGCCCCGTGAACTCCAACTTGACACATATGTCAGTTCGACACATTTTATTTTGACAGCTGTCAGTTTGAAGACTGACGGCTCTCAGTTTGACACCGTCGGTTTGACACCTGTCGGAGTTTGACGGTTTCAGTTATATACTCTCAGTTGACACCTCTCATTTTGACACCCGTCTGTACTTATAGCTTCCACAGCAGAAATCTACGCGAGACGGTGGCCCTGGAGCAGAGCCTACTGACTGAACTCCAACTTTTAGCTGCTAAAAAGCAACTTGTGAGCTCAACTCCTTGGGGTGAAACTGTACCAGAATGACTAGTTAGCACTGCCCACTGTCACTTTTCAGTTTGACAGATGTCAGTTTGACACTTTCAGATTGACATCTGTCAGTTTGTCACTTGTCAGTGTGACACATGTCAGTTTGGTAACTGTCAGTCCTGATAGCTGTCACAACAGAAAGCTTCGCGAGACGGTGGCCGTGGATATGAGCCCCGTGAACTCCAACTTGAGATATATGTCAGTTCGACACATTTTATTTTGACAGCTGTCAGTTTGAAGACTGACGGCAGAGCCTACTGACTGAACTCCAACTTTCAGCTGCTAAAAAGCAACTTGTGAGCTCAACTCCTTGGGGTGAAACTGTACCAGAATGACTAGTTAGCACTGCCCACTGTCACTTGTCTGATTGAAACCTGTCAATTTGACAATGTCAGTTTGACACCTGTCAGTTTGACACCTGTCAGTTTGACACCTGTCAGTTTGACACCTGTCAGTTTGTGACAGTCAGTTTGAAAACTGTCAGTTTTTGACTGTCAGTTTGAAACCTGTCAGTTTGACACCTGTCAGTTTGACACTGTCCGTTTTACACCTACAGTTTGACACCAGTCAGTATTTTATAATCTCATTTGAAAGGCAGTTTGAAACTGTCAGATTTACACATTTCATTTTGACAGCTGTCAGTTGTCAATCTGGTAGTGTCAAACTGACATTTGTCAAACTGACAAGTGACAGTGGGCAGTGCTAACTAGTCATTCTGGTACAGTTTTACCCCAAGGAGTTGAGCTCACAAGTTGCTTTTTAGCAGCTAAAAGTTGGAGTTTAGTCAGTAGGCTCTGCTCCAGGACCACCGTCTCGCGTAGATTTCTGCTGTGGAAGCTATGAGTACAGACAGGTGTCAAAATGAGAGGTGTCAACTGACAGTATATAACTCAAACTGTCAAACGCCGACAGGTGTCAAACTGCTGTCAGTGTCATACCGACAGGTGTCAATTTGACGGTGTGAATCTGACATAGTCAAACACAAGTCTCAAACTGACAGGTGTCAATCTGATAGAGTCAAACTGACAGCTGTCAAAATGACATGTGTCGAACTGACATATGTCTAACTGACAGATGTTAAAATACTGATCGGTGTCAAAATGATAGGTGTAAAACTGACAGTTTCAAACCGAAGTGTCAAACTGACAGTGTCAAACTGACAGTGTCAAACTGACAGTGTCAAACTGACAGGTGTCAAACTGACAGGTTTGAAACTGACAGTCACAAACTGACATGTGTTAAACTGACATTGTCAAACTGACAGGTGTCAGTACAGTTTCAGCCGAAGGAGTTGATCTCACAAGTTGCTTTTTTAGCAGCTAAAAGTTGGAGTTTAGTCAGTAGGCTCTGCTCCAGGGCCACCGTCTCGCGTAGATTTCTGCTAAGGACGCTATGAGTACAAACGGGTGTCAAAATGACAGGTGTCAACTGACAGTATATAACTGAAACTGTCAATCGCCGACAGGTGTCAAACTGCTGTCAGTGTCATACCGACAGGTGTCAATTTGACGGTGTCAAACTGTCAGGTGTGAATAGTCAACTTGACAGGTCTCCAACAGACAGGTGTCAAACTGACAGGTGTCAAACAGACAGGTGTCAAACTGACATTGTCAAACTGACAGGTTTCAATCTGACATGAGTCAGTGGGCAGTGCTTTCCTGTCATTCTGGTAAAGTTTCACCCGAAGGAGTCTAGCTCACAAGCTGCTTTTTAGCAGCTAAAAGTTGGATTTCAGTCAGTAGTAGGTTCAGCTCCAGGGCCACCTTCTCACGGAGATTTCAGCTGTGGAAGCTATGTCAGACAGGTGTCAAAATGACAGGTGCCAACTGACAGTATATAACAGAAACCGTCACATGTCAGTGTGACACTTGTTAGTTTGGTAACTCTCGGTCCTGATAGCTGTCACAACAGAAAGCTTCGCGAGGCGGTGGCCGTCGATATGAGCCCCGTGAACTCCAACTTGAGATATATGTCAGTTCGACACATTTTATTTTGACAGCTGTCAGTTTGAAGACTGACGGCAGAGCCTACTGACTGAACTCCAACTTTCAGCTGCTAAAAAGCAACTTGTGAGCTCAACTCCTTGGGGTGAAACTGTACCAGAATGACTAGTTAGCACTGCCCACTGTCACTTGTCAGTTTGACACTATCAGATTGACATCTGTCAGTTTGTCACTTGTCAGTGTGACACTTGTCAGTTTGGTAACTGTCAGGCCTGATAGCTGTCACAACAGAAAGCTTCGCGAGACGGTGGCCGTGGATATGAGCCCCGTGAACTCCAATTTACAGCTGTTAAAAAAGCAGCTCGCTGAGCTCAACTCATTGGCAAAACTGTACCATAATGACAGAAAAGCACTGCCCACTGACACATGTCAGATTGAAACCTTTCAGTTTGACACCCGTCTGTACTCATAGCTTCCTTAGCAGAAATCTACGCGAGACGGTGGCCCTGGAGCAGGGCCTACTGTTTGAACTCCAACTTTTAGCTGCTAAGAAAGCAACTTGTGAGCTCAACTCCTTGGGGTGAAACTGTACCAGAATTACTAGTTGGCACTGCCCACTGTCACTTGTCATTTTGACAACTGTCAGTTTGACACTATCAGATTGACAGCTGTCAGTTCGACACCGTCGGTTTGACACCTGTCGGAGTTTGACGGTTTCAGTTATATACTGTCAGTTGGCACTTGTAGTTTTGACACCTGTCTGTCTTTATAGCTTCCACAGCTGAAATCTCCGTGAGAAGGTGGCCCTGGTGCTGAGCCTACTACTGACTGAAATCCAACTTTTAGCTGCTAAAAAGCAGCTTGTGAGCCAGACTCCTTCGGGTGAAACTGTACCAGAATGACCTGCCCACTGACTCATGTCAGATTGAAACCTGTCAATTTGACAATGTCAGTTTGACACCTGTCAATTTGACAATGTCAGTTTGACACCTGTCAGGTGTGAATCTGACATAGTCAAACTGACAGGTGCCAAACTGACAGGTGTCAAACTGACAGGTTTTAAACTGACAGGTTTCAAACCGACTGGTGTCAAACTGACTGGTGTCAAACTGACAGGTGTCAAACTGACAGGTGTCAAACTGACATTGTCAAACTGACAGGTTTCAATCTGACATGAGTCAGTGGGCAGTGCTTTCCTGTCATTCTGGTACAGTTTCACCCGAAGGAGTCTAGCTCACAAGCTGCTTTTTAGCAGCTAATAGTTGGATTTCAGTCAGTAGTAGGTTCAGCTCCAGGGCCACCTTCTTACGGAGATTTCAGCTGTGGAAGCTATGAGGTCAGACTGGTGTCAAAATGACAGGTGCCAACTGACAGTATATAACTGAAACCGTCAAACTCCGACAGGTGTCAAAGCGACGGTGTCAAACTGACAGCCGTCGGTCTTCAAACTGACAGCTGTCAAATTGAAATGTGTTGTACTGACATATGTCTAACTGACAGATGTTAAAATACTGACCGATGTCAAAATGATTGGTGTAAAACTGACAGTTTCAAACCGAAGTGTCAAACTAACAGTGTCAAACTGACAGGTGTCAAACTGACAGGTTTCAAACTGACAGTCACAAACTGACAGGTGTTAAACTGACATAGTCAAACTGACAGGTGTCAGTACAGTTTCACCCGAAGGAGTTGATCTCACAAGTTGCTTTTTTAGCAGCTAAAAGTTGGAGTTTAGTCAGTAGGCTCTGCTCCAGGGCCACCGTCTCGCGTAGATTTCTGCTAAGGAAGCTATGAGTACAGACGGGTGTCAAAATGACAGGTGTCAACTGACAATATATAACTGAAACTGTCAATCGCCGACAGGTGTCAATTTGACGGTGTCAAACTGTCAGGTGTGAATAGGCAACTTGACAGGTCTCCAACAGACAGGTGTCAAACTGACAGGTGTCAAACAGACAGGTGTCAAACTGACATTGTCAAACTGACAGGTTTCAATCTGACATGAGTCAGTGGGCAGTGCTTTCCTGTCATTCTGGTAAAGTTTCACCCGAAGGAGTCTAGCTCACAAGCTGCTTTTTAGCAGCTAAAAGTTGGATTTCAGTCAGTAGTAGGTTCAGCTCCAGGGCCACCTTCTCACGGAGATTTCAGCTGTGGAAGCTATGTCAGACAGGTGTCAAAATGACAGGTGCCAACTGACAGTATATAACTGAAACCGTCACATGTCAGTGTGACACTTGTCAGTTTGGTAACTCTCAGTCTTGATAGCTGTCACAACAGAAACCTTCGCGAGGCGGTTGCCGTCGATATGAGCCCCGTGAACTCCATATATGTCAGTTCGACACATTTTATTTTGACAGCTGTCAGTTTGAAGACTGACGGCAGAGCCTACTGACTGAACTCCAACTTTCAGCTGCTAAAAAGCAACTTGTGTGCTTAACTCCTTGGGGTGAAACTGTACCAGAATGACTAGTTAGCACTGCCCACTGTCACTTGTCAGTTTGACAGATGTCAGTTTGACACTATCAGATTGACATCTGTCAGTTTGTCACTTGTCAGTGTAACACTTGTCAGTTTGGTAACTGTCAGTCCTGATAGCTGTCACAACAGAAAGCTTCGCGAGACGGTGGCCGTGGATATGAGCCCCGTGAACTCCAATTTGCAGCTGTTAAAAAAGCAGCTCGCTGAGCTCAACTCATTGGCAAAACTGTACCATAATGACAGAAAAGCACTGCCCACTGACACATGTCAGATTGAAACCTGTCAGTTTGACACCTGTCAGTTTGACACCCGTCTGTACTCATAGCTTCCTTAGCAGAAATCTACGCGAGACGGTGGCCCTGGAGCAGGGCCTACTGTTTGAACTCCAACTTTTAGCTGCTAAGAAAGCAACTTGTGAGCTCAACTCCTTGGGGTGAAACTGTACCAGAATTACTAGTTAGCACTGCCCACTGTCACTTGTCATTTTGACAACTGTCAGTTTGACACTATCAGATTGACAGCTGTCAGTTCGACACCGTCGGTTTGACACCTGTCGGAGTTTGACGGTTTCAGTTATATACTGTCAGTTGGCACTTGTAGTTTTGACACCTGACTGTCTTTATAGCTTCCACAGCTGAAATCTCCGTGAGAAGGTGGCCCTGGTGCTGAGCCTACTACTGACTGAAATCCAACTTTTAGCTGCTAAAAAGCAGCTTGTGAGCCAGACTCCTTCGGGTGAAACTGTACCAGAATGACAGGAAAGTACTGCCCACTGACTCATGTCAGATTGAAACCTGTCAATTTGACAATGTCAGTTTGACACCTGTCAGTTTGACACTGTCCGTTTTACACCTATCATTTTGACACCGGTCAGTATTTTATCATCTCATTTGAAAGACAGTTTGAAACTGTCAGATTTACACATTTCATTTTGACAGCTGTCAGTTTGACACTATCAGTTTGACACTGTCAGTTCATCACTGTCAGTTTGACACTGTCAGTTTGACACTGCCAGTTTGAAACTGTCAGTTTTACACCTATCATTTTGACACCGATCAGTATTTTAACATCTGTCAGTTAGACATATGTCAGTTCGACACATGTTATTTTGACAGCTGTCAGTTTGAAGATTGACAGCTGTCAGTTTGAAGATTGACAGCTGTCAGTTTGACACCGTCGGTTTGACACCTGACAAACTGACAGATGTCAATCTGATAGTGTCAAACAGACATTTGTCAAACTGACAAGTGACAGTGGGCAGTGCTAACTAGTCATTCTGGTACAGTTTCACCCCAAGGAGTTGAGCTCACAAGTTGCTTTTTAGCAGCTAAACTGTCAAACGCCGACAGGTGTCAAACTGCTGTCAGTGTCATACCGACAGGTGTCAATTTGACGGTGTCAAACTGTCAGGTGTGAATCTGACATAGTCAAACTGACAGGTGCCAAACTGACAGGTGTCAAACTGACAGGTTTTAAACTGACAGGTTTCAAACCGACTGGTGTAGTTTGACACACGTCAGTATTTTAACATCTGTCAGTTAGACATATGTCAGTTCGACTTATTTATTTTGACAGCTGTCAGTTTGACACTATCAGATTGACAGCTGTCAGTTTGACACCGTCGGTTTGACACCTGTCGAAGTTTGACGGTTTCAGTTATCGAGACGGTGGCCCTGGATATATGAGCTTAGTGTATTCTAACTTTTAGCTGCTGAAAAAGCAGTTTGTGAGCTCAACTCCTTCGGTGAAACGGTATCAGAATGACAGGTTAGCACTGCCCACTGTCACTTGTCAGTTTGACAGCTGTCCGTTTGACACAATCGTATTTACAATTAATTGTATGAAGAGAAAACCCGTTAGATGCGCTCGGTGCGTACCGGCTTAACACAGTTACTTACGGCACGGCATCCGCGCCATACCTAAGTATGCGATGTTTACAACAGCTGGCGTCGGATTGCACTGGTAACGACATCTCTAATATTATTTACAAAGATTTTTATGTTGACGATTTGATAACGGGTTGTGATGATAAAAAGGAATTATTAGACATTTGTGATAAAGTTTCTACGGTATTATTACAATCGGGTTGTTTCTGTTTACGAAAATGGTTGTTCAATTTCGATTTGTAAAATTTAAACGTGTCAAAGAATTTATCTCTAGGCGAATCCTGTCAAAGTAAAACTTTAGGTTTAGGTTGGTTCGCAAATACAGATGAGTTAGAGACTAAACTTAAATTAACCGGGAGTCATGTTACTAAGCGCATTATGTTATCAGCAATCTTACAAGTTTACGATCCGTTAGGTCTATTAGCGCCTATAATAATGCTTGCTAAAATATTATTGCAGAAATTATGGACGTATAAAATCGGGTGGGACGATCCGGTGCCTCATGATATTTTAATTAATTGGCAGAAATTCGTAGACACTCTTGACTATTTGGGTAAATTACGTATACCACGTCAGGTGATAAATAGCAAAATGCAGTATATTGAATTGCACATATTTACTGACGCCTCTCAAAATGCTTACGGCGCTTGTGCATACGTGCGTATGTACTCGGATAACAATGCCAATGTATCCGTAGCTTTGTTATGCGCTAAGTCGAAGGTCGCGCCGGTCAAACCGATAACTATACCGCGATTGGAATCGTGCGGAGCATTATTAGATGCAAAGTTGTACACAAAAATTATAAATTTTCATTGTTCTAATTTCACTAATGTTTATTTCTGGTCAGATTCCACAACTGTGTTAGGATGGCTACGAATGTCACCTAACACTCTTAAAACATTTGTACAAAACAGGGTAGCTCAAATTAATGAATATACTGGTAGCTTACCATGGTTACACGTAGGAAGTAAGTCCAACCCAGCTGACTTGGTGTCACGCGGGGTCACGCTGGACGCGCTGCGCACAGCTGATATTTGGTGGCACGGCCCAGCATTTTTGCACGAACGGCTGTGTAATTTTAGTTATGATCATAGTTAATGTTAAGTTTAATGAGTTGCCAGATATTTAATTAACTACTACACTGTTAGTACGATATTAGTTCAAATCGCGGCCGTCCTAAACTCTCGACCTATGTACCCATTGTCCACAGACCCAACTGACCTTCTTCCCCTCAGCCCTTCTCTTTTTCTGATTGGCCGACCGCTCACCGCACATGCCAGCCCAGACATGACAACTACAGCTTCACATCGCCTGTCCCGATATGATCGCGTGGAACAGATGCGCCAGCAATTCTGGCAGAGATGGTCAAAGGAGTACATAGCGGAGCTTCAGACCAGAACGAAGTGGAAGACAAGTAAGGAAGAATTGGTACCAAATACTCTTGTACTGATCAAGGAGGATAATCTTCCACCTCTCAAGTGGCGCCTGGGAAGAATACCATCTTTGGAAAGGTATGAACTTTCCTGGGAAAGATGGCCTGTCACGAGTCGCTGACATCAAAACAGCGACCGGGACGGTGCCGTTTGTTACCGCAAGAAGAGAATGAAAACACAGATCCACAAAAATAACCCATTAACAAATGTCAACGCCATCGGTACTTCGCTGGATGCAGCTACTTCCAAGGCCGGGGGCATATGTTAACGCCATCTAGTGGCGTTGAGTCAACAACACGCAGCGTGGCACCCTCTTGCGTCGAGTAGACGGAGACTCGGCGGAAGGAGCGAGAGCGGCGCACCGGGAGCGTTGATTGGACGTCACCGAAGATCTTCGAGAACGTTCAATTCCTTCGGTCTACGGGCCAACCGTTCGTTCGATCGACAAGATCACAGGACACAGTGAGACACAAGAAAATTGGTAGTCGGTCCACCGGCATCATCAAAACTTAGCTCTCATCATATTGAAACCCATTTAAATTAGTAATTATAATTGAGTAATAAACGCATAAAACCCCTGTAGCGGCACCAACGCCGCCACTTACGAACTAATGACATGACGTCACACAAATCCTGCATCGCGCAAGTAAAGTTTTCGGCGCGATAAGAACACATACAACAGTCCGACAACAACCGTTGGGCAGTTGCCCGGACCAGACACAACACCCGTCTGGTCGGAGGATCCTCCCTTTTCTACGGAGGTGTGTGGGACTTTACACCCTGTTCCACTACCCCGAACTGGTGACCCCGAACATGAACATCAGCGCAGCCTTCGTGCAGAGCTACTTCACCGTGACGTCATCATATCTTCAAGCTTTCGAGCAGCGAGTCATCAGCCAGCCAGTACCCACGGCATCTACGGGGGTATCCTGACCACCAGCATGCAGCGGACGCGCATTCCTGGTCATCACCCCCAGCTTCTTTCATCACCGCTCCGACCCACTGGAGCCAGCAGCTCTGTCCCAACTCACTGGGACATCATCACCACTCCGAACTACTGGAGCCAGCAACGCTATCCCGACTCACTGGGATTTCATCACCCCGACTCACTGGGGCACTACCGCATACAGTTCCGACTCACCGCGAACTCTGCGACTTCCGGTTCCGACTCACGGGAACCAACCTTCCACTGGCCAGGCACACATCACGAGATGTACGGACGACTCAACCTGCTATCGACCTCCGGTATCCGGAGGGGAGTGATGTAGCGGCACCAACGCCGCCACTTACGAACTAATGACAAGACGTCACACAAATCCTGCATCGCGCAAGTAAAGTTTTCGGCGCGATAAGAACACATACAACAGTCCGACAACAACCGTTGGGCAGTTGCCCGGACCAGACACAACACCCGTCTGGTCGGAGGATCCTCCCTTTTCTATGGAGGTTTGTGGGACTTTACACCCTGTTCCACATACCCCCAAACCCCTTACAATAAAAGGACAGTCATTGAAGAAGCCTGACCCTCAAATCCCACAACAGCATCAAAGGTAACGAATGCGCTGGCACCTTAGCCAAGGATGCTTGCTCGTCAGCAACAGCTAATCTCACCCACAATTCTTACCAGGGGTATGACTTACTGAACATGCCAAAAGTCAATATTCTATGTTCATGGCAGGAACAGTGGAATAACTCTGGTAGGAAGAAGGTTAGGTTCTACAACAAAACCTTTTTTTCTACCCATACAAAAAAGTGTCCAAAGCCGTTGTATCCGTTCTTTGTAGAATCCGCTAAGGTCGTTGTTGTACTCAGTTTTCCTGGACAAAATCGCGTTTGGGATTCCTCTTTATGCAATTGCGGTTTAGAAGATGGCACGTTGGATCACATATTCTTTGAATGTTCAAACAACATCCCTCCTTTAGATTTATATAGCCGTCTCCCTAAATTCAAGATCCCTCTCCCAATTAATTTCCCATCCCTTCTAACTTATTCTTCTCCAGACATGCTTGTGGCACTGATGAGTTTTATCCGCCACAACAATATCAAATAATAATCCTTAGTTCCGATTACTACGTCTTGTGTGGTTGTGGTGTGTGTATTTTAATGTTTTAATAATTTTAATATATTTATGTATTTTAATATGTATGTTCCGTATGGTGCCGGACGTAAAGAATTTCACCATCCCATGTCTTCCCGTGGGTGTCGTAAGAGGCGACTAAGGGACAAACCAGAGAATGGGCAGCAGCGTTTTCTGTGCTTCTATAACAACCATACTGCGATCGCCAACCCGCCTGCCAAGCGTGGCGATTATGACCAAACCCCCCAATGAATAGCACAAATAAAAAATGGCCCCTAGTACCCGGCAGCTTGCCTACCCTCGACTACGGTAGCGGTCGAGGCTACGGCATGGCAAGGGGTGCTAAGAATCTCCGGACGAGATCCGGCTACCCCAACAATCACCGACGACTGGACCTGGCAACGTACAACACGCGCACACTGCGGACCGACGAGAAGGTCACCGAACTCGAGGAAGAATTGAGCAGGTTGCGATGGAGTATTATAGGATTATCGGAGGTCCGAAGAGAGGGGGAGGACTCGATAATCCTCAAATCCAGTAACCTGCTCTATTTCCGAGAGGGTGACCGGCAGTCCCAGGGTGGTGTCTGGTATATCGTCCACAAGTCCCTTGTGAACAACGTGGTGAAGATCGAGAGTGTGTCGACCAGGGTGGCGTACCTTATACTCAGAATATCCTCAAGATATTCGCTGAAGGTCATACAGGTCTACGCCCCAACCTCGGCACACCCCGACGATGAGGTAGAGACCATGTATGAGGATATCTCCAGAGCCACGCATGGTTTCAAAACTCACTTCACCGTTGTCATGGGGGACTTCAACGCGAAACTGGGCAAACGAGACGAGGATGAGCTGCAAGTGGGGCAATTTGGAATTGGACAACGGAACCACCGGGGTCACCTACTGGCCAGTTTTATGGAGAAGGAGGGCCTCTATATGATGAACTCCTTCTTCAAAAAGCGTGAACACAGGAAGTGGACCTGGCAGAGCCCCGATGGTGCAACAAAAAATGAGATCGACTTCATCATGTCAACCATGAAGCAAATGTTCAATGATGTCTCTGTGATCAATTCGGTAAAAACCGGGAGCGATCAACGCATGGTAAGAGGCACATTGAACATTAATATTAAGCTTGAAAGGTCTCGACTGATGAAGTCCACGCTCTGGCCAGCGCAGATCCATGTCCAAAACCCCGAGAGCTTTCAGCTCGAACTCCAGAATCGTTTCGAATGCCTAGGGAGCTCCGTGGATGAATACAGCAACGGGTTCGTGGAAGCTGTCCATACAAGGTCGGGTCTAAGTTTTTCAAGACCCGTCGTACAGATAGAAACAAAAAGCACTCTGATCATACCCTCAAGCTTATGAAGGAGAGGCGTGAGATCATCCTGCAGTCTTCAGATGAGGTGTGCAAATACCGGCAGCTCAATAGACAGATCTCTAAATCCTTGAAAAGAGACCTCCGCCGATTCAATACCGAGCGTATTAAAGACGCGATCAAGCGAAATAAAGGCTCCAAGGTGTTTGCAAGGGATCTGGCTATTGGGCAGAGCCAACTCAAGAAACTGAAGACCGACGATGGCAGGATCGTATCCGCCAAACCGGAGCTTCTAAGGGAGATCGAGACATTCTATGGGCAGTTGTACACATCGATCAGCAAGCCCGTTGCGAGTCTAGCAAACGACCCAAGAGCTAGATTGACCCGGCACTATACCGAAGATATCCCGGACGTCAGCCTGTACGAGATTAGGATGGCTCTGAAACAGCTCAAAAACAACAAGGCGCCGGGTGATGACGGAATTACGGCCGAACTCCTGAAGGCGGGTGGCAAACCGGTCCTTAGGGCCCTTCAGAAGCTGTTTGATTCCGTCATACTCGAGGGCAAAACGCCACAGGCATGGTGCAGGGGTGTGGTGGTACTCTTCTTCAAGAAAAGCGACAATGCCAGGCTGAAGAACTATAGGCCCATCTCACTTCTTAGCCATGTCTACAAGTTGTTTTCAAGAGTCATCACGAATCGTCTCGCGCGCAGGTTTGACGATTTCCAGCCCCCCGAACAAGCCGGATTCCGAAAAGGCTTTAGCACCGTTAGTAGACCACATACATATGCTGCGGCAGGTTATACAGAAGACCGAAGAGTATAACCTGCCTCTATGTTTAGCGTTTGTGGACTACGAGAAAGCCTTCGATTCGATCGAGACTTGGGCTGTACTGCAGTCTCTCCAACGGTGCCAGATCGACTACAGGTACATTGAGGTGTTGAAGTGTTTGTACAAAAACGCTACCATGTCAGTCCGTCTTCAGGACCAGACCTCGAAACCAATCCTTCTCCAGCGCGGCGTGAGACAGGGAGACGTCATTTCTCCGAAACTGTTCACTGCTGCGCTGGAGGATGTCTTCAAGGTTCTGGACTGGAGGGGGCTGGGCATCAACGTTAATGGCGAGTACATTACTCACCTTCGGTTTGCCGACGACATAGTGGTCATGGCTGAGACCATGGAGAGCCTCAGTAAAATGCTCGATGACCTCAGTAGAGCTTCCGAAAGAGTGGGTCTTAAAATGAACATGGACAAAACCAAGATCATGGTGAATGCCCATGTAACACCCACTCCTATCAAGGTCGGAGACTCTACACTCGAAGTTGTAGACCATTATGTCCACCTGGGACAAACGGTCCAGTTGGGTAGGTCCAATTTCGAGAAAGAGATCAACCGTCAAATCCGACTCGGCTGGGTGGCGTTCGGGAAGTTGCGTGGTATCTTCTCGTCCAATTTACCGCAGTGTCTCAAGACAAAAGTCTATGACCAGTGTGTGTTGCCAGTGATCACCTATGGAACCGAGACGTGGTCGCTCACAATGGGCCTCATCAGAAAGCTCAAAGTCACCCAAAGGGCAATGGAGAGGGCTATGCTCGGAATTTCCTAGCGTGATCACGTCAGAAATGATGATATACGCAGGAGAACCAAAGTTACAGACATAGCCCGAAGAATTGCCAAACTTAAGTGGCAGTGGGCAGGGCACATTGCTCGCAGAACGGATGGCCGATGGGGCCGAAAAGTTCTGGAATGGCGACCGCGAACCGGAAGACGATACGCTGGAAGGCCTCCCACTAGGTGGACTGATGACCTGGTTAAGGTTGCGGGAAGGCGCTGGATGCGAGACGCACGGGATCGGTCAATGTGGCGACGCCTGGGGGAGGCCTATGTCCAGCAGTGGACGTCTTTCGGCTGAAATGATGATGAATGATGATGTATTTTAATTATGTTATTTGTTTCAGTCCCGTACTAACCCAGCTAAATCAAATGATCAACTGTACCAAAAAGAACTAGAGTAGAGTTTTCATCTACAGTTTCTCCTAATAAAATTACTAATCTCAGAAACTCTTGTGAACAGAAGAACAAAACTACCGTTTCCCAGGAGCTTGTCGAGGAGCACAAGAGTATTGAATTTAGTTCATGCAGATCTTATTTATTTATTTATTATAAGGTACACCAACAGCATTACATACAAAACAGTTTGTAGTAAACAAAGAAAAATAAAGGTGCTGGTATGTATGCCTATTAAGGTATACGCAGCTTACACCATATGGTCAGAAACACTAAATTATTTAAAATATTAATATATATATTAATCTAAATTAAAAAAAAAAAAACAAAGTAAAAATAAAAACATACAAAATGAAAAACACACATAGTAAAAAAAAGAAAACGAAGTAGGATGTTTATGTTCGTAATAAGACTAAGTTGAAGTATTTGCGCACTCCCGTGCCTCCGAGATTGCTCTTCTAAACTTATTCAGTGAAACACCGTGTAAGTCAGTATCTGGTGTTGTACAAAAACTGTTATAGCTTCTACACATGCGGAGAAGTGGAGCGTTGAGGCCTAGGTTGGTTTTGCGGAATGGAATATGGAGTAATTTTGTGATGGGATGTCTTGGCAGTTTTGAAGGGACTGAATATTGGATACATTCTACTAAATCACTGCACTTTATGAACCCGTTTGCTACTTTGTAAAGGAAAATTAGATCACGCGTACGGCGACGGTCATGCAGTGTCTTTATTTTGAAAAAGTGTAGGCGCTGTACATATGGACAGCGATGACTAATTCCCCTAGATATAAATGCAAGATGTTTAGTGAAAGCTCTTTGAATTTTTTCAAGTCTTTGCGAACGAACAGCGTAGAGTGGATTCCAGGCGACACTGGCGTATTCCAACCGACTTCGCACTAGGGTGTTAAACAAAACTATTTTGGTTTTTGGTTGTTGGAAGCCTCTTGTGTTGCGTTTAACAAAACCCAGCATCTGCGCAGACTTCTTTACCACGTAGTTGATGTGTGGCTTGAAGGAGAGCCCATCATCCACCAGAACCCCTAGATCCCAGATTTCTCCAACCTTTGCCAACGAGGTGTCGCATAGTGTGTAGGTAGTTGGGAATGATGACTTTTTTCTAGAGAAACGGGTGTGAAAGCATTTTTGGGGGTTTAGGGTCATATTGTTGGTTTTGCACCAATTTTCGACGTTTGTTAAATCGCTTTGAATAAGCGTGATGTCTTCAGGCCCAGTGATTTTTTTGTAAATCTTTAAGTCATCTGCAAACAACATTGTTTGACAGTGCTTGATATGATTTGTTATGTCATCAACAAATAGTAGAAACAAAACTGGGCCAAGGTGGGAACCTTGTGGAACACCGGAGCGTGCATGAAATTCGTAAGAAGCATAGCCATTGACAGCAACGAACTGTGAACGATTTACTAGATAGGATGCAAACCATCTCAACAAAGATCCGTGGACACCACTAACCTCAAGTTTTGCTATCATGAGTTGATGACTCACCTTATCGAACGCGCTGCTGAAATCTGTATATATTGCATCGACTTCGTCTCCGCAATCGAGCGCTTCAGATATGACGGATAAATATCTGACTAAATTAGTCTCTGTGGAACGTCCAATTCGAAATCCATGTTGGCTATTGGAAAGCTTAGTTTCCAAGTAGTTGGTAATGATGGGACAAACGAGACACTCAAAAAGCTTTGAAAAACATGATAGGATTGAAATAGGCCTGTAGTTTTTAATATTACTGGAGTCGCCTTTTTTGTGTACCGGCACGATCCGAGCCTTCTTCCATTCTTGTGGAAATACTCCCGACTCTAAAGATCGATTAAATATTAGACACAGTGGTTCTGCAAATGCTCTCCCACATGATTTAACAATAACTGGTGGAATACAATCGGGACCAGCACCCTTGGATGTATCAAGTTTCTTTATCTTCGCTAGAACTTCTTGTGGAGAAATTTTTATGTTACTGAGCACTCCGGATGATTCTTGGATGTTTGTTTTGGTACTGCCATTTGGGTCGGTGAAAATTGAAGAAAAATGAGAAGCAAAAAGATTTACAATGTCATTACCACTATTAGCTACTACATCGTCCATGTGCATTCTGGCTGGAATCACTGATTTACTATTTATTTTATTTTTAATGTAACGCCAGAATAATTTGCGCTTTTTTGTTATTTCGCTCTCAATGTGTTGTTTATAGTCACTGTAGTTTTGGTTGATCATTGTATGACAACGGCTTCTTAGTAAATCGTAGGTCAACTTGTCTCGAGGATTATTGTATTTTCGAAATTTACTTCGGTACTTTTCTTTTTCGGATAGTGCTTTTATGAGAGCTTTACTAAACCAGGAAGGATATTTTGAGTTTTTACAATTGTGTTGAGGTATGTGCTTATCGATCAACTCTTTTAATTTTGTGTAGAATACAGAAACTAGATTATTAATATCATCGGAGAGCGAAAATTCTAGATCCCAGTCAATTGATCAATTTTGACATTGTAATTTCAATTTAATTTAAATTTTGACATAGCGATTTTTTATTTAATTTGGGTTTTGAAATTATAGTTTTAATTTAATTTAAGTTTTGACATAGTGTTTTTTTATTGAATTTAAATTTTGACATTGTAATTTCAATTTAATTTAAATTTTGCAATTGTATTTTTTTTTGTATTGTTTGTCTAGTGCAACAAATTTTGTACGCCATAAATGGCAAAACATGTAGCCACCTCATATTTATTTAAGACCATGTACTGTACTCATGTTTTACAAAATAAATATATCTTATCTAATTGCTTGCAAGTCAGACATAATTTTTACATAGTCACATTTGTAGAAGTTTGGGCGAATGTTGTTATTTGAACGCAAACATTTAATATTAACATGTGATATGGAAATGATTAGGGCAGGGTGTTTAGGATCAAGTCTAGTAAGAAGGTCGGAGGAATGGGTAACAAAGATTGCGCATATTACTTATAACTAAATCAAATGTTCTTTTATCAATGTTACAAACGCAGTTAAATTGAAAAAGACTGTTAATTGATAGAAAATCAATAAAAGTATTCCCTAAAGTATTATTATAGTTCTTAGGACTAGTATAGGTTTGTCCATCTAAAGGTGACCAATTAATGAATCCGAGATTAAAATCTCCGAGGATAAGAACTTCTTCAACGTTATTTACAGTGTTACTTACAGTATTTAGAAAAAATGATAAAGACTCTACTTTTACAGAAGGAGGTAAATATGTGACACAAATGGCTATATGTTTAACAATGTTATTAAATTTTAATTTAACTGTCACCCAGAGGTCTTCATTGTCACTTTCCCAATTGTGGACTCTGGCTGAAGGAACATCCCGAGAAATAGCTAGGAGAACACCGCTGTTACGTATGCCTAGGAATCTGCTGACATTGCGGACAATATACATACATAGACCTTGATGACAGTGCAGTTACCGCGAAGTCAACGCACGTAGCTAGACTTTCGCTGACACAGAAACGTACGGAGCATAAACATAGGAAGTTGCTGACTGTGCAATTACCTTGGAACCGATCCAGCCATGACGTCAAGGAATCGATCAATGCCGAACTAATATTTAAGAGCATCTCTCGTAAGAAAGAAGCATTCCATATTCCTACATCGTGTAGGATGGATTCTCGTAGGCTAGTTAGTTTTAGTCAGTCTATTTAATTATTGTAACCATTCCATGTCCTAACATCGGCTTGGAATGGACATTCGTAGGTTAACTAGTTGTAGTTAATAGTTGTAACCATTCCATGATCCAACCTCGACTTGGAATAGACACTTCTAGGATAATTAATTATAATTAACTTTAATAATTAAAAGTTTAGAATCATTTCGGGTTTCTTTCCACTCTCCCGGCTGTGGTAAACGTAATTGGCGCAGTCGGTAGGGTATCCGCGGGAGACGTCGGGACACATCACACATCGATAATCACGTCTCGTGTCACCCGGGTGGCTATCAAGCACCGTTCCGGATATCCTGAACATACGGACCTGCTGCAGACCGAGAGAAGAATCTGGAAATCGATTCGCAGAGAGGAACCGGAAATGAAATAGCTGTAAGTACATTTGAATTATTCTCGTGTTGCTCCCTCCTAAATCCTAACCTTCAGGGTTTACCATCCCAGGAACTCGAGTGCGCGGGGACCTGCATCACGTCAGGCCCACCGACGAACTGTAGATATTAGTAGAAATATATTTTTAGATAAGCTAGAGTTAGGCAACTTGGTTAGTTTAGATATGGATCAGCACAGCCAAATACCATTTCTAAGGCACTTCGCCTTGGCCTTGCTTTTCATAGTAACTCTAACGTGTTTGCGCGGTTTATTAAAATCCTTGATTCATCATCCAAGTGTTGCACGCGAAAGCGAATTTTCTAACTTGTGACCATTAAACAGAATTCTTAAATAAGATTTCTGGAACCACTTTGTGTACCAGTAACTCTAATGGGGTACCAGAGAGTTGGTTGGGCAGTCGAACCACCCTGATTAACAACTTTTCAGACCAGCACCATAATTTCAAGGAGCCGGTATCTAATTGACAGCTCCCGTAGGTCCAAATCCTTCGTTTTTAAATTTTCATTTTATTTCTGCTCCCAAGAATAGTTACGACCTATAAAGATTATCATCATCAGCTTCTTTTAATGTTCCCTCTGTGATAGGCAATGGACCGTAATTCATCACACGAGCCCAGCGTGGGTTGGTAAAGATTATCCGTAGTACCTAAAAACACGCATAGGCCCTTATCCTATCCTTCCCAGTCCTAGCAACCAACGAGTTGACATTCACTTACATGGAGGCTGAATGCCCGAAGTCAAACTGGTGCGAGAAGGAAGTTACCCACCAGATCCGCACCAAATCTGATTGCATCCAGAAGTCGATCACCAATCAAGTTCTGCGGGACTCCTGCCATCCCACTACAGTTATCCTGATGAAGAAAACTATGAAGAAACTCGATGACCAACACCACGTCCTGTAATTCCCTCAGCAAACGAAAGTACAAATTATCTGTCACCAACAAGACTACACACCGCTCCAAGGAAGTTATTTCGTTACAACTCCCGATGGATGTCGACTGAAATCTGAAGAGTTCACCATAGCAGATGCCGACGATGAAATCAAAGGCCAACCTCGCAAAATCATGAGGATACCCTTCGATTCTGGACAACGAGCTACGTCAACTACTCACATCAATTTGTACTCCGTGGATCTTAAGGGACTAGTGCAAATGGGCAACGCGCAAAAGAACACCTGTCATACCACAAGAACCAGCAGTCTTCTACCGTAATCCTGAAAAAACTCGGATCCCGAGAAGACTCCGGCAACTTTTTCACTCAATGTGCTAAAATAGTTGCCGTTCTAAGGGTGGAGGTGTTACGTCCTTGATGACAGTGCAGTTACCGCGAAGTCAACGCACGTAGCTAGACTTTCGCTGACACAGAAACGTACGGAGCATAAACATAGGAAGTTGCTGACTGTGCAATTACCTTGGAACCGATCCAGCCATGACGTCAAGGAATCGATCAATGCCGAACTAATATTTAAGAGCATCTCTCGTAAGAAAGAAGCATTCCATATTCCTACATCGTGTAGGATGGATTCTCGTAGGCTAGTTAGTTTTAGTCAGTCTATTTAATTATTGTAACCATTCCATGTCCTAACATCGGCTTGGAATGGACATTCGTAGGTTAACTAGTTGTAGTTAATAGTTGTAACCATTCCATGATCCAACCTCGACTTGGAATAGACACTTCTAGGATAATTAATTATAATTAACTTTAATAATTAAAAGTTTAGAATCATTTCGGGTTCCTTTCCACTCTCCCGGCTGTGGTAAACGTAATGCCGCCGCCATCTTTTTTAGCAATATTATGGCATAATCTGTCGCGACGGTAAACAGTATACCTAAAATCAAACAACTCACTATTCAGGATGTTTGAATTCAGCCAAGTCTCAGTAAAAGCTATTATGTTATAATCGTTCAGCAAAGTGTTTTGGTACAGTTCGTTTGTTTTCGTTCTTAAGCCTCTTACATTTTGGTAGTAAATATCAAGCATTGTGGATATGATTTTAACCAGAAACATTGTCTGAGCAGGGATTGGGGTGATAAACTAAACTAATGAGCTATTCTTTGGTTTTGAGTAATGCTAAGCTTTCCAGATTGCGAATAAGAATCGCAGCGTGAGTAACGTCTTTACGCACATACACTCGTCCATTTCGAACCCACACGAACTTATAGCCCAACTCCTTGGCTGACTGCCTTGTGGCAGCATGCAGCTGTTTGTTAGCTGGACACAAATGCTCCGACACGTACACTGGCGTTTGATCTCCTCCTATTCCCAAATGTTTAGAGTTGAGCTTTTCTTGGGGTTGTTTTTTTTTATTGAAATTCACGACTGCTGCTATCAAGCTGTCGCGGAGACGGGGTGTTCGAGGTTTAACAACCATAGGACGAGGCCTATTGCTCTCAGCGTTTAATTTGGCAACTCGTGTCGCATGAAGGATATCGCCATCTCCAAGTTGTTCTCCTACAGCTTTTGCTAGTTGAATAACAGTAGTGATAACATTTTCTGTTTTGTATTCCGGTATTCCATTGATTTCAATGTTGTTTACGCGTAGGTTTTGCTCTACTAATGACAGTCTCATGGAGTGGTCTGCGGATGCTGTTAATAGACGTTCGTTCTCAGCCTGTTATTTTCTTATCATGGTGTCTTTTTCCACGAGACAGGACTTGAGAGTTTCATATTGAGTGTTGTAAAAATTCATAGAGTCTTTAAAATCTGATATTTGGTCTGTCATCTGTTTGAGCTGGTCTGTTACAAGGACTTTTATTTTAGTCTCAAGAAAGCAAAATTCCTGTTTAATGATGGTCCGTAGCTTATCCTCTAAATGAAGATCTTGTACTAAGCTATCTGTAGAAACATTACAAATGTTAGACTTTTGTCTCAGCGTTACGTTGCATTCTCCATCATCAGAGTAACCTTCAAAATAGCTGGTGTTTACAAAGTCGGCAGATGAGCAAGTCTTATTGAGTACTATTGGGGTCGAGGAATTGGCTTTTGCTGGTTTGCTGCAACAGTTAATGCAAGTCCAAGAAGATTTATTTGTTGTCGTCATTGCTTGGAATTGTTTTTCAGTGACATTTGTGCATTGCAGATGGTGCTTGTATTTGCATTTACAGCATTTAAGAAGTCCCTTATTTGGCACGGTTTTCCGGCAAATCGAACAGCTATTATCATTCGGAGCCATGTTAATTAATAGTGCGCAATGCAATTTGGTAAGAATTCTGTTCACCGCAATCCCAGTAGCAAGCGTGACGATAAAATATTTAGGCGTAGATAGCGTATTCAAAACATGCAAAAATAGGTAATGATTCCCAAAATTCTGAGAAACGGGCGCACCTGCGTCGCGCACCTGCGTGTCCTGTGTATGTGTGCGTACAGCGAGCCGGCCGCGAGTTGTTGTAGGTCAGGGATTGAATGTTTTTAGCAACATTTTGAGAACTTATTTGCTAATTACTCACGAACCGCGTAGAGCTTTGAGATGCCTTAAGCAATGTTGAATAGTCCTTTTACACAGCTTCACAATGGTATAAATCGCTAATATGAACACCAACTTTTTCCGACTTGTATGTTTAAAAACTAACGGAGCAAAATAATTACGTGTTGTCTGTTCGACGGTCGCCGATCTTTGTGGGCCTATGGAAAACAAGTCACTCGGTATGGCCAGATACTTTCAACTGTTTGTGGATGACTATAGCAGGATGGCTTTTGTAAATTTTCTTAAGACTTTAGTCTGAAACTTTCACCTATTTCAAGGAGTTCAAGACGTTAGTAGAAAACCAAAAATCTACTAAGATAAAGATCTTAAGGACGGACAATGGTGGTGAATTTTGCTCAGCAGTCGTGGAGAACTACTTAAAGCAGTGTGGTATTGTACACCAGAAGACGAAGTCATACACACCTCAGCAAAATGCGCTATGTGAGAGGTACAACCGGTCTATAGTAGAAAAAGCCAGATGTCTTTTATTTGATGCAAAATTTGAAAATAAATTGTGGGCAGAGGCAGTCCATACTGCAGTTTATTTAAAGAATAGATCCCCAGCTGCAGGTCTACAGCAAAATACTCTATTTAAGCTATGGATGGGTACTAAACCTAACGTCTGCCACATACGTGTCTTTGGCAGTTTAGCCATGACACATGTACCAAAGGAAAGACGCTTAAAGTGGGACAAGAAGGCCAAGAAATTGTTTCTTGTGGAATATGTAGACCATACCAGAGGATATAGGCTGTATGACCCTATCTTACAGACTGTAACAGTGGCTAGAGATGTTGTCGTCATGGAAAAGGAAAGTGACAGTATGTCAACACAGCTGATGGTACAGGAGAAATGTGGAGACTAATAGGATTCAGTGGGGGAAGAAGATTCAATTTTTTTTTGGATTTATCTAGTTCAGAATCAGGAAATAATGAACATGATGAAACATATGTACCACAACAAACTATTGATTCCGAGGAATGTTTCCATGAGTCATATTCAGTAATGCCAGAGGATATGGAGGTGATGTCTCAAGAGTCGCATGAGGAAATGATAAACAAACGCACTAGGCGGAAACCAGATTTCTATGGCTATGCTAACATGTGCATTATGGACGAAGTTCCGGGTGAAGAAATTTCTCTTAATAATGCCATGAACGGTCCAGAGAATAAACAATGGCAGCAGGCGATTCAAGAAGAATTACAAGCCTTCCATGATAGGGATGCATGGGAACAAGCAGACAGACCTGTGAACAAAACAATAGTTAAGTGCAAGTGGGTATTTAAAAATAAATTTAGTAGTGAAAGTGAAGTGAGATATAGGGCTAGGTGAAAACAATAATTATGTCATGTGATTTCAAGACGAGTTTATAATATTTATTTAATCAAATAACCCATGTTACAAACCTACAACTAAATACATAATTCAATAATTTACCTAAAACGTTGGGAGTCAACAAACTTCAAAGTTCTCAACACATGAAAGTTCTGCCTATAGATGCTTATAAGAAATTACTGTGCTAAGTTCTCGGTACTTAAGCTAGACCCCTATTCTGAATAATACACGGCCTTCAAACCCGACGAGTAATTTGTGTCGACTCTAAATTCATAACAAGATACAACTTCACAATAATAATTATTTATAACAGTAATTTAAGTTTCTCCAGAGAAGCTAAGAGGTTTTGATGTACACGTAACCCTTTCATTATTTAGAGGCAAACCATAGCAATAACTGAAAATATACATTGTGTCTAAGCTACATAGATATTTTAACTCATTGGTAAGATGATGATTCCCTAGCGGAATTAGGATGGTGGAGTAGAATTACTCTCACAGAAATTCGAAGTCTAATAGTTTTAACCTACCTATTTGAAAAAGTATGTCGTGTAGACTATTCTCATAGTTCAAGTATTTTCCAGGTTTACATCCGAAGAAGCTTTTTGGAACATGATTGAAGCAGAATCTGCTACCAAAGTATTTATTCATTTATCCTCGCACTGGAACACCTTGCAGCAATTACACCAATAGAGTACAAACTTATAATACACTAACTATAGGTCCAGGCCTACTCACGATGTTTTCCTTCCTTCACCGTTGTCAGCTATGTCCAAGATAAACTTATAAACTACATATATTTTTCCAATTAAAAAATCTTATTTTTATACAAACTTTTTAGCTTACCGCGTATGCAATATTTATATGCAGTTGACGATAACTGCTTTCGAATTCAGTTGCAAGATTTGACCCGAACATACATACATTGCCAGTTAATAAAAAGCTTGCTACGTTGGTTCTTGCCCGGATTTGAACCCACGACCTCCAGCACGAAATGTGAAGTCAAAGCCACTGGGCCACCACGACATAAGTATCCAACAGCTAGGCTGATAAAGTATAAGATATTCGAAAATACAGGCAAATAATTAACGAAGCTAATAAAAAACATGTTTTCTAAATTCAAAAAAATTAAATTCAAATTTTATTTATTAAAGAAAACTCCAAACTCCTTATAATCACTCTATTACCATTATCTCGATTTATTTGAAGTCGGCGCAACATTGTTCTTCCGTGTTTCTATATTTAGGGGAGCAATAGTGGTAACAGCACCGACTTACGTGTCGTAAATTTTGACATCACCACTGCTCTAAAAACGGTGAAGGAAAACATCGTTATGAAAACGCCATGTTGTAGAAAAAAATGTGACATCCACCAACCCGCACTGGATCCGCGTGGTGTATTAAAGCCTATTTCTGGGCACATTAAAAGACTGATGATGATGATACTTCTTTAATAGTTGTAATTACAATATTCAACCCGTTTCAACCATACCATTTTAACACTCATCCCTCTTTAATAAACTCCTACATTGCCCAATAACAAATGACACAGAATAAACACGTAAAAGAGTGTACACTAGGGATGTTACGGCAGCGATGATACCGGAACAGAAGTCGGAAACGGATTTTTTAAGCTTAGTTTATCGGAATCGGAACCGGAACTGATATCCGAATCGGATACGGTGTTTTTAAGAGAAAGCAGGTTTCATAAAATAAAATAATACATACATTTTAATCAGCCTTTTTAATTTCAGCTCAAAAACAATACACCTAACAAAGCGTTGAAAAAAACGAACAAGTTTTCTAAAATCGTAATCAGTATTAATAATGAAGTCTGTACGCGTTGACTGTAGCCGCTGTGTAGCAACCTCCGATTTAAAAGTATCGAAACCGAAATAGACATTGGCAGTTCCGAGTCCGACTTTTCGGAATCGGAAACGAACCTCCGTAACATCCCTAGTAAACATTACACAAATCTTCAGTACAATTTTTCCCACTCCCCAAAAAGCGCAGGTGTTCTCCCAACAATGAAATATAACAGTTGGCCAGAGTTACCGTGAGACTTGAATTAACTAAATTCAGCGGGGACTGTTAATTTCATTAGCTGGCTAACGCAGCGAACACTTTTTTTGGATATAATTCCTGATTGCTTCATACTTTTGGGGTTCCCGGAAAATGTTATCATAAAAATACTGATACTTTATTAATATGACAAGTAAATATTGTTAAGAGGTATCTTTGGATATCATCACTTTAAAATTATATGTAATAATTCATGTAATTAATCTACGGAATTGGGTCGCTCACGGTATGAAACAAAGCTACAACAAAATGGAAAAAGCTAAAAAGTCAAACAAGAAAAATGTACAGATGTGTGGTGTGTTGCTGTGTATCTGTGTGTCTGTCTGTGGCATCATAACGCCTCAACGGATGAACCGATTTTGATTTAGTTTTTGTTTGTTTGAAAGGTGATTGTATCGAAAGTGTTCTTAGCTATGTTTAAATAAAATCGGTTCAGCCGTTCAAAAGTTATGGGCGTTTTACTGTTTGAATCGGGATGTTTTTGCAAGATAAATGTGTCGGGGGGTTACTTTTTTAGCTATTAGCTTTGCTCTGAAACCACAATTAATACTTTACCCAGGCCTATAGTCTGAAATAAAACAATAATATATCAATATCAGAGGTAAAATCTGATTATGACTGAAAATACTTTTATCACATCCAATAAAAATGTCATCACGCAGTAAAATAAAACACTACGGAACCCTCGTTACTTTTATTTGCAATATCTTCAGCTCCTAACGAACTGCAGGTAATTGCGGAGAAATAAAAAGTGTCCCGCTTTCTCATACTTTTTAATACACTCGCTAGCAATGAAAAAGTTCAGTGACATAGCACCAAATTACTCCTAAACGGGAAAGGCTAGCTTAATGACGCCGTCTGCAATATTGAATTACATTTAACAGCACATCAGAATATTACCAACTTAAAACGTAAATATTGTAATCAAATTTTAAATTAAATGTTTTAAAAAATTGGAGCAATTTGGCAAATAAAACCAAATCTCTAAGTATGGGTTTTATTAGGAGTAAACGTAGGTTTTGATAACTCAGTACTTGGTGTTTTTTTCTTCATGTGCTCTCAATACAGCTTCTACTCTATTGGGCAAGCTGAATACCAGGTTCCTCAGCCTATGCTGAGGAATGTTCTCGATGAGCGCGTAATTGGAGGTGGAACTCGTTTTCTCACACTTCTGTCAAGCTCGTCCCAAGCATGCTCAATAGGATTCAAATCAGGGCTCATTGTTGGCCACTCCATTTCGTGGATTTCTACGTCCTGAAGATACTCATTTACAACTTGAGCAGTGTGGGCCCGTGAATTATCGTGCATGAACACTGCATTGTCGCCCATATTGGCCAAAAATGGACCAGCATGTTCATTGAGAATCCTATTGATGTATCTCACAGCAGTTAGGTTCCCGTTCTCGATTGGAACTAACGCTGTTCGACCCTCTGCAGAGATACTAGCCCACAGGTGAACGGTACCTCCGCCGTGTGACACTTTTTCTTCAAAACATGCTTGTGCAAAACGTTCTCCTGGTCTTCGATATACTCTTTGCCTCCCACCATGATGGTACACCATAAATCTTGATTCATCAGAGAACATCACTCTGCCCCATTCGTTCTCACTCCATTCTGTATGCTCGCGGGCGTATCGCAATGGGTCAACTTTATGATGCCATTCCAGTTTTGGGCCATTTGATGGCCTGTAAGGCTTCAATCCTCTTTCGGCAAGACGTCTCCTGACTGTCCATTCGCTTATTGGCTCCCTTTGAACTTGCAGAAGTTGTTGTTGAACCGCAACTCCCGTCTGATGTCGATTTATTAACATGGCTGCCGCAATGAAACGATCTTCTCGGACTGTTGTGCACCTTGGCTTGCCAGTACCTGGTCTTCTCAGGTTTAATCCAGTTTCCCTAAAACTTTGGATCACTCGTCGGACAGTAGTATGTGTCACGCCCATTATTCTGGCCGTATTTCTTCGGCTGGTCCCCAATTCCACCATAATGATGATTCTCGTATAATCCTCGGGTGATAGAGGCATGATTTATGGGTACGAGAGCCGTAAGATATTACAATTTAAGAATTATTTCACAACGGCGAAAACAAGGATGAAATCAAAACAAAAAACGAAACAAATGTATTCCGAAATTTTCAAACCCCAAAATTTTGTTTTTCTACTTTTTTTATCCATGGCTTCAAAAAGACCAGTATTTAAAAGAATTTAAGTTTGCATAATAAAAAAGAACTGTTATATTTATTGAAACATATATACAATTGAATATTCTAAAAAAAAAAAACCTTTACACAAATACAAAGGGGAGACGAAAAAGAGCTCATTGTGCATCAAAAAGTTCGTCTACATCGATGTCAATGGGAAATATGCCCAGAATGCTGGCAGCATTGCCACGTTGAATGACAATGCTGATTCTCTGGCCGAAGAAAAGGCCAGCCCTCTGGTCACGTGAAGAGTCGACGAGCTTTGTAAAATAGATTCCATTATACTTTTTAATTTATGAAGCTAAGTTCTATGTCTTATGAGATATTAAGGTATTTGATGGCATTTTGTGGAACGTTTTCCTTGCTCGGCAGTTTATATTGTGCACAATCAAATTTTAGATTTGGTAATTTTCTCGCTCAGTGTTAAGTTTTTAAATTTTATTAAATTCCTTTTCTTAGAAAGAGAAATTGTTTAACATTATGTTGACAATGTATTGCACATTTTCAAGAATCAAAATGTTTAGGATATCGAACAATTAATTTAATTATTTGACTTCTACTCTAGTCGACTATCCAAAAAGGAGAAGGTTCTATGTTTGACAGTATGTATTGTTTTTTAATGTTTGTTCATCGATTACTCCGCCAATTATGGACCGATTTTGAAAATTCTTATATATTTTTATTTTTATATTTTTTATAATTCTTATAATTTTTTTATATTTTTGGTCGATATAACCCGATAAAATAAAGGTGTTATTAGCGACTTTTTGGCAAGCCTGAGCAGTGAAAAGCCAATGACATTGCCGAGCTTAACAGAAAATGTGGCATAGAGTCCCTATGTGGCATAGGTACGAAATATAGAGGCAGCACTACTGCCAAAGATCACGCTCTCTGTAGTAATTTTTTTAATGTACTCTGGTAAAACGTCAGTAATGAAAGGAAAGGAAAATTTAAAAAAATATAAAGTTAAGTTATGAGTTTAAGTCCGTTACTAAGGCTGGGTAATACCTAAAGAAATCTCGAATTTTAGATTTCTAATTTCGTTACGTTTTAAATATTTAAGGAACTTCAATACTGAAAATCTTCCGAGGAATTTTGTCATAATATGCATTTTGTCGGAATAAAAAAAAAACACTGTAATGATAATCAACTATTGAATTCATTTATACTTATATTATAAAGAGGTAAAGTTTGTGACGTTGTAAGGGGTAATCTCTGGATCTATTGAACCGATTTTGAAAATTCTTTCACCAGTAGAAAACTTCATTACTCCTGAGTGTCATAGGCTATAATATGTATCCAAAAAAATTAGAGATCCTTATGAATATTGCAATAATGTAACCCAAGGAAGCAAAATGTTGACTGTAAAATACATTATTTGGCGTGCGCTGAGAAAACTATTGATGATAGATAAAAAATTGTGGGTAGGTAGGCAGGGTAGGCAGGGTAGCCAGGGTAGCCAAGGTGGCCAGGGTAGGCAGTTTGGGGCAGGGTAGCCAGGGTAGCCAGGATAGGCAAAGTAGGCAGGATAGGCAGGGTAGGGGCAGGTTAGGCATGGTAGCCAGGGTAGCCAAGGTGGCCAGGGTAGCCAGAGTAGCCATGGTAGCCAGGGTAGCTATGGTAGGCAGGGTAGCCAGGGTAGCCATGGTAGGCAGGGTAGCCAGGGTAGCCATGGTAGGCAGGGTAGCCAGGGTAGCCATGGTAGCCAGGGTAGCCATGGTAGCCAGGGTAGCCATGGTAGCCAGGGCAGCCAGGATAGCCAGGGTAGCCAGGCTAGGCAGGGTAGCCAGGGTAGCCAAGGTGGCCAGGGTAGCCAGAGTAGCCATGGTAGCCAGGGTAGCTATGGTAGGCAGGGTAGCCAGGGTAGCCATGGTAGGCAGGGTAGCCAGGGTAGCCATGGTAGGCAGGGTAGCCAGGGTAGCCATGGTAGCCAGGGTAGCCATGGTAGCCAGGGTAGCCATGGTAGCCAGGGTAGCCATGGTAGGCAGGGTAGCCATGGTAGGCAGGGTAGCTAGGCTAGGCAGGGTAGCCAGGATAGGCAGGGTAGGCAGGGTAACCAGGGTAGGCAGGTAGGTAGCCAGATGACGGGAGCGAAGCCCCGAGGGTCAGCTAGTCGAAATATAAAATCCGAGAATTTATTAGATACTGCCCAGTCTTAATCGCAATTCGTGCATTTTGCATGCACGAATTGCGTTTAAGACTGGGCAGTATTAATTAAATTTAAAAAGTAATAAAAAAGAAGATATTGTAGACGCATTCGCGTTGTTTTTTGTTTTTTTGTGCCAGGGTAGCTAGGGTAGCCAGAGTAGCCAGGGTAGCCAGAGTAGCCAGGGTAGCAAGGGTAGCCAGGGTAGCCATGGAAGCCAGGGTAGCCATGGTAGCCAAGGTAGCCATGGTAGCCAGGGTAGCCATGGTAGGCAGGGTAGACAGGGTAGCCATAGTAGGCAGGGTAGCCAGGGTAGCCATGGTAGGCAGGGTAGCCAGGGTAGGCAGGATAGCCAGGGTAGCCCGGGTAGCCAGGGTAGCCATGGTAGCCAGGGTAGCCATGGTAAGCAGGGTAGCCATGGTAGGCAGGGTAGCCAAGGTAGGCAGGGTAGCCAGGATAGGCAGGGTAGGCCGAGTAGCCAGCGTAGGCAGGTATGTAGCCAGTTGACGGGAGCGAAGCCCCGAGGGTCAGCTAGTAGAAATATAAAATCCGAGAATTTATTAGATACAGACCAGTCTTAATCGCAATTCGTGCATGCAAAAGCTAATAAATAAGAAGATATTGTAGACGCATTCGCGTTGTTTTTTTTAAAGTAACATGTTATTCGTTTTCGGTAATAAATATATAGCCCCCATTATCCTAATGTGACCAGTGCCCACAATAGGTTAAAGACGGCCCTGTCAACTCCGTTACAAAACAATTAAACTCAGTCGTGTTTAGGCTTGTTAGAATTGTTGTGAGAAGCTTTCAGGTTAATGATAGTCTTTATGGTGATAAAAGATACCAAAAATATAAAGCGAGAAATAAAATACTTTTTAACAAAAGAATTAAAACAAATTCTGAAACAAAACACTAAAAAGTGAAAAATTACTTTATTTTCGGCAGCCGGTGTCAAAAACAAAAAAACTTTAGTTACAAAAGACACCGAATTCCGAAAAGAAAGATTGTTTTTTCGTTTTGAAAGACATTTTTTTTTTGTTAAAATGTTTTTTTTATAACACGGATATATTTTCTTAGTCCTACCTAGTATTACAGTCAGAAGGCATAAAATCTGGCAGTGGAGAGGGAATTTCCTTGTGTGATTGAATCAAAAATGAAGACATCCGCCAGAGCACAAGGGTTACAGACATATCCCGAAGAATTGCCAAACTTCTGTGGCAATTCTTTGGGTACGTATGATGGCGCCGAAAAGATCTGGAGCGTCGTCCGCGAATCGAAATACGTTGAGTTGGAATACTTTCCACTAGGTGGCCCAATGACCTGGTGAGGGTTGTGAGAATCCACTGGATACGAGTCGCATGGAACCAGTCAATATGGCGACACTTGGAAGAGGCCTATGTTCAGCAGTGGACGTCTTTCGGCTGAAATGATAATTTCCTTAGGCTTAGGTACTTGCGTCAAGACAGTATAATGTGGGTAAAGTAACACATTCTACAATCTTTTTTGATTCTTCCCTTAGTTGCATTTCAGAAACCCGGTGACCTAAATTGCCGGAAATGTATGCTATAGAATATTTCCAACTTCAACATGCTTATCACACCTTTTCCCAAAGAAAACTTCCCGAAAAATGTTTTCAAGGTTTTAAAATAATGTCGTACAATAGCGAACTATTTTATTTCTATAGCAGCGCCACGTCGCGGGGTTCAATCATCACATGTATGGTCTCCGAGGGGGCAAGGGTGGGGGTGGGTTTGAATTACCTGTGGTTATTTAGGTAAGTGTACCTCATGGGATTACTGAGGACCACTACTTCTTGCTTCTATAAAGAAAAGTACGTTTCTTGTACCAGGTAGATCACTTTAAAGAATATGATTGAGAAAGCTCTGATATAGAGTTCGTTATACCTAATCAGTAGGTATGTAATAATAAAACGACATCTTAAAAAAAAAAAAGAGAACTGTCACAGAAAAATGATCAGAAATAAATGATTCAAGTCATTCGACGTTATAAAAAATACTCTTACGGTATCTAAACATTGCATGAAGTGAAGTTGAATGTGCATTTGGGCTTCAAAAACAAACCTACTTTTTCGCCCAATAGCTCACTATTTGTACTCATAATAGCTATACAATAGCTCACTATTCATATTTAAGCTCATATCTCAGTATGCAAAGCCAGAAAAGAATATGCACAGCGATATCAAAAAATGTTCACAAAGGTGAATGCGAATACTCATAGTACCCCAACGTAGAATACAGTCCGTGAGAATTTTAACTCTGGTATAAGTGTGCCGTGGCAATAATCGTACAGCATTTTCACGGTATTTCGCGCCGAACACTGATCCAGATCAAACTGGTATGAATGGTTTGACGTACATGTATATATTTTAAAAAACTTTGAATAGTACCTACTATTCAAAATTTTTTTTTTGTTTGAAATTTTATTGGTTTCAGTATCTTATTTAAGATATTGTATAGGTGTCAAGTTCCATGGAAAATTCAAACAATTTTAGGGGAATTTTAAATTAAAATCTATTTTATAAGGAAATTGAAACAACATGAATAGATCCAATATTTTTATTGCTGCTTTCGATTTGTAAACAATTTATTATGAAGCGGTGCTTTGACGAATACAAAGTATTCCCAGAGACGTGAAGAAAAAGTCTATTAGATAAATTACCAACCCAAAACTCAAACTGTTGCTGTCCTTTCCTTCAAGTGAATCGTACATAGTCGTAAAAATTAGTACCATCTGATATACTCCACCTTTTTCAATATCCGATTTCTGTAATACATTTCGTTTTTTCTTCAATTGAAGCGTGTAAATTCTATCTGATCGGTGGTAAATCGGTTTCAGTAAAAAAATAAAAGACTCTTTCTATTTTTACGTCATCCTTTTTTTTTGTAATTGGTGCTTTGTCAGTGTGCGTCGAATCTTTATACATATACTTCCATGCTTCAATTATCCTTTTAAGTTTCCATTGTTTGAATCATAGCAAAAGCTTGGTAGCCTGATTTGAGAACCTGAAAAAAAAAATACAGAATATTCTCAGAAACTCGGAGCCTGTATTTTTTCCGGGGAAATACCTACATAATTTCTACAGGCTCGCCACCTATTGGCACTTCTTGGGATATTTACTTTTAGGAGTTAATAATGTTCTAGCTGTAAGTTGCCTGCGACTTGATCCGCGTCAAAATCGTTAAAAAACCGACTTCAAAAACAAAATACTAAAAAGTGCTAAATAACTTTCACTACGGAAGTCGTTGTCTTTGTTACCTCTTGTTTTTATCGATTTGCGACTCAACTTCCGAAACGAATGATATTTAGAACATTTTAATGTTTTGCTTATGTTGGTTTTAATTTTTGTAAAAAAGATTTTATTTCTCTCCTTTGGTTTACCATCACTAAAAAGTGAGTAAGTTCAAAGACAAAGACAAAGACAAAGACAAAGATATTTTATTTCAACTAGGCCACAAAGCGGCACTTTTGAACGTTAGAATACATTAAAATTTACAGGGAATAAAAATTGATTCTACCGTGCATTCGGAAAGTAGCTTGTTATGGAGAAGAACGCACAAGAAACTCCATACTTACTCTTTAAAAAAAATATATGTTTTTTTGTACAAAATTTAGGTACATAAGTACATACATTAATAAATTTATATGTGTGAGGACAATGCACCCAGAATCACTACATACTATACTACGTACAAAGTATTAAAAGTACTCACACATGTACTGTGCAGTTACATAATAAGCACTAGAAAAACACTAGCATCCGAAGCAGTTAAGTTAAGACCAATCCCAACTGACGGCGCCCGTTCACGAACATGACGCATGAATCGGCACCACCCAGCTCAACCATCATGAAGGGAACCGAATGATCCAACACACACGCCACCATCAGAGAGACATTTGAGAGAGCATGACACACTCAACTGCCAGGGCAAACACAAGTCAACGAACGACACCAAGGTACAGCAAATGGTAGATTTACAGTTGGGTACATAGTACTCACACACGTGCTGCGCAGTTATACTATACTAAAAGAAATTGAGTCTATATAATACAAATATATTCATACAGTCTTCAGCAGGTCCAACAATTCTACAGAACAATAATGTTCTGCATATCACTTGTTTTTGCGCCCTAGTGGTTGTGGAGCAAGACTAGCATTGAGCCAAGCATTTTTATCAGTGATGTAATCCCCCAACTTATAATATGCCTGCCTGCATAGTGTGCGTTTTATACAAGTTTTAAATTTCGTCTCATTCAGTTCTAGAATGTGGGGAGGAATTTTATTGTAACATTTTGTACAGTACCCCATGAAAGAAGAGGCTACTTTAGCCAGTTTGAAACCTGGTTGAACTAATTGGTCCCTATTTCTAGTAATGTAATTATGTCTATCTCCGTTTTTACTAAAAAGATGTAAATTCTTTCTCACGTACATGATATTTTCATAAATATATTGACAAGGAACCGTCATGATGTTAATGCCCTTAAACAGTTCCCTTAGAGAATCGCGCCGGCGAAGATTGTATATCGCTCTGATGGCTCGTTTTTGCAGAATAAAAATTGACTCAATGTCTGCAGCCCTTCCCCATAGTAAAATACCGTAAGACATTATACTATGAAAGTAACTAAAATAGACCAGCCTCGCGGTATCTACATCACTAAATTGACGAATCTTTCTAACAGCATAAGCTGCCGAACTTAGCCGCCCTGCAAGTGATATTAAATGAGGACCCCATTGTAACTTTGAGTCTAGCGTGATCCCCAGGAAAACCGTTTTATCGACGAATTCTAGCTTCTCCTTGTTTAAGATAATGTCACAATCAGTACTTTTTACATTCGGCAAGGAAAATTTTACGCACTTGGTTTTTTTACCATTTAAAACTAAATTATTTGCAGTGAACCAATCCTGAACCTGCCGTAGCGCGTTATTTACGTCGTCAACCTGACAAGTACGTCTATTTATTTAAAAAATTAAAGATGTGTCATCAGCAAATAACACCATGTTTAGTTTGTTTTCCAATAAACGGGGTAAATCGTTTATGTATATTAAAAATAAGAAAGGACCTAATATTGAGCCCTGGGGTACCCCCATTTTCACGTTTAACCCCGACGAATTCACACCGTTTATTTGAACTAATTGCTGTCTATCACTTAAATAAGATTCAACCAAACTTAACGCTGATTGACCTAGCCCGTAATGCTCAAGTTTCAGAAGTAATGTTTCATGATTAACGCAATCAAACGCCTTCGACAGGTCGCAGAAGATACCTATGGCATCCTGCGACTCTTCCCACGCATTAAAGATGTGTTTTAATAGGGTGACACCAGCGTCAGTTGTACAACGTCCTTTGGTGAAACCATACTGTTTATCATGCAAGATGTTATTCGTATTAAAATGAATGAGCATTTGATTAAGCATTATCTTCTCAAATACCTTGCTGAAAACTGGCAACACGGATACTGGTCTATAATTATTTGTGTCTTTACTGTCCCCGGATTTAAAAAGTGGTATAACCTTACTATATTTCATTAGATCCGGAAAGACTCCTTGATCCACACACAAATTGAAAATCACAGCTAAGTACGGCGCTATAGTCTGAATAATGGAGGTACAAGCTTTGATGGACATTCCCCACAGATCTTCAGTCGGTTTGATCTTGATTTGCTTAAAAGCTTTTATTACTGTTATGGGGTTTATATGTGAAAAGTTAAATACATTCGGGCAGGCTGAAACGTTCGCGTTTAATAATCCAAAAGCAAGCGCGGGCGAAGAATTTAAGGTTTCAGTAGTTTTAATTGGGATGTTGGTAAAGAAATTTACAAATTCTTGCGCAACTTTTTTGTTATCTCTAATAAGTCCGTGTGTGGTCTCAAGCGTGTAATCAGGATTATTTCTGTTATTCCTGTTCGTTTCATTATTTATAATTTTCCAAACCGTCTTGATTTTATTTTCTGCTAATTTAACCTTATTTCTAATATACAAGGCCTTAGCTGCCTTACATGTATTTTTAAAAATTCTCGAGTAAGTAGCAACATACTTATTAAACGTTTCAGTGTTCATACAAGGCTTAAGGCCATATAGCTCGTAAAGTCTTTCCCTACTTTTTCTAAGTCCTGTAGTCGCCCAGTCACTGAATAAAAACTTAGGGCATACAGTTTTAGTTATCTTCTTAAAAGTGTTATTGAACTCTTTTTGAACCACTGAAAAAACTTCATCATACAAAATATTACCATCATTCACTGTGAGGTCCTGATCGCTTAACTTAGCGATTAAAGTGCTGTTAAATTTATTTAATTTACCGGATGTTATTGGTCTGGATTGAATCTGCACTTGTTTAATTAGCATATTGGACTCAAATGTCACAAGTAGCCCACTATGATCCGAAGGCAGATAATTTATAATGGCATTGTCCAAGTAGTTGCAGCAACAAAAAACATTATCAATACATGTAGCAGAAGTCAGCGTAGTTCGGGTTGGTTCCGTAAACACATGTGACAAATTAAATGATTTAAAGAGATTTAATAACCTACTTCTATCTGAATTATCTTCTAGAATATTAATATTAAAGTCACCACAGACAATTACTAGTTTATTACCCATTGCGAGTTTTGCCAAAACATCTTCCATCACTGACTCGAATATAGAGTAGTTCTTATAATTAGGGGGTCTGTAGACGCACACTATGACATGCTTATCCAGCTCAACACAGGACAGTTCAACACTATGTTCAACTGAGAGGTCTACTATATTTTTACGAGGTTTTGATTTAATAGCATTTTTAATTAATATAAGTGATCCCCCACGCAACATAATATTTCTGTTAAAACAACTGCCCACAGTATAATTTTCATAATTGATTAGCATTGCGTAATCTTTCAGCCAATGCTCAGTGAAACAAACAATATCAAACATTGTTTTTTCTAAAAACAGTTCGATTTCTAATTCCTTTGAAGAATAACCCTGAATATTTTGGTGAAATAATTTCAGAGAATTCTGCTCAGACCTTTTTTTTAAATTATTTTTTTGCGAGCAAGAAGGTACCTTTTTAATGGTGGATATACTCGTAACTATTCCGTTATTGATACCCTCCCTTGTCCTATCAACTAGTTTAAAGAATAAATATTAATAGCATTTTTGCTAACGTTATTCAAGGTACTGACCATCTTTAAATTAGTACTATTACTAATATCAATAATAACTGGATACTTCGACATACTACTTATGTCTGAGTTTATTGTATAAGATAATAGCCGAGCTATTTGATGTCTTACCCTAAGAGGCAGATACAAAGTATCGCCTGTCGACTTTAATTTATCAACAAAAATGTTGATGTCAAAAAAAACAAGTTTGTCACTATAGTGACTCACAAGAAAGTGCAGATGCTTATTAAGCATGTGAATGTGATTATTTTGTCTATTTGACAATTTATCCAAGTAAGGGAAGGCACACAAAATAATTTTACTGCAATTTAACTTTAACATCTCTTTTACACACTCAGTGATGTCATCTTTTTTTACTTTTTTACTATTACCTACAACTACAGTTAAATTGGTATCTGGTTTATAAATATTCTTTGTCACAGATTCCATTATTTGCTTGTAAGATGACCCGGGCATGCAATAATTAAAAGTGGAATGACTCTGATTGCCATTTAGTAATTTACCGAAACCTTTTCCAATACCGTCTGAAAACATAACCGAATGAAAACCTTCTTTACTTTGACTAAATGAAAAGGCAGCACTCTCAGGCCGGTCTACTTGAGGCAAATCCTGTGCTACATTTGATATGTCTTGTACGAAGACACTGTTTTGAGACACCCTCTCAGCTTGGACCGGGTCCTCTGTAGCATCAGGATGGACTGCAATCAGATTTGAGACTGTTGTAGTGTGGGTGTCATAGAACTATGTCTATGTTTGTATGTGTAAGTAGCCTAAGTCTATATATTCAATGGTTTGCTAATAAACACGAGTATTATACATCAATTCGTGTACTCAATTACACCTATCCCTACATGGCGACCCTGCCTTCGGGCAAGCCGCGCATAATGGTCGTGTCGCGTTACAACTGGCTTCATTATTAATTGGTGCGAAATTGTTAAGAAAAGCAAAATGTGTCAATCATACCAGACCAAAGAAGAGGTTTTTCTAGCTCAAAACGCAGCTGGTGCTGGCAATAGTGCGAATTTGCAAGAAATTGGGCAACATTTGAACATCCAGACTATTATGACCACAATAATTATCTGTTTCATGGGTGCAGTGCTTCTATACTTGGGATTTAAGGCATTTAAAAAATGCCATACTCGTTGGATGCGTCAGGAGATCAACCACCAGGCGTTCAGGGGCATGCGATTGTCCGGACGAGGTCGCGGTCAGGCCACTCCGAAAGCAGCAGAAAGTGAATGTCAGTGTAAATCAGTGAACTAAAGTGATTGTGTACGCAAGATATTCGGGCAGAAATTAAGTTAAATGTACTGTTATGTAGAGACTGTTTAAGACAAATTCTAAAGTATGCAGTGACGTCAAAATCAAAACGATTAAAATAGTGTCTTATGGCTAAGAAATTTGATAACATATATAATGAGTTACGCAAAATACGTATATATTTAATTAAAATAGGTCCTGAGCGAAGATTAGAATCTAAGGTATGTAGTAGGAAATTAGAAGAATCGATAAATTTATTTTATTCGTTTAAAAATTATTGTAAAGAAATAGAAGCTAACGTAAAAGACTTCAAAAATGAGGAGTTAATACTAATAAATGAGTTACGTTATAAGATAGATGAATTATTCGTAGAAATAAAACAGTTATGTGAAAAAGGAAGTAGTTACAGTAACTCAGATTTAGAAAGTTTAAGTGAGGACGAAGGAAAAATAGCTAAAATGGCCAAATTTGATCTTAAGATAGCACTGAATTTGTTGCCCGTCATGACAAGTGACGAGTTAGGTATTAAGCAGTTAATCGATGGGATCGATTATTACAGTTCTATTTTAGATAGTCAGTCGCAAGAACAATTAATTACATTCGTTTTGAAAAGTCGATTGTCTCAGGCTGCAAAATTGAAATTAGCATCAAATTATGACTCAGTTAAGGATCTATTACACGATATGCGGGTTCAATTATTGCCAACAAAGTCTACTACGGCAATACAGAGCAAACTACATTCTTTCTGCCAAAAGCAAATGTCAATTGATGAGTACGGAAAAGCCATTACTGAGATGTTTGTGGACTTGACGATAGCGCAATCCGAAGGGAAATCCAGTAATTACCAGGTATTGAAACCGCTTAATGAGAAACAAGCCATCAAACGGTTTGCCGACGGATTGCGAAACCGTCGATTAAGCACTATCATAGCCGCAAGAAATTTTGAATCCCTCAAAGATGCAGTTCAAGCAGCAGTGGATGAAGAGACTTCGATGCCTTCGACTTCATCAGGTGAGATTATGGCTTTTAATCAAAACAATCGACATAATTACAGGCGTGCTTCTAATAATTATTTTAGAGGTCAGCATGGACGAGCGTTTAGAGGCCGCTCAAACCAGGGTGAAATGCGTTGGGGTGACCGTAATGAAACCATCCAGGACCCAGGGCGTGGTCGTGCACCACGAGGATCGTGGCGGAATTCGAGAAGATCGAATCGAGGTAGGTCTTCTTTTCATAATAACCGAAACAAGTGGACACGTAATTCGGAAGCTATGCATATTATGACCGAGGATGCACCTAAAAATGAAGAATCCAAAAATCAGTTTTTTCGTGCCTAAACATTATATTTTGTCATGTGATAATAACATGGTTGTCGAGTTTTCTGTAAATGGTAGCCCATTCCGATGGTTACTTGACTCGGGTGCGTCAATTTCAGCCATCAAATATAAACATCTTGTCGAACAAAATATTCCATGCCATTTAGAGAGTATTGAGATTAATGGACTTGGGGGCAAAGTTCAATCTTTAGGTTACGTTTATTTAGACTTAGTAACAGATTATGCAACGTTTAGGCATAAGTTTATTGTTTTTAATTCTTTGCCATGTAAGGCGCATGGAATCATCGGTGACGACTTCTTGCGAAAACATAAAGCGTTATTAGACTACAAGAATAATAGTTTATCTTTGCACACTTTAAATGGTAATCCAATCACGTTGTCTATTAAGATATCTAATAGTAAAAAAGAAATGTTTATTATACCTCCCAGATCGGAGTCAATCCACTTTATACAAACTAATATAAAAGAAGAATGTGTAGTTTGTACTTCTGAATGCAGCGAAGGTGTTTTTATAGCTAGCACCTTAGTAAAGCCCACTAGTGGAAAAATACCTGTAAGAATACTTAACACAACTGAGAATGAGTTAACTCTAGATAAAATAGACCCCATTATACACAGCGCGTCGGATTACAATATTTGCAGTTTTGATAAATGCGAAAAAAATGCGGCCCGCGTTAAAAAAATGTTTACACTGCTGAATATAAAACATTTAAATGAAGAAGAGCAGATAACAATTGAAAAAGTATGCGCCAAATATGCTGATATATTCTTTTTACCGGGGGATAAACTGACAACTACGCATATTTATCAACATTCTATTCGCGTAAAGCCTAATGCAGAGCCCGTATTTGTTAAACCATATAGGTTACCTCATTCACAGAAAGATGAGGTACATAAACAACTCCAAAATATGTTAGCCGACGGCATTATAGAGCCATGCGTAAGTGATTGGTCTAGCCCAATTTTGCTGGTACCCAAGAAATTAGACGTTAATGGACAAAAGAGGTGGAGATTAGTTATTGACTACCGCAAACTGAATAATAATATTGAAAATGATAACTTCCCTCTTCCTAACATTACAGAAATTTTAGACTCGTTATCAGGATGCATCTACTTCTCACACTTAGATCTCCATCAAGCATATTATAATGTAGGGTTAGACCCCAATAGTAGGAAATATACAGCATTTGGTTCTGGGCAATATCAAATGACTAGGATGCCCATGGGGCTTAAAACAAGTCCTAGCTCATTTTCAAGGATGATGACAATGGCAATGGCAGGTCTTAATTTTGAAAAGTGCCTCGTCTATCAAGACGATTTAATTGTGTATGGAAGTTGTCTCAGTCAACATAATAAAAATTTAATTGACGTTTTTGAAAGACTTCGGAAAGTGAATCTTAAATTGAATCCGTCCAAGTGTGTATTTTTGAAAAAGGATATGTTATATTTAGGTCATGTGGTCTCTGGCAACGGAGTTTTACCAGACCCGGACAAAATTAGTGTTATGCAAAATTATCCCATTCCAAAAACGGCAGATGAGGTAAAACGCTTCGTAGCGTTTGCCAATTACTATAGAAAGTTTATTAAAATTTTTGCAGATATAGTTCACCCCTTGAATAATTTGAGTAGGAAAAATGTAACATTTAAATGGGATAAAGACTGCCAAGTGAGCTTTGATGCATTAAAACAGCGTTTGATATCCGCCCCAGTTTTGCAATACCCATGTTTTTCTAGTGACAATATATTCAACCTACAAACAGATGCATCAGGATACGCGTTAGGCGCCGTATTGTCTAATCGGGATGGAAGGCCAATTGCTTATGCAAGCAGAAGTTTAAATAAAGCTGAAAGAAACTATCCCACTATAGAAAAAGAATTATTAGCTATAGTGTGGAGTATTAAACATTTTCGTCCATATTTGTATGGTCGCAAATTTAAGATTTTTACAGACCATAAGCCTCTAATTTATTTATTCAATTTGAAGGATCCTTCTAGTAGATTATTAAAGTTTAGATTGGTTTTGGATGAGTACGATTTTGATATCGAATATGTGCCAGGTAAAAGTAATGTGGCTGCAGACGCATTATCGAGAGTATGTGTGTCATCGAAGGAACTGAAAGAAATGCATGAGTGTGTTGTAAACATTATGACTAGAGGACAAAAGCGGAAGTTATTGGAGAGCAGTTCTTCGGAAGATATGGTTAACACAGACATTTGGCCTGATCAACCAAAAGTTGTGGAAACTCATAGTAAGCCGAAGGACTCTGTTGAGATACGATTTGTAGATAGTAATAATTGGGCTAAATTAAGAGACGAAAATAATAATGTAAGGTTAAGTAGTCAGAATACATTGTGTTATGTGCCGGCTCGGATGACATTGTTTATAAACCCAGCATCCCGATCGCAGATGACGCCAGCCGCATTTGCGAGGGAGTTCAGGGAATATTGTAATATTAATGATATAGAGGAGATATATTTCATTAAAAATGGCACAAATAATTATTTTATTGAGAAGTTGATATCCGAGGTAAAGAAAGATGCAAAATGGTCCGGACCAAGGTTATGTGTATTAAAAGACGTAGAAAGAATAGATGACAAAGATGACAGAAGAGTCATAATTAACGACTTTCATCTTTTACCCACGAGTGGCCACGCGGGTATAAGACGGATGTTAAATAATATTCGTAAATATTATTTCTGGCCTAGCATGGAACGAGATGTCCATGATTTTGTGAAGAAATGTCATAAATGCCAGATTCAAAAACATAGCATATACAATAAAGAGCCGATGGTAGTGACGACTACTGCTCATACATCCTTTCAGAAGGTATATCTAGATATAGTAGGACCCTTAGATAAGGATAGGTATAATTTTTCGTATATTTTAACCACACAATGTGAATTATCCAAATATATTATCGCTTGTCCACTTGTTTCTAAAAAATCAGAAGAGGTTGCAAAAGCCTTTGTAGAAAATGTTATCCTAAAGTATGGTGTTCCAAACACTATAGCGACCGATCGAGGAGCGGAGTTTATCAGCGCAACAATGACGGAGGTATGTAAATTACTAGATATAAAAAAGCTTAACTCCACGGCATACCATCACGAAATAATAATTTTAATGTATGATATTGGATATAATTTTAATTTTTGACATTGGATGCGTTTTAAATTTATGACATATTATACCATTTTTTATTTATGACATTTTATATATTTTTTTTTAATTTATGACACTGAATACGTTTTAGATTTTTTTTTTTTTAATTAATGACATTTTATACATTTTTTTTAATTTATGACGTTGATCACGTTTTAGATTTTTATTTTTTATTAATGACATATACGTTCAATTGTAATTTTAGTTTAATTTATAACATTGTATTATTGTAACTATAATTTTGCAAGCCTAAATTGGTGGAACACGGTTGACTGCGCATTCACCTGACATCTGGAAGTGTATTTTTATGTACTGTGTTGAGCAATAAATGAATTTGAATTTGAATTTGAAAGTATTGGTGCGTTGGAGAATGCTCATAAACATCTAGGAGCATTCTTGAGAATCCAGACGGATAATCATCCTGAAACATGGAGTTCATGGTTACCCTATTGGTGCTTCTCATATAACACTTCGGTGCATAGTGTGGAGTAGTAGTAGTGGAGTATGGTTCAATTTGAATTGGTATATGGGAAAAAATGTAATTTGCCTAATAATTTATCAAAGTCAATTGAACCACTTTATAATCATGAGAGTTACCCGCTTGAATTGAAATATAGATTACAGGTGTCACAGTCTGAAGCACGAAATAACTTGATTCAACGAAAAACATTGCGCAAGCAACATTATGATTCCAATATGAGGCCTATCACTTATACACCAAATGACCAAATCCTTGTAAAAAAAGAAACTGGAAACAAATTCAGTCCCATTTATTCTGGACCCTATGTAGTTGTAAGGGACTTAGCACCAAACGTAGAAATAATAAGAAAAGGTAACATTGATGTAGTGCATAAGAATAGAACTAAGTTATATTGTACCTAGTAGATATTGTTATAGTGTCTGTATACCTAGTTTAAAACATTAGAGTATGTGAATAAAAAAAAAACATTTGTATTTTTTTTTATTTTATTATGTGGGAGGTGTAGTGTGGGTGTCATAGAACTATGTCTATGTTTGTATGTGTAAGTAGCCTAAGTCTATATATTCAATGGTTTGCTAATAAACACGAGTATTATACATCAATTCGTGTACTCAATTACACCTATCCCTACACTGTCTGGCAGTTACACTGACACCTCACTAACTCATTTGCGGCCAAAATGTGTTCTTTAATTTGTAATTTTGAATTTGTATATTTATTGTAAAGAGAACTAAGTCTGTTCTCAAGTACCTGCAATTCTAACTGCAAGCGGTGAGTGTCAATCTCATAAATTTTCTTGCTGTCTTCTAATTTAATTTGGTAATTATTTAATTTATTAACTAGGTCAACACGTTCTTTCCTGAGTGGAATATTTTTAATAAAGAACTTGTGTTGTTTCCTAAACTTGTTACCATTTCTAATTATTCTATTTAGTTTTGCATATTTTTTGAGTTTGTTATGACTAACTTTAGAACAATTTTTCTTATTTATTAAAGAATCTTCAGTTAGCTTACTTGTAGGTATTGAATCCGGTTTACAATTTGATTTAATAAGTTCATCATACAAATGGCAAGTTGCATCAACCTGAGTTGATTCCTGTTCTTTTTGTAATTTAAAAATATGATTATTTGCATGAATCAATTCATCTTCTAGATCCCTAACTTTACTTAAAGCCTCCTCGTATAGATTACTGCAGTTATTGAAACCATCCGTGACTACCATCAGCTGGTCGCGTTCATCCACAACATTCTGGTATTGCTGACTAAGTTCAACTAGCTCCCGTTTAAGGATTGTGTTTTTATATACAATGTTCTCAACTTCTACTTCACAATCCTCTCTCTCTTGCAACATCTCCCGACATTGGTTTTGTGAGTCTTTAAGCTCCTGGAGTGCTGTTCTCAGTTTAATTTCCAAGTCCTGAGCAGCAGCCTTACGGGTCATCACAGGCATGGTTTCAGGATAGGTTACTGGAAATAGAAAAAAAAAGAAGCGGTGTGAACCGAAGGAATAGAGGAAAAACAAAATAAAGCAAAGCTGGAAATGGAGGAAATAAAGTGTAGTTCAGAAGAGAAATGAGGTAGGCTGTTGAATTGGCTGAAAAAGCTATTTATTACTGACTTTAGTTGCTTATGATTTTGCCTTGAGATTTTACCTTTTTTTTTTTTTTATGTGGGTAAGATGCCCAGAAATTGAATGAATGTTTTATTGTAGTTTTCTAGTTAAATTATGCAAAATAACGATCATAGCGTTATGTAAATGTTTATTATTAAATTATCTGAATAAATTAGTAGAATTATGCACAATTGGGATCTTAGATTTATTTTGTTTTCTACGATGTCAACAAAACCTTTTTAGATTCACTGCACAGTATTAAATCAACATAATTTATACGATAAAACTAACAAGAACGTGTTACAAGGTTAAAATTACACTTTGTGTGCTATAAATAAACAATACTGCCCTTAGAATATCCGTAGTTAAGCACTTCAGACTTCAGGTTCAGTCGTCAGCTGTTTGGTAGGTTACCGGTTTCGTGCCACAACTTTTGTATAACTCGATATTTTTCCAGTAAAACAATAATCCTGAGTATTTATAGCTTTTAGTTGTGTTTTACTTCTAATTAAACCCTAAATACACTTAAATAATAATTAAATATAATTTTAAAATACGGAGCACAAATTTGACATGTCACTCGGGCAGTGTTGCCAATTAATCCAATAGTAAGGTACCTAAAGGATTGACAAAATACTTAAATTAACTCAATTTAAACATTTGTGCTGTTTGTCGCTAAGGAGTTTGATTCTATGTTCCATATCTTGAAAACTGCTGAACCTATTTTGATGAAACTTGCTCTGTTCCCTTAGTTGAGAGATATTTAATCCAATTAAAAACCTGCCAACAGGTTATAATTTCACTTACATGGCTAAAGGTTCTGAATGAATTATAGTTACTTTTGGGCTCGGTAAGGCTAATTCATTTTTGTTTTGGGGTATAATACTGCGATGTTGTGGGCGAAGGTCCTTAGTGAGTGGGAATAGTGCCTGGTGTATTTTTACGAATTTGCTGACTTCTAAAATATAGATACCAGTTAGTGTAAGGAATTTTATCTTACAAATAATGGCTTGCAGCTTTATGCGTTATCTATATTGGCAAGAATTCGTATACATTTCTTTTGTAACATAAAAAGTCTATCCTTCATCACCACAACACAGTTCAACAATGTGTCAACACCATTCCCCCACACCACGATTCCATAACTTAGCCAGGAGTATGTGTAGGCATAGTATGCTGTTAGCGCAGTTTTAAAATCGGTAGCTCTTTTAAGCTCCCCCAAGGCATATATAAAGCTGGCTAGTTTGTTTGCCAGTGTATCTATATGGACTTTCCAGTTTATATTAGTATAAATATTCAAACCCAACAGTTTAAACTCGTTTATGCATTGCAGCTTTATGTTGTTAAATGAGTCATTTATATCTTAATTGCGTTTCATTTGGTATGGTATTAGCTTTGTTTTGTCAAAATTTAATTCTAAGTTATGATCTTTTAACCAAGTTATTATTTTTGAGAGCTTATCATCCAGACTTAATTGTAGGTTTTCTATATTTGTATAAGGAAAAAATATAGAAATATCGTCATCAATTTACAGCGCTAAACGTATCCCAACAGAATTACTGCCCCTCTTTTTCCTCATAGGCGACTGAAAACTTTTGGTTAATGTGTATGTGTGTGCATTACATGCATTTTTTTATTTTTTATATGTGTCTTCATTCGACGACTTTCCCTACTCAATGGAAAATCACGCGAGTCATTCCTGTACCCAAAGGTAAGGCGGGATCGGACATAACTGGTTATAGACCGGTGGCTGTGCTGTCGACTCCGGCCAAGGTGTTCGAGTCTGCCATCCAGCGCTGCATGCAGCAGCAGGTGCGCGGACTATTGGCTGACGCGCAGCACGGGTTCCGGCCGGCGTGCAGTATGGCCACCAATCTGCTAAACTTTATGGCGCAGGTGGTGCCGGCGGTAGATGCTGGTGTACAGGTTGATGCTGCTTATTTCGATTTCAAAAAAGCTTGTGATACCGTTGACAATGACATCTTATTAACGAAGCTCGCAGATATCGGCTGCACACCACACTTATTACACTTCTTCGCCAGCTATATGCGAGATAGACAGCAGTACGTAGATTATAATGGGTGTGAATCCGACCCATATTACACCTGGTCCGGTGTGAGCCAAGGCAGCAATTTGGGGCCTCTCGAATTCATCATAATGATAAACGATTTGCCGGAAGTCATCAAAAATGGCTCTTGTTTATTATTTGCGGATGACCTTAAGTTGCTGCTCGAGGTTAATAGCAAATCCGATTGCGAACGATTGCAGGAGGATATAGATAGGGTAGTGGAGTCATGACAACAAGCTTTTCTTCAATGTGTCGAAGTGCTCGGTGATGATTTTTACGCGTGCGCGTGTCCCTCTAATACACGAATACGTAGTGGGTGCCTCGCCTATGCAACGAGTCTCTGAGGTGCGGGATTTGGGGGTTGTTGTCACTCCTGAACTGTCGTTTCGCGATCATATTTCGAGGATCTGTAAAAGGGCGTTTAGAAACTTGGGATTTGTTCTGAGGCAGACAAGGCACTTCACCAACATCGCAACAGTCAGGGTCCTGTATGACGCACTAGTCAGGAGTCATCTGGAACATAGTGCTGTCATATGGGCTCCACATGAGGCCAAGTACTCGGGAATGCTGGAACGCGTACAGAACAAGTTCACGCGCCACTTGTTCAAGAAACTATACGGGGTATATCCGTTTTACCCGTTGATGTACCCCACTCTGTTTGTGCTCGGTATGGTCGGGTACAACCAACTGAGGGTACGACGGGCATTCACGCTTGTTTCGTATCTGGTTAGGTTACTTCGTGGCATTGAGCATAACCCAGGAGTGCTGCAGCACCTGAGTTTATGTGTACCGGACCGCTATGTGTGGAGGCGGCGACGCCCGCCGCTGCTAGCCGTGCCGGTTGCCAGGACCAACCTTCTCGCCAAAACACCAATGACCCGCGCAATTCGGGTTCTTAACGATCTTCACGTCAAGATCGATGTATTTACATGCCATTTGAGTGAATTCGCAAAAATACTGTTGTTTATTTTATGTTACAGTGAATAGTAATAGTAGTAGTAGTGTAATATTGTTTGTTAGAGTAGATATGTTTTTGTTTTGTATTTAAAATATTGTATTTTTATAATTACGAAACATAGTTTTTAAGTTATTTTTGTTAGATGTGTAGTAGAAGGACGTTTTACGTTTTCTTAGTTTTTCTTAGTTTATATTGTAAAGAAGTTAATTTTAAGACCGCGCTGTCGCATTAGGTATTAGGTACCTGTAATGATAGTTGTAAGGGGAGATTTTAATAAATAATAATAATAATAAATAATAAAATTTCTGTGTATTTTACTTTAAGTTGATATAAAAGGACCACAGAAATTAACTCTTCTAACTTACAGACAGTAACTACACAACACATATAACCGCGCTCCCGTCAGACTTGTTCAGTTGAAGTGATCTATTTATTTCTCGATAAATTGGAACGTAAGCATATCGAAATGTATCGCTTATTATTAGTGAAACGTTGTTTTGTAAGTCTTTTTATTTGATTATATCAAAAAAATATAATAATTCTAAATACATAAATCACAAATCAAAGCTAGAATCTTGTGACAGCTGGCTTCAAAACCTCTTCCGCCATATTTTTGACCGGTTGTTGAATAATAAATTTTAAATTGAGCATTTTTCAAGTTGAAGTCCAAAACTTGTAACATTTTGGCTTTCCATTAGTGTTCAGTTTGTTCATATATTTTAATGTGTAAAAATCTGCGACTGCAACGGCAAATAATTTAATACAAATTAATTCTACCTACGGTCCTCTTTATAAGTCCTCGTTGTATCTATTTTAAATAACCTTTGTCCTCAGATCAGGCAAACTATTTAATATATTTTTCAAATCTGCTATTTCTCTGCCACTCAAGTTTTGCAATTCTTCAGGCAATGTCGGTAACTTTGGTTCTCCTGCACCCGCAGGAACCAAAGTTAGAGGATACCCATCCTCAGTTTTGATGCGGTCACGCAAGGAAACTCCGAGCACAGCCCTCTCCATTGTCCTTTGGATGACTTCAAGCTTTCTGATTAGGCCAATTGTGAGCGATCACGTCTCGGTCCCATAGGTAGGGCACATTGCTCACCGAACGGATGGCCCATGGAGCCAAAAAGTTCTGGAATGGCTACCGCGAACCGAAAGTCGATACGTTGGAAGGCCTCCCACTAGGTGGACCGATGACCTGGTTGCGGGAATCCGCTGAATTGGAGACGCACGGGATCGGTCAATGTTGTGTATGCCTGGAGAAGGCCTTTGTCCAGCAGTGGACGTCTTTCCGATAAAATGATGATAAGGGATTTCTCAGTAACATACCAGATTCCCAAACTGTGCCCTACCCATGGCTATTATGGCTGAAATATGTGTACTAAACGCCTGCTTACTAACTTTCAGGTTGCTCTTCACTTAAGCTCAAATTCAGTAGTAGCAACGCCTGTCGACGGATAATCATTGTCCGACTCCAACAAACAACAAAAATTCAATGTAACTATATTTATTTAAAACTTTACTCCTTCTTCACCTGCAGACAGGTGCGTCGCGACAATTCGATGCGATGATGCGTTTACATAGAAACTGATTTTTAATTGTTCTACAGAATACAGATGGAATAATTTATATGAGAAGCCTGGTTTTGTCATCAAGCGCTCCATACAATCTGAATACATACATTTTCGGGGTTCAAAAGTTGCTTTATGTAGTGTCCCCTATTTACCCGACTACGGCGAGGCCAAAAGGAATGGCTGTGATTTTAGCAGTCTGTGTATGTATGTATTTACATTTTTTCCTTCGTGGCGCCTAAACTTTTCCGATTTTGATGCATAAGGTGTATTCGTTATTATAGCCCGGGTAAGAAAGGCTAAAAAAGAATCTGTAGGGGTTACAGTTTTTAAACTTTCTGCTTGATATGTTCGATTTTTATTTCACAGTTGATATGCCGCTATCATGTGATGAGCAAAATTTCTGTGTTGATAAATATAACCAGTACCCTGAAAACACATTAACAAGCCATTAAATCAACTGCCTAAGCTGGTGAGAAAATTATCCGTTACATTTCTAAGCACTTATTTATTTTTGGGGCTCCTGCCCAAGGAAGGTTTCATGACCGTCAATCCGGATAACAGCAGAGTATTATTATTGAAATAAAGCGTTTTTTTTAATTAATTTAATGTAGTTATTAATTTAGTTGAGTTTTATCAACAATAACATGCAATTTAATGTTTCAGTTTACTAAGGCAAGAATTGATCAAAGCTTAACCTTTCGCGATGGAAATGAAAATTCTGACTGCCCAACCAACAACACTTTTGTTGTAAGTATTTATATATGTTTTTATTAAAGCTACAACAATTGTGAGAAAGATAAAGTGGCTAGAAGAGAGCTGACTTTTGAAATTAAGGAAAATATAGATTAACGGAAGAAGAAGGCATACTGCGCCGTCCTTATATACGTTGGGACACGGACAGGAGCACGATGAGCTACGACAATTTCAACAACCCCGAAAGCCTCTTTACCCAGCTGCCGCGTTCTTCAAATACGCAAGTTGTCGCAAAATGCCTGCGATAACCCAACAGATTTCTTGTTTTGATTTTAGGTACACACTCTTCATCCAGAAAATCGTCGTAACGTTTCTCTCGTTACTTAATGAAGAAAAAACATAACTTCATATCCTTATTTCGGTTTTTCAGAACAAACCTATTTACTACATCCTCGATGAAAATGAGAAAATCAGAGCGGTAGTACTGTCACCAAAGAAGTTCGAACAGATCTACAGTGCTAAGTGGTGCGAGTAAGTATTTTTTAAATATTTTATTCTATTACGAAACATGCTAGCGGGTTTAAACTTATTCAGTTTCAATGGTGATTTTATTATGAATTCAAGTAAAACGTAGAATTACGTCTAGTCTAAAACTTAAGAGGAAATGTGTGTCACAGACATCCGACTGAATTTCCTAAGTAAAAAGTCATAATTCGAGGTTTGGCTCTCGCCTATTTTCTCCACCAATATTGGACCAATTTAAAATATATTCCATAAATTGAAATATAAAGATATACACTGTGCCGCTATGTTTTTGATTATAGATTATCTTTAGAAACACTAGAACCCACAAAAATTGCGACAGTGTCGACAGAGGCCTACAACAAATTTGACAACTATAAATAAAAAAAGGAAAACATAGGGACACAGTACATATCTTTCTTTTTCAGTTAATGGAATATCTTTTAAATTGGAACTTTAATTTTTACAATTCTATTTCAGGCGCCCGGGACTAATTACTTACGATACGCCTCATTTCCTGAAGGGATCCCAAGCACTAGAAAAATTTAAGATCAAGTGTAAGAACACGTATATGAATTTCGACTTCCTCGTATTGACTGATGAAGGCAAATTTGAAATCGCTAGGCCCAAGGGTGGCATTTTAGTATGCTGCAGATGCATTTACTCTATTCCAAATGCTCAATAAACAGAAAACCACCCCTTCGCTTCCATTCAATGTTGATGAAAATGTTATCTATTATTTAAAAAATATATTTATTGAACATACAGCGTGTTTCGTTCGCCTGCAATGCAACTTGACCAACACGAATACCCGAGCTCCAAAAATTAAAAAAATAACAGTCACATAAAAAAATGCAATATTCGTAATAGATCCTAGGATCTATTACGAATTCAGTAATAGGGATTCAGTAATGCTAGCATGTACTTTGAACGTACACATATTCGCTTTACGAATTTACAAGTATCAGGTGCTAAGGGTACGCAAAAACATTACTCACTTTTCTTAAAGTTTGAGCGCTGATTTTTATGTATAGATGACAGAACATATACAGACCTATATAGGTAAGGTTAGGTTAAAACGGGCTCCCCCCCGGTGGGTTTCCGCATTGTCGAGGCGGGGGGGGCTTAGTAACCGTGGCTTGGTCACCCACGGTGAAGCGAAGAGTAACCCGAGGAGGGGCGCTCGTCAGAGCTTTTGGCGATAAGCCGATGACGTGGCGACCAACATGTAGGTTGCGGTGCTGCCTGGGCGATATCGCAACTGAGGCAGGCCGCGATATATTAGGGCCTCCCAAACCCATACGATGTCGTGGCTGATGGTTGGAGGCCACGGCGAGAGAGGAGTGCCGGTATTGCGGTGTGCCACACTCTCCCTACCTTCCGCGGCCTGGACGGGGTCGCCACCATCTGATGTCGGACGCGGTGGGGCCGCAGGGGAAGAGGAGTGTCAGTATAGCGATGGCCGCTCTCCCTATCCTCTGCGGCCGAAAAATGGTAGGTGGCGGGGCCATTGACCTCGACCCGTCACAAGGGGACCAAGGGTGCCATACACGGGGTCGTCTGGCACCCATGTGCTGGTTTGGTCCCTGGGGTGGTCACGGTGCACAGCGTGTTCTGGTGCGCTGGGTGATGGGGGGTACTTCCCCTAGTAGAGTCCGGTGACGGACAGCCGCGGCGGGTTCGCGGTGAGTGCTAACGCGTGCCCGTGTTCCCGCCTTAAGCGGCACAGGAGGACACCTTGGAGTTTTAGTGGGTTAGAGTCCCACATAACTGCGCATCTCCCCGTGGTAGCGCAGTATGCTTGAGCATTTCGCAACACAAAAAAAAAACATGTTGAAACGGGCCGTTTGCCGCAACTCCGCGACCAAGTGCGTATTTTGCGGATGGCACCTATTTACTAATATTATAAAGAGATAAAGTTTATAAGTTTGTTTGTAAAAAGTACCCTCTGGAACTACTAAACCGATTTTGAAAATTCTTTCACTAGTAGAAAGGTAAATTATTAGAGTGTCAAAGGGTTACATCTCGAAAAAATAACGTCTTCTGCGGTTGGGCAACGGGAGCGAAGCCGCGGGAAAATAGCTAGTAATTAAATAATATTCAACACCTAATTAGTAAATATAATAGTGGGAGAGCTAGTCGCCACCTCGAATGTTTTTAGAACATCACAATAATATCTTACTTCACTTCAAATATTCACACTAACATTTTTAAAAGGCGAAAGTTTGTGAGTGAGAAAAAAATACAGAACGGATCTGGATTAAACTTGGCACAGACATAGATCCGGAATAATAAAATGATAAAAAAAAAACCTTAATTTATGAAATATTTTCTAATAGCTTCATCCCGCTGCTTCGCCCGCTTGATTAGGGTTTGATTATCCTAAGAAAAATTATACCTAGTTTATCGGGTTGCCTATGTGCTATTACATACTACAATCTATCTCTGTGGCAGATCCGTATAGTGCCGAATTACATACAGATAACTTTAGGCTCGCGTTTAACCACTATCTCGCCTGATGGTAAGCGATGGTGTGGTCGACGGTAAAGCACGCTTGCTTAGAAGTACCTCTTGACTTAAAGAACCCTAGCTACAACAGCTATCAGGAAACAAATACGAAGTCAGGGAATTCCACTCCTTAGCTGTGCGCAAAATGAAAGAATTCGCAAAACGCATTGTGCGTAAGGGTGGGATGTCCACCATGTACCAATGGCGCATTGCCGTACGTCTTGTAGTCCGGTGATGTGTAAATGTAATTAAGACAAAATTCTGCAGAAATATCAGTGCATACAGTATACTTTTATATGTAACTTTATGAAAAATACAGACCTTAGAGAGTGCGTAAGGGACAGATGTATACAAGTCATATACATCTGTCTCTTACACACACTCAAAATAACCTTACTCTAAGATCTTATGGTCACCCCCCTGATGTTATGTTAATAGAGGATGTTGACGTTATTACAAATCTTTCAGAGGGTGTGAACTCATGAACATTTAGATTTACTTAAAAAAACATTTCTGCAATCGCGAAAAATATCAGCAGTTTCCTATATTTTGTCGAGTTATCACCAATGTCAATATTGCCAATGAATTCAAAGTTGCTTGTGAATGGTTATAAGTATCTTACCGAAGTCATTGTAACAAGAGACAGGTCAGTCCCCAATGCTGTCTTCATTTTAATTTCTTTGTTCATATAACTGATTACAATTAAGTAATTCTTCTTGTCTTTGAGTCTCATGCTTGCCCAGTCAAACTCGAGGAGTGCCGTGTAGAACTGCGTGCCCTATTGAAAGAAAATAATTATGTTTTAATGTTATTATTATATATCTATCTTTTATTTTAATTATCGGTAAGCTCGCGTTTGACCACTACCTCGCCTGATGGTAAGCGATGATTTGTGGTCTACGGTGTAGCACGCTTGCCTAGAAGAAACCTATTCACTCTTGACTTAAAGACCTCAAGGTTGTAGCTATTAGGGAACAAAAACTTCGGCAGGAAATTACACTCTTTAGCTGTGTGCACAATGAAAGTATTAGCAGAAAGCTTTGTGCGTATGGGTGGGATGATCACCATGTACCGATGGCGGATGGCCGTACGTCTTGTAGTCCGATGATGGAAAGGGCTAGGCGGAATCAAATTGTGCAGTTCCGTCGCACAGTCCCCGAATAGATATGTAACCGATAAAAAACCGATAGGCTGGATACTCGGCGTCGACGTTCGAGGCTCTGGAGCTTTGACGTGACCATCGTTTCATCAAGCTGGTATTTCGTAGATCCGTCTCAGAGGTGAGAGCAGCACTCCATGCATGACCCAACTTACACCTTATACAAGTTGAGCAGTTGTTCAGGAGTGAAGTGCCGTCTCACCTTTGTAAGAACCCCCAACTTTTTTGCAGCCAATTAAGCCTCAGTGAATGGACCGAAATTGAGGGTCGATGTCAACGTAACACCAAGAAGTTCGAGATGGTCCATTAACGGCACGCTTACACCACGGAAAGAAGGAGCCGGGTGGAATTGGGCTTTTTAGCGGAAAAAGACACACCTGGGTCTTAGTAACATTGAAACTGACCTGATTGGTATCACCCCATTTGGAGACTGCCATCAAGGATAGATTCAAGCGTTCAACTATGGCCTCCCAGAGAGACAGAATCTGAGGCCCAGTAGACCGTGGGCCGGACACGTATCTCTCAGCAACAGTGCTGTCTTTTGCGTAACCAAAGTTTCCGGGTTTAAGTAGATCATTAATATGCAGCAAGAATAATGTTGCCGATGGCACTGACCGTTGAGGGACTTCGGCGTTGATATCTTACTGATCGCTTCTAAATATGCCAGAAGCTTACCGTTGAGCACACGTTTCATACTCTTACAGAGGATGGACGTTACAGAGATGGGTCTGTAATTGGCCGGGTCAGTTTGACTGCCCTTCATGGGCACGGGCTGTACGTTGGCTTGCTTCCAAGCCTTCGGCACTTTTCCAGTCTCTATCGAAAGGCGCACAGGATTTAAGTACAATTGCTGGTATCCCGTTGGGACCAGTCGCTTTGTTCACATCGAGGCTACGCAGCACCCTGCGCACGTCCTTTTGATGGATGCGTATATCTGACATACTCGTAAATAATTCAGATGCAAAGATGCCGCAAAAAGGGAGGCAAATAAGCTTGCCTTCTCCTCAGTGGAGTGGGCCAATGACCCGTCAGGTTTCAGTAGGGGAGGTAGTGAGGGGCGACAGTAGTTTGATTCGACCAACTTAGCCAGGGACCAAAACGCTTTGCTTCCCGCTGGGTATGAAGCTAGTTTTTCCCCGATTCTGCTAATGTGGTCAAACCGTGCTCTTCGCATCACCTTCTTGTAGGACTTGGCAGCCGTGTTGAAGGCTCTCTTCTTCTGACTCACGTCATTTGCCTTGCGCATTCAAGTGTCGATCCATGCCTGGTAAGCCTTGTGTTTAACTGCGACGGCGCGGTTACACTCGACTCCAAACGGTCTGTCAACGTTAAACATTGTTACGTCAGAGAATGGAATATAGTTCTCCATTCCCCGACGCAACACATCTGTCACAACATCAGCAAATGGCGATGGATCGTCCGAAGAGAAGCAAAAGGACTGGGATCGGGCGGGGAGTAGACGGACACAGACTTCACCAAACAGTGGTTGGAAGTACCCAAAGATGAAGATATCGACACTGAGTATCGGTCTGGATCTATTGTTGGCAGAAGGTCCAAGCAATTGGCTGTGTGCGAATAAACATCTGGCACCCTCGTTACTCCCTGGAAAAGCTGGGTGAGATTTAGACCTAGCGCAAGCTTGCGCATATCTCGCCCAGGATGATCAGTGCACTGGTGTGGAAAGAGCCACTCCTGGTGGTAGGCATTAAATTCGCCCAGTTGCACTAATTGGGCGGAAGGATAGCGATGCCGCATCAGCCGCCTTACTGAGGTACTGTGTAAGCCCAGTTATCTCCTGATTTCCGCTGTGCAAACGGAAGACACAGGCGTAGGTAATCTTATCCAGCCCTGTGTCCACCAGTGCCTACAGCACTGAGAACCTGGAGTCTTCAAAATTACGGAGACGCCGATAGCAAATGTCGTCTAGGGCATACATCCATACAACCGCGCGTGGTTTACAATTGTGCTCCAGGGTAAACCCTGGATAGGATAAGTACGACACGTCTGATGGACTGAATATCTGCGTCTCCGTAAGGAAAAATAGTGCTGCCTTATCATTCTCCAGGTATAGTGGACTAAGTTGCGATTGGAGTGCAGACCAAATCGAGACAAATCAATCAAAAAAAAAAAAACAATCTCTCAATCGTGTGAGTCTAATATTTGTGAGGTGCACTTTGTGGAGGAGGGGGTTGCCGCCAGCCTCTGTTTTACTCCGGTTTTCTTTTTCTTACCTGTGTTTTTGTAAAAGAGTGAAAGGATCCTCTCCTTAAGGAAGTGAGATGAGGTTCCACGCTACTTAGAAAGTAAATATATAAATCATATATGAAAAAATAATTTTGACGAAACTCGCTCGCTGCCAACAACAACGAACAATAGGCCATCCAACTACCACAACGGAACCTGTGTACAGTTTACCACATCAACACGAGACTATTGAACTATACCAACTGGAGCTTAGGGCCGTATGCGCAGCAATAATGCTTACGACTATTATCCACGTCATGTAAGAAGTCCCACGGAATATTTTTCACGGCACTTAAATGTGGTTTGCTAATGTCTATAGTAATAGAGCTTATTTTCGAATGTTTAAGGCGATGTGCCACTCTCAAGGGTAATCTTACGTGAAACGGACTCTACTAGACCTAATAGACAAACGAGGCATTTAAATCGAGTTTCAACCTATGGGATGACAGCCTGCCAACAGCAGACTTCGAGAAAATCAGCAGGCGGCCACGGACTACTGCCACCCTAACTCACAAGACAACAGTGCTTTTAACTGAGATGTGATAGTGATCTTATAGCACTAGATATAAATGTTTAGAAATTTTGTGCTTAGGTGTACATAAGCGTCGGACGAGATGGGAAAGAGATGAAATACGGCTTGAGACAAATTGGGAACTACCTGTATTTAGTGACGTATTAGTCAAAGTGACCTAATAAGGATAGGGACTACATAGCTACTGTGACTAGTTGTCATCACAAACAAGTCAAACCACCTATATAAACCCGCACCACGAAGGAAGCTGCACTCATTACTAAGAAGGCACAGTCGGTGATAGCCCCGCAGTCACCACTGTTGTCATAAGCTCAAGCCTGAGCGGAGGCCCCGTTGCCCTCACGAATAGCGGTAGCTAGGAGGTTAAGGGTTAGGATAGCCCCGCAGTCCATCCCTAGAACCACCAATAGGTTTAACCTTAGTCTTACTTTGTTTGCTAAAGTCTGTAAAGTGTTTAAAGTAAAGTAAATAAACCCCTACTTGTCATCCAACCTTGGTTTTATTCCACCGCCAACATTACAATTTTAAAATAAGATCAGAAAACAAGAAAAGGAGTTTATTTGCGTTCGAGGCTTATGAGCTGGGAAGTGACCACAAGCTCTTAGAGTAAGGTTATTTTGAGATCGAGTAAGGGACAGATGAATATGACGTGTATACATCTGTCACTTACTCGATAAAAATAACCTTACTCTATGATAAATGTTAATGATAAATAATTTTATTTCTGTAAGTTGGTTTGTACAAACACTTTTACATGTCGAACATATTTTTAAAACTAGATGAGGTCGGCGTTTCCTATCTGACTACTCTGAGAAGAAAGGCCGAAACAAACTCAGAGGTCACAGTCTCTTTTAAAGTCCTGACAAAATCTTGATTAGATCATGTGAAGACCATGTAGACTGATGTCTGAAATGGTCTTTTGAGGAAAGAACCAGCCAGATTGAGTGGACCTGTCCAGTCAGTGCACGCATTTGTCAATAACCGAGCAACTCAACTCAGAATTTAAGGAGCTCAACGATTCGACGAACAATACCAAAGAAAGGACATTCGGGTAGGCCTCATAAACTACTCAAACTGCCAGACCATGATTAAAAACTAAGATAAATTTAAATAAAAACAAAAAAAAAAATATCCACATAGTCTTCACATTCACAATAATTAAAATAAAATAATATAATACTTTAAAAAGTAAATATTCTTGTCATTGCAAGAAAACCAAAAAAAAATAAAAAATATTTATATATAACAAAATGCATAGTGCAAAATATAATAAAAAAACAAAATTAATTGGAGCAGCTCAATCCCAAGCCTTTTTGTCCTCAATGTAATCTTTTGTTGTATAAAATGCTTTCTGGCACAACTTACGTTTAATGAAAGACTTGAATTTATTAAGACTTAGATCTTGCACGTGGCTTGGAAGCTTATTATAAAAGCGTACACATTGACATCTAAACGAGCCACCTATTTTCTTGAGCCTTGTTGTAGGTACTACAAATTTGTGTTTGTTCCTAGTATTTATGTTATGGATATCACTGTAATTTTTAAAAACTTTTATATTTTTATGGGCATATAAAAGATTTTCATAAATATACTGAGAAGGCACAGTCATTACATTAATCTACTTAAATTTCTCTCTGAGAGAGTGTCTCGGGCTTAATTTATAAATTGATCGAACAGCTCTTTTCTGCAAAACAAAGATAGTCTGGATGTCGGCGGCATTTCCCCACAACAGAATACCGTACGACATTACACTATGAAAATAGCTAAAGTAAACTAAACGGGCTGTCTCTATGTCAGTTAAATTACGAATTTTTCTAACAGCATATGCTGCGGAGCTTAGCTTCCTTGACAATTTATCTATATGTGGGCCCCACTGAAGCTTAGCATCCAAAGTTAAGCCTAAGAATACTGTGCTATTTTCAGGATTCAATTCTTCGCCCTTTATCAACACATCGGTTTTCACCTGCCTAACGTGAGGTAGGGTAAACTTAATGCATTTGGTTTTTTTTTCATTAAGAAGTAAATTATTAACATTGAACCAGTGAACTACTTTTGAGATCGCGCTATTTACATCGTCAGTAACCAGCTGCTGACGTTTAAGTTTAAACAAAAGTGAAGTATCATCCGCAAACAACACTATATCATGGTTATCCTTTATGAGGTAAGGCAAGTCATTAATATAAATAAGAAACAAGAAAGGACCAAGAATCGAGCCCTGCGGGACTCCCATTGTTACCATAGATCCAGGAGATCTTTTTTCATTAACGTCAACGGTCTGGATCCTATTACTCAAATATGAAGTAAGAAGATCCAGAGCGCTGTTCCGGATCCCGTAGTGGCGGAGTTTCCTGATTAGCGTTTCATGAAAAACACAATCAAATGCCTTGGACAAATCACAAAAGATTCCCAAGGCATCGCACTTATCTTCCCATGCATTATAAATATGTCCTAAAAGCTCAACACGGCATCAGTAGTTGAACGACCCCTTGTAAAACCGAACTGTTTGCTATGTAATAATTTATGTTTATTAAAAAATCTTTGCAATTGCTCTAAAATTAATTTCTCAAATATTTTACTAAACGTAGGTAGTACTGAAATAGGTCTATAATTTGTAGGGTTTAATCTTCGAGCTCAAATAACGCGACTTGGCCAAACAACAAACTTTTTTAAATAATTTTGAATAATTTCTAACATATAAATTAAATTCAGCAGTGTTTACATAAGTCCTTTCACTGTACAGCTCATAAAGCCGTGTTCTACTTTTATGAATACCAATGGTAGCCCAATCACTGAATGATGCGTTACTATTAACGGAGATAGTCTTGGGAATAAAGGTCGAATTAAATTGTTTACAGTATATACTAAAAAAATCATCATATAGATGATTAGGATCAGCATCAATTGACAAAATTGGTAATTTATTAATGAGTTTAACTTTAAAAGCTGCCAAGCGACTTGCAGTTTTGGGGTTAACAGTGATAACCTTTTTAGCCACTTTGTTGTTTTGGTTTGGTATAGCAATCCTCTGCCCGCAATGATCAGAATCTAGTAAATTTATAATTACTTTGTGGACTGGTATAAGATTAGTATAAATATTATCTAAGCATGTAGCAGTAGTTGGGGTTATTCTTGTGGGCTCCAAAAATAGGTTTACAAGATTGTAGGACTGAAACAGACTTATTATTTTACTACAAGAAGCTGAGTTTTCTAATAAATTAACATTAAAATCACCACAAGTGATAATGGATTTAATCGAGTTACAAATCTTGTGTAACACTTCATCCATTACCTTTTCAAAGCAGTCATACAATCCTGAAGGCGGTCTGTATACGCTTAATACAATAAACTGCTCCAATTCTATACAAGCTATTTCAACTGTCCGCTCAACAGATAGGCTCACAATATCCTTACGGTCTTTAAATTTAAGCTGGTTACTTACTAAAATCAATGAGCCACCATGTATAGCATTAAAGCATAGCAATTAAAAACAATACAAATAGCATTAAGAGCTTGTGGTCACCCCCTGTTCAGTAAATTTATGTAAGGTTAATTTAATACTATTTTGGGATTCACTAATTGTTGAATTGTGACCATAGTGAAGAGTGATCATTTTGAAGAATTCGAACACAATGTAAATTGTTTTAAGAATAAATGAATTGAAAAATTATTACCAATGAATTAAAAAAGTCCCTGTATTTTTAGTTTAAAAAAAAGTTACACAAAAGTATCTCACCTTACTCTTTATTACTTCACCAAGAACGTTGTACGCAATTACTTCTGCCATTGTTGGTACTAAGTTAGTCAGGAATATCCATTGGATTTGCTAGAAAAATACGAATCTTTGTAAGTTTTTTTTTCATTGGACTGAATTTTCCCACTCCTGGACAAAGGCTTATATTTCTCACTCTGTAATTGCATGCCGCAATTTTGTCCTCGTTCTGCCGCGACCACGTTCTGCTGTATCAAGGCTCAACTGAAAGCATAGACGGCATTCGGCAAACATGTCCTGTCCTGCACAGTCCTAATCAGCTTTGCAGATATTCAAAATTTAATAAAACAAAAGCCAATATATTTATAGTAATGAAAAAAAAAAATATGCAAGTACATACCTCACTCATGCACAGTAGTATCAAACATATAGAGAGTAAAGCACTCATGAGAGGGACCGTAGTCGGCCACTTGAACATATGACTCGTAATATCAAAATAACTGAAACAAAAAACCAATATATAGTACTGATTGTATGGTTCAAGCAAGCAAAACAAAAACTGGAGATGGTTTGCTAATATAATCTTATTGTTGAACCACCACTATTCCATTGTTTCATTATGATTTGAATTTCAGTTAAGGATTTCAAAAGTTTTTTATCCCTGAAAACATATCAGTTTTGTTGAACTTACTCCATCAAAATCGCATGATTTTTATAAAACGTCCTGAGAGTATTGTTCAGACGATCCATGTATTCTATGTCAGTTTCATCAGATCCTTTACTCTCCACCTTTAAGCCTTTGACCACGCTATCGCTGGCCATGCAGAAACAAAACATTAGTACTGCAAACCACACGTCTATCACACAGTACGTGAACGCCATCTTGACCAGATAAATTGTATGCAGGATCAACCCGATCTCGTAATAAGGGGTCGTCATAGGCATCAATATGGAAGTCGTCTTTGACAAAGTCACTCTTGTACCCAGAATATAATTCCAGAACGCAACCACAAGGTACATCAACACGGGGCAAAGGACACCCGCAAATAATAACTTGACGAGAATTTTCACTTTTGCCAACAACTCTTTTGATTTCTCAATTGAATCTGCTCTTATGATGTCCAATACCGATGTCTTCGCTATCAAGTATGATTTTCTCAAATTTTCACGGGTGTTAATAAAAAACAGATACTTTAGAGAAAAAAAGAAAGTAATTATGAACGTGTAATAAGCCTCGCCTATCGCTGTAATGTCTGTCGCATCTTTAAGGAACTCTTTAGTTCCAATCATCACATAAATGATTAAGATGATAAAAAAAATTTGCTTCTTCATTCTGGATCTCAAATTCCAGGTTGGATCTAAGACATTTTGTCCGAGGATTTCCTGGACAAATATGGGTAATGTCATGACTGTATCGAATTCGTTCCATTCTCCTATCGTTTTGAAATAGTCTTTTACGGAAAATATTTTCATTTTCGCAAGAACGTTTGGAGCGCGCAATGCAGTTAAGAATTGTGATTTGAGTCAGTGTGAAAGTACTGTCGTCGCGCGAAGCGGGGTGAAATATATTATTTGAGAACGTGAAGTTTAGCGCTACGGAGTCTTTGTATGATATGCGAGTACTGTAGATTTATTGCGAAATTACAGTTCGTGACCTGAAAATTCATTCTTGTTTTAAAATAATATTTAAATTCAAAGAGTAATCTCATTTCTGCGACTATCAGTGTCAATAACTTATTAAAAACGTACGTAAATTACAGGTGTTTTTGGAAAATTGAGACAGATTAGAAATTATGCATACACGTTCCTGAAAAATACGGTTTCTTTCTGGGTACGGTTTCATAACTTCAGGCACTATGGTGACCACTAGTTCAGACATAAACAGAGTTATTAGCATGTCAAACAAGACCTCAGGCCATGGTTTATGATCCCCATGGACTGTGATTTGAACCATACCAATTCCTAAGTAAATTCGAATAGTTATATTTTATAATAAATATACATAAGTTCCTAATATATATAATTACGTGAAGTAGCTTAATTAAGAAAAAAAATTAACATTATTATTATAGATAAAACTAACACCTAAATTCTAAGTCGAGTCCTATTAAGTTGTTATTTAATTGTCATTATTAGTAGATTTTTCCCGTCTTCACGGTGCGGGCGACTGGGTCGATTTGAGTGCACGAAGTTTTTTTAAAAAAATTACCCTATATGCCAAGTAATGTCCTCAAACTTGGTTTGACCTCGAATCATAACCAAAATAACACATGTATTTTAATAAGAAAAATCTTAAACAAAAACATACACACACAAATAAAATTCACAACATACAATCAAATATATACCCGTAGCTCTAGGCGACCATATGATATACAACTATATAAACCGCGAACTAATTACGGTAAAAAGTGTATTTTGTATCAAGGAGCACAGATCTACAACTCTTAACCTAAACATATAAAAGATACTAAGTCAATATCTCTATTCAAAAAGTTATTGAAACAACATATTTTCAAAGGCATTACAAAAAAGTAAATCTGTTCGAGTCCAATCTTATTATCGTACACACTCCACACGTTCCTTATAACTGCTCAAAAGCTGTCCTTACTTAACACGAATGACAAAGTTACTTCAAATTACCCACTAACACAGAAATGTAATTTACTTATTATTATCTTTTTTTTTTACAATATCTACCGTCTATGCGCATCTGTACTTGAAATTGCTTAAGTTTTGATTTATATTTTATTTCTCCTCGTAAGTGATTTGTAATCTTTGAGAAATAAAGAATTTTAAACCGTATCATCAAATTGACAGTTCTACTAATTCGTTGTTTTCATTTCTGAAGGTCATGCCCATCTTCAAACGCCTTAACGGTTTTGATGATTCGAACGTCAATCGATTTGTCTTAATCTTGCGAGTGTCACTGGCTACATTAAAATGGCAAAATAGAAAAATGGCGGCTTTTGGGCGCCCAATTTTTTTTTCATCCGAACCTATCGTGTGGGATATCAAAATAAAGGGTTTTAAGAGGCGATTTCAAAAATATAAAATACTTCTAAGTTTAAATGTACATTATTCGAAAAAAAATTATTTAAAATGTGTTAAATAAAATAATAATTAAAAAAAAAACCCGACTGCTGCCGAAAAAAAAACCGTTCGCTTTTTAAGCAATCGGGTATTTTTATTTTTTTATTTGTTATGAGTTTGCTCTTGACTCTAGTCTAGGTCAGAGGTGACAGAGACAGAGTCGATGATGGTGCGAGCTTACCCAGAAGAAGCCTGTTCACTCGAAGTTTGAAGAGATTGGGGTCGAATGCGATCGGAAACACAGACGCAGGTAGTGAGTTCCCATCCCCGTGCGTTCCCGCATTGTCGAGGCGAGGGGGCTCAGTAACCGTGGTTTGGTCACCCAAGGTAAAGCAAAGAGGACGCCGAGGAGGAGCCGTTCGTCAGAGCTTTTGCCGATAAGACGACAACGTAGCAGCCAACATGTAGGTTGCGGTGCTGCCTGGACAACATCGCAACTGAGGCGGGCCCCGATGACGTACGGGGCCTCCCAAACCCGTACGATATCGCGGTTGAAGGTTGAAGGGTGTGGCGGGAGAGTAGTGCCGGTATGGTGGTGCACCGCTCTCCCTACCTCCCGCGGCACTATCTCCCCGTGCTAGCGCAGTATGCATGAGCATTTCTACTTGTTGGAATGGCAACCAGGTAAGGATGGTAACTTGCAGTGCGTCTAGATGTCCGATGGTAGAAGTTGGCCGGTGGGATGAGGTCGTGGAGTTCTTGAGCACACTCACCGAAATATAGTCTGTAGAAGACCGACAAGCAGGCAGTGAAGCTTGGCATCCACCAGTTTAACGTTACCAATGAGCTTCTTGGCTCTGCGTTCCATCGAGTCAAGCGCGGCAAGCGGATACTTAGCTGAACCATCCCAAAAGTTGCTGCATTACGCCATACAGGATTGGACTTTGAATAGAGTTAAAAGCTATCTAGGCTTAAAGTATCGCTTCTAGTAGTAGTAGTAGTAGTATTTGTTTCCTGTTAGCTATATCCTAGGGTTCAGTATGTCAAGAGTGAACAGGTAACTTATAGGCAAGCGTGCTTTATTTATGACCATCAGGCGAGATAATGGCAAACGGGAGGCAATTAGTAAACCAAAAAATAAAACACTTGTCTAAGTAACTGTACCACAGATAATGACTGGCGTCATTATTCAATCAGTCTTATTAATCTTTTGCCGCCTTATTTCTGTAACGTCAACGTTCTATGCAATTTAAGACAGTTTAGTTCAAAATTATCGCAATCATGACGCAGGGAATAATATAAAGTCAAACCTCCCTATATCAAATTAATCAACACTTTAACACAACGTCTTAAGGTGTGATTTTGAGTGGATAGGCTCCGATTTTAACAGTTAATTGCCGTGAATCAGAAACCATTTCTCTAATTAGGCTGGGAACTTCAAAACTGCGCAATAATAGTTTTCTTGGCAGTAAAATTGCTATTAAAAGTAATATTAATGTGCCGAAGGCGCAGTTCCAGGAGTTTTCTATTTTGTAATTACTTAAAACATTTTGGCCTTTAGTCGTTTTAAGTATATGAATGCAGTTAATAGTAGGTCATAAATAATATATACACGCTATTGTCGATTGAAATTGGTGACTTTATTAATTTCAAAACAAAAGTAAATATTCAAAAAACCACAACGATTGTCAAAAAGTTAAAATATAAGGGAATGACCACGTTGCATCGGTACTGCATATTGTCAAACCCTTCATATTTTGAATGTAGGTTGCGATGTTACTTGCCTAGAACATTAAGTCAATGCCCTGGAATCAAAATCTAATTAGTAATAGTAGGGATATTTGACAGTAGCCCCTGAACTAAACACTGAATTGAACACCTAAAGTATTTTAGTTTTCCACGAACAACTAAACCAAGCAACAACTAAACTAAGCCTTACCTAATCTTATCCTTAAACCATAATTAATTATTAATAATTTGTCAAATTAAAATGTTAAAATTCAGCCCAATAATTGCCCTAAAACTAAGCTTCAACAGCTTACGTGATTAAAAATACTACTAAAGCACGCGACCGCGATACGACTGCGATTGTACGACAATCGGTCGCATGCTAACAATCGCGTGTCATTTAAGAGCACCATAAAACTCTCAAACGGGTATGAGGTCATGAAACAATCGTTAAAACTTATAATTAAAAATAAGTCGTAAAGAGCTCGGTGCAAACTTTTCATAGGATTTATATAATAATAGACTTTTAGTAGTTTTAAATCTAGGTTTTTATTTTCTTTAAAAAATGTTTATTTAGTTTTATAATAAACTTCTGGTTTAACTTTCTGGGAGAATCCCGTCACACTATTCTTAACCACTGCAACTTCTAAATCAACCGTGTCAACCACCAGAAAAGCGCCGAAGCAACGAAACGATTCAACTGTCTTGGATTTCGAAATAAATCAGAAAAAAAACACACTAAAACCATCATTTCCTCATTGGACTGAAAAATATGTTAGTTATGTGTTCATTATATAATCTACGAAGTGGTCCTCAGAAATACTACTTCGTAGAATAAATGTTGTTAATCTCATGTAGTGTAAATACTTATAATATGCTTGAGGTTTTAATAAGAATTACTCTATTGATAATTATTTCCTTCTAGGAATTGGAATGAGGATTCTAAGTTTGAATTCTGCTAGCTGTGTCTCTCTATAGTACGGCAATTACAGAATTTAAAGAGAGATAAGGATTTAAAGGTATTTCCAATAATAACTCGTAACAAGTAGCTACTTCGCATCTTTGATACGAAGACCATTTGCTTGTCAAGGGCTATCGTGTTATCTAGCAACACCAAGATTATTATGTATACCTTGCTATAAAAAGGCCAGCCGCAGTATACATCTTGCAGCCGAATTGACGATAATGATCTTTGAGCTTCCTGATGGCTTCATACGATATGACACTGATAAACGATTCTGAACCGACTTTCTAAAAAAGAGAAGTTTCTATGTGTGTTTGTTTGCTTCTTTTGTGTATTTATGATTTCTCTGTCAATTGTGGACCGACTTTGAAAATTCTTTTTTGTATTCCCGAATTGTTCCCATTTAAATATGGTGAAGAGTTGATGAAGAACTACGGATATATACATCAGAACTCTTCAATAAATGACGGCAAATCGCTCGGGATTGCTGCAATCAGGGCCGTCTTAAACTATGCCGGGGCCCTTGGGCACACAAGAATTTGGGGCCCTTTTGAAAAGTAAAGACAGCAAATTATACTAACATTTTTCTAGTATGATCTTCTATATTTTATAATATGGTATAAATGATATTAGTATGCTGCTGGTTTTTTGGTTACGATTACGATAGTGGTTTCTTTCGGGCTTTCTGTTGAGCAAAATCTTCTATTATATCTTCATAGCAGAGTCAAGTTTTTGAATGATTTGTTGTGATGATGTCACTTTCTATGCACATTATAAACAAATGACTTAGTCGGTCTTGTAACATTGTTGTTCGCAATTAATTTTTAGGTTTCCGTACCCAAAGAATAAAAAGGGGCCCTATAATATAGACTCCACTGTCCGTCTGCCTGTCTGTCACCCGGGTCACACCGGGCTATATCTCATGAACCGTGATAGCTAGACAGTTGAAATTTTCACAGATGATGTATTTCTTTTGCCGCTATAATAACAAATACTAAAAATTACTACAATTGGTAACCATTAGGCAAAGGAGTATTCTTGAAACAACTTCATCAAATTAGAAGAAACTTATCCAAAGATAAGTTTTTCTAATTTAGATGACTTTATTAGGTTGAGATAAAAAATACCCTGATTGCTTTGCTATGTTTTTTAAATATTTGCTTAAATGAAAACATTCTGTTTTGAGCTCACATGCATTAATATCATCATGATAAAATTCTTAAAATTCTTTGCATTTTTTGGTCAAGTCACCAGATTTCAAGCCAATTTTAGGCTTGAATATGAATTTTTGTCATAAATCGATTCTAACCCTCAGTTTCCCACCTTAAAATTATCGGAGAATTAATGTGACAAATTGTCAAACAAGTGTAATCTTCTGTGATTGGCTGTTGAAAATTCATTCAACCAATCACAGCAGATAACGCTTGCTTGACAATTTGTCACATTAATTCTCCGATAATTTCAAGGTGGGAAACTGAGGGTAACTAAGCTAAATAAGTCAAAATCAAATCAAATGTTATGAAATTTTATAATTCTAAAAGAAAAAAGGCAAAGTTTGTCTTGATTTTGCCTTAATTTGCTTAAATAAAATCGTTGCAATTTTGACTTGAATTTTAATACAAAAGTAAGTTTTATTTTCGTGCCCGACAAAAATGTTTTGAGAATTTAATGTGAGATAAATTATCGGTCCTTCGGGGCCCCCTGAGGATGGGGGCCCTGGGCACGGGCCCCGTGTGCCCATAGTGTAAAGACGGCACTGGCTGCAATCGCATATTTGTTTATTGTTTACACCATTTTATAACATAACATTACGCCGGTACGCTCTAAAGGGGTAAACAATTGTACACAGTTCACCCTGTAGACCGATAGCGCTAGGCTATTTTGATGTCATAAGTTTAAAAAATTCTAAAGTTGCTTAATTTTTGCCTGTGGATACAGTCGTACCTATGAAGCTTATTATTGCATTTTGTGTCACATCTGATACTTGCATTTTCAGTAATTCGCTGATTTGTGGTTAATTCTTTTTATTCAAATCAAAACTGGCAAAAAATATTTAAAGTTTAAAATAATGATGGTATCATATGCAGGATAGTTTGCGGAGTTTACAAACCCAATTTGTGTCATAATCGTCCAGTGCAAACTGACATAGGGTCAATATGTAAAAAGAGTGCAAAAAAAAAATTACAGTTTATGAAATAACTATTTCCTTTCTCAGATCACTTACATATGCCTATTAAATAATTTTGTGCCAAATTAGGGCACGCAATTTTAAGATCTTTAATTATTTTGTTTTTCTAAGCTACAAACGCTTCAAAAAAATATTTGAGCTGTGTGGTGCTTTGTTGGGTTCACGGTTGTACTCAAAGGTTCGTCAGTCACTTACTTTAAAATTTGATGCAGTCCATTTCTGGTGTGATTCCACCATCGTCTTAGGATGGTTATCTACTTCACCAAATCAATTAAAGACATTCGTTCGTCATCGTGTGTCTGAAATTCAGGAAACTGTAGGAGGAGACTCTTGGCACTACGTCCCGTCAGCTGAAAACCCCGCAGACCTCGCTTCGCGTGGACTTAGTACTGACAGGCTGCTGTCATCTTCTTTGTGGTGGTCAGGACCACAATTTCTTAGCAAAGATACGTCTTCATGGCCTCGGTTCCCTGAAGCACATCGTAATCATTTAGAGTTACCGGAAACAGTCGTTTCTTGTCATGTCTCTAATCATATTATTGAAAATCCTATTGCTGCATTATTTTCAAAATTTTCAAACCTTAACACATTACAGCGTGTGACGGCATATGTCATGCGATTCATTAATAAATGCAACAAAAAATCACTTGAGTCTGGTTCACTAACTTCCATTGAACTTAACAATTCATTAAACTTATTACTAAGACTTAGTCAAATGGAATCATTCCCGGAAGAGTACCGCTTACTTAAATCAGGGAAATCGTTACCAGCCAAAAATAAACTTTTATCTTTGTCTCCTTTTTTTGATACTGTTTCTAATCTCATTCGTGTTGGAGGAAGATTAAATAACTCATTTTATGATTATGACATTAAACATCCAATTCTATTATCTAGTTCTCATACCATTTGCATTCTATTGTTCAACATGTTCCATCTACGCCTCTTACATGCTGGACCACAGCTCTTATTGGCCACTATTCGTCATCACTACTATCCCATTGGAGGAAGGAACCTGGCTAAAAAGATTACACATCAATGTGTAAAATGTTGCAGGATCAAGGCCAACACTATTCAACCTGTCATGGGTAATCTCTCAGAGCAACGTCTACATTTAGAGTTTCCATTTTTAGACACAGGGGTAGACTACGCCGGTCCCATCATGATAGCTGACCGGAAAGGTAGAGGATGCAGGCTCATCAAATGCTTTATTTGTGTGTTTGTGTGTCTTGCTACGAGAGCCGTCCACCTCGAGCTTGTGTCGGACCTTACAAAGGAAGCTTTCTTAGCTGCACTAAATCGCTTTATTGCTCGAAGGGGAAAACCCCGTAACATATTTTCCGACAACGGCACTACCTTTGTCGGTGCTTTCAATGAGTTGGCCAGGTTGCTTTCGCAAGACCTAAACCTAAACATCATCGATCCTGGTATTAACTTTTCTTTCATACCTGCCTACACGCCACATTTTGGAGGAATCTGGGAATCGGCTGTTAAATCCACCAAACATCATCTACGACGCATTTTGGGTTTAACAAACCTAACCTTCGAAGAAATGGCTACTTGTTTAATTCAAGTTGAGGCTACCTTAAATTCAAGGCCCTTAACTCCACTATCCAACGATCCTTCCGACCTCGCTCCTTTAACCCCAGCACACTTCCTTATTGGTCGTTCTCTAATCATGCTGCCTCATCCACAGATCCAGAACGTCAACATCAACAGCTTGAAACGATTTCGCCGTATCGAATATCTGAAGCAACACTTCTGGGCTCGTTTCTCACATGACTACATTTTATGGCTACAGGAGAAAACCAAATGGTGCCGGTCGTCTGGCGAGCTCAAGGAAGAAACATTGGTCGTCTTAAAGGACAAACACTTACCTCCTCTTATGTGGCTTCTAGGACGCATCACACATGTTCTCCCTGGCAGAGATGGCGTGGCGAGGGTCGCCGACATCCAAACCAGAAAGGGTGTCATCCGGCGCGCCTACAACACTATCTGCCCGCTGCCCGTTACTACAATTGAAGACTCTTCAACGGGGGGAGTATGTTGAGGCCACAGACTTCAACATAGCCGGCCGTCGTGCGGCTAGGAAGGAGGGGTGCGGGGACAGCGGCTCGTCGCACGGACAAAAGCGGAGAACGGGCCCCGCGCCAGGCAGTCAACTGTGTTCCGTCTTTAAGCACGGCTGCGCTCGAGCATTTTTAAATCTTTATATTTTTTTATTTACTTTTTATCGTCTTGTTATTCCATAGTTTACCTTTTCTTATTACATGTTATACAGTCCACTCTCTTTCATTTCATACACGAAGGTCTATCGTCGCGAACAATTACAATCATTAGAGTTCACATATTCAATATCATAAATGCATGAAAAATCGACATTGTAAATTTGTGTCATTTTTATTCACGATAAGTATTAAAATGAATAAAACACAAAAACAATGGTTGCGGTCGAAGCGGGCGGCCGCGGCGGCGGCATGCGCATGCATACTCGTTCGTTCGGTACAATTTCTTCTTAGATGCGAAGCGTTCATAAATAAATAACATACCTATTATATTGAGTATTGATTGACCCTTATGTTCGCTACGTAATGAACAAATGTGTACCCTATGGGTGCTTATAGAGATAAAAATAATGAAGTGCGAATTTTGTACACAGCGCGTCTGTAATCTCATTACCTACGAACGTCAATGGTCAATGCTTAGAAGACGGTCAATGTGGTCAATATTATTTTAGATTGACGCTTCGATTCGCTTCGAATTTGAACCTGAAAGCGGTAGGTTGGTAGGTATGCCGATATCTACCTACCGCTTTTTCGTTATACTGCATCTCAATATCCCACGCCCCGCTTCGGTTAGGTAGTGTACAGTCAGCAAGACAAATAATACAATAAGTAAAAAAAAATACTAGATATTTTTGTTGTGTGGTAATAGTGATTATTTGTGTAGTTTTATTTCAGCACGGTCCTTAAAACAGTCTGCTTTTCCGTCATTCCTTACAATGCTTGATTCTATTAACTTTAATAATCCCCTTCCTTTAACAATCACTGTATGTAATGTCCAGTATCCACATATCAACACCCAATCTGAATAACATTGTAACTTTAGTTACACGTTGGTACAACTTTATGTCATACGAAATCAGCAAGAACAGACCTTTATTTCTGCCTCTTAACCGTATTTCTATGACGATAAGAACTACTTTTGTAAAATGGAATAATTTCATTGTAATTAAAAATGAACTTAAGAAGTATTTACTGAAGTATACTTATAGATCAAGTTCCAATACACAATTTTTTTGGTAACAAGGGTTTCTTTGTGTTAAAGTCATTTAAATTAACATACAATGTAATACATTTTAAATTTTGCTCTATTTATATTTTACCATATTGTAATTTTAAGTTACAATGCTTTTCTTCTTAAATTTAAACAGTTAATTTAAATGTTATCATTGTAAAGAAAGATGCAGTGTTGACATCGAGAATAGGTTTTTAGTACATCATTTAAATATAATAGTATCAGCATAAATGGTCTTGGAGAAAAACTAAGAGTAAGGATGTAATAAATATGTTTTTAGACTCATTCAATATTACAGATATGTGGGTAAGGAGAATAATACAAAAAATGTGTAGAAGTAATTGCAAACGATAGGCGTCGTAAGCATTAGGATAGGACAGGGTAGATGGAACCCCTTTTCCGAACTTTTTCCCATTTGGTCCATTGTGCGTTTAGGCCTCCTCTCTGTAAGAGGTGATGGGCCGAAATCCACCCCGCGGGCCCAGTGTGGGTTGATGGATGTTACATGTCTTAGATTATTATACTTCAGTGTTTTGAGAGCAGTAGTGATGAAATAATTTACACAAAGTAAAGCGCTTGCATGGGTTCGAATCCACGACCATACTTGTAAATTGTGTCCGTTACCACTGGGCTATCATTGCTCTGTGATATACTATCCAATGCGTGGTAAGTTTTGCAATAGGTTAATATTTTGAATAATTTGGTAGGCTTGCGATAGACCACTACTTCACCTGATAATAAGCGATGTCGTGGTCGACGACTAAACACGCTTGCCTAAAAGTTACCTATTCACTCTTGACTTAAAGACTAGGAGTCTGTGTTGTAGCTATCGAGCAACACAGACTCCGGCAGGGAATGCCACTCTTTAGCTGTACGCACAATTTACGTATTCCCAAAACGTTTAGTGCGTATGGGTGGGATGTCCACCATGTACCGATGGCACATCGCCGTACGTCTTATGGTCCGATGATAGAACGGGCTAGGTGGAATTAGATCGTGCAATTCCATCACACACTTCCCGAAATTTAACTGATAAAAACCGACAAGCTCGCAACTCGGCAACGTTATTCAAGGCTCTGGAGCTATGACTCGACCAGTGCCTCATTGCCGATCTTCTTGGCCCGTTTTTGATCAACTTAAGTGCATCAAGCTGGTATTTGGCAAATCCGGCCCAGAAATGAGAACAGTACTCCATACATCATCTAACTTGCGCTTGACACAACTTGAGCAATTGTTCTGGCGTGAAGAAACATCTCACCTTTGTGCGGATCCCCAACTTTATGGTAGCCAGCTGAGCCTTTGCCTCAATGTATGGATCAAAATTGAGGATCATGTTAACGTAACGCCAAGAAGCACAATATGGTCCATTATCGGCACGTTTACACCTCGGAAAAAAAAGAGCCGAGTAGAATTGGCGCATTTTAACAGAGAAAAGATACGCCTGGGTTTTAGCAGCATAGAACCTGACCAAATTGGCATCGCCCCACTTGGAGACTGGCTTCTAGGATAAGCTCAAACGCTCCACCATAGCCTCGCGAAGGGCAAGGATGGACCAGTACCTCTCAGCAACAGTGCTGTCGTCTGCATACCCAAGTTTTAATCAGATATTTTAAGTGCAGCAAAAATAATGTTGTTGAGAGTACCAACCCTTGAGGGACCCCGGTATTAATATCCAATTGGTCTGAAAAGAACCCATCGATAACGACTGGATTGGACCGGTCACTTAAGAAATCTGCAATCCAATCACACATACCAGGCGGACCGAATGAAGGAAGCTTACTAATAAGGCTTCCGTGCCAGACCCTATCGAAACCATTCGAGTTATAAAAGGAGATGGCAGATCCTCTCGATGGCCTTACACCATATGTGAACGGCATAAGCTAGAAGGTCCCTGTAGAACCGTATTGGCAATCACTTCAGGATGTCATTAGTTTCTAGGTATACCAGGAGCTTAATATTAAGCACACGTAAAGATGGGTCTGTAATTGGCCGGGTCAGCTCAACTGTCCTTCTTGGACATGGGCTGTACGTTAGCTTACTTCCAAGCATTCGAATCTTTCACAGTTTCATACGAAAGGCGAAATAGACGTGTCAATATCGGAGACAGTTCGGGTGCACAAGTTTTAAGGAGAAGTGCAAGTATCCCGTCCCGTCCTGTCGGGATCACTAGCTTTATTCAAGTCGAGGTTGCCCAGCACCCTACGAACATCCTTTTGATGGATGTGTATGTCCGACATATATGTCTCACATCCACCAGGATTTCTGCAATGTACTATTCCGCAAAAGAGACCATGGACGCGGACTTTTTAACGCGGAGTAACCGTGAGAAAATCTCTAGATTATTTTCTGACTGCGAATATGTACAATCTGCACATCATATCTTATGGGAGTGTATTCTTTGGCAGAATGAACGCAATACTATGTTAAATAATGTACAGGCTGTATCAGTAGCTGTTTACTATACGGACCTTGTGGAAACTAGAACAAATAACCGTGCGTTCAAGCGTTTTTGCCATACCTATTATTGGAATCAAATATAACAGCTCACAATGTTAGAACCCATTAATATTAATGCTAATTTTTATCTGTGGTGCTAGGCAACTGGGCTTATCCCAGTTGTAAACGACCCTTTGTGCCTATTGGTCTTATTTGTTCTATGTCCTGCTTGATATGGAGGGAAGTGGAAATTTGATTTTTTTTTACTCCTCCATTATTCTTTTCTGAATAATTTCGTTGCGGGATCCAAGACAGTTAAATTCATTATCCGGGACTTCGTCGAGCTTCATTGCCTCGGCTATTTTCCGGTGGTCGCCACTGTTGATTCTGGCTTTCAGGAGTTGCAGTGGTTTGGGAATAGTGCGGTGGCATTGTCCCAATTAAATCCACCAGAAGAAAGAATACATCCACGCATCACCAGAATGCTGACACGAAGATTCTGCAAAAAGAGGCAAATAAGTTTGCGTTCACCTTAGCGAAGCGGGCCAGCGACCTGTCGGGTTTCAGCAGTGGTGGTAGTGAGGGATGGCAGATGTTCGACTCAACCGACTTACCCAGGGACCAAAACGCTTTACTACCTTCTGGGTAAGAAGCAAGTTATGTCCCTATTTGGCCAATGTGGTCGAGCCGAGCCCTTTGCAACACCTTCTTGCAGGACTTGGCAGCACTGTTGCAGACCTTTTTTTCTGACATACGTCACTCGCAACCCCAAGGTGAAGTTATAGACACAGAGTATCGATAACTTCATCATTCTTATCGATATCTAATTGGGCGGCAGGGTACCACTACTGTGCCGCATCAGTCGCTTCATTGAGGTAATCTGTGAGTCTGCTTGTCTCCTGATTTCCGCTGTGCGAACGGTAGACACAGGCATAGATAGTTTTATCCAGACCTGTGTCCACCAGAGCCCAAAGCGTTGTGAATATTAATTGAATTACAATAATGATTAAAAAGCGAGTTTTATTAGCTCTTTCATAGTACTTTACATGTCTTTTTATCCGAATGTAACAATGACACACATTGTAATTGTTGCTTACAATAATATTTATTAAAGTTTTTTTTTGTCGGTATAATTCGTAATCGTACAATAATATTCACAGAAAAATATATTTCAAATACTCTATTGTAACGGTAGTTACAATGTTTTTCATATGAAAAATGCTTAAAATCTGTAAATTGTAACATTGCAAAAATCATACTTGCAGTGGTTTTATCAAAACTGAAAGAGTAATTAAAATTACTAAGACAGTTTTTACCCGACTGCCGAAGGAGGGTAATGTGTTTATCAGTCTATGTATGTATGTATGTTTGTTCTATGTGGCGTTCTAGAGACCAAACGCGTTGGCCGATTTTGATGTTTCTTACGTCAATCGATTCGTCTTAACCCTGCGAGCGTCACTGGCTACATTGAAATTGGAAAATAAAAAAATGGCGGCTTTTGGACTGCATAATTATTGTGGGCCACAATTTTTTTTGTTCCAAACCCATCGTGTAGGGTATCAAAATATAGGGTTTCAAGAGTTGATTTCAAAAATATATAATACTTATATGTTTAAATGAACCTAATTTAAAAAAAAAATACTAAAAAATCATAAATAAAAAAGTTAATTAAAAATCAAAAAACCCGACTGCTTAAAAAGCGAACTAAAAAGTCGTATACAAGAAGAAAATTAGGCTGTGCAGTCGGAGGATACATCTGGTTTTGGTAAGCCAGCTCGCGAATATGTGTCCTCCGACTGCACAGCATGATTTTCTTTTTGTTTACGACTTTTTAGTTCGCTTTTTAAGCAGTCGGGTTTTTAGATTTTATACAATATTTATTTATTTACACATACAATTATAATAATATTGTCAATTTAACCTCGTGTACACAACTAATTCTGAGTAAAGTTCTTCGTGCAAGTGGGCCAAAAACAATCAAATACATCATAAATAACGCACGCACTTTTTTGTTGCAACTTGTAAAGACCGAATGTAAACAAATAAACGCGCCGCGCGTCTGGCTGGCCGGCACCAGCCGCTTGCGCCCGCGCTTATCCCCGGGCTCGCCCTTCGTGCTAAGAAGTCTAGTTTTTTTTAAAAATAATAAGATTTCGTGAATAAAAACGACACAAATTATGAATAGTGTTTTGTCACACCATAATAATGAAAAACACATAAACTCTAATAACTTGCATTTTCTTTTGTGGATTTTACAGGATGTTGTAGTAAAAAAATAAAATATCTATAAAAGTCGTGGATGAATTCGACACAAAATATTTTAAACAACAGATATCAGTACTCTAAAACGCGTAACACCTATTTAACCTATTGTAATATTATTTTAGAGCTAGTTGGGCTACGTGTTAGGTACTTGTTAAGTATTAGGATTCTCGTGGACAGAGATGACACAAAATGCCTATGTACATCAGTTACTACTTCGTTATTATCATGAAAGTAAAATTTTCATCTCTAATTTTCTTTTCGTCCGATACTGGTCGAAAAGACAAATACCTAAATTTCTACCTATGCAAATACCTAGGATGACACAAACTAAGGTATTAGGTGGGGCAAATGGTCCGGAAACTATATGCGAAACACAAACAACTTTAATATTTTTGAAACCTCAAAACCTAGCGCTATCGGTCTACTGGTACACTCTCATTTTACCGTTTATGATCAAGTTTCACGTCATTCGGGTAGTCTATAATATACAAACGGTAAGACACCTATACTGCCAGAAGTCCCGTCGCAAAACAGCATAAAACTTTAACCCAATTTAGCATTACCAACTTAAAACTATCTAAGTACATAATATTTGATGTCGTACTCATATAAGTGTGGTTTACGAGTGGCCAAGCTAGCGTGCAACACAATTTCATTACTGCCTTCCTTTACGGTGTCGTTAAATCATAATACGAGGTACTGCAAACATTACTTGTTAGTGGAGTCTCGCTAGTGTTTCAGGGAAAGCTGCTTTGTGTGTCGGTAAAGAGAAAATGTCAATCAGGCAAATTGATATTAGCTTGTCAAGTATGATGAGTACTTTTTTTATGGTAGTGATGAATTAAGTAGCTTCCTTTGTAGAGTTTTCTTGTTGTAAGAAGCGCCTATGTTCGTTTGCTGCTTTTACAAAGTTAGTTTTCTTCCTTGTTTTTTGTTGCATAACCAAAGGGAATGCCCCGTTGGTCTAGCGGTAGGAAGAGCTAATGCTGATCATTAGGTTTTGGATTCAATGCCGGGTTCGGGCAAATTGGGTTCTTCCATAGGGCATTTCAAAGTAGCAGCCGCTAGTCTTGAATTGTGTACGGGCGATTGAGGTCAATAGGCTCGTCGCTTGTAACATGAAACTTCAACATAACGAACGAAATATGGGTGAAATAATTATGTACCTGCTTAACTCTACGGGGAAAGCTTGCTGTTTTTTTTCTTTTATTAATTGTCTTGCGCTTGAGTTCTATCTCACCTGATCGTTTGGTGCGTATGGGTGGGATGTACCGATGACGCATCGCCGTACGTCTTGTAGTCTGATAATGGAACAGGCCAGGACTCCAGGAGGAATGCAATTTCAACGAAAACTCCCTGAAATGGAACTATTAAATAACCGACAGGCTGGCAACTCTGCGTCGATGTTCAAGGCTGTGAAGCCTAGTCTCAACCAGTATATCATTGCCGATAAGCCTCTTGGCCGTTTGACGTTCAAAAGTGCCGCTTATTGGCCTAGTTGAATAAATATATTTGACTTTGACTTTGGCCCGTTTTTCGATTGACTCAAGTGCATCCAGCAGCATGTTAAGTTACAAAAGGAACTACGAGTATTTTTTAACAACTGTATCGATTGCAACGCTTAATTTTCAATCGTTATATGCTTCGGTTGTTTAAATATTTTTGTTTTCTTATTTGTAGTAGCATATACAGACCTATAGTATGCATATTTGCATTTTATATGCCGTAGGAATCGATACAGTTGTTTGTGACTGCAAGCTTGCTCTCGAAAAAGGCAGACCAATTGGCGAAAACAGCCTTTAATGTTTCCACTACTGAGGCACATGCATTCTCTTTGTGAGAAGGAATCACATCCACCACGCTGCTGGCCCAGTACGGGTTGGTGGATGTCACATACCCCATGTCATGTCCAGGCAAACACTGTCCATTCCAGGTTGCCTGGAAGAGATCGCGGAAAGCGATAAGGCCGCCCTTTGTGTATTTTTTAATTTTAAGTATCTTTTGTTTCTGTATTTTCTGGTGTACAATAAAGCATACATAAATAAATAAATAATATACAAACTTTTGGATGTTTTCGCTCACCGTTTTGAGAGCAGTGGCGATTATTTAATTTACACAAAGTAATATGCCTAGCTGGGTTCGAAATCACCAACGAAGCCTTCATAAGTCGTGACAGATAGTATCACGATTATAATTCACGGTAACTGCCATTAGGCTAACACTGTCCTGAGATATTAATTCGAGTTTAAACTATTGAAAAATTACAACAATATTTCAAAGTGAACGAAACCCAATGCTTTTCCTAGTGTTATAAAGTAGCGGTCAGTATCGCCCCTTGTTTACCGCCGCAATATACTTAATCGCGACTGCCATCAAACCGGGCCTTTCAATTATGACTGCAGTAAACCTAACTACTAACTGAAGTAACTACCGTTTAACTTTTATTAAAAGTTACATTGTTTTCTTTGTAGTTTGAAGACTTTATACATTGATAAAAGTATTGGTAGTTGGTTGGTACTCGTCTGAAAGCACTATAGCAAACGCTTACACTAAAATTATCATCATTATCACTATCATTTTAGCCGAAAGACATCTTTGCTCAACACAGTCCTTCACCAAGTGTCGCAATATTGACCGGTCATGTCATATTCAACAGATTCTCGGAACTTTCATCATGACATCGGTCCATTTCAAGGGATGGGAGGCATTCCAACGTTGCGTCTTCTGGTACGCGGCCCGGCCACCACCCCAGAACTCTTCGGTCTCAACGACCATCCATTTTGAGAGCAATATCAGCTAAATGCCACTTAAATACTGCTATTACCAACCATATTACATAACCAACCCCCATTTTTACTTCAACACCTGTTAACTGTGAGTACTGTGACGTGTGCGCAACATGGTCGTACTACACTCATCATACATCAAGATTTTTCGCAAAACAGGCAAATGTAGATTCCTCTTCGTGATAACGGGTTTGACTTAATGAGTTATTTAATTCATGTTTTGGAAACCGTAAAATCTCCGCAACTTTCAATTTCAATTTGATTTTATTACGAAATATTTATGAAACATACCTACCAGCAAGCGAGTTCAATATACTGGAAATTTCTGAATAAAAATTGCTCATTTAATATTTTCTGTACCTACTGGTTAGTAATACTTATTACTAGTTATGATTAAATGTATTGTGTAATTGATGACTTAATTTTATGTTTTCCTTATAGATTATGTTACGAATTGAATTAATCAGGTAAATCACGTTGTAATTATTTAAATGTTTTACTGTAACATAACATAACCGGTAGGCTTATTACGTATCTTGTAAGAGCAAAACGATAGTGATATTTGGGTTATTGGACGATTCGCACGAATTTAACTCACATAAAGAAGTATTTGCAGGGCTAGAATCATAAGCGGTAGAGACTAACCGGGTACTAGGAGTTAAGACTTCAGAATCGAAAATCTCCAAAATTCCAGCCTAGCTTCCTCATAATTATAATCTCCTGGTACTCGTACTTAAGTTAGTCTTTACCGGTACCGGAATGAGTTTTCTCTTAATTTTTTTTTGTAGCGAATATTGCTGTCTCCCTCATATATTTATGTCACCTTTCTATCTTATTTAACTTGCATATCTCGACGTTATAAGTGGTAATTACTTGTTTAATGCATTGCTTTCCTAGATTCAAGTAAAATATCAATTAACTTCGATTAATTCTTCATATTACTGCTGAGATGGGTGTACACAACTGTATGTATTTGTTTTTATTTTTTGTTCTCTAAAATAAAATATGTGCCAATTTTGGAGTGGTAAATTCGCACACCAATAAATTAACTTCGTATAAATCGCCACAGAAAATTTATATTATTATAAACGGTCGATTCGCACATTACGGGCGATTTAAATTCGTGCGAATTGTCCAACAATCCCGATTTTCGCGCAATAATTGCTATTCAATACAGAAGTTTTAGAACTTTTGGCAGTTTATTTTAGAAATAAGTGGAGGATCTACCATAGGTACACTGTAGGCAATGCCGACTTTTATGACATAAAAATGAATCATAAAAGTGATCGCGCGATGATTGTTAATTGCTGTTTCTTACGTAATAAGCCAGTGGGTTACCAAGATGGGCTTACAAATGATTTTTATAGAAATTAATTAAGAAATGTTGTTGTTGTGTTGTTTTTTGTTTAATGTTAATCAACTGACATAGCAGTATAATATTAGGGGTTGATAAATAATTTAGTTTTAAATGGTAAAAAAACCAAGTGCGTAAAATTTTCCTTGCCGAATGTAAAAAGTACTGATTGTGACATTATCTTAAACAAGGAGAAGTTAGAATTCGTCGATAAAACGGTTTTCCTGGGGATCACGCTAAACTCAACGTTACAATGGGGTCCTCATTTAATATCACTTGCAGGGCGGCTAAGTTCGGCAGCTTATGCTGTTAGAAAGATTCGTCAATTTAGTGATGTAGATACCGCGAGGCTGGTCTATTTTAGTTACTTTCATAGTATAATGTCTTACGGTATTTTACTATGGGGAAGGGCTGCAGACATTGAGTCAATTTTTTTTAATAATTTAGGGGAGGGTCATGCGTTTCACAAACTCGTGCTTTGTATCCAGCAACATGCCTTGCTTCGCTCGTTCATTCGCTTGCTTGCTTGGTTTGGCTTTGTAGACGCAGGCCTACCTTGCCTTACTCCTTCTGAGGTGGCAAGGTGGCGTGGTCTTGAGGGAGAGCGCTACGGTCGTGTAGATCCTCAAGGCAAGTGTGGTGATGAACCTTCTCGTGGTTGCCGCCCCGTTATTGGTCTAATTCCATATGAAATAGACGCAACAGAAATCACCAGGCGACTTATCACAGGGGTGGCGAGGTCATGCCCCTGGGTGTCCACCATCGAACAAGATCAGGTGATGGATAGCAATGACCTCCTGCGTGTTTTTGCCGTGCGCGGGGACCCGTACGGGGGGATGAAGGGATCCTGGTGGTTGAGTGGAGCAGGCTGCACACAACACACCACTTTGGCCCGGATTTCCTCTCAAACGGGAGGTCGTGGGGTAGCTACCCACGATCAATCGGCTGAGGCATCCCATAAGCGGGATGTCAAGCGAGGATCGGTTTAGTGGGGGGGGGCAGCCGGCGTGGCGTGGGGTTTCGGGATGAGTTGCGGCATAGTCTCGTGCCGTATACAGTCCCGTGATCTTCCGTCGCGTGCAGGTTCGTCTACTTTTCACTAAGCTGGTCCTATACCGAAGGAGTAGCTCTGGCGTCGCTTGTTGAACGAGCGGCGTCCCCGAGTGAGGGCTCCGTGGCGGGTGGAGAGCTCCAACGGTGAATTATTTGATACCATACTCATGGATAAAGAGACCAAAAAACAAAACAAAAAACAAAAAAACAAAGCTGCGTCCCGCTCGTCGGATGCGCTTACACAAAACACACCAAGGGCTGCGTCTTCAGATGCGCCTTTTACGACTAACCCAAGGGTTGCGTCTCAGGATGCGTCTAAGCAACAACCGCCTAAGACTGCGTCCTCAGATGCACCCAACACACATAAACGCTCGGCTGCGTCCAAGGATGCGATGAGGAAGGCAACCGCAAGGGATGCACCACAACAGGCTGCGTCCCAAACGATCCCAACCTCATCTGCGTCTATGGATGCGCCCCCTAACACTACCCTGACCGAAAAGCCAAGGACAGTTCTCGCTCACGGCGACTCGAAGAGCACTGCAAAAGTTGATGCGCCCAAAACACGGGTTGCGTTAGCGGCTGCGGTCTCCGAGAGGGACCCGACGAAGCTGGCCGAAGGCCATATGGCAGGCTCATCTAACGCCAATAAATGGCAAACAGCAACAAGCAAAAAGACGCCCCCCAGGGTGATGTCTGCTACGGCTGACACACCAATAGGCGAGGCTGCCACCGGCGCTAAGCGCAAACGCAGCACGAGGCCTAGAGGGCGCAAAAAACAGCAAAAAAACACCGAACCACCGGCTAGGGCCCAGAAGCGTTCGCGTCCCGAGGATTCCGTCACACCAACTGGGGTAAGCAAGAAGAGCAAACCCGCTCGCTCCCATATGGTTGATGGAACCCTGGTGAGCTACGCCGAAGCGGCCGCGTCGTTCAGGAACAACGAGCTGTGTGTCGCCGTCATGACCGAGCCCTTCTTGGACATGACGCAGGAGCAAGCGGAGGGGATCCGACAAACTATTGAGGACCAGCTCCGGGCTCTGCTGAAGGCAGTTCCTGAACCAGCCACCCCAACCCAAAATACCGCGATCCACTTTAGAGGTCGGGCCCACTACGCCGAAGGCGTCCTCAAAACATGGTGCGAGGACGACTTCACACTGGCCTGGCTCAAGGGGGTCATAAATAACACACCGTCCCCATTACCGGAGACCAGACTCACCGTTCGGCCCCAGGCCGACATACCCAAGAAGGCATTGTGCATGCTGTATGTCCCCGAGAACAGCGAGGACACATCAGACCTTCTCGGGATGTTGGCGAGGCAGAACCCCAATCTAAAAATTAACACCTGGACTCTAACACACGCAAGGGTCAGTCAGGAGCCACCGTGCACCTGTCTCTACTTTCGTGTGCCGGAGTCCATGGTTAAAACCATTAAAGACCAGCAGAGGCGAGTATACTACCTTATGGGTAGTATATACATCCGGTTCCTGAAGGAAGGTGGAACCAAGGAGGATGCCGCTGCGCCTTCAACCTCAACGGCCTCGACTGCGCCTGGAGTGGAGCTTGATCCGCCGCTGCCTGGGCGTTCCCCGTCGCCTCCCGCGACGGGGACCGCTGGGGAGGCGGTGGAGCTGGCGACTTCCATGGCAGCGCTTGAGGTCGATTCAACTGAGGGATCAACACAGGATCCACCCTCGCCCGGACTAACTTCGGACGAGGACTGCTTTCCGCCGGAGGGGAGAAGTAGGGACGAGGACAGCGATCCCTGCTCCTCTCCTTTGCGGGAGGACTAAGATCCTGCAGACCAACCTCCAGCACAGTCAAACTGCGTCGGCTACTTTACGCAGAGTGCTGGAGAACCAACAAGAGAAGACCATCGCCCTCATCCAAGAGCCGTGGATTAGAAGTGGCAAAATATGCGGTCTTGCTAACATCGGAGGTAAGTTGCTGCTAGACACCTCCGTAAGTAATCCGCGTACCTGCATATTGGTCCCAAAACATGTACCTAACCTTTTAATTAACGAATTCTGTTCAAGGGACCTGACAGCAACCAGGCTTTTCAGAACCGAACAAGAACGCCCAGACATTGTACTAGCCTCGGCATACCTGCCAGGCGACGCGGACGTGCCTCTACCAGAGCTCGCCTTGCTGGTGGAGTACTGTGAAAGGGAGAAACTAGAACTAATCATCGGCACAGATTCCAACGCGCATCACACGCTCTGGGGTAATGTCAAAACCAACAACCGAGGTGAGGAAATGCTTGACTTTATTCTTAGCAATAACCTTGTACTACTTAACAAGGGTTCCGAACCCACCTTCATAAACGCAAGATCGCAAACAATAATAGACCTAACTTTAGCAACTTTAGGTGTATCCAACTCCATTCAGGACTGGCATGTGTCCAATGAGATATCATGCTCAGACCATAGATGGATTCGTTTTACAATTAACTTCAACTTAACCACACCACAGCCAAGAAGAGTTCCTCGCAACACAGACCAATCGAAGTTCGTCAGACTTATAGGTACTGAACTGGGTAGGTTACCCTCTCTTCCGGCTGAAATAACGATAAACAATTTAGACGAACACGTAAACAAAATCACTTCCATCCTATTATCGAGCTATGAACAGTCGTGTCCCCTCACCTTACCCAGGAGAGGGATCAGGCAGTCCTGGTGGAGTCCTGAACTGGAGAGACACCGACACAAACTGAGAAGGCTATTCAATAGAGCTAAGAACACACGGTCGCCAGTAGACTGGGACCGTTACATAACAAACCGCAAAACATATAAAAAACTAATTCGCCTCCGAGGTAAAACAAGTTGGAGGCGTTTTTGTACTAACATTGAAAACAACAACCAGGCAAATAGGGTCAAAACTTGTCTTGCTCAAGAGGCAGACCTGTCTATAGGATGCCTAAGAAAACCAGATAACACTTACACAACAAACGACGCAGAAACTAGCGAACTACTCCTAACTACCCACTTCCCGGGCTGCCAGATTGCCACCCAGCAAAGCTGGGAACCGTACAGGGAAAGGGCTACGAGCAGCTTAGACTGGGAGGTGGCGTTAGAAGTTATCGACAAAGATAAATTAACATGGGCAATCAACACCTTCCTGCCTTTCAAAGCAGCGGGGATGGACGGTATCTTTCCAGCTCTGCTCAGATGGAGCGGTGCTCTGCTAGCTGATTACCTTGTTAAGGTCTTTCGGGCTTGTCTGGCTCACCGATATATCCCCTTGAAATGGCGCGAAGTAAAAATAATATTTATTCCGAAACCAGGTAGGGGCGACTACACCCAGCCCAAATCTTTTAGACCCATAAGCCTCTCCTCTTTCTTTCTAAAGACACTGGAGAGGCTGGGGGACAGGAAGATAAGAAACCAGATTTCGATTCAAAAACCTCTGCACCCGTACCAACATGCCTACTGTGCAGGCAAATCAACTGAATCAGCGCTCCACAGCGTAGTCTCACGCGTAGGCAATGCTCTCAAAAACAAAAATCCAACCCTAGGTGCCTTCATTGATATCGAAGGTGCATTCGACAAAACTAACTTCACCAGCATCGGTCAGGCACTCAACACGCACGGTGTTGCGCCGACGCTCGTAGAATGGATTAACAACATGCTAAAAAACCGTGCTATTCAATTTACTGTGAACACTACCACACGAGGAATCGTGAGCAGGGGCTGCCCACAAGGTGGGGTGCTGTCACCACTTCTGTGGAATTTAGTCGTAAATGAGCTCATTGCAGAGCTCAACGCCAGCAGTCTTTACTCGGTAGGATACGCAGATGACATAGCAATTCTAATCTCGGGGCAATTTGAGGGCATCTTATGTGATCTCATGAGAAAGGCCTTCAAAATAATCGAGAGCTGGTGCACAAAACACGAACTGTCGGTTAACCCCGTAAAGACGGAACTAATAATGTTCACTAACAAACGAAATCTTGGACCGCATAGGCTTCCAAAACTTTTCAACACAGAATTAACACTTAAAGAGGAGGTCAAGTACTTGGGGGTAATTCTTGATAGCAAATTGCTCTGGAACAAGCATCTTGACTACAAACTCAACAAATGCACAATCGCACTCTATCAGTGTAAAAAAATGTTAGGAAAAACATGGGGGCTGTCTCCAAGGATTACTCTCTGGCTATACACAGCGGTAATCAGGCCAATGTTGGCTTATGGTGCTCTGGTTTGGTGGACTAGGACAGAACTCTCGACCACCATCACCCGACTCCAACGGTTCCAGCGACAGGCCTGCTCAGCTATCACCGGCTGCATGAGAACCACCCCAACAGCAGCCATGGAGATAGCCCTACATATAACTCCCCTGGACCTGTACATACAGCAAGAAGCGGCGCTAGCTGCTATCAGGCTAATGCATCTAGGCATATGGGGTAAAAACCACACAAGCCCACACGCTAAAATCCTGGACCGGGCGATTGAGTATCAACCTCTCATCGCCGCTCCGTGTGATAGAATACAAAAACAACCTATGTTCAACAAAAACTATAACATACAAACAATAGAGGAAGAAAGGGATCAGTCAGGAGCGAATGAAGTGCGAATCTACACAGATGGCTCAAAAACTAATAGCGGCTCAGGTGCTGGCGTTCACTCCCTTGACCTCAACATTAACTTTCACATACCGTTAGGCACACATAGTTCAATTTTCCAATGTGAATGTGTCGCCTTAACACAAGCCGCAAAAACCGTAAAGCGTTTAGGTATCCAGAACTACGGAATCAGATTCCTATCTGATAGTCTGGCTGTGCTCAAAGCTTTAGAAAACAAACTAACCAACAATAAACTAATCTTTGAATGCCACCTCGCCCTGGAGAGTATATCAAAATCCAATCGAATCACCCTCCAGTGGATCAAGGGGCACAGTGGATCCCTAGGCAATGATGCCGCAGATGAACTTGCGAAAAGGGGCTCCGAGATGTTGGTGCTAGGCCCGTACCCACTTATCCCCTTGCCTTTCTCGCAATTTCGTGCGTGGATTCGTCAAAGATCAACAGAATTGCACAATAACAGATGGTCACGGGCTACAGACTGTAGACAGTCAAAAATGGCTGTACCGATAGTAAACCCGCGTCTCACCAAGAAACTCCTCAGCCTGAGTAGAAATAACCTCAAAATAATTATAGGGACACTAACGGGCCACACCCTTCTTAACAAACATTTATTCAACATAGGCGCCACGGACAGCCCACTTTGCAGGGGCTGTTTTAACGCCGAAGAATCAGCCGCCCACGTAATCCTGGAATGCGAGGCCGTGGCTTCTCAACGCGAAGAAACCCTCGGAACAGTGAGGTCGCTCCGTGAAGCCTGTGAAGCTCCCAGGAAGCTTCTGTGCTTTTGGGCGGAGTTGGGCTGGCTATGTTAGCCAGTACCCCCACGCACAACGGACCAAATGGGAGTCTAAGTGCGGAAAAGGGAGTCCCTACTACTACTACTACTACTGGTAAAAAAACCAAGTGCGTAAAATTTTCCTTGCCGAATGTAAAAAGTACTGATTGTGACATTATCTTAAACAAGGAGAAGTTAGAATTCGTCGATAAAACGGTTTTCCTGGGGATCACGCTAAACTCAACGTTACAATGGGGTCCTCATTTAATATCACTTGCAGGGCGGCTAAGTTCGGCAGCTTATGCTGTTAGAAAGATTCGTCAATTTAGTGATGTAGATACCGCGAGGCTGGTCTATTTTAGTTACTTTCATAGTATAATGTCTTACGGTATTTTACTATGGGGAAGGGCTGCAGACATTGAGTCAATTTTTATTCTGCAAAAACGAGCCATCAGAGCGATATACAATCTTCGCCGGCGCGATTCTCTAAGGGAACTGTTTAAGGGCATTAACATCATGACGGTTCCTTGTCAATATATTTATGAAAATATCATGTACGTGAGAAAAAAATTACATCTTTTTAGTAAAAACGGAGATAGACATAATTACATTACTAGAAATAGGGACCAATTAGTTCAACCAGGTTTCAGACTGGCTAAAGTAGCCTCTTCTTTCATGGGGTACTGTACAAAATGTTACAATAAAATTCCTCCCCATATTCTAGAACTGAATGAGACGAAATTTAAAACTTGTATAAAACGCACACTATGCAGGCAGGCATATTATAAGTTGGGGGATTACATCACTGATAAAAATGCTTGGCTCAATGCTACTCTTGCTCCACAACCACTAGGGCGCAAAAACAAGTGATATTATTGTTTTGTAGAATTGTTGGACCTGCTGAAGACTGTATGAATATATTTGTATTATATAGACTCAATTTCTTTTAGTATAGTATAACTGCGCAGCACGTGTGTGAGTACTATGTACCCAACTGTAAATCTACCATTTGCTGTACCTCGGTGTCGTTCGTTGACTTGTGTTTGCCCTGGCAGTTGAATGTGTCATGCTCTCTCAAATGTCTCTCTGATGGTGGCGTGTGTGTTGGATCATTCGGTTCCCTTCATGATGGTTGAGCTGGGTGGTGCCGATTCATGCGTCATGTTCGTGAACGGGCGCCGTCAGTTGGGATTGGTCTTAACTTAACTGCTTCGGATGCTAGTGTTTTTCTAGCGCTTATTATGTAACTGCACAGTACATGTGTGAGTACTTTTAATACTTTGTACCTGTACGTAGTATAGTATGTAGTGATTCTGGGTGCATTGTCCTCACACATATAAATTTATTAATGTATGTACTTATGTACCAAAATATTGTAAAAAAAAAACATTTTTTTTTTTTAAAAGAGTAAGTATGGAGTTTCTTGTGCGTTCTTCTCCATAACAAGCTACTTTCCGAATGCACGGTAGAATCAATTTTTATTCCTTGTAAATTTTAATGTAACTAACGTTCAAAAGTGCCACTTTGTGGCCTAGTTGAAATAAAATATCTTTGTCTTTTGTCTTTGTCTTTGTCTTTTGATAGAGCATATATAACAAGGTAGCATACAAAAAAACCCTATATGCATTGTTTTCCTAAATATTTTACAAAAATGCTTTCATAATAAACCAACGTTTCAGTTATTAGGTACGTTACTCAGATTTTTTTTCAAATATATTTTACACTTCGTACTGTTTGCGTAGCTGAAAATGTATTCAATCACAATATTGAAAATCAAAGTCTCTTTAGGATAAAATTCACTTCACAGTTTTTATTTGACACAAAAGAACGGAATATTTTGCATACGTATGATAAAATACGAAATAAAGTATTGGACACTGTATTGACAATAATTTTTCAGGTATATTTTTTTGCTACAGTTTCTGATAGAACATTGACATTTTATTTAAAAATAGCTTTTTTTGAAAATTTGTTATAATTAAGTTACTAACGCATTACTTAATTATAACAAATTTTCCAAAAAGCAATTTTTTAAATAAAACTAAGAGAGTACTATGTTCTTATTAAAGTGACATCAGATAAAGCCCTAATTTAAAGTTTCTAGTTACATTAGCTCTTATAATTATGTTGACCGACTGACCTGGCCACCTTCGTGAGTTTCAATTTTGTACATCAAATAAGTTTCTAAGCTAAGCTTTGTTCTTTGCGAACTTATTTAATGTGTAATGTCACTTCTACACTGACTTTAGGTCTTTCAACGCACTCTAAAGGCCACAGCCTGCTGTCAGAGGAGCAGTCATGATCTTTCTTCTTTTCTTTTTCATTTCGTTGGTACATTAATTTGATCAAACTATTTGGTGCCCAGGTGCCCACGTTTATTGCAGCTTCAAAGGCATATACAGGTCATCCAAGATGTAATTGAATAGACAGACGGGAAACTCGACTATGAGGTAATAAGCAAATTTGTTACTATTAGGTATCAATCTCTCCGAAGACAGAATTGACTTTTGTTGATTATGTTAAAAGATTAAGAACTATGTTAGATAATCAAGAAAGATTAGTTTCTATTCAGCCAAAAGAAAAAACACTTTTTCAACACACTTGCTCATAAAGTGGCTCTAATTTCACCGCAATTAGGCACATAATGACACCTGTTATCAAACTGTGACTTTTTCATTACTATTATTCACAAGTGAGATAAAGAGTTTATATTTATTATTTATTGGTTAAGTTGCTTTGTTCTTAAAAAAGTTTCGATACAAAAAAGATCGTGCTCAATAGTACAAATGCAACACATTTCATGCAACTTCGTATTTAAATAGATAATTTCATCTTGTACGTGTTTAATAAATAAAACTTTCACTTAAATATAACTTTTGTTTTTGTCTGTAATAAAGATAACTTGAAATTCCCCATTTTGTACGTGGCTAAAACGCTATCCGCGAAAAGCCAAAAAAAGATAACTCATTATTTTTAGTCTATGGCCGATCGCCATTGTTAGATGCGCGCGCATAGGAAAACTGAACAGTTTTGCCCGCCATTGCGAAAAAATTTTCACAACTGTTTTTCATTGTTGGAAATGATTTTTTTGTATTATTTTCTTCACAAGTGTGTTGAAAAACGTCGTATGATCCTCGGCTCTCTTAAGACCCTCACCTAACGGCTCGGGTCTCAATGGCGCCTCAGCGGTAATCACCAAAATTACACACTTGTACCATAATGTACTATTATGCGTTCTTTTGTCATTCGTCCCAATAGCGCTAGTAATATTGAGAAATGGGGCGAGGTTATATCCATTATCATCATTTTGAGGTATGAATGTACCTTAAACGCCCGGTGGGAAGATATGGATTTGAATAGTAGAACCTATTCAAAATCTACAGACAAAAACGAGCTGCCAGCATTTTTCGAATTTTTGTCTATGTGTTTATCTATTTAGTTGTGCACGCATCACGTAAAATGTACGAACACAATGTAAATAACTTATATACATAAAAATTTTGCGGAACTTGAAGTTATTATTCAGTTTTTGTTTCATTGCAATCAGTTAAGCTAATAAAAGTTAGATGAATTTAAAGTAATCAGGAAGTAAAATATCACAACACACACAATTCAGATACTCGGACGGTTGAACTCGATATTCGATAAATGGCGTTGTGCATTTGACGACATTTTCTGAATGGCGGTGTTAAAATTCTCCTCGGAAGAATGCCCCTAGAAAAAAATTGGTAGTTAGGTTAGTAGCTAGGTAGGTCTAGGTAAGTAGGATAAGTAGGGTAAAGGCAGTTGACGGCACCGAAGCCGCTGTGTTACGTAGCTGTGAAACATAACACCATTTCAAGCTGATATACTTTGCCTTTGCCCAAATTTCGCCATTTGTAATAATAAAGATTATGTCTAATGCTATCAGCCGAGAATGAAAGAAAGAAAGAAAGAAAACTAGTTTATTTGGCACACACAGATACACACAATGTAGGTACAAATAAAACTTAATTTTACAACATTTACATACACAGTGTGCCCCGCGGCTGCGCCAAAAAGGTCCAGTTCAGCAAAATGCCAGACAACTGGGAGTTGACTGACGCTGGTTTTCAACTGAACCTTACGTTGAAGTGAACACTAATAAGAAACAATTTCGCGCCGCTACTGAGAAAGGTTAATGCTGCTACATCCACTTAACCAACGATATAGTTACCACGAAACGGGCTCGATGTGAAGAACCGAAAAACATTCCTTTTTGCGCTACCCATCACCGCATTTTGGAAATAACAATTCTTCACTTTCATCATCATCTTACTTTTAATGTTCCTACTGCTGCTCCTCTCTGTGACAGGGAATGGGCCTTAATCCACCACGCAGGCCTAGTGCGGGTTGCTTCTAAGACATGCACTAACTCTGCGTAGAACTTGCATGCATACTTCACTCTTGATATACAGGTGACAGAGCTCTGCTCCGATGAAAAAAGAGAATACGACATTTTATAAAAATGAAACCTAGCTGATCGATTTATGACCCCCGAATCCCCCTGCATACAAAATTTCATGAAAATCGTTAGAGCCGTTTCCGAGATTCAAATTATATATATGTCGCATCAAGGCTGGCCGATAGATGCAAACCATCGGCAAGTCAGGATGTAGGTTAAGAAATCGTGTGTGGGCAGGTCGGTTAGTATAATCGTGCAAATGAAATCACAGAAATTATTCGATACACTGAGTTTATTTTAAATAGTTGCATGCCCTATTCCCCACCACGCAAGCGCTTATAAAAAGCGTGCCAATGCGTTGTTGCTCTTGAGGATCGCCTCTAGTTGTGCACCGCTACGGACGTGTTTCTCTCTCCGCGAAATAAGTCCACCTACCGCACGGACCACCATCATCACCTACCCTCTATACTGTCGACTGTGAAAGTTCTTCGGGCTTCCACTGTCGGGAGTATCCAGGGCGGGTTTCGTTGCCGCCTAACGGTTGGAGCTCGCGCACAACCGTTATAGTGGTCGCGGAAAACTAGCCCTCTGTTAGTTTTCATGCATTTTAGCGTATGCAAGTTCGAGAAGAAAAAGGAAGAAGAAGATGCCGCCGCCTGGCGCCCGCGGCCCAGCGGGCCGCGGCGCCCCCAGCCATAAGGAGCCTCGACCGACGATGGACCGAACGACCTCGCTCCCTAACCTAGGGACGGGGGCGTCCGGTGCACCGCCACCGCCCGAGGAAAGCCGCCAACATCACCAGCCAACCAGGGGAAGTCAGGGCAGGCAAGGCCAAGCCGACTCCCCTGCTTCACCAACATCACCATCAAGGTACTGTCCTCCACCAAAGTGCCCTCCAAAAACCGCAAAAACCCCGGCGCAAGCCGGCCGCGCGTCGTCCGTAAAAACCCCGGAAAGTCAATGTTCGACGGTTTCACCGACTACCCGCACACCCATAAAATCAGCAGAAAAATTCTCCGCTGAATCTTACCAGCGCTCTACCACTAAACAGCAGCGTCAAACCGCTGATATGCAGCCAACAATACGCGCAGTTGCGAGAAACCCAACATTGCCGTATCACACGCATAAAGAAACCCAAAGGGTTAGCAAAGCGGTACCCACACCCATGGCCCGCGCGCCAACCACACATACCGCACCACCTGCACCTCGCCCATTGCTGGCGAGCTCAGCAACAGTGGATACACGACAAACAAGTCGCGATCCACGTACATACAAAGAACCGCGCCGCCAGATGGCGCCACTCGTAATGCCAGCAACGAATATTGACTCGCCTGCACCCCCGCGCACCTCAGCATACGACTCACCCGCACTACGATCGGGCCAATCATCGCTAAGTGGGTCAAGCACCTCGCTCGCATCATACGGGCGCAGGGCAGAATTAGAGGCCGAGTCTAACACAGAAACTCCAATTTCACCTACCCCGTCCATGGAACTTGATTTCGATTATCAATCCGGGGGTAGGGCGCCTAGGAGAAGAAGGAGCCCAGATGATGACACATCAGAAGAGGCCAAGAGGTACCGCCTTGACCCACAGCGCCAGCAACAGCAGGCGACCGACCACAGCGACAAAAAGTCGCCCACTTTCGCGGAGGCAGCACGGCGTTCCCCGCAACAGGGAACGTGCTCGCCCCACTTAACACCAAGAAGGCTATCTCCAGGGATGGGTGTACCACCCACCCCCATCCCAAACCAGAAACAAACCCCAGATCAGCCCCCCACCGAAAATAACGGGACAATTATAAATAATAAAAAACACAAGAGGCCGCGCTACCCACCATTAGTGGTGGGTAAGCTACCAAACTGGGCCACACATTTTAGAGCACTAGCGGCCACCCTAGGACGGCCACCAAACGCCCGTCCCTTCAGACAGGGAGTCCGTTTTTCGCCTGAAAGTGAAACAGAGTACAGGGTGGTACAAAGGTACCTGACCGCCCTAGAAAAAGAGAGCGGTATCAGCTGGTTTGCGTATTCGTTACCAGCTGATAAAAAGCTGAAGGTGGCCATAAGGGGGCTACCTGCAGACACGGACCCGCAGGAAATAGAAGAGGAGCTGCGCACGCTGGGCTACGAGCCGGAGTACGTGCGCCACATAAACGCACGTCAGGGACGACCCGGCTGCGTTTTTCACGCCGTCTTAAATAAGACAGAAAACGTACGTGAGATATACGACACCTCTGTCTTCATGTACATGAATGGCGTGAAGATAGAGGCATGGCGTGGAAAAAAAGGGCCTGCTCAATGCCACCGGTGCCAGCAATTCCGACATAGCTCGCACCAGTGTCACCGACCGCTCGCCTGCGTGAGATGTGGGGAGGGACACACGGCACGTGACTGCCCACGACCAAGAGAGCAACCAGCCACATGCGCAAATTGCAAAGGAAACCACCCCGCAAACAACATAAAATGCCCCATATTTCAAAAAGAAATAAAAAACAGGCGGGCGGGCAGTGTCGCCTTATCATATAACACAACTTCACGCCAACCTCAGACTGAGGGACCTGCAGTGTCGACACTCGATACCGAGGTACAAGGCGAAACATTGATGGCGACAGCAAACGGGCCCACCCAGCGAGGCGACACCACTACAACCCGACGGAGGAAGAAGAGGAGGGGCAAGGGAAAAAAACCCACACCCCAAAACAACCCTGTGAACACCCCTGAGACAGCCCCTGTCACAGAAAAGGCACAAGTAGTGATCGAACGTAGCAAAAACACTAAGGACGACGCTACCGCGCTAACCAAGCGCCACCCCGCGGAACAAAGCGGAACTAAAAACACCGTCCGCCAATCCGCGGGCGCTAGGAAAACTGAGGCAGCCAATCAAAACATGGCTGCCAATAACATTGAAAAAATTAATAAAAAGAAAAAAGATTTCACTACTTGTGCGATCCAGCTCCTCATGGACCTTATAAAGGCCATTAGACAGGGGCAAGATGTTGAGCAAGTCATCCTCGACGGCTTAGCCGCCCTACTTACGCTATATCACAATGTCTAAGCCGCTGAGGATGATACATTGGAATGCTCGTGGCCTCAGGGGTAAGGCCACATCCCTCCGCCATTTACTTAGAGAACAGAATATCGACGTGGCGCTCATAAGCGAGACACACCTGGGACCTGAGGACAAGTACAAGTTCCCGGGTTATCTCGCTTATCGCAAAGACGAGAGAAACGCATTAAATGCCCGTTACCGTGGCCTGGCTGTACTTGTAAAGGAGTCGTCCACCAAGAGCTCCCACCGCCGTCTCTACACAGTGCGTACGCGCTGGATGTCCAGCTGCACGTAGCCGGCGAGGATATCGAAATTTATGCCTGCTATAAACCTCCAGGAAACAGGCTGGACGTAAGAGACCTGGACACACTTTTAAAAAGCTCAGAAAACCCTACCAACCTCGCCGGTGATTGGAATTGCAAACACCCAGTGTGGAACTCTTATTACGCGAACCAAGACGAGAGGCGACTCCTCGCGGACGCGGAGACCCTCGGGTACACTGTGTCCGGCCCTGATACGCCCACACACTACCCAGACAGAGACAATCACATGCCAGACGTGCTGGACATAATGATACACCGAGGGCTACACTGCCAGGTCACGCAGCAAGTACTGGACGACGAGCTACAGTCGGATCACCATCCTGTCCTCGTCGTCCTGTCGGGCATGCCGACCAGGGTAAGACCTCAAGCGCCACGTCGACTCATAGACTGGAAGAAGTTCCAAGAAAAGATCGAATCCACGACCCCAACTCGGCATATCACCTCCGCCACGGATGTCAACACACTAGCCGCTGACGTCACTGCTTGCGTACAACACGCACTAGACGAAGCTACGATAGCAAAACCGCAGGGGAGAATACTTCAGCCGCCTCTGCCGGCACGCATCATGCGAATGATAAGAGAAATAATCGGTGAACATAACAAAAAAAAAAAAAAAAAAAAAAAAAAAAAAAACTTGAAGTCGAACATAGAACCTCCTCCTTTTTGGGAAGTCGGTTAAAAAGGCGCCTACGCAAGCAGTGGCAACAACTTAGATGCCCAACGATGAAGACTCAATTGAACAAACTCGCGGAGAATGTGAAGGCCGAGCTAAACGCTCTGCGCGCCGCGAGCTGGGAGGAACGTATTGATACCGCGGTCGGCGACTGGCCCTCCCTACACCGACTATGCCACCAGCTAAAGAACACCCCAGCTCCGGTACGCTCACTACAGAGCAGCGACGGGGCGCTGAAATATGTAGCAGAAGACCGGTCAGAAGTCTTCGCGGAACATCTGGAGCGTCAGTTCCAACCGAACCCGACCACAGAGCACGAACATGTCGCAGCAGTGGAGAAACCCCGATGAAGACCCCATCTCTTTCTCGCCTGGCGCAGTCAGACGCGCCATCTTTTTAACGAAGCCCCGGAAGGCCCCAGGTGCCGACGGTATCTCGAACACAGCGCTGCGCCACCTGCCCTACCGAATGGTAGCGGCCCTGGCGCGCCTGTTTACGGGTATCCTCCGCACGGGCTCCTTCTCGGCCTCGTGGAAAGAAGGGCGCGTCATCATGCTGCCCAAGGCGGGTAAAAACACACTGAAGCCGGAGAGCTATCGGCCGATCACTCTCCTGCCCACCATCTCCAAGGTGTTCGAGTCGCTCCTGCTGCGACAACTCACACCACACATACCGCCACGCGAGGAACAATTCGGGTTTCGCGCGGAACATAGCACGACGCTCCAACTGTCGAGGGTACTGCACCTGCTGTCAGCAACTATAAACAGGAAAGAGCACGCGGTAGCAGTATTCCTCGACATGGAGAAGGCTTTTGACCGAGTATGGCATGATGGGCTTGTGTACAGTCCAGCGCGCCCCGTCGTATTGTCAGTGTGATTCGATCTTTTCTCACCAACAGGACCTTCAGGGTGGTGGTAGAAGGAGCGCTGTCCGCCCCCCGCCCAATACTGGCGGGCGTGCCTCAGGGCAGCTGCTTATCGCCTGCGTGTTACACACGTTACACCGACGACATTCCCACTACGCCAGAAACGACGCTCGCGCTGTATGCCGACGACGCGGCCTACATATCAACATCAATGAACGCCAGGCATGCAGCGCGCAAGATGCAGCGTGCCCTAGACACCATCCCAGAGTGGCTGACAAAATGGCGACTGTCGGTTAACGTGGGTAAGACGCAGGCTCTTATTACAGGAGCTGGAACTCTGCCACCACCGCTGAAATTACAAGGAGCCGACGTCGAATGGACGTCCCAGGCCAAGTACCTGGGCGTGACCATCGACCGCCGGCTCACGATGGGGTTACACGTCACCAATGTGGTGACCCAATGCAGGGTAGCCCGCAACCTACTATACCCAGTGATCTCGTCCCGCCTCCCCGCCCGCACCAAGCTGGGCGTGTACAAAACATACATACGATCTATCCTAACATATGCTACCCCAGCTTGGTTCGCCCTCACTAGCGAGACGAACAAGCAAAAACTCAGAGCGCAGCAGAACATCACGCTGCGCCGCATCATGGACGCCCCTCGCTACGTGAGGAACGATGTCATACAGCGGGGCATCGGTATTGAGAGCCTGGACGAATTTGTAGGGCGCCTAGCTACTCAAATGTTCGCGCGGGCCGACGCTTCTGCCTGGCCACACATCGCCAACATAGCGCCATGGCAAGCGCGCCCGCCGGACAAAAAGCGCCTCCCACGTGACATCCTTACAAATGACTGTGTAACCCCATCCACCTCCCGGACTTGACATCTGAGTAAACAGCATCAGTCTACACGCTGTTTACTCAAACAATAACACTGCCCACCCTACACGACATCCACGGCGTGAAGTTTGTTCTAAGTTAATATAGACTCATTTCACGTCGTAAACAGACACTCATAACTATACACTCGCTAGTACACTTGCACCGAATAGCGTCGCGAGTACCTCGCGCGCTATTGGTTCATGAGCGGTGTAATACAGAACATTGCCGCTCCTACATACACAAACGGCGGCGCTAGTAGTCGCTTACATTACTAAACTGTGGGTTCGTCTAAAAGTCGACACACCTGCCGTTGGTCGCCTTCTCTGAGCCTCCCAGGGTACGCCCTGGGTCTCACTCGGAGGGGGTGGACCGCCAGGTGTCGTGAAGAAGCGGCAGACCGTTCAAAACGGCCGCCGCGGCGCGCCCACAGTCACATACAACATGTAAACATAGCTAGTGTTGGTCAGTATTATGACCGCACTAGCAAAATGCTAGGCGCAGTGGGCACCATAAGGACGAGCTCGCTGTTACGAGCTCCGGTGCTGCACCCGCGGGCTGGGAAAACAGTTCCGGCACCGCTCGCCTCGCCTCCTTACGGAGGCGAAGCGACTTCTACTGAGTTGCTCTTGATTGCCGCCAGGGGCGTGCTAGTGATTTGTTTTGACGTCCGTACTGACTAAACCCGACATATATATACATACTAGCTGACCCCCGGGGCTTCGCTCCCGTCAACTGGCTACCTACCTACCCTCTGCCTGCCCTGCCTGCCCCGCCTGCCCCGCCTGCCCTGCCTGCCTCGCCTGCCCTGCCTGCCCCGCCTGCCCTGCCTGCCCTGTCTGCTCCGCCTGCCCTGCCTGCCCTGCCTGCCCTGCCTGCCCTGCCTGCCCTGCCTGCCCTGCCTGCCCTGCCTGCCCTGCCTGCCCTGCCTGCCCTGCCTGCCCTGCCTGCCCTGCCTGCCCTGCCTGCCCTGCCTGCCCTGCCTGCCCTGCCTGCCCTGCCTGCCCTGCCTGCCCTGCCTGCCCTGCCTGCCCTGCCTGCCCTGCCTGCCCTGCCTGCCCTGCCTGCCCTGCCTGCCCTGCCTGCCCTGCCTGCCCTGCCTGCCCTGCCTGCCCTGCCTGCCCTGCCTGCCCTGCCTGCCCTGCCTGCCCTGCCTGCCCTGCCTGCCCTGCCTGCCCTGCCTGCCCTGCCTGCCCTGCCTGCCCTGCCTGCCCTGCCTGCCCTGCCTGCCCTGCCTGCCCTGCCTGCCCTGCCTGCCCTGCCTGCCCTGCCTGCCCTGCCTGCCCTGCCTGCCCTGCCTGCCCTGCCTGCCCTGCCTGCCCTGCCTGCCCTGCCTGCCCTGCCTGCCCTGCCTGCCCTGCCTGCCCTGCCTACCTTTTTTTATTAAAATTTACAATTAATAAAAGTTGATTCTACCGTGCATTCGGAGAAGTAGCTTGTTATGGAGAAGAATGCACAAGAAACTCCATAAATAATCTTTAAAAAAAAAAATGTGTCTTACAATATTTACATAAGTATATACATTAATAAATTCACATATGTCAGGACCATGCATCTAGAAAAGCACTACACACTATATTAGGTACAGGTATAATAGTAGATTATTGCATCGAGCACAAAGTAATTTATTATTGCACCGAGTGCCTGATTTAGAGCCCGAGCGTTAGCGAGGGCTCTAATCTAACAGGCACGAGGGAAATATAAATTACTTAAGGCGAGGTGCATAATCTGCTTTTCTTTCAACTATTACCTATAGGAATAGTAGATAAAAGAAACTCATATAAAACAGTTAAAATAGAAGTTTAATTATTGAAATTAAAAGTTATACTTGAGCAATTATTAAACGTAAGGTTAAGAGTTTTGTTGGGCAAATTTATATTTGTTTGTTTAACTTGGGACTGAATAATATTATCAGACGAGGTAGATGGGCTTGGCTGATTTCTTACAATGAAGTCGTTATCACGGGAAGTAGATGGGCGCGGCGATGTCGATTGATTTAAATTAATTGCTTCCGTAATACATGAAGTAATTTTACTTTTGTTTTCAACCGACTCTTCAATATAGCCCTCTGCTACTTGGTCGGATTTCCAGCCGCCGTGGCGCTTGAGTGTAGTTAAATTTGCGCCGGAATCTGCGATAAGCATTGCTGAGGTTCGACGGAAGCAATGGCCTGTGTAGAGTTCTGGGTTCGGAAGCTTTACAAATGTAGCAATCTCTTTAGGAAAATTTCCGAATTTGTTTCAGCCTATAACTTGTTTCGTACATTTACCATTTCTGTAATTCAAGAAGAACCGCGGCGTGCTTGTTTCTGTTGAACGAAGTAGTCGATATTTATCCACGACTTTCACGAACTCATCGCGAATTACGAACATTCGATCTTTTTTTCGTTTTGGTGTTAACAAGTTTTATAAGCAACATGTTGTCGTGAGTTTCTATATCGTCAACCGTAATATTCAATAATTCAGAGGTTCTACAAGCACCACTAACGCCAAAAATTAGAGCAACCTGGAAAGATAGATAATTTTGTTTGTTTTTTGTTCGTACATTCAAATAAAAAATAATATTAATATAGTAAAATAAAAATATTTGTTTTTTTGCGATAAACATACCTTTGTAGCCAAATATATGTCATCAGGGGATTTATTTAAAAACATCTCTACGTTTTGAGCTGTAAAAACTTTAGATTTTTTGCTTTTGAACCCATCCGATGATCGTTTCAAAAACGCTGTGAGTTTTGAATATTCTTTGATATGCACATTGTGTCTTGTGCTAACAGTAGATTTTAGCATTGAGTATATGGACCACAACGAAGATGGCTTCATTTTTTTCAGTAGTTCACTAAAATAAGCCAAAAATACACTATCTGAGAACGACTTTGCTCCATTTCTATCTTTCCAATCAATAATTTTCTCATAAGATTTTACGTATTGTACTGGAGATTTTAAGGGTAAAAGATTTTCTATAACACTGTCGGCTTCATTTAGAATGTTTAGCTTTTGCTTTGTTCCGGAGTTAATGTGTCGCTAGATTCCATTTTAATTCGAAGCCGAAGCACTAAAAAAACATATAGTATCACACTTTATCGTTCCCAAAAATATTGTGATGCAAAATTAACAAAGTTCCCGCCAAATCACTTTTTTAAATTTCTTTCATTTTTAAATCAGAGTTAGCAGCAATCATTTTTTAAATTTGGAACAAGTAGGATAGAAACGAATAATACGTACGTAAAAAAAAAGTATTGATATCGGCTGGCTGAATAGAGCTAATCCATTGAGATTGGCACCTTTTGGTGCGATTAAAAAATAAACTGTGCAATAATGAAATTTCATACATTTTTATTGCTCTAGAGCATTAAAGACTCGCTTTTTACTGAGTTTTTAGTGTGATTGTGATGAAATTAAAGCATAGTTGGAAGAAAAGTATTAAAAGCATTAACAGGTAAATACATTAATTTTATAAATAGAAACATGTTTCTCACATACTTACAAATATTGCAAACATAGGGAAAATCCCTAATTCAACAACAACGGAACAGTGTGCGAATCAATTCCCTAAAAAAAAAAAATACAATAACTATGAATATAAATTAACAAATTTGATTTTGTCTACACTAAAGATTGTATCTACTACTAAAGAGATGTATATTTTTCCTTACATACATAATATTTTCATAAATGAATTGGCAAGAAACTGTCATAATATTAATCTTTTTAAATAGTTCCCTAAGAGATTCACGCTGACTTAACTGATATATACGTATGGCTCTGACAGCTCTCTTTTGCAATATAAATATGAATTCAATGTCAGCCGCTCAACCCCACAGTAAAATACCGTATGACATAATGCTGTGAAAGTAACTAAAATGGACCAAATGCGCGGTTTCTACATCCGTTAACTGTCTTATCTTCCTAACAGCATAAGCGGCTGAGCTTAGCCAACCCGCAAGGGATGTTATGTGAGGACCCCATTGCAATTTGTCGTCTAGAGTGATTCCCAGGGAAACTGTTTGATTTACAAAGTCCAGCTTTTCGCCATTCAATATGATGTCGCACTCTGTACTTCTAACATTTGGCAATGTGAATCTAATACAGATTATCCCTTACAACGTAACAAACTCACAAATCCACAAACTTTACCTCTTTATAATATTAGTATAGATATACAAGAATTGCTTGTTTAAAGGTATTAGATATCTAAAAATATAGAATTTCCGAAGGAGTTAGTAAAGTGAATGGTTGGCGTATTACATCCAGATAGCTTATTGCGATTAGTGCCTAAAACGATAACCGAGATCAATAAACTCAGCCACATATAGACTATAGTAAACATATTTGAAAAAAAACATGCATAACAGGTAGTATAGGTTGTGACAAGACAGCAGCTAATTATTATACCTAGACAAATATATCTATAATATATGTCTTTACCTAAAGCATAGCCCACCTAAACAATCAGAACCAAATAATACAATACGAAGATAAAGCCGGCCATTCATCATGCGACTGAGCCACACCTCAGCTCACACAATAGTTGCAGCAACCAGTCGCAGTCGCTAACAATGCTTGCGGAATGTTAATTGCTGTCGTTTGTCGCAAGACACTGATAAATGTTGACGCTTGTCAGTTTGAGATTTGGGATCGACGCACTGGGTTGGGCGGACGTAGCGACTTTTGTGAAAAATTTATGCTTTTAATAAGTGCAAAATATAAGCTTGATAAATTTTGGAGATGTATGAAATGAAATTAGATTCTTAGATGCACATGATCAGTCCATATGGAGATGCTTGGAGTAGGCCTATAGCCAATGTCCATCGGTGGATATATTTCAGCTGAAATGGTGATATACTAAGATTGACCGTGAATGTTTATGTTTGTAAAAAGTTTTTGAATCGATAGAAACTATTTCCATAATCTCCTCTGACTATATCCATCGAATCTATCAAACTATTTTGAACCTTTTGTTATTTTTACCTCATGTCTGGACAAAGAACCACAATTCTATTTTGTCAAAATAAAATATTCGTATTAGGTAATATTGGGCGCACGGTTGGTGCAGTTGGGCGATTGACTGCTGCGCTGCGTGTCGCGGGTTTGATTCCCGAACGAAACAAATATTTGTATGATCTACAGATAGTTGTTCCGGCTCTGGGTGTTGTGTATGTAAGTTTATATGTTTGTAAACGGACCCACGATACAGGAAGAAATTCCTAGTGTGGGGAAACATTTAAATATTTGGTCCTTACCTATGAAATTGGCGTTTTGTTGTACTGGCCACTTTAAACTCAAATATCTCCTCTTTGGTTTGGAATTCCAATTTTAAATTTATACAGCTATTTACTCATGCTTTTGTGTTTGAAAAATCGTAATTCATTTGTTTTTTTTCCTCTTCTGGTTTTTTCTTTGTGCCAGTCAGTTTACAAAATGGAAAACTTGAAATATTTATTGTATGGTCTAACAAGGGACCATACATATATTATATTAAAAAAACGACTTTAATGACCTAATATATTTATATAAACTTATATAATTTTAATATCCTTGGTAGTAATGGAGGTAATATTAGTTCTGGAGCACATAACTAATATTATCTCCATCAATAGTAAAAAAAATATTACTAATTAGAATATTAGTTTATTTTATCTAGCCATTGCGGTCCCCTAAGTCTTTCCGGACATTGTTTTCCCTCGCTGTCTCAAACCAGCCCCCATGGTATGCGTCCAAATCATCTCGCCACCTCTTTCTGGGCTGGCCTCGACGACGCATCGCCTTCTATTTTCAGGCACCCACTTTGTGGTGACTCCTGTCCAGCGGTCAAATTGCATGCGACTAACGTGACCCGCCCAATCCCATTTGACTCTGGCAGCCTTTTTTCCCACGTCTATTATGCCCGTTTTGGAGCGCAGCGTGGTATTCTGTATTCAGTCTGTTATCTTTACGCCCTAAATACTGGGCTCCATAGCTCTCTGGCAAACCCCAAGTCAAGACTTGCAATATTAGTAAGAGAAAAATATATTTTTACCTTATTAGTGGCGTTACAGTACATTGCCCTTTATCCTCATTCCGGTACTCAACATTCTTATAACATGATAAGGTCAGGTAGGTACTACAAATATATAAAGGGCAAAATAGTGATAGTGGAAGGACGGGTCAAACGTTAAGCATTTTTCGTTCGTAAAATTGTAATCCATTACGAACTAGTTTATAGGAACCGGTGATAAAGAATTACTTATAGCAACACACCTCGCGGGTTTTTTCCGATGTCTAATTAATTACACTCATGTTTTCCAATTTAATTTATTAGGGAGCAAGCCTGTTTTAACCGGACATATTATTATTATACATTCCAAGTGGCACTGAGAACGCCCTGTATATTGTTGCCTGACCGGGAAACCCAACCCCAGATTACATCAACAGCTATGCAGAAGACCTAGCCCTTTGCTAAGAATAGTTACAGCACTGATAACAAAATTTGTGCCACATGTTAAATTTAGTCTTGTTATACTTATTTTTATTTACCTTTGTATAGATTCTTTTACCGATTGTTTTGTGAATGTGTGAACATTGTAGGCCTTCTAGATGCTAGTTAACATTTGTTAACTTTTTTATAAAATATATAATCCTTTTATTTTATTTTTTTAGTTTCTTACGACTTATTGTCATAAGTCGGGCCTACGTTGTCCCCCCATGTCTAAGTACTAATGCTGTAACATGGAAATATTGTAAAGTCAAACCACTTTTAAAAGAGTAACCATGGAGTTTCTTGCCGGTTTTTATCCATAGGAAACGACCAACCCGAACCGTGCACCTTTTGTCGACGTTTTATAAGTGCCCATGTAGGCCTATGTGAAATAAATAAAAAAATATTTTGATTTTGATTTTGATTGACATAAAAAAATAGATGGCAAATCGAGACAAGGCAAAGCGCTTGTACAGGAAGCGATTGAGGAATACTGAGACCTTTATAAAAGCATGGGAAATTGCTGCAGTCGTTTGTTTAGGAATGCGAAACTCACAGCTCAATTGACAACTTCAACTCAACACAAGTATGGCAATTTTTAAAGACTCTTGTTATTGGCAAAGCCTTTAACAAGAGTTCTTCTGATAAGATGGACCTTAATGCACTTAATGCTCACTTCTCTAAATCCTCAATTACCCTCGATGACCATGACGATCTCTTTAATCTTCCTTTTATTAGCAAATACGTATTTTTATTGCCACGCAATTACTGAACTAGACATTAAGAAATATATCCAATCCATCTCCACTAAGGCGGTGACGATGGCCTTCAACTGGAAATGTTCCTACCTATTTTAAGTGAAATAGATCCTGTCATAACTCACATAGTTATTTTTCTCTTTTCAATCAATCCTTTTCTTCAGTTAGGAAGAAGGCTCACGTCCTACCGCTTCCCAAAGTTTCAAATCACTCCTCACCATCCCATATCCATCCTCCCAATCCTCTTCAAAGTCCTCGAGAGTATTATTCGGTAGCAACTATCCTGTTATTTATGCTCTAATATCCTGCTCAGTCCTTAACAATCTGGTTTCAGAACTAACCATAGCACTGTCACAACTCTAGTCAAAATATCCGATGATTAGACTGGCTATGGATCATAAATGGCTTACTTTAATTCGTTTTATTGGACTTCAGTAGTGCTTTTAACTCAGTTCACTTTGACAGTCTCTTAGGAATCCTCTCCTCCTTTAATGTATCTGCTCCGGTAATTGAGTGGTTCAAATCTTATGTTCGGGGTCGCTTAGTCTGTTCGATAAACTTTGCTTCTCTTTCGTGCTCTGCGTCACATTTAGAGCCGTTTTTATGGCTCCTTCTCTGTAACTGCAGTACGTCTCTGGAACTCTCTCCCAGACACCCTGCGCGATATCCCTTCTCTCGATGTCTTCAAGAGGAAAATTAAGCAGTATTTTCTTTTACGCAATGTTAGTAAATCTGTATATTTATATATTTGTAATTATGAACTTATGTATCAATATGATTTATTTTTATGATTATCATCATTCATTCAGTCATCATTCTCTGTCACTCTAGAGTTTTGTTGTATGAGAACTCAACATTTAGTTAAGCTGACCTTTGTACATGTATTCTATTATCACATATACATTGAATATTATTTTTGGTGTACAATAACGAGTTAAGAAAGATTTAATAGATCTACTATTTTCATTTCCTTCATCTATCAAGATTTTTTTAAAACGTCCATAAAACTGCAACGTGAGAAACACCCAGTGCGTTCAACATTCCGCGATCCTGCCTCGAATATAATTTTGTCTAGCAAGATTCACCACGAACATCTTGCAAGCATCTCTACAATTTGATAGAGCGGGCGAAACGATATTTTTAATAGAGTTAGCCTCCCTGTGCGACATATTGAAGTAATGTCACTGTTTTATTGTTGTTTGACGAAATTTTGTTGAAATAAAAGTAAGAGATTGCACCGAGGTAGTTTTATTGCAGAGTTTGGAAGTTTTGTGTCTCGTGCCTTTTTCTTTTGGATCTTTTAAGATGTGAGCTGCAAACTGTGATCTGAGTGTTGAGATGTTTTATTATTTATTCTTTTGTTGGTTGTAAATGGGTGCAGATGGTCGTATGTACTTGCATAAACAAAATGTATCATAATTTAACCTACTCCGTGAATCAATCCAACTCCGTTTAGTAGTAAAGGAAACTCAATTAAGTAATTAATTGTTATAATTAAGACAGATCTCCTTTTTGGTTTCGTGAAATAATTCCAGTCACGTGTTGATAATTTTATCTCTTTACTATACTTTGCTGACTGGGTCGTTGGTCCAGTGGTTGTAAGCGTTACTGCTGAGGTCGCGTTCCTGAGTTTGATGCCTGTTTCGGGCAAAACGTTATTGCGTATTTACATCTGGAATTTCTCAGTAGAAGGCCGCAGTCTGAATTTGTAACCAGTTGATGGCAGTATGGCCTTAGTAGTTATGGTCGTACCTACAAAACCTATCTTTATAAAATTTACCTCCAATGCTGAAACCTGATGGGTCGCTGGCTCACTCTGCAAGTGAGAAAGCAAATTTATTTGCATCTCTGTTTGCTAGCAATTCACGTCTGGACGCTGGATCCAAGCAACCACCTACTGTTCCTCGTTGTGACTCTTCGATGCCGGAGATAGCTGTGCAAACCAAAGAGGTCCGAAGAGTATTGTGCAGTCTAGACGTGAACAAGGCCAGCGGGCCTGACGGCATTCCAGCGAGAGTACTGAGGCTGTGTGCGCCCGAACTTTCTCCTGTGTTGACACGCTTGTTCCGCCTCTCTCTTGTAAAAAGAACGGTACCAAAGTCCTGGAAGCTTGCAAATGTGCAACCAGTGCCCAAAAAAGGCAACCGTGCAGACCCTGTCAATTACCGTCCAATCGCCATTACCTCCATTCTGTGCAAAGTTATGGAAAGGGTATTGAACAGTAAGTTGCTGACCTACCTTGAAGATAATAATCTCCTCAGTGACCGTCAATATGGCTTTCGCCGGGGACGGTCTACTGGCGATCTTCTTGTGTATGTCATGCACTGCTGGGGCGAAGCCATCGAGAGACACGGCGAAACACTTGCTGTTTCGCGGGATATCTCGAAGGCCTTTGACAGGGTCTGGCACGCAAGTCTACTTAGTAAGCTTCCTGCGTATGGCATCCCCGCTGGTTTTTGTAGCTGGATATCAGACTTCCTTTGCGAGCGGTCGATCCGAGTAGTCATAGACGGCTGCTCCTATGACCTTATGGCTAATGATTCCGGAGTTCCTCAGGGGTCTGTTCTCTCTGCAACTCTATTCCTGCTGCACATCAATGACCTACTTCAGCTTGGTATTGTTGGGTACGCAGATGACAGTACTGTTTCAGAGAGATACCTGTCCAGCGCAAGAACCAGCGTGGATGAAGTTCGTTCCTTGAGAGAGACTATGGTAGAGCGGACAGATTTGACCTTAAGCCTTGTCTCCCAGTGGGGTGATGACAATCTGGTCTCCTTTAACGCCACCAAAACACAGGCGTGTCTTTTTACCGCTAAAAGGAGTCTTTTCGATCGGACGCCTACTTTTCGGGGTGCGTCTGTTCCAGTGACTGATCGGCTTGACCTCCTAGGCATGGAGTTGACATCCAGTCTTAACTTCGGCGCCTCCATTGAGTACAAGGCCCAAATTGCGGCAAAAAAACTGGGCATCCTAAATAGGGTGAAGCGATACTTTACGCCTGGACAGCTTTTAACCCTGTACAAAGCGCAAGTCCGATCCTGCATGGAGTATTGCAGCCACCTTTGGGATGGCTCAGCAAATTATCAGCTTGCCGCGCTTGACTCGGTGGAACGCAGAGCTAAGAGGCTCATCGGTGACATTGAACTGGTGGATACCAAGTTTCACAGCTTGGCTCATCGCCGCAAGGTTGCCTGCTTGTCGGTCTTCTACAGACTGTATTTCGGTGAGTGTGCTCAAGAACTCCACGACCTCATCCCACCAGCCCCCTTCTACCATCGGACATCTAGACGCACTGCAAGTTACCATCCCTACCTTGTTGCCATTCCACCAATTCGCACCAAGCGCTTCCAAACATCCTCCATAATGCGCACAGCGAATGAATGGAACTCACTACCTGCGTCTGTGTTTCCGAACGCATTCTACCCGAATCTCTTCAAAGTTAGAGTAAACAGGCTCCTTCTGGGTAAGCTTACTCCATCGTCGACTCTGTCTCTGTCACCTATGACATAGACTAGAGTCAAGAGCAAATCCATCTCAAATAAAAAAATAAAAAAAAAATTACAAATTTCAAGTTCAAATTTTAAAAACGGTAGTATCACCCAAAATTAGAAATCAATTTTACGACCATATAAATGGCCCCTTTAAACATTGCAAAGTCTTACCAGTTCATACACAAGTATTTTTTTATTAGTAAAATAACAATTTTTCAATGAATCTATAAGAAACATCACGAGCAATTTTTGAGAATAGGCTTCGTACACAGTGCGCCAACAACACGTATGGTGAGCGAACTTCTGGTTAAGTTAAGCTTAAACAATATTATTTAATTTCCTATAATTTAGATAGTGGAGAGATGTTTATAATACCAAGTAGTAAAAGACCTAAATATTATGTAAATAATATTAATTGTTATCGACAATAACGTTTATTATTGTATAGTTTCCGTTATATCTCTTGCTTATGCTTCATAAAAGATAGCTTGATCTCTGCGACATATGTCAAAATGACGTATACGTTATTGTTAGCCTGTCTAACGCTATTGTCACTGTATTGATACTGACAGCTGTTGCAGAGATCAAGCTATCTTTTATGAAGTATAGGAAAATGTTGACTACCCCTGAACTATCACTTTGACAATGACATTTCTTCGTTTACATTTTAGATTTTGATTTTTAGGTTTACTCTTTACGTATCTTACGGACAGTTTTAACGCTACGTATCAATAAATTGTTCAAGCAAGAAATAAGTTATATCAGCACTCGTAACAACTAAGCAATTTCTTCAGCAAGATTTCCTAAATATGTCAGGCGTGTAACAATTGGTTTTACTCAGCTTACTCGTAATATATTTCACTCCCACACGCTGTGCTATGTGACGGCTAGTTCTAAATATAGAACAAAAGTAATGTGTGCGGATTTGACATCGTTAGTGGCAGAAAATATGGTCACGTGGTGAAATTATTTTCTGGCCGGTCAATGTAGGTGTAAGAATAAGTTTTGCTTTTTGTAGTAATAGGGATCGATTATGACTTATTGGGATTAGGAAAAGCTTCAACTAACTAGATCCTCAGGCCGACGGGATTAGAGTTACCGCGGCCCTGGCTCAAGCAACTGAAAAAACACGGGTGGGTTTTAGTCAGTAAAAGTCCGACACGACCTCCCGCCTCACTCAGAGTGGGAGAAGTCATTGGATGATACGCCACCCAAAAAAATGCCGACGAGACTAAACGAGAGAGTCTAGACGAAGTATCATCCTATCAGCGTTGATCACATGATATTTCGATAGCGCTTGACAATCCCTTACATTTTTGCAATTTTTCCAATCGCTATCGGGACCGGCAAGTCAAGGCTAGGTGTTGTGTTCAACAACTGGCTACCCTGGAAGTTTTAGGTACGCGACCCCCAAATGTTGGAATAACATTCCCTCACCGATCAGGGACTTAAGGAATATAATAACTTTGAAGACTAAACTTAAGACATTCGTTCTGACTACACAAACAAAATTTAATGACATTACTATTTACAAATCGTTTATTTAATTCTTATCTTATTTTAAATTCATTTATTCCAATATTTATTATGAATCATTTTTACATAATTTTCAAATTCAGTAATCCATCAAGTTGTGGCCATATTTCTAGGTAATGAGTCGGGAAGAGATTGGCTGGATGTGTTAAGCCCATTGCGTCTATGCCATCATATAATATCGCGTTATATCATCATCACCATAATTAGCCTTATTAATGTTCCCACTGCTGAGACACAGGCATCTGTGGGAGGGAATGGGCCGTAATCCACCACGTGGGCCCAGTGTGAGTTGGTGGATGGCACATGTCTTCGAATGTTTGGTTCTAAGATATGCCAGTTTCCTCACGATGTTCTCCTTCACTGTTTTTAGAGCGGTGGTGATGAATGCACTTTATATACTTTGTATTATATTACATTTTATATTTTCTAATACTTTATATTATCTATATAACGTATTTTTTTTCAATTTATATGTTACTAGGGACCCGCCCCGGCTTCGCCCGTAACAAATTATACACAAAAACCTTCCCCGTTTTTCGCATACAAACGCAGTGGGGTACTTTATTCTATAATATGTAGTGTTGAAGGCACCATTAGGTGAATATGCAGGTGGTTTTATTTACCCACGTCCGTGTGTCACTAGGTGGCTGCCAACTGAAAATCAGCGCTGGGTGTCTGACGCCCAGCAAAAATGTTGAGTTGGTAACCCTTTCGGCATGGGCACGCCTGGCGCAATTCTTAAACCTTGTTTTTACTTTTTAACTATTCTTTTCTGTTACTTTGTGACTGTGTATGTCGAATAAATGTTTTCTATTCTATTCTTTTTTTATTCTATACTTATCTAGAGCTACCGTCCTATAAAATAGTCTGTCACTATCTGACATTTGGCCTCTTTAATACCTCCGTAATCAGAAAAAAAAATCTGTCGATCTCTCTAAGCAGTATTTTTCTATTATCAATAGATGCCTGATAAAAAAAAATATTTTTTATTTTGTTTTAGTATTTTGATAAGATTTAGTAATTGATTGACACTAACATGTGCCTATTCGAAAGTACGCAATTAGATCTATCTTTTTTGGCACCAGAAACTCGTGCATTGATACCAGAAACTCGTGCATTTGACTTATAATTCAGAAAAAACTTTTACTATTACTTTTTACTATTTTTTTGTTGTTTTATTTTTTCGTTTATTACTCATAACATGATTTTGTCAGATAACGGCACTATAGTACTCTAGCTATGGGGAGGCAGAGAGTCTAGTGACATTCCATAGCGATTTAGGGGATTGAGCATTTGGATTTCTAAAAAATCGGTAACGTTGATAGAATTTCACTTTTTGTAGAGTATTTTATCAAAAAAGTCTTAATAGGAGGTGTCAATTGCATGATTTTGGACCTTGAACATGGATCATGAACTTTTAAAATAAATTTTCAATTTTTATGTTCTGATGCCTGATTGATAAGTTATCAATAAACAAACGAACTCATCATATTAGATGCGAGATAAGATAGTATGTGTGTAATTGAGTATCGTCATAGACCAAGTGATTAATCAGGGCACTATGTATAATGCCCGGGCATTATGAATCTAGTCAAGTCAATACTGATTTAAACTACTATATTTATCAAATTGTCTGGTCATTATGAATATTGCTACGTAACGGTTGAACAATTCGATAATTATGGTCAATGAATTAGTCCAAGAACGAGCAAAGAGATCTCGGGAGCTTAGGGCACTCCGACACGGATAGGTTAGGTTCGAAGTGTTAAGTTGCTTTAGACCCTGCAGACAGAAATAGAAGCCCCACGCAGCGGGACTCCGACCAATTTGATGCTTAAATAGTTATCGTAATTACCTATTCTTTATTAAAACCAATGTCAACATTAAAATAATTTAAAAACCGGGCAAGTGCGAGTCGGACTCGCGCACGAAAGGTTGCATAACATTATCGCAAAAAACGACAAAAAAATCGCGATTGTTGTATGGGAGCCCCACTTAAGTATTTATTTTGTTCTGTTTTTAATATTTGTTGTTATAGTGGCAAAAGAAATACGTTTATCGGATATCACGGTTCATGAGAAGCCTGGTGACATAAAGACAGACAAACAAACAGATGGACAGTGGAGTCTTAGTAATATATTTTTAATGCCTGGCCCAATGCGTGATGGGCATTATTCAGAAAGCCCAGGCATTATGAATAATGCTGTATTAATCACTTGGTCCATAACATATCCTTCTAGGACGTAACGAGTGTTTTTCTAAAATTTTATATTTACCAACATTTTGGGCTCACACTCATTATGATAGGACGCCCTGATGTTCCCAACCCGTCAAAGAAGCTTAAACTATAAAACTACTAGACTATTTTACATAGTTCGACATAATGTAACACGCTGCAGAGGTAATGTCGTCGTAAGGGAACTTTTTCACTGCTTTTTACCTAAAGACTAAAGTGTAGTTAGAAACTTTGTAGAATAGTGGTCCGGGAGATGGGACTGATTTTGTGGACGGTATAGTTTCGAGGCAGAGTATCAAAAACTGACACCAAAGAGTAAAATAATAATAAGGGAGACTGACACTCTAACAGCGATAATGACACTTTATGACATGCATATCTTGGGCTGTGCAAGAGAATATTATAATAATGAAATGCTCGTAATTATTGCGTCTGAAGCAGATGACATTTTTGACGCCATTTTCATACTTATGTTTATCAATCAATACTTGCGCACTGCAAAAGAGTGGAACTCACTGCCTGCGTCTGTGTTTCTGAACGCATACAACCCGAATCTCTTTAAAGTTAGAGTGAACAGGCTTCTTCTGGGTAAGCTCACTCCATCGTCGACTTTGTCTCTGTCACCTCTGACCTAGACTAGAGTCAAGAGCAAACCCATCAAAAAAAAAAATAACATATAATAAATCTGTAGAAACGTCGTTTTTGTACATCGAAAATATTTCCTACTACGCCTACGCCCAAGGTTCCGGTTTCGAGCCCCAGCTATGGGTAGGTGTTTTTTTTTTATATTTTCGTTTCGGTGTGGTGTTCCGGAGTGCTACTAGATGGCGCGCAGCAAATCTTTTTACTTTTTTTTGTATGTAGTAGATATTCTTCTCTCTAGAGTAAATAATATTCTGTGCAGGTAGGTAAGTTGGGTAGGTAGTTAGGTAAGTAGGGTAGGGTAGGTAGTTGACGGGAGCGAAGCCGCGGGCACAGCTAGTAATATTAGGCATTAAGTCCGCCTATGTACTTTTATGTTGCATGAAGTTTTAATAAATAAATAAATAATATACTAAATTAAAATAATATTTCGTTTTCCATTTGTATAACACTTTCGACATCTTTTAAACAATAAAATACATTCCTAGATACACACATAGAATAATATAACGCCTGTATTACTCGAAAGGTAAGGTAGAGGACCTGTAATATATGCAAACCTCGCCCGTTATGTTTAAGACGACGACAGTCGCCAACGACCTTGAAGGCAGAAAACGCTCACTCATTTCACACCCGCGCGACCCAACATTCAGTGTTTTTATGTACTTGCCTTATTATTACAAAATAACATAAACTGTTGATAATTCAATTGACTTTGAGATGGTGAATATTTTATTAAAAGACGCCCGGTGGTTTTGGTGCGATTGTCGTTTTTTTTTTAAATTAATTACTTTACACATTTATTTCGCTATGTTAAACGTATAAAACTTAGAATTTTCTCAAATCAAATTATTAAAAAAATGGTTTAATGTAACATTTTTGCCAAAAACAAGACTATCCGTTTAGCCGTGTTTCTCATTTTAAAATCAGCTACTGAGGGGTTTCTGCGCCCACATATTTATTACAACATTTGTAGAACATTGTACATCTTACATCCATTGTTTAAAAAGGTCAATCTCAACCGGATCCCACTGCTTCTGTCACATTACGACAGTTACGGACAGTCAACAGATGGCAGTTTCAAACCATTTTATTCAGGGACTGAAAGTAATAGTAGGGTAGCAAATACACACCAGCATCCTTGTTTAGCTTTAAACAAAACCCTCTATATATCTATAGTCTCGTACATATATAGAAAAGAAACGTTACATGCAGGTTTTACACTCATTGTCTAAGTCATTTCCTAATCCTAATCGACTTAGCCTCTCTCAATCAAATTAATAGCTTGTTGTTTATTGAAATTAATGTTTTTGACTCGAGATTTCGTTTTCCATTGTTATGGCTACTGCGCAGGGTCACAGTCCCATGATGCACATAATGGCGTTTTGATTGTTTTAACTATTGTTTTTGCTATGTTGATAGTCAACCTGTTTATATAGGCCTCCCCCAATTATTGCCCCATCGACGGGTCTTGTGCGTCTCACATCATCTGAACACCCGGCAGCCTTATTGCGTAAGTGTGTTTGGCAAGGCAGAGGCCAAAAGTATGAACAATCGACCAATCACATAGAGAACAATCCACATCGCGTCTTTCATCTCGCATGTGATTGGTCGATGGTTATAAAGCAAACAATAAGACCCCAGCAGCCTTATTGCGTAATGAATTCGGCAAGGCAAAGGGCAAAGAGTATGAAAAATCGACTAATCACATAGACGGAAATCCACATCGGTTTATCCAGTGGGAGGCCCTCCAACGCAGCGTCTTGCGGTAAGCGGTCACCACTTCAGACCTTTTCAACTTCATCTGCGAGCATTGCGCCCTGCCGCTTTCGTTAATCTAGAACATTAATATCTACAGTTCAGAGTTAAATATTTCACCCAAAGGAAAAGTAACATCATTCACTTAGCATATCCATCATTTTACACGCACGAGCAAAAAATATAAACAAAAAAAAAGTGTCCCAAAAATATTGGTACATTTATTTTCGTTTCAACTCCCGTCCCAAATGTTTTATGTAACACCGTCAAGGGGTTGGGACATCCAAACTCTTGGTTCACGACTATACAACGGAACTCCATTACTTGGCCCACCTTGGTCCCTGCCGTCCCTGGACCTTTTTAGGAGATTAATGGTCATAAAGCATTATTTTTCACGTCAACCTTTTTAGGCAAATATTTTGATTAAAAATGCTGATTTTCCGTTAATGGTAGGCTACTTACCTAAGAGTTGGGTTGGGTTGGGGATGCTAATTATTTTGGGCGAGATGTTTCTATGTGGTAGGGTATTTTGAAGCTATTTTTCTTACATACATCATAATCAGGAAAAAATGCAAACACAAAATCGTAGTTGAAAGATTTAGGCTTACTTTTTCTAGAAAAAATTAGTCTACAATTAAGTTCCAGTTTCGGAATTCCAGACAGTTTCACCGTATTTTAATACCGGCACGGAGTCCTAGCGCTAACAAAGACAATTTGTTTCAAATAAATGTCACTAGATGGTGCGATATACATCGATTCGTTATTGAATTGTGTGTAAAATTAACACTTTCTAGAATCGATTATAAAAATTGTATGTATGCCGATACATGTCATGTCAATGACGAGGCATGCCTCTCGATTTTTTAAATTTGTATTTTAACACATTTTGGTACAATGTAATCGTAAAACCTTGCAAAAAAATATTATAAAACAAATTGTATTTAATAAAAAAATGTCATAAACAGAAAAAAACCCTTTTACTTGCAAGTCGCTGCTAACACCATCTACTTACAGCCATAGAACGGAACCGAACGCGATGGAAGTACTTATAAAAATAATCATCTTAATCACACGAAAAACGGTAGTTACGTAGGCACGGTTTCTTTGTATGGGATGAGGCATCTGTGTGCTAATATTATATTATCTGTGATACCGGTAGTCTTTCTCAGCGACCTTCAGCTGAAGGGTCGATTTATATCTCACTAATAAGCGATTTCACTAAACGAAATTGCAATTACACACGTTCACGTGGACGCAACGCGATGCAATTCATCTACTTTGCACATACAATTTTATAAAAAAATGTGTGCATGCCTAGAGGTGGAGAAAGGTGAATTCGCCATCTGTAAGGTCCGTTAGAGTCATATAATTTATTAAAAGTACTTAGTACCGAATAAGTATAACCACCACAAATACTCCAAAACTAATAGTTCCACTAGAAAATCTCTCTGCTACCAACCGGGTTTTATCAAAGGACACTGAATTCTGCGTTGTCAAGCCACAACATACGGAGATAACTCTGTCCATTACAAAGCAGTTGCTGGGACATTGTACAAAGAAAATAGTTGACGGTCGTGGCGCTCCCTGGCGGTGGCGTGATTCGCTTATTTTGGCTCGCATTTAAAGTAAGAGGTTTTCGATTTATGTTTATTTTTGAGAGAGATAATGTACTTGTAATTGGATTGAATTTTATTACAAAGGGAATCTTAGTATCCCTTTCAAAATGCTTTATTTTAAACCTCTTAAAAGCTTTGACGTTCTAGTACCTACTTAGTTACTCTTTATCTCAGCCTATCGCACTGCTGAACATAATCTTCACCAATTTATATTCTGCATTGCAGCTCAATTTAAAACTTTTATGATTTACTACCAACAAAGACACCTACTCAAACATATTACATTAGTCTTCTGAGCTTCAGAATGGAATTTCTTAAGTGAAATCGAGTGTAACACAACATACTCCAAAATTAAGGCAAAACAAGGTATAGCATTACAACTTGTAGCGGAACCTACGGAACTATGTTTACGGTCAATTTGTAACATGGGCTGGCACTAAGGGGCATCACGTCACGGTGGCTGACACAGGCACAAGTTAAATTGTGCGGCCGCACTGCCGCTGTAAGCTCGTATGTACATTATGAGGGGGTGCTCGCGTTGATGTTGTCGAGTTACAGTTCAGTGGAAATTTGCTCGTGTTTGTTTTTTTGGTTTAGGAGCGTTATTGGACATTTTTGTTGTCGTTTAAAATTGCCGCTTGGTGGCCTAGTTGAAATAAATATATTTGACTTTTGACTTTCATTCTGTAGTAAGAAAACTAAACCATAAAAAACCGTAGTCTGCTCCGAAAAATCTGACAGTTACCTTCCTAAGCAAACGTGCTAATATATACAACCAAGTATAATAAATCAATGTAACAACACACACACAATCTGTGAAGGATGATTATTGCGACAATTAAACAATGTTTCTCCGTATTGTTCATCTTTCTTCTAAACATTACTATAATTCAGGATCGGAATCTTTCTCTATTACTTACCACGCTCTCTTGGATTCGCAACACGACCCAGGAAGAGTTGCACCACATTAAGCAAGAGGTAGGTATCGCACTCCGCGAAAAGTTGGAAGAAACAACTTTATTTATCCTGACAGTGAGAAAACGTCTTTGTTGTTAGACGTCACAGAAGAAATCTATTCATGAGGATTTTTGTTTCCCTAAATATATTTAGTTTTTTTTTAAATCAAAGGCAAAGTGACATTCAATTAGGGATAAAAATCGACAAAAGTCTTAAACACGTAGAATACACGACACATTTTGTGATTTTCGCAATCATTATTGCTGATGTAACCTATATAATATCATATTATCTAGAGGCCGTCTTGTGAATTATATTGCAAGTACTAAAAAAAATGGTGCCTACCTAAGTACCTAACTTTCACAAGATTCTAATTTTCGTACGATTCTCAAGAGAACAACAACAGGAAACTCGAAGTAGTTAATCTCATGTCCTTAACGAGAACAACAAACAAGTAATAATTAAAGACACGGTACCTACGTCAAAATGATGACTGAAGTATATTAAATTATCTCTCTGACCGTATTATATACTCGGTAATGTACCAAACTGGAGAAATGTAATTGAGTTTTTAGTAATTTGCCATTTCATTTTAATGAAATGAGTGAGTTGGGTTGTTTTACTTGCGCTTGTCTTTCTAGCTAGTATTTTTAACAACATTTTAGGGTGTATGCCTCGAAACCTCCGGAAAGGTTTATTGGTGGTCTTTCGTTTAACCAAATAATAAAAAAGTTATGTTTAAGACCCTTGTTATATAGTCCAGCCAATTGTCAATTACCTTATGGGGAGCAGTAATGCAGAAACTGGAGCTTGTACCGAGCTCATGTATTTTAAATGATAAAAACTAGTGTGGCGTTACAAAAAAAGATAAAAAAGCACTTAACGCCACAATATAACGGTAACGGTAACGGTATAATTTTGTTTTGAAGTAAAAATACATCGAATAAACCGTTGTTAAAGCCACGGAACCAAGAAGCTGAGCGCTGTTGGCTCACAAGGGGCCACGCGCTCTGCCCGTACGGGTTGACCGGAGTCCGGCTTGTAATGACTGATATCTACAGACAAAGAAATGACTAATACAAACCAAGTATAAAAAAGAATCTAAGATATCAGAGAAAGCGAAACTCCAAAAACAAGTAGGAAAAAACTACGATTCATACCAGTTTGCATTATAAGTACGCTAACAGGATCCGCACTGTACACAAGAAGACAACACGTCATGTTCTCACTTAATAAATTAACTAATAAAATCACCAAAGAAAAAATATTGTTCATACCACGATTTTCCTTGTTCGTTGTTGTGACGTTTTGTTACCAAAAATGTTCACTTATGTCTTCTTGTTAGTCGAAATTTAAAATTCGAAAAAAAAAATACCGATAAGTCTTGTAGCGCAATGCTACTCTTGGTACTGCATACTCGTATATTGCGTAATATTAATGTAATCATGTGTACTATATGTTTCTGGAGAAAATGTTTTGTAAGTAAAAATTCAAAGATATTTGCATAGGACAGAATTATTAGAAACTAAGAAGAATTTTCACCATAATGCAAGCCAATATCAGAACATTGAAAACAAAAGTTCCTCCAATTATCCTGTTACATAGACACAGGTTGATGTTTTTCTAATAAACAAGGCAAACAGTCGTATCAGTAACATTAACTTAAGAGGCGAGTCCTTAAGAAACACCTAAAAAGGCACTTACAGTTTTCGAAATTTCTAAATATTCACCGCATTGAATTACACAAAAAAAAATAAGAACCTTAATAGATGTGCCAACAGTTTCACCGCGAGATAATTGTAAAACCATCCTAAATTTCGATAAAAAAAATTGTTGAAATCTCTCAAAAACATCTAAATCGACCTTTCCTATTTGCATTATTATAGAACAATATTTATAAATCTCTTTAGATATATCATGACAGGAAAGTATGAATCACCATTTTATAAATCTAATAAGTCAACCCAAATGATAGTAATCTACGTTTCAACATTGTTATTTTTTCTACACAAATTGTTTTCTGTTCCCCATACATTTTAGTATAGAGCGTTACTCTCCCGTAATTTGTTTTATAAACGAGCACGCGCGCGAAAAATGTTCAGTGCCGTCTTAGACTCCAAGGTGAGAGCATGTCCGTTTTTTATCCAAGCTGAGTTCGCAAAACTTCTACGCACACATACACAATAGATATAAGGGTGGGTCGCGAGTGTCGTGACATGACTGCAGCAATGAGACAAACTGGCTTTTTAAATGGACCAAATCATGTTTTTGGTAATCATGAGTCTTGTAAGCCATACTATTACAAGCATTTGAATTCAAGAAATATAGGTGGTGAGATTGGCACTGATAAAAACTTTGTGCCGATAATGAAAGCTTACACCTTTTATAATGCCGTAATGAAACTTGTCTCAAGATTAGTCAACAATGCTAAAAGCTTAATTTATAAAGTCAATAGTAATATAGCAGCGGTTTTTAACAGTATTGTTGCAAAGTTCGTGGCAGGAAAAAGAATTAATTTCTCAACTAGACAATCTTACGCAGCTCGTTGTGAAACGTCCGTTGTAGCATTTAACATTAAACAGCCACAAACCTACTTGTACAATAAAATCATTTATAAAAAAACCTAACATATTTAATAGCCATCTTAAGTTAAAAAAAAAGAAATAACCTATAAATCGAAATCAGCCGCAGACTATATTCAACTTCTTCTTCAAGTAAAAACAATAATGACATGGATAAAGATTATGGTCATTTTTGTCAAAAACCAGACTATGCAATTGATTGTTTTTTTTTTTTTTTTTTTTTCCTCATAAGTTACATGAGTGGGTATTATACCTTCTGCCAAACTGCAGGACAGTTTGTCGGCAGTAAAAAACGGAACATTAAATAAAACTCACAGAAGTTGAAAGAAAAGCTCTTGAAAGAAGAACTATATTGCAAGCGGATTCCATGGAATGGATTCAAGAAAGAAGACAGTGCTTGACTGCTTCTGGTTTTGTTATTAAATGCGGACCTCTGGTAAAAATATAATCAAACAGGAAAGCTGATAATAAATAAAAACCATGACTGGTATTATCAGGTCCACGGACAGTTCCACATTACCCAAAAATTACTGTATTTTTATTGTTTGGACCAACGAGGACACGAAGGTTGAAACAATTAAAAAGGATGATGCATTTGAAGAAATAACAAGGAATATAAATTAAAAAGATTTATCTTGATTGTAAGCTTCCGGAAATAATAGATTCGCGATTAGACAGGAAAATGGAAATTAAGGAGCCCAATTATTTGATTGAGGGAATTAAAAAACCAAAAAGCTGAAATAGAATCGAAGAAACGGAACAGCGAAACTGTTTTATCTGATGTCAGAATCACCAAGATCTAAGCAACAAAAAAATTAATTAGAGAACATCATTCAATCAAGCATTATTTTTTGTACTTATTATAATAATAATTATATTTTATTACATATAGTAATTATTTTTTCTAACAATCAAACTACACAACCGATTACACTGTGACCCCACCCTTTTTTTACGACTATAATACTATGGGCACGCATGCCGTGCGGAGCGGTGAATCAATAGCTAATACATTGCGCGTCTTTGAGACATGTTTACAAGTCCTTCAGAAGCGAACGCGCATTGAAGCTATATTATGTCCGTCGCGTCGCATAATTTTTCATTTGTTCTTGGGTATGTGTACACTACAATGTGTGATGCAACTGTGTTAGTGAAAATGTCGATGTTCTAAAATAAGTTCCCACGCTCGCAAACCTTCCTCTTAATGCATATAATTTAATCACGTCAGTAAATATTACAATTAACGCCAGTTGAAAGCTAAATAATTTAATTTAATTGGAATGTGTATTGGTTAGTTAGGTAGGTAATTCTTAGTGAAGTTAAGGCTGTTAAAATATTTAAACAGCATAAATAAGCACAGATGTTAACTGGAAACCTTCTGTTCTTTAGTAGCATCGGGCTGGATATGACTACTTGGAAGAGCTTGTGGCTTAATAATTATGGTTCAATCATCGAGGTTAAGCAAACTGACTATATAAATAATTATGTTGAATATCACGCAGCTGACTGTTAAATTGTTTTTTTTTCTATGAGCCTGTGCTGTCACGCTGTTAGCAAAAGGTCGCTACTTAATCCTTCGATCATCGAAGATTCGATTTGTTTTCAAAACGTCTCTGTCTTTGCTTTTTGGGAGAGTGGTTAGAGTTTAAAAAGTCTTCTTGTTTTACTTAATTAAGCCATAATACTGGGTTTGTTCGGCACTACGAGATATTAGATATTATTGCTTTTGTTTATTTTTTAGGTTTTTAGTAATTTAGTAACTTTTTTGCCAAATAAACTCTTTTTGCAGACTGTACCTGAAAAACCCTAAACGATTCATTCGAAAAGCTGTATAAAATGAAAACACATTAGAAATGAAACCTTATTCAATACAAAATAGGTCGACCCGGGCAAACCTATTTGGACCTAAACTCCTCACGAAAGCGCTTACTCATGCAAAATTAATGTATCAAAATGAATTGGACGTAGAGGTAGGTGTTGGTGGAAATCTCGAATGGCAACACATTACTCCATAAACATCATCCAAGCCGGTTCGGTGCGAGATTTATTGACGTTTCATGAAACGTGTGCGTAAGTCCGAAAGTTTTGAGGTAACCCTGTGGAGTGGTGCAATGGGTAGGAGAAAGCGTTTTGGGGCGGGTGGTAGTCGGGATATATGTTTAAGCTGATCTGTGCATATTTCTGAGTTAGGATCGAAGCTATAGAAGAATAAATGAACTAGTTTCTAGACCAACAAGATTAATGTTATTGATAATACAAGCGTTAATGCTTGAGTTACGGGTTACATAGGGGCTAAAAGCGGTATTTTCCACAAACGAAATAAAAGTTCAAATTAAAAGAGGCTTCGATTTTTATAATAATTAATAGGACGATGATGATTTTTGTAAAAGACAATTTGTACTCGTAATAACTATACATTATTGTATTTCTATAAAATGAAGAGTCGAACCTAAGAAAAAAGGAGCATATGTGTGTCGGCGCGGCAACGCAGTAATAGCACTGAGCACGCCAACCATGTGCGGTGCGCTAGGTTCAAAGAAGTAGATAGGCTTGACGTAGGAAACAGACGGGTTGGTATGCTGAGAGAGATGCTGCATTAAACAAAGCTATGACTAACCTCCAGAGGCGGGTATCCTCGTGATTGTTCTTCTTAATCCTGGCAGCGCTCCTTCTCTGTTGCACTGGACGTCTTGATTCGAAGTTCCCTGGGTACTGGCACAATCTGCTGATGCGAGGGTGGCCTGTATGCGGCGCGGTAGAACGGTGAGCCACGTGACGCTGGCTTAAGGTCAGAGGTGGCCACCACGAATCCGACGGCGACGATAGTTGATCGCAGACGATACGGTTATATATACGGAGATACAGCGGTGGGATCTCACAGCGGGTGAGGAATCCAGGGTGAATAGCCAGGCGGTTGACTATCACGAGCGGTGAGGCTACCCTCGACGAGGGCCGAACGTAGACTATTTGAGAATCGTACGTGTAGTTTAATGCAGCGAAAATTGACATGAATGGGTCGATAACATATTAAGAGAAATAAGGGTAACTAAACAATAAGCGCACCTACAAGTGGCGCGAACAATATGATTGTGCAATGGTTGACACAGAAGAATGGAAGAAGAATACGTATTGAGCCAGGGCCCAAATTATATGAGACATGGGCATCAAGATGATGAATTAACGACGAACTTAAAACTAGAGAAATACAACCCGCTAACTCTTATAACTTACACAAACCACCTAAGGCCTTAAGGGACCGTCATACATTATAGTTGCGTATAAACCGTGTCGGTTGCTGAAATTTTGAGTACTACATCAACGTTCGACGAGGTCATAATTTAATTTGTTGCGTGACGTCACACTTGGCGTACCTACGAGCATCTACATAATAAATTGCATGGAGATGAAGACTAATTTATGGACAGAGGGTATTCTGTTATGTGCCATAGACAATACGTTATTGCTATTATCTTAGGGATCATGATGAAGGATCACTTGGTATTCAGTTTGATGGACGCGTGAGGGTTGGGATAAATTTATTATAGGCTTATAGTTTTAATTGTAGCTGACTTATGGCAATTAAAGGGTTAGTTTTAGATAGTGATATTTTTGTAAGTGATACCTAAGAGTTGAATGTAGCATTAAAGATGAAAGGAAAGTACAAAAGATGTGAGAGCAGAGGTGGCTCAGTGGTAACAGCTCCAATGGATTTGTGTATCGGAAGCTGTGGATTTGTATCGTAGGCCAACCAGGCATTTTACCTTATGTTAATTATTTTATCATCGCTGTTCTTAAAACTATGAAGGAAATCATTGTGAGGAAACCCGCATGTCTTAGAATTAAAATTCTAAGACAAGAATAGAATAGAATAGAATACTCTTTACTATGTACACCATATAAGTTACAGAAAGTATAGATGAAGAAAAAATTACACTGGGTGACACAATGGGCGGCCTTATCGCTAAAAGCGATCTTTTCAAGACAACCTTTGGATGGATATTAAAAAAGAAAGGAAAGAAAGTACTGTAGATAGTCTATTGGTGTACTATTTTTATATAAAATAAATACATATATATAAATATACTATATATACAAATATATACAGTATAGTAGAAAAACATATAAATCAAGAAAACAACTACTAAAGAGAGATAGTGATTCTTTACCATAGTTTAAAAAAAAAGACAAGTAATATTTTGTAACTAACATAGTCTTAAGTTGATGTTAAATATTACGAAGTCACCCTTATTCTTATTCTTTATTGTACACAAAACAAACATACACAAATACAGTGGGACAGCTTATGTACAAAAGCGAGCTTAACCCATAATTGGGTTCAGTTACAGCAAACCTCAGTGTCATAGAGTTTTTTTTTATTAAATGAGGACAGGAATGCAAAATAAAACTAAAAATTTAAATTCACCCTTTGTAGAGAGAAAACAATAAATAAATAATAATATATGTATATATATCTATATTTATATATCTTTTTGGTCTCGCACGGGGTTTTATTTTTATTATTGTTTATTTTTTTGCTTATTTCTCGTGTCTCCTGTGCGGGTTATAATTTTTTTTTTCTTTCTTTTTTCATTTAACCACAAACTACACTGAGCCTGCATGGCCTTTTAGAGGAGCCCTGTATCCCATGAGTGGGAAAAGTATAGGCTGATTAGGAGATTATGCTAATACTATGCTCTTTTGCAATCCCTCCAGACATGTTCCATATAACTTAACGGGCAGATTATTGTTGCACAAACTCACTTTAATTTTGAATTTTTGTATTTATCTATAACTGTAGTGGCGACTGCGAACTGGTAGACGTTGCGATGGAAGGCCTCCCACCAGGTGGACCGATGACCTGGTGAAGGTTGCGGGGATCCGCCGGTTGCGAGACGCACGGGATTGGTCAATATGGCGACGCTTGGGGGAGACCTATGTCCAACAGTGGATCTCTTCCGGCTGATATGATGATGATGATGATATCTATATTTATACTAATATTTAAAGATAAAAGATTTGTATGTTTGTATGTAACGAATAAACTTAAAAAGTACTGGACCGATTTCAAAAAATCTTTCACCGTTGGAAAGCTATACTATCCCCGGGTGACATAGGCTACTTTTATTCCTGTTTTCCCACGGGAACGAGAACTACACGGGTGAAACCGCGAGGCGTCCGCTAGTAAATAAATAAACAGAGCCTATCCGGATACTGTCAAACTGTCCCTTAATATTTACTAAACAGTTATCTCCCTCGTTATTCGGATGATATCGGTCGGGTTGTAGTTGTAGATAAGTTAGGGTCCCTACAAATTGATACATGTGGCGAAAGGTTGCCAGTTGGGGCCAACGCTGGGGAATTGGTCGAGATTATGATAAACGTGTTTCTTCAAGTTGTTACTTCCTATTTAGTTTGAAGGCGATTTGGATTTATCTGCATAATAAGTTTGGTTTGATTTAATGTGACTTACACTAGCTCTTCCCGACGTGAACATATTTCTTAGGAAACTACAAATAGTATTAAATAGGATACATGACAAAGATAATAAATATAAAAATATAAATAAGCCTGACATAGTGGTGATAGACCGACTAGAGCGTCGCGCAATGATTGTTGATATAGCGGTCCCACATGACGAGAACCTCGTGAAGGCTGAGAGAGATAAGAAAAGCAAGTATCTTGATCTGGCTCGCGAGGTTGTCGACATGTGGGACGTGAATACAGCGATCATTGTGCCGATAGTCGTTACGGCCAATGGCATAATAGCCAAGAGCCTCGACAAACATCTGAGGAGGCTCTCGTTGGGCAGCTGGATCAAGGGCTTGATCCAGAAAGCGGTACTCCTGGACACGGCGCGTATCGTTAGGAGGTTCCTCTCTCAGGAGCCCTGACCACCGGTAGCTTGGACCCTGTTCCCGATACCGGTGGGCTACTATTTTTGTATTTTTAAATGTTTTTGTTTTTTTTTTTTTTTATACAATAATATTTAAAAATGTAAAAATATGTACATATCATGAATAAATGGATAAAAATATAATAAAATTATATTTTTATATTTATTATCTATAATTAAAAATGGTTTTATCAACATAATATAATTTGTTACTCCATATAAATGAACCAACTCGACAAAAAACTTGTATTGACAATAGAATTAGTGATATAGAAGATGCGAAGGGTGAGTTACACGAATTAGGACTGTCTGACCACAACACGGGGCAAACTTTGTCAATAAAAACAAAAGCGAAAAATCTTGTTAAACAACTTTGGTTTGTATATAAAAGAGACCTACGTACAGATAATCGGCACAAGTATAATTATTACCTAAGTAATCTGTCTTTCTCAGAAATCCTTGCTGAAACAGACGCAAATAAAGCGTTTTCCTTGTTCCATGATGATATTAATTTGTCTCTTTTTAAATCTTTGTTTCCCACTGATAAAAGTCAAAATAAAAAAAGTCTTTTGTAACCAAGCGAAAATTACAAACCAAATATTATAAAAACAAAAGTACAAAAAACAAGCTAAATTACACTACATATAGTAAAATATTAAGGAAATGTGTTGCCAATATTCAAAGCAGTAAAAATAAACATACTATAGAAAAAGCTAAAAATAAGTGTAAAGCCACTTGAAAAATAGTAAATGAAGGACTAAAACAAAACAATGAAAACAAAGAAATTTCGGATGGAAAATGCATGTTGGACAAAGGCCATGACATTGCAACCTATCTCAACAACTTCTTCATAAACATCGTGAAACCAAAATCCATCGAGCACCTAAAAAACAAACTAATAATGGGAATAAGGTTGGCAAATTCCATCTATCTTGAACCAGTTGATAATGTTGAGGTGTATAAAAAAAACAATGGAGTTACGAAATACGAATTCAGCAGGGTATGATGGTATAACAACTCGATAATTAAAAGATAATATAGCTGCTATACTAAAGCCATTGACCTATTTGATAAGCTGTCCTTGGAATAAGGAACCTTTCCTGATGCTCTAAAATTCTCTGTCGTAAAGCCACTACATAAAAAGAGTTCGAAAACAGTGGCGGGGAATTACAGACCGATTACTTTGGTACCGATTTCCTCCGAGATATTTGAGAAAGTAATATGTGCTAGGCTTATTATATTTTTGATAAAAATGAAGTAATAAGTAAACAACAAAACGGTTTTATTAAAAATAAATCCACTACATTGGCATGTTTTTAATTAATAACTGAAATACTCAGCTCAGTAGACAATAAACAAATTCCTATAACTGTATTTCTAGATATGACCAAAGCAATCGATATGGTATGCCATGATAAATTATTAAATAAATTAGTACAGTACGGTATAAGAGGCCCTGCCTACAATTGGTTTGAAAGTTATTTAAGGGGTCGAAAACAGTGCACAGAGATTGTAAAAATGCACCTAGAGACTAACACTCAGGTAACCTATAGGTCCCCATACTTAACTAATCACTATGGCGTACCACAAGGGACTGTGCTAGCCCCGATATTGTTTATAGCATATATAAACGAATTGGCAGAATCAACGGATCAGTTCATTGTTTTATTTGCAGATGACACTACTGTTTTAACTAAAGAAGCTACTATTGATTAGGCGATAAGCGCCACCAATGAAGCTCTAAAGGGAATACATGACTGGTTATTTGAAAATGATTTAGAAATAAATACCGATAAAACTAAATTCATGAGATACCTGACCTATAATAACAAAAGTAATAAAAAAGACACAATAGACTTGCCAATAAAATATAATAATAACATCATTGAAGAAGTAAAGGAAATAAAATTTCTAGAAATAAATATTGATAATTATTGATACTGGAAATCTCAAGTAGATCTTATTTGTAAAAAAAACACAAATTCGTTAACGCACTTCTTAAAATAAAAAAAATACTAATAAAAAAACAGTATTAATTGTATACCACAGTCATGAATGTTCAGTATTGAGGTATGGGATAATCATATGGGGAAACTCTACAGACGCCCAGAGAGCTTTTATAGCCCAGAAAAAATGCATTCGGTCAATTTATGGTCTCAAATGGACTGATTCCTGCCGACCAGTAGTCACTGAAAAACTGTTACTTACACTCCCATCCCTGTACGTCTTTGAAATGTGTAAATTCGTTAGAAATCACTTAGCACTTTTTGATAAGGTCCAGTTTAAAAGGAAAACAGTACAAAACCCTCTGGTGGTACCTCGAAGCAGATTAAAGTTATGTGACAAGAATTGCTACACTATGGCGGTTAAAAGTTATAATAAATTACCGGAAAAATTTAGAATAATGAATAACTTAGAATTTAATAGAACTTTAAACAATTGGCTTTGATACAGATGTTTTTATTCAATAGATGATTATTTAAAGTTTAAACAGACATTATTTAGGTATGCACTAACGAACACTTTAGTTTATAATTATTGACATTATTTATAAAATTGATCAATAAATTGTTGAACTGTCTACTGTGACATATAATCTAATAATTTAATTTATAATATAATGTGCCTAATTAATATTAATGAAGAAATACTGTTAATTTTATTATAATATGATGTGTATGACTAATGATGACATTGATGTAATTTCATGATATTATGCATGTACCTATTTTAAATATTTGCACAACTGATAAGTCGAATATAGTGAGACTAAAATTGTGTTACCATGTAATTTTGTAACCTATATTCTAGCAAATAAATAAATTTCATTTCGTTTCATTTCCCTACGGCTACGCTCACGTGGCTCAGTCCAGAAAAAATATAATTATAAGTAGTATTAATACAATAAATAATTTATTATTATTACAAGGTTTAAATTGTAGTAAGAAAAAGTAGTCAGGCATTAGCCATAGCTTTCTGTAAGCGAAATAAAACAGCAAGTGGTTGTGGCAAGAAGGCTTCTTGCCACAACCACAACATGCATCAGCCTGGCATCTTTTTCACCATATTTGTTTTCTGTTATAAACGTTGTGTTTATTATTGTGTGATTTATTTCTCGTCTTTACTAACTAAATTTAGGTACTACTAATATACTATTGTTAAGGGTTTAGCATAAGCATGTTCTTATATTGTATGTCGTTTAGTGACAATTAAACACTTTTGCATTCTTTCTTTTTTTCTTTTTAGGGTTCCGTACCCTAAGGGTAAGAACAGTACCCTATTACTAGGACTCCACGGTCCGTCTGTTTGTCTGTCTGTCCGTCTGTCACCAGGCTGTATCTCATGAACCGTGATAGCTAGAGAGTTGAAATGTTCACAGATGATGTATTTCTGTTGCCGCTATAACAAAAAATACTAAAAACAGAATAAAATAAATATTTAAGTGGGGCTCCCATACAACAAAAGTGTTATTTTTGTCGTTTATTGCGATAACGGTACGAAACCCTTCGTGCGCGAGTCCGACTCGCATTTGACCGGTTTTTTTACCCTTAGTTTGATCTAAAATGTGAACTGGACCAAAAATGGCCTCAATATAAACGGTGAAAATCTTAACCATCTACACTTCACGGATGATTTGATTTTGTTCTCAGAAGTCGCAAGAACTCTGGGACTAATGTTGTAGCAACTATCTGATGAAAGTGTTAAGGCCAGCCTGACAATGAACCTCACTAAAACCAAAATAATGACGAATTCCAACAAATAGATATAACAGTAAATAACTAACAAATTGAATATGTAAATGAATATATATATTTGGGCCAACTTATAGCTACAGATGACTGCAAAAACAAAAAAATTATGAGAATAAATAAAATTTGGAAACGGTTCTGGTCTCTTAGAGAAATAATGAAGGATAAAGTTATGCCAATGAAAGGGAAAAGAAGGTATACGAAGTATGCATGATGCCATGGTTACTATACGGGTGCCAGACATGGGCGTTAACATAACTACAAGAAGGTAAATTGAAAGTCTGCCAGAATGCAATCGAAAGGAGTATTTTAGGTATAAGAAGAATAGATAGAGTGAAATTACAAGATATTAAAAAGAAAACAAAATTTAAAAATGCACACACATCTTAAAGACAGCTCAAATGGCCTTGGACGGAACATAAAATGTTGAGAGAAAGTATAGAGAAATGGACTAAGTTAGTAACAGAATGGTATCCAAGAGATATCAAAAGAAATAAAGGCAGACAAACCACACGATGGGAAGATGACCTGAAGAAAATAGCTGGTCCAATGTGGACCCGTTTAACAAGAGACAGGAATACGTGGCAATCATTAGAGGAGGACTTTATCGATAAACAAGCTGTTTCACACAAACACCCAGTTGCCGATCATGCAAATGTAAGTTAGAATAGATTAATTCAATTTAGTTTTAGTAAGTAGGCATGTAATATGTAATTGTAAGAAATAAACTAATATGTAATTGTAAGAAATAAACAGCAACAAAGGCTATTTAATCAACCATACCTGGAGACATCCCTATAACATAATGATGTACTTTTGTTGTGTCTGGAAAGGTAGTTTAAAATGAAATTTTACTTTTGTATGAAATAAAAAGAGATAAGCTTATTAACTTAGGGTGACGACATTAAGGTGATGTTGAACGCCAATGTTGCACCCACTCCTATTAAGGTCGGAGACTCTGCACTCGAAGTTGTGGACGACTAGGTCTACCATGGACAAACAATCCAGTTTGGTAGGGCCAACTTCGAGAAAGAGATCACCTTTCGAATCCGACTCGGCTGGGCAGCGATCGTGTACATGATACGTAAACGTTTGCTGTAGACAATAGTCTAGATCAGTGTTTCTTAACCTGTGTTCTTAGAACCCTAGGGTTCCGTGTGTATATGTATCGGGGTTGCAGTCTAATCTTTTAACAATAATAAATAAATGCCACCAAAGTCTACAAGGGCGAGATAACAACTCAAGATCTCTGATCTGAAGATGTTTCAAGACAAGATAAAATAGAAATGATGCTTAAAATTATCATCATCTTCCTGCCCTTGTCCCATGTTACTTAGGGTCGGCGCAACACCTTTTCTTCTTCCATACCTTACTGTCCCCCGTCACACCATCACTGACTCCCTTTTTTTTCATTTCACTCCTCACACAGCCCATCCATATTTTCTTTGGCCGTTCCTAATATTTAATTGGATAGTAGATCCTTTCAACATTAACGTAATTTCAATGGTCTAAAGTTTACTGCTGTATTTTTTATCAAGAGGGTCCTTCAAATTGTGCTTAGTTTCCCAAGGGTCCGTGGAATGAAAAGGTTAGGAACCGCTGGTCTAGATAGTAACTATTTCCCGCCCTTTAGTAGGAAGCCAGATTCTCAGAAAGAAAAAAATACTTTATAACATAATATTATAATACTCAGTAAACCATTCCTAGAAATTTATCTGTAACATTATTGTCAATAGCAGATATTATACGAGGCCTTGAAGCCTCCAGAATAACGCCACGTGACTTGTCCGATCCGTTGGTTGTCTTTGAAGGCTTGTCTATTATCTGTCTTTTCACAAACCTCTTGTCATACGGTCCTGTGATCGGTAAATGTCAATGGTATATATTTCAATGATGATCGTTCGTTTAGTTGATTGGAGATCGTAATCGGCTTTGATTTAATTTATGTTACTTTTATGAAATCAATTGACGTTTGCCTGCGTATAAGACGAAAATAGAACGTAAGGACGTAAATAGGTACAATAATTCGATAAGGTATAGGATAGTTTTGATAGTACCTACCATCGATATATATGTACTTCACACTAGATATGGTGAACTGAACACTGACGCTGTTCCACTGAACTGTACTGCAATCCGTACACCTTACAATAAACTATGTTGAACCAAACGTGTAAAAGCTAAGAATTTCACGGCGCTTACGACGTTTTGATTGCGAGTAAACTAAACTCTATGAGCGATCTAGCGCTGCATGTTTTAATAGTTTGATTAGACAACATCTATAGATTAGCGCTGCAACGAACTTTAGGTCTAACTCACCAGCATTTGAACATTTTTTTTCATGAATATTGTATGTATGTCAACGGAACGTACTTAATTGAAAAAACTTTGTCCATAAGTATAAATCTTTCAATTCATGACTGAAATAGATTCAGCGGTAGTGGATGGTCAAATAGATTCAGTAATGCCTACACAATTTCTTATGCTCACTCGCTTTATAGCTAATTTCTCATGACGTAAACTACAGCATTAGTACCAACATAGAAGATAACTGGCCGTGACGGCTGAAAGCTCGAAGACGAAGCCACGTGACCATTTGTATTCGACAGTTTTCCTACTTAATGCTTTACGCTACAAAGCATAGGCACCCGTGCGAGCCGAAGCTGTGGAGGTGCTCCGATTTGGTTTTGAAACAGATTCGACCTATTTCAAACATGAAGTGTCATAAGCTACAAGAGGAACGGAATGAATAACATGTCATATCAGGTCACCGATACACGAAATGGCGGAAAACGTTCCGTTTCATGATCCTATTAATAATATTTTTTTTTTTTAATTATTATTAAAAAATACAATAAATAATTATAAAACAACAATAAATAATCATAGAACAACAATAAATAATTCAAAAACAACTATTTACACTACCTAGTGTAGAACCTTCTAAAAAGCTATCATTCTGCAGTGAGGTGTGAGACTGGGAGATGTCATTTCTCAGAAACTGTTCAGCGCTGCACTGGAGGATGTCTTTAAGATTCTGGACTGGATAAGGCTAGGCATCAACGCCAATGACGAGTACACAACTTACCTTCGGTTTGCCGACGATATAGTGGTCATGGCTGAGACCACGGAGGACCTCAGTACAATGCTCGATGACCACAGTAGAGTTTCCGAAAGAGTGGGTCTTAAAATGAACATGGACAAAACCAAGGTGATTTTGAATGCCCATGTTACAAATACTTCTATCAAGCTCGAAGGCTCTACAATCAAAGTTGTGGACGACTATGGCTACCTGGGACAAACGATCCAGTTGGGTAGGGCCAACTTCAAGAAAGAGGTCAACCGTCGAATCCGACTCGGCTGGGCAGTGTTCGGGAAGTTGCGCGGTATCTTCTCGTCCAACTTACCTCAGTGTTTCAAGATGAAAGTCTATGACCAGTGTAAGTCACCAGTTATGACGTATGGCCCTGAGACGTGGTCGCTTACAGTGGGCCTCATCAGAAAGCTTACAGTCACCCAAAGGGCAATGGAGAGGGCCATGCTTGGAGTATCCTTGTGTAGTCGAATCAGAAATGTAGAGATCCGTAAGAGAACCAGGGTAACCGACATAGCTCGAAGAATTGCCAAACTTAAGTGGCAGTGGGCAAGGCACATTGCTTGCAGAACGGGTGGCCGATGGGGCAGAAAAGTTCTGGACTGGCGACCGAGAACTGGAAGACGTTAAGTTGGAAGGTCTCCCACTAGGTGGACGTCTTTCGGCTGAATTGATGATGATGATGACTAAATTAAATGACTAACTTAATGCCTATTTTGTGCGTATATAATGAGAATATTTTTTAGGAAATTGCGTAATAAGCCAATATGTAAAACGTTTTTATTCCAAACGTTGTTTTGAGATAAGAAAAAAAAATTGCAAAGCAAACTTGTTGTTGTATACTGATGAAACGAAAAATCATGTTTTTGCCAATCCTTGCTTGTCAAGTAAATAATTTTTTGAACTGACAGGAGTCAGGACACCGGTATCAATATTTATTATATGACATGATATGCATAAGGTCGAATGTCGAGATTGAAGCAATAGAATTTATACTTCTACAATCTAGACATCCGACCTTATGTGTCTCAGGTCGAGATTTATTTTAAACGATAGATCTAATGATTTTCGATTAAATATTCGTTACATCCAATAACGTTATACGAAATAAGTTTTAGAGTATATGAATGTCACATGTAAAGATCTTATATCAACAGTTGATATATCTCACGTTTATTACATCTTGTGAATGTTATTGAAATGAAAATAAATACCAAATAAATTTATATGTTATGAAACGCACCCCTTGTCGGCACCTTCAAATCTCAAAAGCGACAGTCACGTTCCTACCTTCATCCAGCAGGTATCAAAACTTAATCACTACTTATTATGCATAACAGCACTTCCAGAACTTAACACAAACTGACATCATCAAACTCCATATTTATTTCAAGGCGAACTTTCAAGTGCAAGATCGGGCTTCCAAAACTTTAAAGCGAAATTAGCATATACGGAATAGACAGTAGTGCAAACACTTAGATGCTGAAGTTAGACGCCGGCGCTTTATACTCCAGTCACCCACCTATGTGAGAACTAAAGTGGGCCCCATAAATTCAGACGGTGTAAGTTTAAACGGCAATTCGAGAGTTAGGAAGAATGGAAGAGGTTTGGTAGGAGAGGAATGAGGTCGGATGTACAATGGATAAGGTTTTACTTTTGGATCGGCCGGCGTATGATTCGTAGCTCAAGTTGGAAAAGCAATAAACTCACTCATAGATATATCGAAGCCACGGCTACGGACTCCTACAGACTTAATTCCAAGCACCAGGAATAGCCTTACCCCTTTAGGCTGTCTGTCCACTTGGTGCGGAGCGGAGAATAGAGAAACGGAGCCAACCAATCGGATTGCATAAAGCTCCGACGCGCGAGCGGCGATTTTATGCAATGCGATTGGTTGGCTCCACTCCTCTTTTCTCCCCTCCGCGACAAGTGTACATGCAGCCAAGCCGTAAAAGGAACACAAGCGATTACGTTGAGGGTTAAACCCTGATGTGATGTTTTGATTTCTGTCTCATAACTAAATCTGTAACAACTGTTAATGATAATTCCTCTGAACGTTTATTGTAGCAATCAGTGGGATTCCATTTTCAGCGACAGATGCTCACTGACTTACCAATAACGTTTTTGCTGACAGATAAAGAATATACTAGCCCACTAATATTATAAATATGTGATAAATTGTGGGTGTGGATGGGTGGATATTTGTTGCTCTATCACGCAAAAACTGAATTGAATTTTGGCATACGTTTATGAACTGGATTAAAACGGTATTTTACACTTTATTTTAGATCTTTTTATCCAAGTAGTACGTTTCTTTAAAATAATTAAATGCGGGCGAAGCCGAGGGCGGCAGCTAGTAAAACATAAATTTTCTAACAGTACCGAAATATTGTAGATTCAGACCTTACAACTATCCAAAGTATAGCTTCTCACTTTTCGCACCTCAAAAGCTACGATTTAGGAATTTCAAAAATGTCATACACAGCTATGACACATCCAGTAACCCGACATCAGCCCCGTAACTTTTCCCCGAAGGCGTATATTTCTCTATACACGGGTGTCTGTGTCTAATAAAGTGGTCACAGTCGAAGCAAGATTAACAGCGTCTCTTTATTATTGTTTGTGTACGGGTACGAGCATAATGGAGCCTTGGAAAAATATGGCGGATTGGGAATCGCAGCGTATTCGTATTATTATGATGTATGAGTGTTTTGTGGTCTTATAATGTCGGAATGGTTTTGGACTATGTGCTGGGAATTCAATTTTGTTTTGAGTAAGTTATGGGTTATTTAATGGTGATACAATAGTGTTGGTGGGAACACCATACTGGCCAATTGTATCGGTGAAAGTAACAAAATATTGTTATTCTTTTTGCTCTGCGAATTGTTATTTTATTACAAGCTTTTATTTAACTTGCAATGTATATAATATGTATGTAAGTTTGTACGGGTAAAATTGTGCAACTGAATTTTGAAGCATTTATCCTCCACCGATTAAGATGAAATTTTGCATACTCGTTTAGTTTGGATGACAATAGCTAAGTGACGTCATTCTAAATCCAATATGGCAGACGGCCCAAGATGATGTACTGGTTATTTTTTGTGCACTGCCATGATATGGGTATCAAATAAAAGGGTTTGATGAAAAAATACAAAAAAGTTTGTAAAAAAAAAAATATATATTCTAGGTTGTACAATTTTTTTTTGTGGCAGCTTCTTAAACATAAGCTTTATTAAAAACCGTTGAACATAATTATCGCTTTGAGATAATCAAGTAAGATAAGAATTCGTTTATTAACAAACTGGTACTCAGGAAATTCAATTTTTCTTTTCCAAAACCAATCAACGTGGACACCAATCGAAAAGATTATATCCCTTTTTTCAATTTAACAAAAATAATTTATTCGCCACACCACCAGTACCATTGTAAAACAAATTTGAACCATCACAAAACAGGGTTCTATTTCCTGGATGTTATCTCACCATCGGGGGCTATTATCAGATGCCTTTCCAAATTATATTCGTGAATAGGGACAAAGAGACACGTTCAAATTTGTTATTAGGTGTTTGTAAAGTAGTGGCCATGTTTGTGTTCGGTCGGAGGACTGATATTTGAATTGTTGAAGAAAATGGTTAGGTGTTGAAGTTGGGTGATACATTGAGTTGTATAGTAAGAACAGGGCGTGAAAGTGTCGCGAATGATGAACGCGTATAAGCAAACGATCGGACAACCATATATTTTCTATTTAAATCTTTGGATAAGTATCCAGAATGTAAGAGCAATAAGTAATACTTGAGGTAACTAAAGAAAGAAAAAATATTGATTTGTGTCCCGCACAGGAGACACGAGATAAGCAAAACACAAACAGAAACAATAATAAAAAAACTAGGTGAACAAAAATATACAAAACATTATTGTAAATTCTTGTCTTTAACAAAACTCAGCATCTCCTTGATCGTGAAGTCGAGTGCTTTGGCTTCTAATATAACTCCTCGAAAGATATACAAATCTTTCATTGGAATTGAATCCTAAAACTTTATTTTTCCTCCAGAAAGGTAAAACAAGCACTCGGCGTGTACTCTTACTCGGTGACCACTCGTGCTGCGTGACTCGCCACTCTGTGCGTATAAGCAATGCCATACCTGATTAAAACAAAAGCAGACCTACCGCTATTATAAGGCCCTATGAGCACACCTTAACATCCCACCACTTGGGAGAAAATTTGTATAAATTAAATGAAAACCGTACAAATGAAAGAATTTATCATTTTGTACGTGTCCCGACTTATATTGAGTATCGCTTTTCTTTATTTAATTTGTGCCTGTCTGTCCTGGGAATTTCATTTTCTTTACACATACGTGACAAGTTATTGGTTTCATGTGACGCTTCGGTGTATTTAAATTGGAACCGTGACAAGAGTTTTCTGAAAGCGATATGTTATAGACGAGAGTAATATTCGTCTCGTTTTGTCGCTGGTCTTAATATTCCGTAAGGGAAAATATTTGGCGTACCAGCTGATTATTACCCGGCATTTTTTCTGTAGGTTCACTCAATATACAAGATATATGGGAAAAGTCAGTGTCATGTTTTGGCAATACAAAAACTGTTTGGTTATTGGCGGAACATTATATGAAATTACTTCCTCACGTGAGAAAGAAGTGGTTGAGGTATTTATCAATTTGGCAATAACTTTGATTGCAGCATTTGAGCAGAATATTTTATCATTCGTTTAGAGTTCTAGGTCCGTATTAAAGAACTCAAGTGAACTGATTTTTGATTAGTTTTAAGTAATTGCTGACTCAAGTAATTTTTTCGTTAGTTTTTATTTCGGCGCTGACTTATGGCGTGGGCGCTTGGATTTGGGCGCACGTTTGGCGCAGTGGTTGAGCGATTGACTGCTGCGCTGCGTGCCGCGGGTTCGATTCCCCCACGGAACAAATATTTGTATGACCTACATATAGTTGTTCCGGCTTTGGGTGTTGTGTATGTGAGTTTATATGTTTGTAAACGCACGCTGTTTTTTTAAAACAAAACTATACAGGAAGAAATTCCTAGTGTGGGGCAACGTTTTTTTTTTGCAAATAAGAAAAAAAAAAAAGAAAGTAAGATCCAGTAAATACCGATGCGGCAAAATACACGGAACTCCGTTTTACAGATCTTCTTTATCGTATACTTTTTTATTCGGCGCTGACTTATATAGTTGTGTGAGAGACTTCACACACATGACACTATTACAGATCCAGTAACAACCGATCCGAAAAAATACACAGCAGTCCGTTTTACATGTTCCCTTTATCGTATATTTTTTTATTCGGCAATGGCGTAAGTAGTTGTATGAGCGAGTTCACACACACAACAATATTAAAATACTGATCCATTTTGTTTTGCAAGATGGCGGTACACTGACTAAATGAGGTGTGAACATTATCCCCAGTAGCGACGGATAAGTTAAAACGGTGCTGTAAATGCGGTGTGAACATCACCACCAGTAGCGTCGGATCCGTTAAGAACGATCCTGGAAATACGGATGTTCCGTTTGAACGTACCCTTACGGGTCTATTCCCAACGTATGCTACGCAAATAAGTCATGTTATCACCTTCTCCATACTCCGTTAAAGGGCTTAGCAAGGTTTTACCTTCACATGGATTACATCGTATCTAGGTACTAGATTTAGCTGTTTGTTTATGCCAGTTCTGTAGGACCTAAAAAAACATAGTGTTAAGGAAAACAAGAAGACTTACCAAAACATCTCTACAGCAACAGTACAAGAAATAAATAATTTACGTATTTATTAATATTACAGTAGTTAATACATGACTTTGATTTTATAATAGTTATGTATATTTTATATTTTTTTATATCCTTCCTTACATAGTATAAAACAAAGTCGCTTCCCGCTGTCTGTCCCTATGTATGCTTAGATCTTTAAAAATACGCAACGAATTTTGATGCGGTTTGTAATAGGTAGAGTGATTCAAGAGGAAGGTTTATATGTAAAATGAACGCGGGCGAAGCCGCTGGCAGAAGCTAGTATATAATCATTTTTAGGCACTTATAGTAATTTTATATAATTATTATGTTTGAATTAGTTTAGTTTTACTACCTTTCCTTGTACTGATACATACTGTGTCTCTGTTTCTTATCTAATTCTCCTGTCGTAGGTCTGCTGGAAGAAGTTTGTTTGAAATAAGCAGCACTTGTGTGCTATTCTATCTTTATATGTAATTTATCTTAGAAGTGTTTGTGTGTACATAAATAAATAAGAAACACAATTAAATTGAAAAGGAAAATACTCCCCACCGACCTTTTCCTCTTCGTCTTTTAAAACAGAAAATATTAAAACAATGTCGCGGACGATGGGTTCCTTATTAATTTACTTTAATTAAAACTGACTTTTGCTAAAATAACTTGATTACGGCGTCGAGGAACGTTACAAAAAAACGTTATTACAAAACACTTTGGCACAAAAGGAATTTCTCTTTCTTTCGATTATGCCGAGTTTCTGTAAAATGTTTTTTGTGTTAAATTGCTTGAAATAGTGGATTGTTTTTAGCTGTTGTCTTTTCTCCTAGACATTATGAAGACGGTTGTTTTAATTACTCGGATAATTGTGAAATGTTTTAATATTCCGTTTTACAAAGTTTTTGTGATTATAATTTACAAATGACTATTTTCACTTGACTCAATTTTGGCCCATACATTGAGGCACAGGCTCAGCTGGCTGCCAAAAAGCTGGAGATCCTTGCAAAGATGAGAAGATACGTCACGCCAGAACAGCTGCTCAGCTTGTTTCAAGCGCAAGTTCGATCATGCATGGTGTACTGATCTCATCTCTGGGAAGGATCTTCCAAATACCAGTTGGGTGCACTAGAGTCGATCGAAAAGCGGGATAAGTGGCTCATCGGTAATGAGGCACTGGTTAACTCTAAGCTCCAGAGCCTTGTACATCTTCGCCGAGTTGCCAGCTTGTCGGCTTTTGTAGGTTACATTTCGTGGAGTGTGCATTGGAATTGCATGATCGAATTCCGCCCAACCCGTTTCATCATCGGACTACCAGAAATACGGCGATGCGCCATGGGTACATTGTGGACATCCCACCCATACGCACTAAACGTTTTGAGAATACTTTTATTATGTGTACAGCTAAGGAGTGGAACTCCCTGCCGGAGTCTGTGATTACCGATAGCTACAATCTAGGGGTATTTAAGTCAAGAGTGAATAGGTTACTTCTAGGCAAGCGTGCTTCACCGTCGACCACATCATCGCTTACCATCAGGTGAGATCACGGAACAGAAAAAACGCCTGGGTGAGAGGTTAAGCGCGAGCCTATTTTAAATAAAAATAATCGGCATAGATTATTTCTAAAGTATATATAAATTAGGCTTGTTAAACATAATATCACGCTTGTATACTCCAAAAGGCAGAGATAGAATTTCGCTTTTATATTTAAGTGCCCAATAGTGGGCGAGCTTACTGCCATCACCAGGTTTTTTTTTTTTACTATTGATAGGCTCGCGCTTGACCACCATCTCACCTGATGGTAAGCGACGATGTGGTCGACGGTGTAACACGCTTGCCTAGAAGAAACCTATTCACTCTTGTCTTAAAAACCCCGAGGTTGTAGCTATCGGGAAACACAGACTCCGGCAGGGAATTCCACTCATTAGCTGTACGCATAATGAAAGTGTCCCCAAAACGGTTTTGTGCGTATGGGTGGTATATCCACCATGTACCGATGACGCATCGCCGTGCGTCTGGTTGTCCGATGATGGAACGGGCTGGGCGGAATTAAATAATGCAATTCCATCGCACACTCCCCGAAATGTAACCGATATAAAACCGACAAGCTGGCAACTCGGCGACGATGTTCAAGGCTCTGGAGCTTTGAATCAACCAGTGCCTTATTGCCAATGAGCCTCTTGGCCCGTTTTTCGAACGACTCTAGTGCATCAAGCTGGTACTTGGCAGATCCGTCCCAGAGACGAGAACAGTATTCCATGCAAGATCGAACCTGCGCTTGATACAACTTAAGCAGCTGTTCTGGCGTGAAGTACCGTCTCACCTTCGCAAGGATCCCCAACTTTTTGGCAGCCAGTTGATTTGCTTGAGGTACAAATTCTGCTGCTATTGAGAAATTCCGGACGGAAATTCCCAACAAAACTTTGCCGAGCCGGGAATCGAACCCAAGACCTCATGCTCAGCAGTAGCGCGTACGACCACTAGACTAACGAGGCAGTAGATATGACAGATAAAATTTAAAAAAAAAAACCGCGCAAGTGCCAGTCGGACTCTCGCACGAAGGGATCCGTACCATTATCGCAAAAAACGGCAAAAAAAAACACGTTTCTTGTATGAGAGCCCCTTTTTTTTTTATTTATTTTTTTTCTACGTGGCGTCTTACAGTTCGGTCAAAGTGACCGTCCACTGCTTAACCGGGCTAGCCTGTGGAGACTAAGCTATATAGCCTCCAGCCAGGCACAAATTACTAAACCTAAGCGACTGCGCTAAGGGCTACCCCAGGTGGGGTCGGACCTCGGCTCAGGCCGTCGCTGGGGGGACAACACTATGGCTGGATCTTATTAAAAGTGATTCTACCATTCGTTCGGCAAAGCCTACGTGGAGAAGAACGAATAAGAAACTCCAATTATCTAACTATAATTTAACTAAGGCACAGTTCGCGGGCTGGCTTGCGTATCCTGTCGGGGACGTCGCGGCGGGCCTCGGCGGCGAGGGCGGAACGAAGGCGGTCTGTGTCTGCGAATTGTGCTGGTCTTTTTATTGCTCTCTTGGAGCAGAGTAGTGGCGTCATCGGGGATAGAGAGGATAAGCCTTGGTCGGAGAACTTTGGAGATTTTGGAGGGTTCATAGCGGGAGACCGCTTGAATTAGAGGGTTGCTATGGTCGACAGCAGAGTCAAAGAAACGCTTGGAAATGCGTTTAATGAATTGTTCAACTTCCGTACATCGTCCGGGAGTTTCCCTTGCTGGATGTCCTGCACTGGAACCTCCCTTGAACATTCGTTCAGGACGGTCTGTACGTGAGTTGTAATCGAGTCGATCGCCGCTGTCGTGTCAGCGACCGAGTTTATATGACTGGGGATTGAGTCTAAGTGGGGTGAAATTGTGGATTTCAGTTTAGCACTTACTTTCCTCCAATCAGTGACAATTTTGGTGGGGGGCGGCTGTCCTGGATCTGGGAGGCCTGAACGACTACCTAGGTGCATGATCACAGGACGGTGATCAGAAGATAATTCATTTAGCACTTCTATAGAACGAAACTGAAGGTTAATGTTCTTTAATAGCGCTATATCAAGGACGTCCGGGTTACTAGTGACGTTACCTGGGAAATGAGTGAAGCTCGGGGGGCCGATGACGTCGTAATGAAGGGTATTGCTTAGGTTCTGTACCAGCTTTCCTCTACAGTTAGCAACGGTACTGTTCCAGTCTGTATGTTTGGCATTGAGATCACCCGCTAGGATAATGGAGTGACTCGAATTGAAGAGGGAGGTAAGATCTTTTTTGAGACCCTCTGGGTTATCCACCGATGACGCCGAGGGAGGAGGGCAATATACGGGCGGATATGATGGTGATCGTTTGATGACCAGTCATTCCAAGCCGACAGGCTGAGTACTCAAGGAACGAAGGGGGATCGAGTGGGGTGATAGCACTACAGTGGAGCTCATTTTTGTAATAAATGAGAGTGCCACCGCCGTGACAGCGGGTCCTATCGTTGCGAACTATACGATAGTTGGCAATTTTGGGATCGCGTTGTTGGGGTTTCAGGAATGTCTCCTGTATGAGGAAGACGTCCAGCTGATGATCGCGAAGGAACGCGGCTATCACATCACGCTGGTTGTTAATGCGTGATGTGATACATAAATCTCGGTTTGAGGCAATTACTCCTTAATTGCGAATCCATTGTCCATTGACAAATACAAGGCTATCTAGTTCCTTGGTAATAGAAGGATACCTCGAGAAGGCCTCGAGGCATGAAAAGGGGTTTTTGGGGTCGGCTAAACTTGTTAGTTCAGCGTGAAGGGAGCGGGCCTCTGGAGTCATCCAGATCGTGTATGCGTTGAAAATGGTTTCAGCGACACACCGATAGGAGCTCTGGCCGGGTTGGACTACAGGGGGGGGGTGAGCGCGCGCTAACGACAGTGGTAGGAGCCACCTTGTTGGTTTGCGTTGGGGCCACTGTGGCCGGGGTTGTAATAGGCACTGGGATCCTAAGATCCATCAGCGCTGGAATGGGCTGAGTATTTGACTGGGGCGCCACACTTTGGTGGTTCAGCTTACCCCATGGAAAATCCCTCTGAGGGGCTAGACGAGGGGGGGCATGGGCTGGGGGAGCAATGCGTGCTTGGCGCGCGTCATTGCGTTTGGCCACTATGGGCGCGAGTTTTGGGGCTTTGGGGCAGCCACGGTAACTGGCGGGGTGACCTACCTGGTCACAGAGCACACAGCTGGGAGGCTCCGTGCACTCTGAGCGGTCCTTGGGACGGGGACAATCTTTCGTGCCATGATCACCCAAGCATTTAACGCATCTGGGGGTGGCGAAGCAGTTTGTTTGGGAGTGCCCATATAGTTGGCAGTTGTGACACTGACCAACAATAGTGGGGCGATACGGTCTCTCTATTGAGATACCGGTGAGAGAGCAAATGGATTTAATCCCGAAGATGGGATTGTGGGATTCGGTAGGGCTACACTCCACCACTACCATGTCATATTGCTGTCCACCTCTCGCTTTATGCAAGCGGTGCACAGCAATGACGGGAACTTTTTGGGCTAGGAGGTCCAAGCGGACGTCTTCCGTCGAGATCTCCTTTGGGATCCTTCGGATGACTACCCGGCTGGACTTCTCCTCAGGGAGGGAGTAAGTGTGGAAGGAATACATCCGCACTTTGAGTAATCGGGTTAAATCCCGGAAATCCTTTGAAGAGGGGACTAGAATTTTAATGCCCTGCTGACAGGCACGGGCACTATTAAATTGGATTTTATTATCCCTACAGAGGTTGGACACATCGGTCCACTTCGACTTATCCTGTAGGAATATCGGCGGCGGGGGCTTGGTCTTATTGACCGTAGTGACTGTGGGGCTGGGGGGGCGGCTAGACCGCTGGGAAGCGGTAGTGGGGGCGGGCTGGGTGCCTGTCGGCTTGGGAGAGGGACAGGGGGAGGCGATTGGTGAAGCAAACGGAGTTGCTACAAAGGTCTTTTTGGCCTTGGAGGCCTGGGCTGAGGCTTTGTTTTTCTTCCTCTTTCCTCCCACGACTTGAAAATCGTGAGAGTCGTCTTCCTCTGAGGAGGTGACGGGAGGAGAAGAGGCCCGTGATTCACCGTTATCATGGTGATTCTCGGGGAAAGGAGTTTGCTCCATAGGGGAGTCTGGGCGGGAGATAGGCTCAGTGGTCTGAGAGGGTGTTGGGGCTCTAGTCTCTTGGCTAGTCTGGGGGACAGGGGATGGTGACCTTGGTGAGTCATCGTCAGGGAATGGCTTATGGGCCATGGGGCCAGGGCACTGGATTGGGCCCGAATTGAGGTTGGGGGCGGTGGCAGCTTTGAAGGCTGCACCGTAACGCTTTTTAAGCTTGGGGTCGGTCAATAAAATCTCCTGGAGGAGGTCGACTACTGCCGCGAACGACATTGTCGGTGAAAAATAATATATTTCCGGTAGGCCGGAAGGGAAATCTTCCCCGGGTGGATGGGCCCGGGGATGTGTGCAATCCTACCCTCCCAGTCGGGTGAGACTGGGAGGTGAGTACCTCGGTGAGCCCTAAGCTTGTACTCCTGTCACCAATCTTATTGGGTGACAGGGGCCCTAAGGTACCGGTAAACCCACTGAAGGTGGGCCACCCACCACTTGTGTTCCAGAAGTCTGGCACGCCGGGGTAGAGACACCCGACCGTGCCAGGTGAATGCTGTGGTGCAGAGACAGGGGTTGACTAGGCTATCTACCAAGGCCAACTACCCTGCTCCCGACTCCTACTGACTGCCGTGTCCAGACGGGACTTGGCGAGTGGGCGGGTCACCACTCCACTTGGCTTCGTTAACACCGTTAGGTATCCACCAAGGACCACTAAGTCGTGGATTTTACCCGGAAGGGGCCAAAAATAGATGTCCCTACTAGTAACCGAAGTTACTAGTAGCGACACCCGTGGGCGGCGCGCGGAGACGCGGCGACCGCAGTGACGTCACGCAGAGCGCGACGAGCAGGAGAGAGGGGCGCGGCGGGGCGCGCGGTGGGGGCAGCGAGAGCGGCGAGCGGCAGCGAGACGTCTGCTCGGCGGCGATGGCAGGCGAAGAGTGATGAGAGCCCCACTTAAATATTTATTTTATTCTGTTTTTAGTATTTTTTGTTATAGCGGCAACAGAAATACATCATCTGTGAATATTTCAATTATCTAGCTATCACGGTTCACGAGATACAGCCTGGTGACAGACAGACAGACAGACAGTGGAGTCTTAGTAATCCCGCTTTTACCGTTTGGGTACGGACCTCTGAAAACAACAAGAGTATATCTACTTATTTCTGTTGCCAACGAGATTTTCTTCGAGGGCTTTACGGCCTTTGAGTTTTATCTCCAAGGATGATCAAATATTTAGGGCATCAACATTTCAAACATTTTCATCGATGAATTGCTATAAAAATAGCCTCCAGTTTAAATGTATTTTTAATAAAACACGAACCACTTATGCGTAATTGCTTCAAATGGTTTGTAGAGTTTAACTACAAAAATACAACCGAATTGAGAATCCTCCTCCATTTTCGAATTCGGTTAAAAAAATAACACATTAAGTCTCTCTTCATCTATGGATTCCCTCCAATATTATCATAGACTCAACTTTTTTAGCAGACATACTAACCTGACCCTTTCGCCCACATAATTCCGTCCTTCAGAATCCTCCTATTACTCGAGATCTAAGGGCGGTATCACACATTGGCTATAACGTTCTGAAAATAAGGTCCGATCTACATACCCGCTAGGTGGGACACCGACATGTTTTACATGAAAAAGGAACGGTCCTATATGGGAAAAAGCAATATCGTGTTAGTGCCTGTGTTTCGTTTTTGGTCCAAGTTTTGGGTTGTAAGCGAAAATGTTGGAGGTAACATAACATCATCATAGCATCGCGCTACAAACTCAATAACACTGCAGACCCGGGAATCGAATCCAGGACGACCCGTGAATCGAATCGAAAATGTTGGACCTAAAAACAAAACAAAAAGAAAATTTTCTTAAGGAATATATTTTTTCAAATTCAAGTTGCAATATCACAACAGTATCAGTGACCACAGATATAATTCTAACTAGATGCCACGATTTTATGTACTTCGCGTGTCAAAAAATAGAGTAGAATTACGATCAATGATCATAATTTGAGCTTTTCATTTAGCATTATCGGTACCGGAAATCCACTGAAATTTGGAAAAATGCCTTTTCATGGCATATTGAGCTGAAAAGACTGTAAAGAAAAAGTTGGCCGAAGCATTAAAAATGTTTTCTTACATTGATAAGTAAATTTGTTTTAAGGTTCCGTAACCAAAGCGTAAAAATGGGACCCTATTACTAAGACTCCGCTCTCCTTCTGTCTGTCGGTCTGTCTGTCTGTCTGTCTATCTGTCTGTCAGTCTATCAACAGGCTGTATCTCATGAACCATGATAGCTAGGCAGTTAAAATTTTCACAGATGATGTATTTCTGATGCCGCTATAACAACAAATACTAAAAATAGAATAAAACAAATATTATAAGTGGGGCTCCCATACAACAAACGTGATTTGTTTGCCGTTTTTTGCGATAATGGTACGTAATCCTTCGTGCGTGAGTCCGACTCGCACTTGGCCGGTTTTAAATTGTGTGTGAAAAAGTGGCACACTTTGGTTTTCATACAGATGGAGGGACTTGCGTTTTCTAGTTAGGTTTATGTCTTTGTCAGTGACAATCAATGTCAAAAAGTTGTTGACGTAGTTATGTCAAAAGGGGCGTTTTTGGCAGTTTGCGAGTGAGATGCGAATGCAAAAGTTCCTTAAAAATACGGCAGTTTCCACTCTGTTATCCGAAAAATAATAGCAGAAAAGTCTTGCATAAATAATAAGATCTCAAAATAGCTTTTGGTCATTAAATAAAAATGTTAAAATTTTACAGGTTTAATGTATAAGTTAGATAAAATGTTGACTTTAGTCTAAGCTGTAATTGTTATAAATATGTAAGAAAATTATTGGTTGGTTATAGCTCGCAGTGTGGATTCGTGACTTTTACGAGTATTTAGGCTCCGCAGTTTCTGTCTTTTTATTCTTAATTCTTTATTGTACACCAAAACAATAGAATTTGATAATAAAGTACATATACAAAGGCAAGCTTAACTCAATGTTGAGTTCTCTTACAGCAAACCCTAGAGAGTGACAGAGAATGATGACAAAAGCGGTTAGGATCCAGTGTACAATTTAAAAAAAACATACTTATAATCATAAAAATAAATCATAAATATATACATACGTACATAAATACAAATATATACTCAAATTGCGTTCAAAGGAAATGCTCTTTAATTTTCCTCTTGAAGACGTCGGGAGAAAAGGAATTGTGGATTTTTTTAACATGGAAACTTGCGACGGTAAATTGAATGAACAAGCAAAACTAATTCCGATGAACTCCAAGCGTAGCACTTGAATGAATTGCTACGAAAGCAGTAGCTGCTAGCGCCGTAGCAAATGGGTAGTACGTTTTACAAAAACTTATTTGTAACGAAGAACGTTTGCTCATCAATCTGTCTCATTCACTAAAAAATCCTTGATGACGATAAAATAATAATTATGATCATCCTATTGAATCATGAATCACGTCTGTTTTCTGGGAAGCGTAAGACAGCGTACTGATAAAAGGTATACTCACATTTCGCTAACCATCAAATTATGGTACCAATTGGTTAGTTATTATTGATCACTTACTTCGTATTTGTAACCCGCGTTTCTTTGAAACTTGTACCAATCCCAATCTGCACTTGTGATAAAACGACACTATTTTCAGTAGGGTCATTGTGAAAGTTTACCAACAATGCGCGCGAGAACTAGCGTACCCGTTTGTTGACACTGCTAATAGGGAACCAAATATTTTGAATAATATCTGCCTTTTTCATTTTAAATATATATATCTTTTTTTATTTTATGTTTAGTTTTGACCTGAAACTATGTATTGTTAAAAGTATTTTATATTGACATTTTTTTAAATTATTTAGTCTCATACAAGGTTAGATTTCAATAAGATTAGGGTTCATCCTTTCGATGAACTCTGTAACAAGGAAAAATAAGAAAAAATCAATTAAGTCTGTATGGTAGGTCGGTGTACTATAATACCCAGTAACTAGTGTGGCGGTTGGTGTTAAAAAAAGGAAAAAAAAACACTTAACGCCGCATTAATAAGGTTAATTTTGTTTTGAAATAAAATTACACCGAAAATATATAAAAGAATACGAAAAGGTAAAACACTTGAATTAATTAAATACAGAAAAACCCGCGTTATCGATATCAAATTAGTTATTTTAAATATTTAGTAATAAAAAAAGTTAGGAATGAAATTTGGACTAGATTTCAAAGTATTATGCTGAACACACGCATCTATCCTCAACGCAGTTGCAACAGGTTAGAAAAAATAATTGCATATCCACCACAATTTCTCTTGTAATTTCGTTTTTGATCAGACATTTTCACTTATTTTATTTTCTTGTCAGTCGAAATTTTAAAATTAGAATAAAAAGTACTGGCCAGTTTGTTAACTCAAAAATAAAGGCGTTATGGCAATTACGTCTTGTAGCCTTTTAGGCGCGACTGTTCCAATGTTCAAAAATATGTCCAATTCGCGGTTGGTCCAATTCGCAGTTGGTCCAATTCGCAATTGCGTTTCGCTACACTATGTAGATTGTGAAGGTCAGATAGGAAGGCAGGATACCTATTCTCTATGCACCAACAAATCTAGACATCGGCCTACTAAGGCCAAATTTGTAATGAAATACCTCAACGATCCCTACCCAATTAGAGCTTGCTACTAAAAAAAAGGCCAACAAAAAAACAAAAGAATAAAAACATTGCGTGCATCACTAAGGGCTTCATAAGAATTACTTACCTCAGCTTTTAGGTTAGGGGCCCACTGGGATGACCCTAGTTAAGTTCTCGTTAGCCACTAATGAGTCCAATAGATCTTGATTAGCCCGGCCTTTAGTAATTTTGGTTTGGCTTAGTAACGGCGGCTTAGTTTGTTGATATAATTTAGTTTAGGCCCCACTAAAATATGTATATTTTAGGGGTGCTTTAATTGAGCTTTAAGTGACACTAACACTGTTTCTAGGTTTCGGTTTAAATTGGTTATTGGAAATTTGTTTTGGTAGGTTTTAGGTCATAGAGTTTATCACCTCTATTATATTATAATTATAATTTAGTACAATCGTTATGAAATATACGTCCTAATAAGTGATATTATAAATGTGAAAGTTTTCTTTTATAATACTTTGCCCCACACTAGGAATGTATATTTCCTGTATCGTGGGTGCGTTTACAAACATATACACTTACATACATAAACACCCAGAGCCGGAACACCTATCTGTAGGTCATACAAAAATTTGATCCGTGCGGGTATCGAACCCGCGACACGCAGCGCAGCTGTCAATCGCTCAACCACTGCGCCAACCGTATGCCTGTATGTTTGGATATGATGTACCTGAACAGCTAAAAGGATCCCATGTCCTGGATCAGGCTACAGAATATTTTTCTCTTAGGATCATATCCGACTTCCATAAGGGCGAAGCCGCTGGCAGAATGCTATTATTTAATTATATGTGAAGGTGAAATAAAAATCTAAATGAAACTGTATTCAATCATGTAAATCTGTCTATCTATATATATAAAAGAGAAAGTATGTATGTATGTTCCTTATAGACTCCGAAATAGCTGGACCGATTTCAAAAATTCTTTCACAGTTGGGAAGCTACACTATCCTCGGGTGATATAGGCTACTTTTTATCCCTGTATTCCCACGGGAACGGGAGCTACGCGGGTGATACCGCGAGACATCCGCTAATATAACAATAAAACAAACAATAAAAATCAAAGAACCAAATTTGTGTCGAAAGCATTTAAATATTACAGTTTGTAACAATAAATCGAAGTGGGAGTACTTGTGTCTTTATGAGGTCGAAATAAATAATATTTCCTACAATTGTCGATGTCAGTCGAATGAGAATTCCTTCGGGTGTAGTTAAAGAATAAGGCTCCCTGTAATGTGGCGACTACATATATTTTTTTATGTTGTGGCTCATAATCTTCGTGTAACGCTGTAAATACAGCATGATTTTTAATAGGAGGAGACGAAAGTACTAATGAATATAAACAGTTTTTGCTTTAGTCTGATTTATAATCTAATTGTTTCCGGAATAATTCTTGTATATGTACCTAGTGAGCGCTTAATAGTTCTTACATCTTATGAAGAGAAATATAATTCATTGTATTTAATTATTCTGAAATTGATGAAGTTAGTTTCAAGCATAACATAAAATTATTAATTTATGATGTCTTACTTACTCGTATGATAATGTTAACCATTTCTACTCAAGGTTTCACTTAGTCAAATCAAAGAGGATTTACTTCCGTGAATTTTGCTAGCAAATTAATACCTTTTAACGACTAAATTTATAAGGAAAATTCTGAAATGAATAGGTATATTTTACAAAATAATTGCTTACTTGGTGTCAACGGTTACCTAAAAGGTATTATTTATTTATTTATCTACTTCGGTTTCGTTATATTCGAATTATAAAATTGACAGTGGTTTCATTATTATACCCATAACGACATCGGGTTGCATTATGTGAATCGTCATAAATTCTAAAACACAAGCAAAGACATTCTGAACATTCAGCCAGGTACCTATAAAATTACTTCGAAATCGAGACAATGAAAATGATGTTTTTTAAAAATGGAACAAGTTTGAAACAAAAGTATCGTATACTATCTGGCTATTGCGGCTACAAGATCTTTGCCTTATAAGAGGCTAAATAAAAAAATAAAAAATAAAGTGGACGCGGGCAAAAATTTCTGAGTGTAATTGTATTCCAAATTTTATTAAAAATATCTTCAACATCAAGTGATATTGAAAATACTCCACCAGATATAACAAATAGAACAGTTGCGGCTACAAATAATTTACTACCAGAAAAATCAAGACATTTATATGAGAAATGAAATACTTAAACACACTTCCTGAAATACTTATTTGTCTATATCTGTGTTTTATTCCTTCCTTCGTAGATAAAATCTTGTATGCAACTGTACGTTATTGGTCTTTTAATAACTCGTGCCCACCTATTTCAAAAAAAATGGCACTCGTATTATTATATATTAAAAGACCGCCCATAACGTAACAGTTGCATAAATAGCTATTTACTCACATCATGTTATACATTTCAGTGCAATCCTGGCTTTTGTACTAGGAAGTTCTGTATCCCAAGAGCCAACATGAAAATCAATTTTACCGACTTCATAAAAAAGAAGGAGGTATCAATTCGACACGTATGTATGTATGTAATATTGTTGGAACTGCACATTATTCACGTATAATATTCTATGTAGGCTTCTAAACACGTGTGCCAAATTTCATAAGTTTATGTTTGTATATATGTTTGTCCTCGCATTTCTCCGAAACTACTTATCGGTTCGTGATCATTATTTTTGTGTTGGATTGAGTATCTCTCAACTTAGGGAATAATGCAAAATTTCATCAAAATCAGTCCAACAGTTTTCAAGATATGGATCATACAACCGTACTCCTTAGCGACAAACAGCACGAATGTGTAAATTGAGTTATAATGGGTATTTTGTCAATCTTTTATATACCGTACTATAGAAATTGCTAATTTTTTGTGATGGTGAACTAAAACTAAAAAGAGAGAAGTTAACACATTTTCACAAGAAAATAAACCAACTTCAAAAGAAAAACATTAAAAAATTAAAATAACTTTCGTTTCGGAAGTCGGTGTCGACTTTTTTATCATTTTTCCCGCGGTGACTAAAGTAGGTGCGAGGACAATGAAGAAAGCGATTAGGACTTACCACAGAACAGAGAAGACAGCGTTTTTTTCTGTTCTGTGGGACTTACAGTCCAACTCGAGTTGTTGGAGAGGGCAATTCGGCCTAGACGTATTTCCTCAGGGTAAAACAGTAGACGATCGCTCGGTAGTGCGGCGGTCTAATAAATAATTAAGACCTCTTAATTTTTGAGAATATTATTTTACAGAAAAACTTCAAGAAGTATGCATGCTATACCAGTTAAGACAACTACAATGGAAGGAATATTTATACAACATAAAATTAAAATATCATTCAATTAAACTTTTTACATACGTCAAAAATACCACCATTTGTGTAACAAGCCTAACTTCTAAAAGAGAGTGAATTATGGAAATGACAGGACATTATCTTTCTGCTCTATAGTGACGTCACTACATTAGATTAGGAATTACTATGAGACGTAACATTCGTTACGGAGTGTGCTTGTCAGGCGACACCGAGATAGCTTTGAAAGCTTTGCTTTGTTTTCGCGAAAGGATAGAAAAGGGACACGGTTTGGCAATTGGGACGAATGTATGTATGTTCATACTATGTGATACAGTTGGGTTGATGAAAGAGGTACGGGCTATATACGAAAGAGGTACGGGCGTATATAGTTTTGTTATCTTACTTATATTATATCTTACTTCTTACTAATATTATAAAAGTGAAAGTTTGTATGAGTGTGTGTGGATGTATGTTTGTTACTCAATCACGCCAGAATGGATGAACGGATCTGGATGAAATATGGCCTAGAGATAGACTATATTCTGGAATAGCACATAGGTATTTTATCCCGCTATAATGTTTTCCCTTGGGAAGATGAAACACTTTTCACGCGGGCGAAACCACTGGCAAAAGCTAGTAAACGACATTTACACTAAAGTGGAACAGAGCAGGCCACATCCATCTGTCATATTTCAAAAAAACAACAGGCAAAAAAGGCACTTGGTGGACGAAAATCGAAAATGCGGCAGGCCCGCAAAGTAATGGCTTAGAGAAGCAGGTCAGTACATCCAAATGGCCTGCTTCTGAGAGGATTGGATTAGGATTGCAGTAGACCAGGAGATGAGGAAGCTGGGAAGGGAGTTCTTTGTCTTGCAGTGATGTTTTATAAGCCTATGCTGTCTATATGCTTATAATAATATCACTTTGTCTTTCGTTAGCCGACCGTGGCTGGATAATGTCTGTATTCTTCGAAGGGCTAGACGGACGTTTATCTGGAATACACCTACACTTCAAATGTTCTATGTTAAGGATTTGGTTGCCGCACTTAGTCCTTCAGATGGACCATTGTGCGTGGGCTATGACAGCCGTTTAGTGGTTACAACCAGCCCACTTCCCACCAGAAGTTAATTAAAGCGCCTGGTTTGCTTAGAACATCTGTGTAAGATCTAGGTGTCCCGAAGTTATGTGGTCTAATCTGGGTGACGGCTGTGCATTCAAAGAGCACCTCCGCGACGGTTTCCATGCACGCCCTGCACAGAATGCTGTCCGTTATGGTTTTTGTGTGGAGGTGTTTGTTTAGCGAGCAGTGTCCCGTGATGGTTCCCGTCACCGGGGCAGGCCGTTTCTGTCCAGGCGTAGTAAACGCCTGGTTAGCCCACTATCCAAGGATGGCAAAGCATCTTTGGACTGCCTGCAGCCCGGTATCGAGGCCCACCAGTTTTCCGATTGTGTTTGGGTGAATTCCTGCACTTCACCTGTTATTTTGAATTCCCATGTAGTAGGGCGAGAACTCCAGATGAACTAAGTAATAATAACACTTTGCTTGACCAATTCGATTTTCTCAATTGTTTCTCAAATACTCCTCTGGGTGGAGCGACCCTTTAGGTGGACTGATGACCTGATCAAGGCTGCGGGAGTCCGGTGGATGCGAAACGTACAGCACCGATCAGTGTGACGACGCTTGGGGGAGGCCTATGTCACTGATAATATAATACCCGACGCTCGAGCCCAGTCTCCCATCCCTCTTATACTCGCCACGCTCAACGCTCTCTTGGATGCTAAGCCCGATTGTGATGTGTTCGCGGACGAATGGAAGAAGATTTTGTCTGTATGTCTGGAGTATTGTCAGATGAACGTATGACTGTCGTGTAATTATAGATATTATCATTGTTGTTTGTTTTTAATGCTTTTTTTATAAAAAATGTCTTAAACGAATGTGATTGGCCTTTGGCCGTGTTATGTTAAAGTAAATAAATAAATACTAGCATATAGATGCCTCATTCCATACAAAGAAACCGAGCCGAAGTAACTAGCGTTTTTCGTATGATTAAGATGATTATTTTTATAAGTACATCGATCGCAGTGACTTGTAAGTAAAAGGGATTTCTCGGTTCGTGACTACTTTTTCTTTAAATACAGTGACGTGTTGTTTTATAGTATTTTTTATAGTTTCATTGTAACAAAATGAATTACAGTATAAATTTAAAAAATCGAGTTGCATGCCTCAGAAATCTAATACCGCGCCATCTATTGGAATCAATTTTAAATGATCCATTAAAATCTTTGAAATAGGAATTAAGAGCCCAATATTCCATAATTTTGTGATCAGGAGAGTTGATTAAAAAGTAACATACAATTTTTATGATCATTTCTGGAAACTGTTAATTTTACACACAATTCAATAACGAATCGGTGCATATCGCACCGTCTAGTGACATTTATTAGAACAACAAGAAAGATGTCCACCGATGAGAGATGAATGATGACTCAAATAGGATCTAATATCCAAGTTTGCCAACGTCCAGGTGTGTTGCTTAATTGTATGTATTTCATCAAAGGACCAATATATGTAAATTGTATTCTAAGTGGTCTCTGGAGAGATTGTGCATAGCTCAGGATTTCCTATTAATTAATTCCAATAAATCATGCCGTAGCAGCTATTGATTATAGATTAATTTGATTTCTGTATCATTAGATTATAAGATGATTTTAGCAGACAACATGTTGGTATCATATGCTAGCAGAAAAACCTTATTCCTGTGGCACTTATCACACTATCACATCATCATACTTTTATACTAATAGATATTATAAAGGTGAAAGTCTGTGAGTGTGTTTGTATGTTTGTTACTTCTTCATGCTCAAACGGTTGGACGGATCTGGATAAAATTTGTCACAGAGATAGATAATAGTCAGAAATAGTACATATGATGACTTTTTGTCAACTTTAACACGGGCGAAGCCGCTGACCGAAGCTAGTATTACATATATGAGAAAGTTTTTTGATCAATATTATGCCTAAACGGCAGAACGGATATTAATAGAATTTTCAACATAGTTGGACTATGGCTAGATTAGGACATAAAATACGGTTTATCCGGGCAATACATTCTAGCAAGCATATATAATGCAATAAGGGATCGAGTAACTAAACATTTTTTTAAGCAATTTAACTACAAACTATGGTCAATGCAGTTGCGTTGCCAGCCCAGACACAAAGTTGAAATACCAAATATTGTCTTGTAGTACTTTACATTATGATGCCATATTCGTTATGACGACAATAAAGATTCAGTAACTAGGTACTCGATACATTTGCCGATTCCCGGCCACCGTAGAGCCAATTCCCGGCCACCGTAGGGCCGATTCGTGGCCACCCTAGGGGTGGGCTTGCGGACGGCGAGTAATGGGTAGCTCTCCATCCGATAAGGACGAGGCCAGAGTCGACAGCGCGCCACAAAGATATTGATATCCGCTAGGGCCGATGCCTGTTTGGGTTGCGGATAAATTTGAAAAAGAGTTATCGCGGCCCTGGCTCTATCAATTGAAGGAACACGTGTGGGTTTTAGCCAGTAAAAGTCTGACACGCCCTGCCGCTTCATCCAGAGCGGGAGAAGTCATGGGATGATAACTCAACAAAAAATAAGTACAATAGCTAATCGATACATTTAAGGCTGTCGTACGTACACTATCAGACAGAAGGAAAGGTATCTCTAGGTATCTTACGACTATAACCTCAAAATTAATGGGTAAATTATGAAACCGCCACTGAATATTACAATGAGCAGAAAATGAGTAACGAATTCAAATTTGCGGGCATGCGGCCGGCGACCGCGTCATTTGCAGTGGGTTCCGTACGTATTTGTGCGGTTCTCTATTTACGCCCAACGAACCCTGATTACTGGTAGTGCTAATGGTAGGCGGTTTATGCGGTATACAGATAGTATTTTGATTTGTTTATCTGTTATTCGTATAGTTTTGATTACGTCAATTTGAAACGACTCTTGTTTATATGTGGAAGTATGTTTGTATAGCTAAACAAGCTAAATTAGGCAATGTAACGAATACTGATTTAAATTTCTATATTTATCACATTGTCTGGTCGTTATGAATATTGCTACGTAACGGTTCGATAATATGGTCAATGAATTAGTTCAAGAGCGGGTGAAACTAGCTCGGCAGCTCAGCCCCCCTAGCCAAGTTACACAAGTATTGTATCGAATCTCTTTCTAAAATCGTTAACGCCTTCTATTAGTTTGGTCTTACCACGTGACTTAACGTTCAGATGTGTCATTCCCATACATTGTTTCGTTTTCTAATAGCGTTATCGATTGTAGACTGTCAACTTGGCTACAGGTCCAGGGTACTCTGACACGGATAGGTTAGGTTCGAAGGGGATAACGGGCACTGATGTGTGCGAGCGAACTCAGCTTCCGTCATGTAAGGTCACTTTAGACCCTGCGGACAGAAATAGGGCTTTATCGACTTCGTTGCTTAAATAGTAATCGTACTTATTCTATATTAAAATCAATATCAACATTTAAAAAAACCCATAACTTTTTATTACCAGGCCAGATAAGTAATGGACTATGTGATTACTTAGATGAAAAAATTAAAAAAAAATTAGCATCTGATTACAGTGAAACAAAAAAAATAATAACCTTTAGCACCTACATACCTTTACAAAAAATACAAATAAAAATTAAACCAAGTACTTGTAAAAATTTAGAAAAAATAATAATACCCTGAATAGTAAGTTATGTGTTCAAAACTTTAATAATATAGATGACCCAAATGAGTACTATGCCGAATTTTCTAAAGTACTAAACACACAATTTAATGAGACTTTTGCACTGAAAGCGAAAAGTATTTACACCAAGTTTGTATTTAGCGATTGGGCGACCCCAGGCATTCGTAAAAGCAGGGAAAAGCTATATGAACTTTGATGAAAATATTATGTATGTAAGGAAAAATATAAATCTCTTTAGTAAAGTTAGTGATAGACACAATTGTAATGCTAGAAATAAAGACAAGTTAGATCAACCATCTTATAGACTAGCTAAAGTGCACACATCTTTCATGGGGTACTGTGTTAAATTCTATAACAAAATACCTTGTGACATATTAAAACTAAATGAAAGAAAATTTAAAATAATAGTTAAAAGCACACTTTGTAAACAAGCATATTACAAATTAGATGATTATATTCCAGATAAAAATACTTGGAAACATGCTGATCCTGTTCCATAGGGCAATTTTTAGTGTAGACAAAATCAAACTAGTTAATTTGTATTATATTCATAATTATAGTAACGCTTTATTTTTATCTTCTTTTCTTCTCTTTTTGTTTAAAAAAATTGACCCGCACACTGTTCCATTGTTGTTGAATTAGTTAATTTACCTATGTTTGCAATATTTGTATGTGAGAACCATATTCCTATTTATCAAGTGAAGGCATTACCATTTAGTGCTTGTAATACTTTATATCTATAAGTAGCAAGTATAGAAGTTCTGGGTGCATTGTTCTCACGTATATGAATTTAGTAATGTTTGTACTTATGTAAATATTGTAAAAAACTTAATTTTTTTAAAAGAGTACGTATGGAGTTTCTTGTGTGTTCATCTCCATAACAAGCTACTTTTCCGAATGCACGGTAGAATATTTTTTTATTACTTGTAAATAATTGTTAACGTTCAAAAGTGTCGCTTAATGGCCCAGTTGAAATAAATACATTTGACTTTGACTTTTTACTTTGACATTATTCAAAAAGCCCGGTCAATTCAATTATTTCAATAGTTTTTTAGCATAAATTTGAAATGTCCAATATGAGTAGGCTTATTGGGCATTTTTCATTTTTCTGGGCATTATGAATAATGCCGTATTTAATACTTGGTGTTATGGACCAAGTGTTTAATATATATAATATTATAGTCGAGCTAAGCACTTGTCCTCTATATATTTATTATGTGCACAGCCAAAGTGAGGAACTCTCTGTCTGCGTCTTTGTTCCTTATTACCCGGTCGCCTTCACAAGAGTGAACAGGCATATTCTGAGCTCGCCTGTTTCACCGTAGATTTTATCCATCGCTTTTCATCAGGTAACATCGAGGTTAATAGCTGCTCCATAAATAAATAATATACCATTAACACAGAACATACCATTCCATATAATTTAGAAACAGGAATTACTACAAGCAGCAACGCCGGGAATACATGATTTTATACTGCACTTAATTTTGGTCCACATCATGAGTTGAACAGTACAGTAGCCATTGGCCAGCCTGCTGTCAATTTCCTAGAACAATCTTATAATTCTTTCCACGAAAAATCTTTTTATTGACATTTTAGTTTTAGATCGTTTTACATACATTTTGAAATTTATATTATTTGGTTGTAATTTTATTTTTTCATTTATTGTTATTTTTTATGCAATATTAATTTTTATTTGTTTGTTTATTTGTATTGTTACTAACAATAGATCTAAGGTGTTTCTACTAACAAATTATGAATCATGTTGTTCGATGAATAAAAAACATTGAGGTAATAATGTACTACGCACTAGAGAAGACACCACACATCACTGCTGTGTTCCGTTCATGTGCGGTTTGCCGGCCGCACTTCACTCAGTTGCTTGCTAGATCTTGAGCGGCTATGTTATTGTTTGTTTTTAATAGAAAAAAAACGTTCAGACGCATTAAATATGACGCATTAAATGCCGTCGTGTGTTTTAAGATATTGCACTAATAATTCAACTAATACGGTGAAGTGCAAAGGAATAACTTTTCATTCGTGAATAACTATATAATAATTTTAAAATATAATTTGAACAAAATATTTGGTGGACGCCATGTTGTGTCATTTTTCATATAGACTAAAAATAAAGATGTGACAATTTGTGTAACAAGTGTAGGTAGAATTAGCTGACTTTTCTTTTTATAACGGAAAATAATAATCTTACACATATATAGAAAAGAACTGACTGTGGTTAATTCAATGAAAAAAGATTAAAAAATGAAAGATGCAAAATAATTATAACATAGTGTAAGACATAATTAGTTACTTTTTGTTTATTTATGGTTTCCACATTTGGGCCGTAAAGATAGGGAAAAAATGATAAAATTCATCCAAATCAACCGCAGTGAAGATACCTGGTTACCATCCAATCATACTTATGTATGTTCGTTGCATTTTCGCGAAGAGGATATATATACCACAAAAGCGGGCATGGTGGATATAACAATAAGCCCAATGTTTTACAATTTCGAGCTCCTTATAAAAATACATTCATAATCTTCTATTGACGTAATTAATAGTAATAAACACATGAACAGAAATAACGATGAGCAATATGAAATCTTGTCGGCTACTCGCTGCTTAGAATCTGACATAGAAGCCGAGAACAACTGTGTCATTTTTGCCGGCATACTCAGTTGCGAACAAATCCTATTTGGTTCCCAGTTGATCATCGGATACATAGGTATCTGGGTACGTTTCCGAATTCTGGTAAATTCATTTAAATGAGAAGTATATGTGTAGTGTTCATCAGAAAGGCTGCCACATCATAAACTAATTACTATTAAAGATATGGGTGGCTTGTCGTACTCCACAGAAGACGTATATAAAATATGTATCGCCACGGAAACTGTAATAAGAATACTTATAAAAAAACCGGCCAAGTGCGAGTCGGACTTGCACACGAAGGGTTCCGTACCATTATCGCCAAAAAACGGCAAAAAATCACGTTTGTTGTATGGGAGCCCCACTTAAATATTTATATCCTTCTGTATTTAGTATTTGTTGTTATAGCGGCAACAGAAATACATCATCTGTGAAAATTTCAACTGTCTAGCTATCACGGTTCATGAGATACAGCCTGGTGACAGACAGACAGACAGACAGACAGACAGACCGCGGAGTCTTAGTAATAGGGTCCCGTTTTTACCCTTTGGGTACGGAACCCTAACAAAGTGGCGGAATCAGTCTCTCTACTATTTAAACCATTTCAGTTACATTACTATTACTCGTAATACTTTGGAATATTTTATTTACAGGAAGTATTTACATCTTTGCTTCAACATTCTTTTGATCAACCATGCAAGCACTTTAAATCACCGAACACATTTGATACGAGCCATCATAAACAAATACACAACAATTCACTTGAAGCACGAAGCTAAAATTGATAAGACTAATAATTAATTATCGAAGCGTCAAAGTTAACTTATGTTGTTTAGGGGTAACATAACTATTATAATAAAATATAAAGAAGCTTCGTGTTTCAAGCGAATTGTAATATTCCCTATTCCGATTTGATATGTTTGTAACTTATTGTAAGCGCATTTGATTAAATTATAATATATAAAGATATACAAAAGTTTATTTCACTTTATGAAGGCTATTTCAACTAATAATAAATTAAGAAAAAGTATGAATTCTAATGAACTATTGAAGATTAGTCTACATGAATGACAAGGTGTTGCAGAAAATTGAACAAAACGCGCAAGCGCCATGAAAATCACGGCGCTTCCGTCTTTTTGGTCGCGAGAAAACTACACCTTAGAAGCGCTCTAGCGCTGCATGTTTGTATTGTTTTGATAGACGACTAATTATTGTTTCAGCGCTGCAGCGAATTTTAATTTAAACTCCTGTCAAAATTGTCAAAATGGAGCATGTATTTTGCTTAGGATAGCTTCTCTAGTACGTAGTACATATTATCTCAATGATAAAAATATTAAATTAAATAAAGGTAAAAAAACCTTTATTAGATAGTCTGTCCATGCCAGCCTCAGATCTGACACCAGTCTGCAAGAATGGTGTCAGATTTGAGCCTTCTGACTATCCGCAACTACTGTCTAAGTTCTCGTACAAAAAGAGGTCGGCTTTATCGTATACGTTTTTATTCGGCGCTGACGTATGTAGTTGTATGAGCGACTTCACACACATGACAGTATTACAGATCCAGTAACAAATACCGATCCGACAGAATATACAGCTGCCCGTTTTACACGTCCGCTTTATCTTATACGTTTTTAGTGGTCAATGGCGTAGGTAGTTGTATAAGCGAGTTTACGCACATAACAGTGTTAAAATACTAATCCGTTATATCGAATCGAAGCCACGCGGGGCGTGGCATATCCCCAGTAGCAACGGATCCGTTAAAACGGTACTATAAATGTAGTATGATTATTACCCCCAGTAGCGACGGATCCGTTAAAACGGTACTGTAAATGCGGTGTGAACATCACCTCCAGTAGCGACGTATCCGTTAAAACGATGCTGGAAATACGGATGTTCTGTGTGGACGAGACTAACAATTTATCTGCTTTACCGAGGCGTTGATCTCGAATATTGACTCGTGCGCTGTTATTTTTTAGCCACGAGCACCCCATTCTGTAACATGACCTATTCCACATTGGGCACCCGCTTTAACGGACCTGAGTGAATATACTCCATTAAGCGCCTAGTGATACAAGGCAGAGTGGACGGTAACAGGCCACGCGGGCGATCACCGAAGAGGTGGACCGATCAAATTAAGTGCGACGTTGGTGATCGGCGCACAGTAAAGGGTGCTTTACTGTAACCGAGTACTTTCAAGTAACCGAGCCAAATGGAAAGAGATCGCGCGGCGAGTTGCCAAACCTCTCTGTCAAGAGATAAACGAAGAAGCAGAAGAGTGAATCCTACCTAAGGTATTTCACATACGGCACCTATCGATATGTTTTGTGCCGTATGTGGAATATCTCAGGTGCCATTAACTCAAGTGCCGTTAAAATGGGTGCCCAATTTGGAATACGTCTCTTAGATTGCCCATGACTAACTAACTAACTATTAACTGTATGTTAAAACGTAAAACTTGTTTCTATAATAATCCGTATACAGAACGGAATGTTAGTTTGAATGATATTGAATGTTTACATCTAATTAAATTTGTTTGTTTATCGAACTAGAACTTTGTTTCAGTACACGTAATGTACATACTTACTATGTACCCAATAATTATTACATCAGTTTTTAGTCTGTTGAACTAAAGACTATAACTACCGTACATAATGCTGTTGTTTCAGAATCAACTGGTATTGCTGGGCGTTGAATATTGGTTTTGCCAGTGTAATTTTGAAGTGAATTTAATTTCAAACACGATGCTGTCTGCCTCATTTTGTGAGTAAGGTATTAAGGACCACATCGTAATGAACAATCCTATTTCGGGGCACCTAACGGGATTCCGAAGCTATTATTAAATACTACCAAATAGGAATAGCAAATAATATTTGACTGGAATTCAGCATTAAATGCAGAGTTAATGCCATTCAGCATTAACTCTGCATGCGCCAGGCTATTTCAAATTTAATAATTAATTTCAGAGAAACCATTATTGTTGTAATATATTTTGGACACAAGGCATTATCAAGGCAAATGCTATGAAATGTTGATTTAGTATTTTTATCAGATGTCAACGATGGCGATGCTCGAAATACCGAAATGTAAGGGATTGTTCACGTGACATTTCTATATTTTTATTTTTTTATTTTTTTTTAATGCGTTGCGTCTCGCAGTTCGGCCAAAGTAGCCGTCCTCTGCTTAACCGGACTAACCTGTGGAGACTAAGCTATGTAGCCTCCGGCCAGGCTTAAGTTTCTAAACCTAAAGCGACAGCACTAAGGGCTACCCCAGTTGGGGTCGGACCTCGGCTCAGGGCGTCGCTTGGGGGATGGCAAAGGCCGGATCTGATAAAGTGATTCTACCATCCGTTCGGAAAAGCCTACGTGGAGAAGAACGGACAAGAAACTCCAATAATATCTGACTGGTATTTAACTATGGCTCAGCACGCGGGCTAGCTTATAGAATCGAAAAGGATTACGCGACGAGCCTCTGCGGTGAGGACGGAACGAATATGTACATTAATCTTGTATGAACGGCGGGTTCGTACTATTTACGAACCCACTGACCGTCCTTGTAGACAAGGCTATCGAGCTCCTTAGTGATGGACTCATACCTCGAAAAGAGGTTGGCGCATTCAGTGGGAAGGAGAGAGCCCGCATTCCGGATTTCAGTATCCAGAGCACGGGCCTGAGGGGTCATGAAAATGGAGTACACGCTAATTATATTTTTAGCGACGCATACATATGGCTTTTGCCCGGAGGGGGCGACAGGGGGCTGGCACTTAGCAGCAGGGGTGGTGGAAGCCACCTTCTGGCTTTGTGCGGTCATAGGGGCGGCCATAGGGGCGGCGGGGGGCATTGAGTCGGGGATAATAATTGGCACTGCGATGGGAGTAGCCATCAGCGCTGGAATCGGCTGGGAGCAAGACTGAGGAGCCACACTTTGGTGGTTCAGCTTGCCCCAGGGTGAAGGCCTCTGAGGGGCTAGTCTGGGGGGGAGTTGAGTGGTAGGGGCTTGGCGCGCTTGGCGCGCGTCATTACGCCTGGCCATTTTAGGCGCAAGCTTAGGGGCTCTTGGGCAACCACGGTAATTAGCCGGGTGCCCGACTTGTCCACAAAGCACGCAGCTGGGAGGCTCCGTGCATTGTGATCGGTCTTTTGGACGGGAACAGTCCTTGGTCTTGTGCTCTCCCAAGCACTTAACGCACCTGGGAGGAGCGAAACAATTGGTCTGAGAGTGACCGTAGAGTTGGCAGTTGTGACACGGACCAACGAGATGGGGACGGTATGGCTTTTCAATGGAAATGCCTGACAAGTTACATACGGTACTGACATTGAAAATGGGATTGTGACCCTGGAAGGGGAAACACACGACAAGGACCATGTCGTAGAGATCTCCGCCTCTTGCTTTATGCAATCGGTGGACCTCTGACACAGGGACTTTTTGCGCTAATAAATCCTTTCGGATTTCTTCCGTCGGGATTTCCTTCGGAACGCGCTTAATGACAACTCTAGTGTACTTTTCCTCCGGAAGGGAGTAAGTATGGAAAGATACCTTCCTGTCTTTTAGAAAACGAGTTAAACCTCGATAATCATTGGGAGTGGGGACTTGAATTCTGATGCCTTGTTGGCATGCAGTGGCCTTGGTGAAATTAATTTTACGCGCTACACAGGCGCTTGAAATGTCGCTCCATTTCCCTTTATCTTGAAGATAAATGGATGGAGGAGGAGGAGGCTTCCTAGTGGTAGTATTATTTACTACTACCATAGGGCTAGGCGAGCGGTTTGACCGCTGAGAAGGACTAGCGGGGGCGGGGGCGGGGGAGGGTTGCCTGTCGGGCAAGGCCGGCGGCAGAACTGGCTGGGGAGAGGTCTTAGCTACTGGCTTTTTGGCCATGGTAGCGTGAGGGGGACTTTTCCTCATTTTCCTCTTTCCTCCAGAGTGGACTATGAAATCTCTGTCATCAGGGTCAGAAGAAGAGGACATGGTGGCATAGTCCTCTGACAAATCAGGCTTATTGAGGTCAATTGGTAACACCTGATCGATGTGGTCAGCTAATGCTGCCCATTCATCGTCGGTACTAAGGGCTGTGTCCATATCGATGGGAGAGTCACCTTCCTCATCGACCCAAGATTTGGATCTGGACTTAGTGTCCGCGTGAAAAGCGGCTTGTACTTTTTGTACTGGAGGCGATCGGACTTCCTACGAGGAGGAGGCTTAGTAGCCGAAGTCTGGGGCTTTAAAGGGCTACGGTCTCTCTCAGAGGGAATTGTATCTGACTCTCTAACCTCACCCTGGGAAAGGGTGGGTGATCTAGGCCCGGAAGTGTGCCTGACGGGTGGGGTGGGTGATCTGGGAGAGTCCTTCTCCTCACATGGCACGGGGGCCATGCTAGGTTCGGGTTCCAGTACATCATCCACGACCGGATTTATGTTTGGTACTAGTGTTTCTAACACTGTGCCAAAAAGAGTGGCGAGTCTAGCTCGGAGATGAAAGTCCTGAGCGAACCTCTCCTTAATTGTTTTAATGGCGTATTGCGCATTTTCAGGGAGATGACTTATGTCAGAATAGGGCGGGGGGGCAGGGGCACTGTAAGGTGCACATCTGGCAAGAGATGCAAGAATAATCTTGAAACGGGCCTGGTTTTCATGACGTGGACTGGGATCGTCCGACATCAAGTCCTTGACGAGCTCTATCAACACCTCAACAGGATGCATCGTTGTCGATAGAGTCAGAACAAGGAGAAGAGAAAAAAGACTAAAAACTACTAAGGGGCTGATAACCTTATTCCCCGGGTGGATGGGCCCGGGGATGTGTGAATCCTACCCTCCCAGCCGGGTTAGACTGGGAGGTGAGTATCTGGTGAGCCCTAAGCTTGTTATCCTGCCACCAATCTTATTGGGTGGCAGGGGTCCTAGGGTACCGGTGAACCCACCGAAGGTGGGCCACCCTCCTCCTGTGTACCGAAAGTCTGGCACGTCGGGGTTGAGACACCCGACCGTGCCAGGTGAATCGCTGTGGGGCAGAGACAGGGGTTGACTAGGCTATCTACCAAGGCCAACTACCCTGCTCCCGACTCCTTCTGACTGCCGTGTCCAGACGGGACTTGGCAACTGGGCGGGTCACCACTTCACTTGGCTTCGTTAACACCGTTAGGTTTCCACCAAGGACCACTAAGTCGTGGTTTTAACCCGGAAGGGGCCAAAAAAGATGTCCCTACTAGTAACCGAAGTTACTAGTAGCGACAACTGTGGGCGGCGCGCGGAGACGCGGCGACCGCAGTGACGTCACGCAGTGGCGCGACGAGTCGGAGAGAGGGGCGCGGCGGGGCGCGCGGTGGGGGCGGCGAGAGCGGCGGGCGGCAGCGAGACGTCCGCTCGGCGGCGATGGCAGGCGAAGAGTGACATTTCTATAGCGTTTCTTTCCCTTAAATAATATTTTTGAAATTTTTGCAATCGTTATCGTCGCTCTTTCCGTAATAGAATGTCACTTGTTTTGTTTAGGGTCTCTAGACAAAGTGAAAGTCAATGTGTCATTATTTCAGCGATGGTTATCGTTACATAAAAATAGTGTCATATCCTGACTATCCTGAGAGACAATAAGAAAAAATATACATTTTTTAAGAAACTAGCGGCCCTTATTTAACCCATATAAGGGCCGCTAGTTTAAATATTAAATAAAACATTAAAATAAATGCGATCCATAAAATGAAGTCTGACATATTTATGTCAGACTTCATTTTATCGATCGCATTTATTTTATTGTTGATTTCATATTTAACACAATAAAAGTTTATGAAATATGTGACTGAATACTGTTATATTTAAATATTATATATTACGTTTATATTCAAAAAACATGTATTTACACCAATTAGTAAAATTAAATGAAGGAGTCAGTTCAGATCGATTCGATGAATCACTTACGATTGAGACTTACCTACAACACTATGCGCCGCGCTTGCAACACTTAAAAACATAAGGTCAGGAATTCTTAAGCTAATGTTCCTATTCAAAAAGCTACGTTATATTGCAGACCACTTATAATTAGACAAGTTTACTTTGCTCTTTGTCAGTCAATTTTGACTTACTGCATTCTGATTCTGACCGCGGCGTGCGTCGCTCGCTTGCACAATATCGACCGACGGCAGAGATGGTGACTTAGCGAGAAGTAGTAATTTTGACAAGTTAAATGAGTGTGAACATCGATGTAAAAAGTGTAAAGTTGTGATCAATGAACTATTTTTAACCCATAAGATAGACACTTTACCGGAGACTGGGATTCTGCAGATTTGCCTTAGTACCTATACTAATGAGGAAGTGGAAACGGCAAGATCTATTGTGTATAAACTATTGGCACTGCAGAAAAAGTACACTGCGCGACGTAAGGAGGGATTGGAACAAAAAAGCTTACAAGACATCATAAAGATCTTAAAAGAATTTGAACCGGACCATCTTCCAGCTTTTGTAGCGAGAAACTTAAATAAATTGCCACCTTTTTCATTTGACCATGTGGATGTGACTGCGTTTCTAAAAGAAATGGCTATATTGAAAACTGACGTGGCTTCTATTAAAACTAAAAGTAACGTTGTGAATGACATGACAACCTCATCCTCGGATATGGAGATTTTAAAATCGGAAATTGACACATTAAAACATATGGTCATGGAACTTAAAGTACAAGAAAATAAAAGTAAACAAACGCAGGTAGAAGCTAATTGTGTTGCGGAGAAAGGGAGTCAACGTGTGAAGCCCATTTCATCGCTCTCGCTCGCACCTACGATGAATTCTAGCGATCATCTTAATGTTCCTACGATGGTACCGGTAATGAGCTCGAGTTCAAGGTCGCCAGGACGAAAAACAAAAACAACAGCTGACTTATCGCATACTCCGCTATACAGAGATATATTGATAAGTACAGTGCAAACAAATACTGCTGGTAAACATAATAATGAGGATGATACATTTACGTTAGTGGAGAAGAAGAGACGGAAGAAGTTTGCAAACATGAGTGGTACGGGTCAAAGCTCAAATACTACTACTACTACTACAGGTTGCTCAGTTATCTTCGGTCGTCTACGTGTCCCGATTAAACAAGTCAACTACCATGGATGATATTCGGACATACATCAGTGAAATGGGTGAAAACTGTGTGAAAGTGGAACTCCTTACTCAGAAACACGAAACAGAATTTATATCTTTTAAAATTACTGTTGATAAAAATAGGCTAGAAAGGTTTTTAAGTGTGAACTTTTGGCGTGTTGGTGTCAGGTTTAGGCGATTGCGTGAGTATTCGGCGAGAGGAATTAAGAATCAAAATAACTAATTATGGATTGTAAGCTATCTATATTATCCTACAATTGTAAATCCATTAAACGATCGGTACAGTGTGTGCGCGAACTTACAAAATCGAACGATATTGTGCTGCTGCAGGAGACTTGGCTGCTACCCCATGACCTAGATTTTATAAATTAAATTAATGAAGATTTTTGTTATATAGCCAAGTCTTCTGTTGACACTTCAGCAGGGATATTGAGATGTAGGCCGTATGGGGGTTTAGCCATTATGTGGCATAAAACAAAATTCCCGTATGTGCCGCCTATTAGCTGTAGTAGCGACCGCTTAGCGGCTGTGCGAATAACAACGGGTATGGGATGCGTCATAATTGTAAATGTGTATATGCCGGTGGATAACGCCGATAACTTGACAGAATTAATTGATTGTTTGGGTGCAATTAACGCAATTATAGAAGAAGGCGATGTACAATGTGTTTATGTTCTTGGTGATTTTAATTCACAACCCTCCGCAAAGTTTGGACATGAATTGATAAAGTTCTGTACTGATATGGAGTGGGAATGTGTAGATTTTAATCTGTAGATTTTAGGTTTAGTTTTTACGTTTATGAGTGAGTCACACGGTAGTCGGCGATGGCTTGATCATTACATCGCAACAAAGGCAGCATGGAACACTGTGATAGCGGCGGACGTCATATATGACGTCACGTGGTCTGATCATTATCCCTTGCGTATTGTTTGCGATATTACGTGCATGACTACTGAAACGGCCTTAGCCGTCTGCCATGACCACCTTAATAATATCAAATGGGGCAAACGCACCACTGAACAAATAAATGTATACCAAAAATATTGTATTGATAAACTAGGTAATGATTTTAATATTTTTAAATGTGATTGTGAAACCAACAGAAAGTGTGAGCACTATGACAAATATTGTGAAGCTATTGATATTTATTATACTTACATTGTTGATACATTGCAGGCAGCTGCTATACTGAGTTCTCGCGCAGGTGAACAGAAGCGTTGCAAAAAGGTGACAGGGTGGAACTACCATGTGAGGGACTATCATCAGACAGCTAGGATCCATTTCAAGGTTTGGGTAGAGGCTGGTAGGCCATTACAGGAATTGATTTTTGATAAAATGCGTAGTAGTCGTGCTATATTTAAAAATAAAATCAAATGGTGTCAGAAAAACGAAGAAAGTATATAGATGAACATTTTGGCTTTGTACAAAAAAGAAAATAATTTTGTTAAATTTTGGAAAGCAATTAAAAAGTTTAGTTATAGACAGAGCCTACCAGTCTCCGTCGATGGTTTGCAGGAGACGCGTCGGATAGCTGACTTGTTTGCCAGTAAATTCAAAATAGATCCAATGCATGCGGATTGCCAGCTCGGCGCTGAGACTGTCGCTACTGAGTCTCTGCCATCTTTTACGCTAGAAGATGTTATCACTGTTGTAAGGAATATGAAGCGTGGTAAGTCACTGGGACACGACGGTCTCAGTGTTGAGCACCTTATCTGGGGTGGTGGCAAAGTGTTTCACCATTTGAGTGTGTTTTATAACCTATGTGTGAGGCACACCTACTTGCCGGAATTTTTAATGAAGACTGTGGTAGTACCTGTCGTCAAAAATAGGACAGGCGATTTGAGTTCATCGAGCAACTACCGACCAATCTCGCTTGGTACTGTTATAGGTGCTGGAGCGTCTCATACAGCCCGAATTGCAGAGGAATATAAGAATTGACGATGCTCAGTTTGGTTTCCGACCCGGTCTCTCAACAGACTCTGCAATTATAAGCCTAAAGAGTACAATATCATACTACACCCACAGAAGAACTTCAGTGTATGCTTGCTTTTTAGACCTGAGTAAAGCTTTTGATCTGGTGAATTATGGAATCCTCTTGGACAAACTAAAAAAGTCTCAAGTACCTCATCAAGTTGTAGATCTGTTGAGATACTGATACGGGGGCAAACCAATCAAGTGAAATGGGGTGACACTCTATCTAGTAGTTATAGGCTAGATTGTGGTGTTCGCCAAGGGGGGCTGACTTCGCCGGACCTTTTTAACCTGTATGTGAATGATCTGATCGCGGAACACAGAGGACCCAGAGTCGTCTGTCATTTAGGCAATGTCTGTATGAACAGCTTGAGCTACGCTGATGACATGGTTCTTCTGAGTCCCTCAATCAAAGGGTTGAGAAGATTGTTGTCGATCTGTGAGCGTTATGCTAATTCTCATGGATTGAAATATAACGTTCTCAAAACTGAAACCATGGTTTTCAAGTCTGGTGTTGGTCCGGAGAACATCCCTAGTCTTTATTTGAATGGGGCGACCATAAAGGTCGTAAAGCAGTTTAAATATTTAGGGCACATATTGACGGACAGACTCCACGATGACTGCGATATAGAACGAGATCGGAGGGCCCTCTCCGTGAGGAGTAACATGCTCGCACGCAGATTTGTGGGGTGCACCAATGATGTCAAGAACACACTTTTCAAAGCTTATTGCCTGTCGATGTACACTTGCCAACTTTGGTGTAACTTCACAAAAAAGATGTACAGCACATTAAGAGTTCAGTACAATAATGCATACCGGACTCTTATGAAACTACCGAGATACTGCAGTGCTTCGAGCATGTTTGCAGCTTCTACGCAATCATGAGGTCGAGAATTGCGTCTTTTTTGCAAAGTTTGAGACGTTCCAATAATAGTATTTTGAGGGCTGTCTCGTGCAACCTGGCTAGTCCCATATTTAAAAACTGGATTTCTGTACACCTGAACGAGAACAAAAAATGACGTTAGACTATATAGTTTTATAAGACTACATACATATACATACCTTCATATGTGTAAATTTTAATGTGGTTTTAATTTATTTATTTTTATCTTGTAATGCTATTTTGTATATGGGTGTTTTGCCTGCAATAAACCTTTATTGTGTGGTGGGTAAACCTTTATTACTACCTATCGAGAGAGCGCAAAGAGCGATCTTCAAGGTGTCTACTTTCCGCCCGTTTCTTTTTCCCACTAACCTCCTCTATAAATCTTGTGAAGTACTAACAGTTCGCCAGTTATTCTTAATTATTATTATTACTATCGAGAATTTGCTATTTTTAATTTGCTCGAACCACACTTTGAAAATGACGCACGATGTTTTGTTACAACCTGATTTTTAAAACCAACGAGCGTTTTGGTGTCACATTTTATCGAGCACGTGCGCGGGAGACGTGGAGTGGGGCCAATAATGACCGTAAGGTACAGTTAAATGTTACCGTTAAATGCTCACTCGCCGTGAACGAGTTCGAACGTAGCGTCGAACATTCGCAAGAATGTTACATTACATGGTAATGCTTTAAGAAGCTGAGCATTTGTCTGTATTGTACCATTCGTAAGAACGTTACATTACATAGTAATCCTTGCTTAATTTCACACGCAGGTCACTTAGTTTCCATTCCATTTAACCATATTCATTGAAAAAAAAATGAAAAAGGCCTAAAGTTCAATCAATCTTCAATATTCAGTTAAAATGTTTTTATATCAAGCGTTTTCAATAAATACATACGACTCTGTATCATCATAATTATACAAAACTAGCTGACCCCCGGGGCTTCGCTCCCGTCAATTGGCTACTTGCCTACTTGCCCTGCCTGCCCAGAAACAAAAAAAAAAAATGAGATAAAAACAATCCTTGATGCGGATTATATATCATGCTAAAATTTCAGCTCGATCGGTGCAGAACTCTTTGAGTTTTTGAAGCGTACACAAACCAACATAACATTTTTATATATATAGAAGATATAAGTATAGTGTATGTAGAATTTTAAAAATCAGTTAACTTGGTTTTTAATCTATAACCTTTTCATTCCAAAGTTCATTATCCCACACAGGTCACAAAATCTCCATTTCAATTAACTCTATTCACTGACAAAAAACACAAAAATAAAACGAAAAAGTACTCTAAAAGAGTCATCAATATTCAGATAAAATGTTTTAAATCAAGCGTTTTCAATAAATACATACGATTCTGGATTCTGTATCATTTACATTGGGACAATGGAAACGTGGACTTTTTACGGTAGCTTTTAATTTCAACTTTTTCAGCACACTGTAGGTTATTGATCATCGGACCGTATTAAAACGCAAACACGGGGGTCTTAATTTGCATGTCTCTGTAGGGTTGCTGATGCGAAAGCCTTTTTTCTGGCTTTTGTATTTTTCAGCTTGTTATGTTTTCTTTTTTTTTGTGTGAAAATCGATAAAGCGCTTGGCCTGTTTGTAAGTTGTCTTTTTTGCTGTGTTCTTTTTGAGGGTGTTAAAAACGAATGGGATAAGAACTAATATTCTTAGTTGTTGACCGAAGAAGAAGAAGTTAGACTTTTTGCTAGCTTGTTCTATGCCACTCCTGGGTAAAGAGCTCCCTCCACTCCTTTCACGGCGGTAGGGAGGACAAAGGAGATGACGGGACAATCTAGATAGTTTTCGCCAGACCTGGCAGGAGGTAGCGCCGACTCGGTGATGATTTGACTTACCTATTTATTTATTTTCAAAACCCTTTTGTGCTGTTCTGGTTAATGTCGTGCAGTCAACGCCGGCTGTCGCTAAAACCAGCGTTGTGACATGTGTGTGAGTGGATTAAATTGTTTACACTTACGACGCCGGCCCAAACATTTTGAAGGTTAATAAACCGCCATTAACATGGCAGTCTATGGTTTAATAAGAGAACAAGCTGAATCAATAAAGTCAGAGGTGGGCCAGTGGTAACGGCCTTCATCATCGCTGCTCTCAAAACCGGTATGTCCTAGAACCAAATAATCGAAGACATGTGACACCCGCCAACCCGAACTGGGTCCGCGTGGTGGATTCCGGCCCATATCCCTCTCACAGAGAGGAGACCTGTGTCCCAGTAGTTGGCACATTAAAAGGTTGATGATGATGAAGCTGAATGACTTTAGAATTTTGTACCACCCTTTCAACGACAAAACGAAAAACAATTCCATTTCTATCAAGGTAACAATCAATGCCAGGCAATCAAATACCTCGGGCCATGACTATGCAAAACAAGGTCACAAAACTCCAAACATTAACAACAAAACCGATTGTAATTACTTAATCCGATTGTACATAACAACAGCTACTAATTTTTGTAACAAAATTATTCATGTAAGCCCTGGCGAAGCAGCAACCCTGCAAAATGAATATGTAACGAGTGGATATTAAAATATCAAGTGTTATTTACAACGGACGAAGAGCTGTGCGTGTAGGTAAATTATTCTGTGTCTGCTGTCGACGACGGCTTAGTGGGCCGTGATGTTTATTATAAACAGCTTACTATGGGCAGTTGTCGTTTGGTCTTTTTGTCGAATTGTTTGTTTTATGGGTTGTCTGTATAACACATGTTTTACGACTAGGTATTTCTAAAAACATATGCACAGACTGTAGCTGCAGACGAGAAAACCAATAAAAAAATCGTACTTAATAACATTCAACAGTTGCTATCTTATACCACCACAAATAAATGTAAATAACAAACCAATTTAGATGAATTAAAGAAAGAAAGAAATATTTTATTTATTTGTGACCCGTACAGGAGACATGAGAATTATGCATAAAATTAAACAATAATAAAAACCGCGTGCGATACCAAAAAGGCAGCGATATCCAGAAAAGAAATAACGCTGCACTGATATTCTGATAGGGCCCACTGTTCATGCCACGGACACATTTACGGAAAATACTTAAATAATAAAAATAAAATAGAATATATAAATAACAAACAAAATAGAATAAACACAAAAGGTGGGTCAAACTATGTATAATTATGTGTATGTTTAATACATATACGAGTATACAGACCTATGTAGACTGACGTCTGCGATGCTCAATGAGCATTTGTCAAAACCACAGCCAACAGACAGAGCGCGCGAACCAAAGAGTAATATATTAAATATGGAAGAAATCAATGGTCGGCTAGTTACGGTGTTTATGGACTGCATCTGTTCTTTATCCGAATCCGAGTTCCATCCGAATTAGAAATGTACTGATTTCAGATGCGACCATCTGAAATCAGTGCGTTCGAACACAGTGCATAAACCTCCCCTACAAGAAGTACTACGGCTACTTGGGCCTGAAATTTCTCGGATTCGGATCGGATGCAGTGCGTAACCCCTCTTTTTTAAAGATGTCACTGGGATCCAATTAAAAAATACGGGTCGAATGATTTCACAAATAATAATCTTACCGTATGTGATTTGATAATACGGTTGCTCATGAAAAGAAAAATTGTTTTGTAAATATTACAATGACTGTTGTATAGGCTAAATAAAAAAAAACAGAGTGTGCACAGTGTAAGTAACCTCTTAAATAACCCAAAAATCAGAGAGAGGCTCAGCACTGGCATAACAAAGCTAAACAGTAACAAAATTATGAATCGTTACACCAAAACACAATAAAACCCTGTTTAATATTTATAAGAATTCCTTCATAGTACCTGTACATATTTAAGTCCGTCCCACTTCCAGTTCTGTTTACAAGTTCCCCTCATCAATTCCAAGTATTTAAGATTTAGTCTGCGGTTGGGCAACTCAACAACTCAGCTCATAGTCTAAGATCCTACTTCGAAAATCTGCATGTATATTTGTTTTTGTTTATCCGGCTGAATGCCGTAATTACCGAAACAATTAAAAAGCCATTGTGTCTACCGTGGATACACGTTTTAGGCACTCAAAGTGTTAATGTTAATTTTTATGAATGATACTAAATGGTAGAATATATTAATGCAGTGTTGCCTGGAAATATCTAGACGCAATTACCATAATTAAAAGTAAGCTTGATATTTAACCCCCAATATACATGTTTTTTTTTTAATTAATCCAACGTCATTTGAAAGAAAGTGGTGTAGAAAAAAGGAAAAATAAGGTTTCTAGCTCTCAGTTAGCCGCAGTCTGAGGGATGCCAGGTTTAGCAGGTAAACTAGCCCATGAATGGCGGCTAACTGAGACCTAGATGATGACGCACATAAAGAAAAATGAAAAACTAGATGCGACAAAGCAACTCTGCAGTAATTTAATTCTACGAACAAGTATCATCCATAAAAACCAAGTTTTATAAAAAACAAGAACACGCAGATTTTAACAGTGGGATCTCGGGTTATCAACAACTCGACAACTTTTAAGCTCAACTACACCTGTAAACATAATTTATAACAATAACTATACTGTTGTTATACACTAACTATAGTGTTGTAAATTATGTTTACTTGTAACTAAATAGTGTTGAAGTTAGGCTGGTGTTTGGAAGCCTATGTAAAGTAGGTAGGTACTTCTAAATAACCTAGAGTATGTTTGTTCTGTCCCTAAACTACTGTAGTAATCTCATAAATTCTTGAATTTAGGTTTTGATATTAATATTAATATTATTCTCCATCGTCGACTTTGTCTCTGTCACCTCTGACCTAGACTAGAGTCAAGAGCAAACCCACCATAAATAAAAAAACTAAAAAAAAAACACAGTAGACAACTATTTTAAACAAACCTTAAACTTTAAAATTAACCATTCCAATAAACTATCAATCCTTACTCGACCCCATTAGGGGATGAATTTTATTTTTTTTGCCTTAGTGCTCACCTTTGTCTTATATAAAAAAGGGTTCCTATATTTTGTAAAACATTTTCATACTTTAGCAGTTTAGACTGTGCGTGGTCTGTCAGTGAATAAATGAATTACATAATTTATTTGTTAAAACATACATGCACACACACGTCGGCACGGTTTCTTTGTATGGGATGAGGCATATGTATGCTAGTAATAAATTATCTGTGGTAAAGCTAAACTGTATGGTGTTTTATAGTAGTAGAATAGAATATAATTTATTGACACCAACATATTTACACAACTCTTACGTACTCGTACTCTTAAACAGGTATTAAGTTTTTTTTTATACCGTATTCATCAACAGAGTATAGGCCTCAGTTTTCTATTGCCAATACCCACGCTCCTGCGCCGTAATACCTAGTAATTTGGTTTCTTAAATACGACATAAGTTTACTTAAAAATCTGTCTAGTCCTGCACAAAATCTAATGCGAGCACGTATCCCTCATGCAGTACTTAAGAGGCTGGCTATATTCTACGTGGTTCCCTCTCAAGTAGCCATGCATGCAAACCGCACGGGACCATTAGTTGCGACAATTTGTGGGGGGCTTACGTCCTGCTCCTTGGTACACATCTCTTAACTAACGGCATAAGGTAGCATGCATGTGAAAATGGGAATTCGGGGACACGTAGGAAACTCGGGGATTATGTTGTAAATGTGGGAGTTTCTGCTGTGTCATAATTAAAACTAAGTGTAATCAGCTATGCAAGAGTTTCTTGTGGATAAAACTTGATTTTCACTTTTCATTTGATTTGATATTTGGCGCTGGGTTTAATACAGATCCCTTCTTTGGCCTCCCAAAATCAGGTAATTATTAATAAACTAGCACTTCACCCGCGACTTCGTTCACGTGATCCGTATTTTATCCTACAGATGACTTTTTAGTTTCACCCCTTTAAAGATTTAATTTGCAAAAATCCCTTCTTAGAGCTCCCCTACATCTGTGACCTGTTCCTAAAGTAAAATTCTTCAAAAATCTTTAACACCCCATAAATCGTCTTTCAGGGAGTATTTTTGAAAAAACTAATAATTAAAACCTTTAGTATATACTTAGGCTAGTTTTTATGCCAAGTTTCAAACATTCAACAAATTTCCACTTTTTCATCCTCTTTGGGGTAGAATATCCAAAAACCAATAAATACATGAATTCTTTTTAACATACAAGAGCCTTAATGTAAAATTTCACGTGTTCAATTTACAAACTGTAGTAATTTAATACAAACTTCAACCCCCCTTTTAACCCCTTAGTGGTGGAATTTCCTAAAATCCTTTCTTAGTGCGCACTTACGTCACTTGAGAAATCTCCTTCCCAAATTTCATCTTTTTACGTCAAGCGGTTTTCGATATTTCGTGATGAATGAGTGAGTGACCTTCGCTTTTATATTTGTATAAATTGCCTGCTTTTGTTAAACCAAAGAGGTGGGATATAATTAGGAAGAAAGGAATACTAACTTATTATTCAACAATAAGTATGCAATGAGGTAATTATTAATAAGAATATATTGTTGTATTAAAACAAGACATTTGCCTGACTTATTGGGCACTAGCTTCTGCCAGTGGCTTCGCCCGCGTGTATCCAATCCTTATCCATAACCTTACATATTATTTAACAAAGTCGCTTCCTGCTGTCTGTCCCTATGTATGCTTAGATCTTTAAAACTACGCAACGGATTTTGATGCTTTTTTTTAATAGATAAAGTGATTCAAGAGAAAGCGGCTTCGCCCGCGTGTATTATACATGTCGGGTTTAGTCAATAGTACGGACGTCAAAACAAACCACAAGCACGCCCCAGGTGGCAATCAAGAGCAACTACGCATTGGCACGCTTTTTATAAGCAATTGCGTGGTGTGGAAGGGGGCAGTTGAACTCTGACAGCCTTAGAGCGAACATATCGTAGAATCAGTGTCGATCCGTAATATTAGTAAGCAAGATTGTTACTCTGAATATTTGAATAAACCCAGTGTATCGAATAATTTTTGTGATTTCATTTGCACGATTGTACCCACCGACCTGCCCACACACGATGTCTTAACCTAAGGGAATACATCCTGACTTCCCTATGGTTTGCATCTATCGGCCAGCCTTGATGCGACATCAGAATTGGGATTCAGTCGTGCTAATGAGAGATTACACTTAAAAACAATGTTAGTGAAAATGGCGGTTGCATTCTTGCAATAATATTGCGGTGTCAGTTGAAGTGAAATCTGTTGTTTCGTTTCTGCGACTACCCTCTGTCTTGAATAATGAAATACCAGTCTGGAACGGAGCAGTAAGAGGTTAGCAATAACCAAGTAGCTGGACAGGTCAAGGAAGAGTGTGGACGTGTGGAAAGATCCATACACACTGTTCTTTATACCAATCTGATGAGTCGTTTTCATTTTGATATGACTATGGCCAAGAGTGTTCGTTATTCTACATTCTGGTTTTGTGTACGGTATGGCGATCTGTGGTTCGTCGGGGTGGCCCTTGTCAGGTCATAATTTCAAGTTAGTTATCGATGGTCAACTTTTGGTGTTGTTGAAGTGTTATTATTATAATAACACTTGACTGGCCTTGGCCGACTATTATTGGAAGTTATATGGTGACAGTGACGTTCCTACCTTACACTTAAGTCTGGAAAATACGACTTAAAAAAAGAAATGTTTAGTTTTGTAGTGTGATAGTTTTATGTAGTGCGAGTTAACTAAGTTTGAGAAGAAGCAAAGTATTCTTCTTTTGTGGTCGGAGGGCCAAACTATCTAAAAGGTGGTAAACCCTACCAGGCCTCGTTATTCGCGACTTAAAATGCTATGGCATTCATTTGATTATCTAAAGCTCATATACGTACCTGGGCACTTGGTACACTGTAATGTGTGGTTCATGTTTTGGACAGGGACTGCACTCACATTCGGTGTCCATAATAACACATTTCGCAGGTTTAGGTTACTACTACTACTAGAAGCTCGTGGCTGAATAATAGCAGCCGCACTGGTCGTTGAAGATCTTTGACAGTCGTTATGGGTAGTCAAAAGCCTGAGATCTGACACCAGTCTTGCCAAGGGGTACCGTGTTGCCCAGTTATTGGGTTGTGGAGGTCAGATAGGCATTCCCTCCATGTGGAACACTGGTGCTCGGTTGAATCCGGTAGGACTGGAGGCCAACCCCAATGTAGTTGGGAAAAGGCAAGGCAGATTGATTGGTTTAGGTTACTACACCGGTGCACCGGTTAAATTCCATCAAAGCTGTATGGTTAAGATAACTGTGTGAACATTTACTCTCGTAGTATTTTTCATGTTTCAGATACCATATTGTGTCGCAGTGGAACATCTGCTGCAGTCTAGCGGTCCTGTTGCTGCATGTGAAGGCTGCCGTGTCAACACCTGAGAGGTTAAGAGGAACGGCAGGCTAGCAGTTCGCAGGTGACAACAGCTTGTGGGGTCATAAGCTCGCAAGTTTGGAATGGAATACACGGTGAGTGGCTTCTATTTTATTTTGATAGTGCGGTCGACTGTTCTCTAGTGAAGAGATGCTAGTTAGTTTTAAAAGTGTTCATGTTTGGTCACTACATTGCTAGTGGTTATACCTAGCACCATCACTAGGTAATTAAGACACACTTAGTAAAAAAACAGTAGTTAAAGGGTTTCCTATTGGCGGTAATAGTTTCAATATTTGGTTCAGTACGAACTTAAGGATTAGATATCCCATAAGAAGGAGATGAGATATCCAAAATGACATAGCGATTTAGTATTGTCGTTGGGCTATAGCAATTGTATCTAGTTAGTAACGGTACTGGTCATTTACGTGTATTCAGAACAGATCTTATTGCATAACGATTTACAACCACCGTCTTCAGTTCTGAATTCGTTTGCTTACTTTCAAAGTAATATTATGATAGCAGTAGATATCGCGATCGTTTTCCTTACATGAAAACTGAGTTAGTGAGCGATAGCAAAGGGCTACTGTTGATAAGCTGATTTTAACGATATTAATCAGAGTTAATTCGTGAACCTCCTTAATATTGTCTGGGTTAGTTGTTTCCCTTTTATTAGCTTTCAGTATTTTCCAAGATCTTTGAGTAAAAAGCGTGAATCTTGTGAGAAGGATCCCCGATCACCAAGTTCCTTGAGAATTGGACATCATAGTTGATGACAGTGGTAGTGAAACCAAATATGATTAACATGTTTACTCATAGGACAGATTCTGGACCGCACCTCATGCGTAACATGTGGCGATGGGTCTACGAAGAGGTTTCATGAGTTGAGCATGCATTGCCTTTGAATTATAACAAACCGTAACAGCATTGTTACTATTACTTTGTTTAGTTGTTGAACTTGTTGATCGTCTGACCTTTTTTTTCAATGAATGGTGTAGTGTGGGAAACACGTAAGTCGGTGTAAAAAACTTGTTTGTGTAAGGAACTTTACAGAAAATTCCTATTGAGTTATGAGGTAAAAGAAAGTAAACTCACATACTCACGCGCGTGGTGCGGTCACCATGTTAATGTTGTTGATGACGTTCGAATCGTCAAGCCCTCATTAAGAAAATTGAAATAACGTGGTTTTCTAATTTTGATAACTGTGCGTAGATCTTGTTAGTAAGACACACAAAGGCTCAAGTACCAATATAATTGAGATTGTAGATGAAATAGTTAATGAATTGACTTACCATAGGACAGACTAAATCTCTGTGTGAACAGGTTCCGAGTTCAGAGAGTTGAGTCGAGTCGACATCATGGGGATGTGTGAGTAGAGCAATTGTGATTGCAAAGATAGCTAGGAGATAGCTAATGGAGCAGTGTGATAGCCAGGAGAGCTATGTGATGGCTTAAGATCGTGAATAAGACACCTAGTGTCTTATTTCTTTTGTTTCATTTAATGTGACATTAACGACTATCAGTGGTACTTGGACTTTGTAATCACGAAGATTATGTGCTTTTAGGTACCAAATCGATGATTAAGTTGCTATTTTCTTTAAATTGGAAATAGAATAACTCGTTCCTTGCAATAGTGAACAGAGAGATTTAAATGATCATGTTTGATTGTTTCAAAATGTTTCCTCACTCACCTAGAGTAGGTATGAGTCAGGATTGGACAAGCGAATACTGTTTGGAAATTTTGTATGTTTCAGAAAAACATCCCTTGTATGATGGGAGATTGCCAGGATGGAGTGGACTAAGATGACGTGTGGTGCAACACGAGGTGACCATGAGGGTGCCTGCGGGTGGTAGATTTGGGGATCTGTCACCTGAGAGAGGCACGAGAAGGAGACGTGATGTGTTCCACGCTCGCCTCTCAAAAGGAACTACGGCCTAGAGAACACCATGTGGTTTTAGTCAGTAGGAGTCTGACAGACCCCTCAGCTTTCCCCAAGCGCTGAGGACATCCGTGAAGATTTCCACATGATTCGATACACTGTTAAAAACCTGACAATGAGGAACAGACGAGGACGCCTGTCTCGCAGGATGGCCGTGTCGGGTTTAGTCAATAGTACGGACGTCAAAACAAACCACAAGCACGCCCGAGGCGGCAATCAAGAGCAACTACGCATTGGCACGTTTTTTATAAGCAATTGCGTGGTGTGGAAGGGGGCAGTTGAACTCTGACAGCCTTTGAGCGAACCCTTCGTAGAATCAGTGTCGATCCATAATATTAGTAAGCAAGATTGTTACTCTGAATATTTGAATAAACCAAGTGTATCGAATAATTTCTGTGATTTCATTTGCACGATTGTACCCACCGACCTGCCCACACACGATGTCTTAACGTAAGGGAATACATCCTGACTTCCCGATGGTTTGCATCTATCGGCCAGCCTTGATGCGACATACATATAAATCTTCCTCTTGAATCACTATCTACTATAAAAAACCGCATCAAAATCCGTTGCGTAGATTTAATGATCTAAACATATATAGGGACAGACAGCAGGAAGCGACTTTGTTTTATACTATGTAAGGTTATGGATAAGGATTGGAAAATGCGGGCTATTTTAGTTGATGTTTTCAGGTGGTTATTTACTTTTGGTGCACATTATAAATGCATAAATGAACTTGTACAACAAACTACACAATTTAAAGTTCTTTTCCATAACCAGCCATAATAATTTTGTATGTAAACTATTCTCTACCAACAAAGTAAAAGCACATTAACTCATTAACCAATAATGTATTACAGCACGTTAGTGAAACAAACCATGTAACGGTATCCCGAAAACCGATACATTAAGTTATAACGGGATATTAATAAAAATCCGTTGCCTGTAAAACGAGAACCCAATTATTAACGAAGATGAAATGGTTTATTGAAATATAATTATCGTGCTCGCTGTTTGATAGGATTTATTGGCTTTAACACTATTAATTTTATGAGGCTGTGGGAGTTATGTGCAGTATGGATATGAATTTAAAAACATGGGAATGTATTTATTGGCATAGTGTAAAAATTAAAGGTTTTTTTGTTATTTTCATTGTTATTTCCTTCTTCTAATATTAAAAGCCTGTCTGTTCAAACATCTTACCTTTACCTTAAACTGTCATTTATTTTAACGCTGGGGGATGACAGCTCACTTCAAACTGACATCACCTTGGTTTTTACGATCAAATTATTACAGAATACAAAAAATATTACAGAATACTTTTCTACTGGGGGTTGTGGTGTTCTGATTTACAGATCCACATTTTTTAACTCTATTTACAAACTTTTGTAATTCATTTTTATGTTTTCTTTCTTTTGTTATCATCTGAAAAGCATACTTTTAGTTATATCTGATTGTTTTAATATCTGAAACTTAAATTATATTGATGATTTGTAATTCTTGCAATATTTTTCTACTGTGACATTTTCATCTGACATGACATCTGTCTGTCTATTTTATTTTTCTTAAAACCTTAGACCGTAATATAGGTACCATGGACTAAACCTCCTTTAAGCTAGGTTTACACTATTATAAGGGTAGCGTAGACTGAGCCCTTTGTGAACCGTTTTTATTCGTTCTAGTCTTTATTTCTTAATTTAAATTTGAATTTGAAATGTAGATAGAACACAGAACGAAGAAAAACGGGCGTCAATTTTTAGTTTCGGATCTGGACTGAACGCCGAAAGACGGTTGAATTCTGAATACTACCAAGTGTACTATTGTATCTGAAGACTCTTTAAAAACTATAACTTATACGGCTGTGAATGTTATCAATCTTTGAGTGCAATAAATATATTTTATTGAGTGTGAAACTTAAATGTGAGCATTTTTTACTGCGTCATTAACCTCGTCGGTCACCGCTCCATCTAAAAGGGGGCGTTTGATCGGCGTATGAAGCCACAGCCCGGCCTCCACACCCCTTGCTGCCTGTGTCTGCACTCCTTGCTGCCTGTGCCTGCACCTGTGCTACTGCCTACCTGCTCGTTAGCCTGACTATTAGTTCAGCTGCCTTTGACCATCTATCTGTGTGTGTGCCTGCCTATCCGTCCTGCTGTCTACTCTGCATCCTGCCTATCCGATTGCCTGCCCTACTCTACAGCCTGCCTATCCGATTGCCGTCGTGGTGCCTGCTCATCTGCCTACCCAGGGCCTACCACGTCTTCCTGCCTGGTTAGCTGCCCACGTCGTGCGAAGCCGGACCATACTTTTTATTATCTTTATCCATTTTCTTAGTTTTAATTTATATTCCCTTTTATTTTTACTAACGTGTCTAACGTTAGCTCTCCGGAGCTTACGTTACGCTACAGGGTGACGGTACAGCTATTTAAGTACAACAAAAGATATAACGAAGAAATGGTTTTATAGAATGATACAATTGACGGCAAATATAGACGGTTTTTGACAAAAGTATTGAGTCTAAAATGTTTTGTTAGAATGATGATGATAAATTAAACTGACCTTTTGAGACACCTAGACAAAAAAAAGCTTACTCTTATCATTACTATTGACAAAATAAATATCATAATCTAAAGCAATGAAATCTGTTTCAAAAGAGAGTAAACCACGATGAGCTGAGATTAGCTTTACAACAAGACCACTACGCAAAAACCCACGCTACTAAACTGCTTCAGATTTTCCACATAAATAATACCTAAGTACATAGAATACTTCCCACACCGTTCCCCGAGGAATATTAATAACAAAGACTTTAGTATAGCTTTCATTACTAAACCAGAGTAGTCTCGTTATAAGAGTATCTAGTCAGGGGCGGGCTTGAAAGCTGCCAGGCTCCGGGGTGGGTTGCAAATATTCGCGAGGCTCTTTTCCTTTTTACAATGTATCCGATGAAGTGATGTTAGACGAGAAGTGCAACACTTTTCACTTATTATTACATTTCACCCGAAAGACGTTCACTGCTGAACCACATAGACTTCCCCCAAGCGCCTACACATTAACAAAACCCGTGCGTCTCGCATCCGGCGGATTCCCGCAACCTGAACCAAGTCATCAGTCCACCTAGTGGGAGGCTTTCCAACACAACATCTTCCGGTGAGTAACTGAATGAATAACTGTTTGATAAGGATAAAACAAAAAGTTTAAATTGAAATGTTTTTGGGTTGTCACGCGAGGCCCCTGCAAGAGCGAGGCCCCGCGCGATTGACCTGCTCGTCAGCCCCTAAGGCCGCCACTGTATCTAGTTATGTCTAGATCTCGTCTGAGTTGAGCACGTCCTGTACTTAATGTTTTCATTAACTGAAAACAGTTTTCAGATAATATCTAGCGTAGGGAATGAGTTTGTGTTGAAGTTGGGGAGGTATAAATTTGTACCTATTGAATGTGTAATAATAACAATCTGTGCGAGTTTATATACCGTAAAGTTATATAGATAGATACGTTACGTAAGTAGTTGGATTGTGTCTATTTTTTTAACACCAGTATGACCATTGTTTTATGGGTAATATATCTGGGGAATATACACACAATCCAGCATTTTTTCCAGGGTAGGGTAGGCAGAAACTACAGAACGCCACCTGCTAACTTCAATTTCGGAAATCGGAGTCAAAAACGAAGAAATGAAAACAGGAACACCGTAATGCCTAAATTGAAGTTATTTTTCAACTTGTAGTGGTTTTGTTTGGAAGGCTGTAATTTTAATAATAACTTAATTAGTGAATGTATGTAAATTTTGAAAAAAAACCTATAATGTCCAAAGTGCAGCCAGAATAGATTAACCCAATAATATGAAACTTAAATAAACAAAACCGGTGGAATGAGAGTATACCAGGGCGAACTGTTCACACCTGCGCTGCCGTCATGTGGGAAAAAGACGTATCCGACATTTTATTTTCAGAAATTGAGTTAAGGCTAGCTTTTCCCTACGAAGTAGGTATTTATCGCGCCACTGTTACCGCGAAGCGAGCGGCGCCATCGCGTGTGCGTTTCGGTCGGCGCCATCTTTTATTTTCATTTTGACCCCATATTAGCATTTATCGACCCCAAAAACCATGAAAATGACACCCATGACGAAAGTTTCAGAAATTTTGGTTGGCGCCATTTTGTGTTTTCATTTTGACCCCATATTAGCACTTATCGACCCCAAAAACCATGAAAATGACACCCATGACGAAAGTTTCAGAAATTTTGGTCGGCGGCATCTTGTATTTTTTTTTGACACTATATTAGCATTTATCGACCCCAAAAACCATGAAAATTACACCCATGATGAAAGTTTCACAAATTTTGGTCGGTGCTATCTTGTATTTTCATTTGAAAGTTTCAGAAATTTTGGTCGGCGCCATTTTGTGTTTTCATTTTGACCCCATATTGGCAATTATCGACCCGAAAAACCATGAAAGTGACGCCCATGATGAAAGTTTCAGAAATTTTGGTCAGCGCCATCTTGTATTTTCATTTTGACCCCATATTAGCATTTATCGACCCCAAAAACTATGAAAATGACACCCATGACGAAAGTTTCAGAAATTTTGGTCGGCGCAATCTTGTATTTTCATTTTGATACCATATTAGCATTTATCGACCCCAAAAACCATGAAAATAACACCCATGACGAAAGTTTCAGAAATTTCGGTCGGCGCCATCTAGTATTTTCATTTTGACACTATATTAGCATTTATCGACCCCAAAAAACATGAAAATTACACCCGTGACGAAAGTTTCAGAAATTTTGGTCGGCGCAATCTTGTATTTTCATTTTGACACTATATTAGCATTTATCGACCCCAAAAACGATGAAAGTGACACCCATGACGAAAGTTTCAGAAATTTTGGTCGGCGCCATTTTGTGTTTTCATTTTGACCTCATATTGGCATTTCGCACCCTTAGAATTAAAGTGACCTAACTCAATTATGGAATTAGTGGAAAATTAACATAAAGTGATAACTGAGTACTAAAATGACCGATATATAGGTTGACCCTTTCTTATTCATAATTCGGGCTCTTTTTTATTTACTACAGGGTTTTAGAGTATTCTTTGTAAGGTCAGTTTATTATAGCAACATCAGAAATTACAGGCATTTTGAATTGGGTCACTTTTTCAAAAACCATGAATATGACAACCATGACAATCATATCAAAAATTCCGGTTGGCGCCATTTTGAATTTTATTTTGACTAATATTCGCAGTCTAATAACCCAAAAAAAACAAAATAAAATACACCCATGTCGTATATTTCGGTCTTCTTTGAAGTCTGGTAAAAAACTTTCCTAACCTACTGATTTTGTTACACTGTGGCCTCATAATAAATCGATCGATAGATTAGCGAGAAGTCCAGCACGAATAAAACTGGCATAGGTTCTGCCTCGTCAAGGCCTCGCGGGCGACTGAAGAGCCGTACGACGGCCGCTGTGTGATATATAAATTTATTATTAAAACAATTAAACCATTTTAGAAATTCTACTCTGAGAATAAAGTTATATAAGTTGTTAACTATTTTAGATATGTTTTTTGGGAGTGAATATTTCATAATATTCAAGAAAAATAATAAAAATCATCAAAAAAACATCGATTCAGCCTTCTCTTCCAATTTTTTTTGATCGAGTGAAGTTTTTGATATCATGTTTTGAGTCTCAGAAATGAAAAGGACATAATAGTGAACTACAATATATAATTTTTTTGCATTTAAAAAATCACTATTTGTCTGTTTAATAATGAATCAAAGAGATGTAAAAGTCGGGCTACCTGCCCATAATTACATATTTGAAATCAGTAAAAAAAGACGCATCTACTAGTAGTTTTATATTTGGTTTAAATTGAACTCAACTCTATAAATCTTACTTTTAAATAAGACCTTTCTGCTATAGTAAGTAATATATACGAAATAGGAAAGTATTTTCTGACGTATAATAAGTTGTAAAGACGCATTTATGTAGATGCGTCTTATAATTTTATAAAATATGTACTTGATCATATAATAAAAAAACGTAACTACAATGTTCATAAGAAGAAAAGACGGTTCTGCGTAAATGCGCCTTTTCATATAAGTCTTACGATAAATCGCAGGACGCAAGAGGCAGTAGCGTCTTTTCTACCTAGTATGTGCGGGATGTAGTGGGGGTCTTGGTTGGGAATATACGTTCACGGGATGTCAGAAATGCCAATAAGTGTCCATTCACATTGATATTTTTTGGAAATAACGATATCGATGTCAACATTTTCATAAAAAAACATCGATTGGTAAGATTTAAAAAATAATATTCGCGCTCTAATAATTAGTATAATATCAGACAAATTGTGGGTTAAGGCAAAATTTGCCCTCTACGTCTGTGTTGTAAGCGTATTTCTATTGACAATTCGGAGCAAGGGTCTAAAATAATTGTTGTTTTAGCGAGATGTAAATTTTTCTCTAGTCGTTCTAGTCTGGCATTAACTAAATTTAGCAAACTCTTCTGTACAGCTACACTTAACTCTGTAAAAGGTTTCGTTTGTTAAATTCCTTACTGAAGTAAGACTGCAATTGGAATCGCTAAACTAGCAGACACATACTGGTCGCCGCTTATCTCTTCAGTAAGCTTAAATGGGGCTAGTACAAATTAGTAGACGATGTTATTTCATAAGAGATTTAATTACTATTAAACTCACACTTTACTCTGGATGAAGTGACCATGGCAGGTGTGTTACGCCTTGTAGCCAAAATCTTAGTGTGGTGCGTGGGGCACATGGACGTTTCTGCCAGTATTTTTTTTAATATCATTGAATATTACTAAGTTGAAAAGCAAGGGGACGGCCAAAGAAAAGATGGATGGACTGTGTGAGGAGTGATATGAAAGAAAAGGAGGAGTGATAGCGTGACGGGGGACAGGACGGTATGGAAGAGGAAAAAGTGTTGCGCCGACCCCAACTAACATGGGACAAGGGCAGGAAGATGATGATTACTAAGTTGAAAAGCAGTAAATGGCTAAAAGCGGCTTTTACATTTAGGTAATTAGAAGCTGGCAACGCATTATCACTAAGTAAGAAAGACATTTAATTAATTACCAAGAAAAAAGGTGTCCGACCGAAACTGGTTTTTACGACCGAAACCGAAACCGAAAACGAATTTCGGCAACAGTTTCAGTTTTGGCCGAAACAGAAACAGAAACTGCCTTAGTACGATCATGTTTTAAGGAAAAAATAAAGAAAACTTTATTATTATCTGAACTTCCTAGTTAATATAATTTAATGCACTGTTTGCACTTAGCTTTAGATGAATCAGATGTTTTTTTTTTCGAAAAGTTGCCAAATGCTATTTTTTAACGACGTTTTGCTTTCATCATCGATGATTGAATACTACAATAAAAGAAAGATTGTCTATTAGATGTAATCAGTACTTTATGCATTTTAAAATTAGGTATTTATATTCGTTGACTGTCATGAATTTTATTGCACTCGACTTTAGTTTGGGGGTAGGTAATATGGTTTCAAAAATCGAAATACGGAAATGTAATATTAATTTTACTATATGGATACTTAGGTAGGTACCTATGTAAGTACCTACCATTTAATTATAAGTGTGTTGATTTTCTAAAAAAATATTTGGGACATAGGTAAGTATCTAACTGTACTTGCCACTTGAATTTTGAAACTCTGAATCCATAATATTATCACCACTAATGAACTATAGTAAGTACCAAGTACCTAACCAATGTTTGTTTAGGTATAGCAATAGCGAGAGAGTTAAATCAACCAAAAAAATATTTAGACAGTTAGGTTAAACTTTATTCTACTATAATCTATGTATTAGTTTATTATAATATTTTTTTTTTATGTTTACTACTTACTCTTATGCTATATCATGTAAGAAAACTTACCGAATTCAAAATAAATCATACGAAAACTCACAACAAACAAAACGAACTGCAAACACAAGCCAGTCACGACATGATTAGGCACGTGGACGCGGCAAATCGCTTGGATGGAATTTAACGCGCCGAACATGGCCGATCACGGCGCGAGAACTCCCGAATGTAGTTTCGGTTTCGGTCGTAGTTTCGGCACGTTTACCGCCGAAACAGAAACTAAACCAAAACTCGTTTTTTTGCCGAAACTCGACCGAAACCGAACTTTCGGTCGGACACTATATAAAAAAGACGTATATTTCAGCAATATCACGTATTTTTTTATTAAAAAGAAAAGGAAAATATGATTTATTTAATACACACATCACATCATCAGCCTATTAATGTTCCCACTGCTGGGACACAGGCCTCCTCTCTGCTGTGAGAGGGGATGTGCCATAATCCACCACGCGGGTCCAGTGCGGGTTGGTGGATGTCACATGTCTTCGAATTTTTGGTTCTAGGATATGCCGGTTTCCTCACGATGTTTTCCTTCACCGTTTTTTAGAGCAGTGGTGATGAAATAATTTACACAAAGTAAAGCGCCTGCCTGGGTTCGAACCCACGACCTACAACTTGTAAGTCGTGGCCGATACCACTGGGCCACCACTGTTTAATACATAAACTCTATATTATGAAAATCCACATATATATAACGTTAGATCTAACTTTAAGCCAAAATTTTGCCCTACATAAATCATAATATTATTTTTTCCTTTCGTGCAGCGAATTCTTTAGTTTAAAATAAACAAATCATTTTTTTCCGTTTGAAACTTGAGCTAGATACGTCCTTTTTCGTTATGACGGCAGTGCGTACTTCTTTAGAGCGTACCAGTGTGATGTTATGTTATGAAATTATGTAAACAATAAACAGACATGCGATTGCAGCTATTCCGAGTGATTCGCTGTCATTTATTGAAGAGTTCTGATGTATATCTCCGAAATTCTTCATCAGATCTTGTTACAAATTAAATGGGACCACATGATAAGCACCAGCAATTCGAATAAAAAAAGAATCATCAAAATCGGTTCACCTAATAAAAAGTTCTGAGGCACATAAAAAAATACGGTGAATTAATCCTTGCGAAGCCGGTTAATAAAAATTAGTCACTTTTCCCGAATACTTCATAGCTATCAAAACAGTCTCCATGCACCACAATCTGCATCCAAAGTTAACCACATGAAATATTCCACATTTTCTAATTCCCACTAAATTAGATTACCAGGCAAACGATCTTAGTTTAATATAATAAATTGTTCTTATTAATAATCATCTCATTGCACTCGTAATATTGAACCCTAAAGGAGACTGCCCACTACACCGTACCATATCATGACCGTACTTGCAGAAATACTATTATCTATGATAATGTGTTATCTGTTGTAAGGAACTGACATACGTCTCTTCCTATGTGGTCTATGACCACGTATTCATGTGTGTTTTAATAAATAATTAATAAAACAAGCAACAGCCTATATCATCAACAGTCAGCTGAGAAAACATTACCAAATATAAAATAAACTAGACTGTGAGGACTCTGCTTAACTAGAAGGCAACGTACTTGCCTATAAAAACACTGGCTATTGGTATTACTTGAAAGGTAAATGCATTTCGAACAGAAAATAAGTGAAGATGTTTTTGCAAAGCTTTTGATTGTCAATTCTAGTGGAGCCGCCCAGAAGGCAGGCATATTGTGGAATTCGTACTTAATATATAAAATATAAAAGTAATGTATGTAGTTAATTTAGCAACCTCTGGATATCGTCCTTATAATACTAAGCTTTTAACAAAAAGTATAAGACAACATAAACGTTCCATCATCGAGCAACACCGTCACGCGCCTTCCAAACAGCGTATCGGTAACGGTAACCGTTATGCATGCGTATGATACGCTGTTGGTACGTTCTAGTCGGGCTAGTAGTCCGTGTCATGTTTCTTTCCTTACGATTTCTTGATACGTTCGTATCGTGGTACGGTCATCGTATGATACGGTGTAGTGGACAGACTCCTGAAAGGATTACTGAGAGGATAAAATGAACGCTCTTGTCCTATTTTATATTAAAAATGTTCCAGCAGGTCTTAGAGAATATTATATTTTTTAGAAAATAGTTCTCAGTGAGTACAAATCTGAGATTTTAATCTGCTGCTATCTCATCAAGTTAAAGTAGTTACTTTAATAGATGAGGATTCTTGTTAAGCTTTGTATTGCTTACTAAATAAAAGTGAATGTTATACAAACGAGAAAATACAAAACTTTACAAATTCATGATGTTTGCGCTTTCATGATGTTTTTGTTACTAAGTTAGTACTATTTTAATTTGGAGGCTCGGTATAAAACGTCGAGTTGCAGTCATTAACTAAGGCCACAGGTAATTTCAATTTCAATTTATTATCACACGCAAGTTGTTACAAAAGCAATTGACACAACTGAATAAAATAAAAATAAGTACTCTAACACACACAGCCTGTGTCTTGGTGGCTCAAGATTAAGGAATAAGCAGATTGAAAGTTCTGTGTGATACAGCACAATGTTTTTAGTTAATTAAATAGCATTCAGAATTAAATAATCAAAAACATAAAAAATAATCCAAACCAATAATTAGAATAAAATTAATAATATATATTTTATTTATATTAAGATTAAAACCACATTATTACATTATTATCAAATCAAAATCTTACATCAAACTTCACTTAATCAGTTAAAATTTATCGGGAATCAGAAATTAAATCATCAGTAATTTTAAAACAATAATTACATAAAAATCCTAATAAAACTAATAACTTACTTAATTCAAAAAGAAAAGGCACTAAATATGAAATCAGAATTAGATTTCATTTGCGCCGGTCAAAAAGTATAAAACAATAATCAAAACCAGTAATTAGGTAATATAATACTAGCATACAGATGCCTCATCCCATACAAAGAAATCGTGCCGATGATGTGACTAGCGCTTATCGTCTGATTAAGATGATTATTTTAATAAGTACTTCGAAGTAAAAGGGTTTTCTCAGCTCGTGACTATTTTTCTTTAAATACGGTGATGATTTATTTTATAGTATTTTTTGCACGATTTTACAGCTTTATTGTACCAAAATGTGTTACAATACAAATTTTAAAATCAAGTGGCATGCCTCAGAAATGTAAAACCGCGACATCTATTGGAATCTATTTTAAATGATCCGTTAAAAATAATCTTTGAAATATGAATTAAGAGCCCAATATTCCATAATATTGTAAAAAATAACATCAAATTTTTATTATCAATTAGAATTAAAAATAATCAATGCATATCGCGCCATCTAGTGACATTTATCCGTACCAAACTTTCTTTGTTAGCGCTGGGACCCCCTGCTAAGGCTAAATACCAATGAGGTGGTTCGAACCAATGTATTTCAAACAAAGTTGTTTCAATTGTAAATTTGAATAATTATTAACATATACTTATACTATCATAACTTTATCATGATCTTTTCATCACATAGAACAGTTTCAACAATACTATTAACCGATAACGTTTACATGATCCTTCATAGGTAAGACCATCATTACAAAACCACATCCTGGATTCATTTTATTTATTTATTTATTATATACTTTATTGTACACCACAAAAAACATACAGGACAAACATTCACAATAACAAGTGTACAATGGGCGGTCTTATCGCACTAGGCAATCTCTTACAGACAACCTTTACCATTTTACTGCTAGTAATTGCAACGGACGGCCATTTAAAAATAAAATAAAATTCATTAATTTCTGGATAGAACCGTAAAAAGTACAAAACTACTATTACTAACAATAATTACCTATTTTCTAAAACTACCAGCCTTTTTTATAGTTCAAAATACAGCTCTGGCTCTCTCCATTACACTTTAGACATTTGTAAGTCCAGTGCGAATCTCAGAGGTTTCTTTGATGGTCCTGATTAGTTCCTTTGATCTCCAAGCTGTGAAATTTTAACAGACGTCCAAGTTTCTCATGAAAGTTACTGAAGTTAGTTGCAGTAGAAGAATCTGCCGAGGTTATATTTAGATTTCAAGCTGAGATTTTCAGTCAATTAAATTTTGTTTTTGTTAGAAAATTGTTTTAATTGCTTGTTAAAATTATTACTTGGTATCATTTTGATAAACTCGCTTTGAATCCAAATTGAATTAGTTATTGTGTTATACCGTGTTCTGAATTAAGGATTCGAAGTTGACAACAACAACTACGTGTTTTGTCAGGTTTGTAGGTTAGAACCTCCGCCTTTTTGAAGTCGGTTAAAAAACACGGTTAAATAGCTTTTTTGATACCCGACAGAAAAAGAAAGGTTTGAAGTACAAGGGTGGATGGGAGTACATTCCCTTAAATTAAACTATGATAATAGACATTTCAATTATGGTTTAAAACTATACTCATTTTTAGTTTTTGTCTTCTTTTTGCATTGACAAAAATATATGCCTCATCATCATCGTATCATCCGACGTCCTCTGCTGAACATAGGCCACCCCAAGCGTCCCCTTATAACCTTCATCTAGTTATTAATATTTACATAATGAAACAATTATTTCAAATTCCTGTTAATGAGCTTTTTGCTTAAAGTATTCCCAATTCCCTCCGATCCTCGACAGAGCATTCTTCCTCCCGGAGTCAGAGTAAGTTGCAGATAACCGACGCTAACCGGTTCCTTGCCGAGTGCAGTATTTGTCAACGTCTGGCTTCAAATAGCTCACATTAACATCCGCCACTGAGACTTTGTGACGATTGCAGGGAAATACAGGCTGGCTGCATAGCGAGCGATTTTTGTGAGAGTGTAGTAGGTATGCTTAGTTAATGGCAATACCTGCTCTAGAATAAAGTCTAAGTCTAAACATTTGCTCGTTGTAGCTCTAAAGTTTTACTCCGACTGAATATCGTACGTAAAAAGTCATAATTCGAGGTTTTGCTCACGCCTATTTCTTCCACCAGTATTGGTCAAATTTAAAATATATTCCATAAACTGAAAAGAAAGATATATACTGTGCCCATTTGTTTTCAGTTTTGATGATACATTATTTTTAGAAGCGCTAGAACCCTTAAAAACGTGACAATTATAAATGAAAAAAGAAAAACATAGAAGCACAACATATATATTTTTTATTGGGAAATAATAATTTATTTACATAGATACAAGTATATACAATGTAAAAAATACTTAACTAAGACTGCAAAAATATACACTTAAACCAAAAACTACTCACTAACTAAACCTAAAAATATACTAAACTAAAAAATGGCAGAATCAAACGAATTCATCTTCTTCTTCTTTTTTATTTATCATAAGGAATATCTTTTAAATTTCACCAATACTTGAGGAGGAAACAGACGAGAGCCATGAGTGATTCGTGGTTTGCCGAGAGTTGCAACTTGCATTAGTAAAAAGTAATTTTACTAAAGAAATTCAGTCGGAGCTCTCTGCCCGGATTTCCTCTGATTGGCTGATAACATCGCAACAATTTTTTTCACTTTATATAGCTTTAACGTAATTGTACTTCTGACACGTATTATAGTGTCTTGAAATAATAATGTTAAGGCCTAGCTTCAGCATGACTTAACTAGATGTGTGATGAAACAAATAACAAGACAAGTATCACCAATCAATCAATATGATTAGCACTAGCAATAGGCACTTATCCCACCGCGATCAGCGATAAGCGGTTAAAGATAGAAACTAAATACGAGTTGGCGAGCAGCGAGAAGCGAGTGTGTAGTTTAGTCGCTCGGCTATAAGCGATCGTTTTTGTACGATGGGCGATTACTCGCACCACTCTCTCGAGGTGGCCGCACTGTAGGTAGAAATGACCGCTGGTTGGTCTCTCGGCGTGAATACTGACCGCCAAGCGAGCAAGCAAGAACCGCTGAGCGAATATAACTTTGATAGCTCTTGTCGCTGCGACAAACATGTGGTGAGAGAGTACTCGCCAGTGGTTTGAACAGCCAGCGATCAACTATTACTTTATGTGTTTCTTTTATTGAAACGGGATATTATATCTTTTGTACCAACGTTACTTCCTACCCTACTAATATGTTGAGGTTTGCTTCCAATCTAATCCGATGCAGCTAAATATAATTCAAATAACTAATAATAAGAACTGACTAAAGCTAAGCTAATAACTAATTATATATGACAAATATAATTCTCATCAACAATATCTAAACGTAGTTATTTTTATAAGTTTTTAAGCTGACATGGTGTGAAATAACCCAAAACAAACATTAATTCTAGTAATTGTTTTTATTATGATTCTACGATTTTTTTCTGATAGCCTTCGTATGACCACTGAGATACCTGCCTGATGGTAAGCAATGATGTGGTCGACGGTGAAGCACGCTTGCCTAGAAGTAACCAACAATGCTAGCCAAACTACCGGTTCGTATGTCCCACCTTTGTATAATGTGCGTAGCAGCGCGTTATACCGTCGTGATCCCATCGAAATGATTGCCTCCTTATATAGAATTATGTGTTTGTGATGTCCTACTCTTTTTGTTTCTACCACTTCGCGTTTGATTCGTGCTTCTACCCTGATTCAAGTGTTTGGAATTGTTCTTAATGGGTTTAACCTTCGTTGCTTTTGTGAAACAATATTTCGACAAAGTAACATATTTATTGATTGTTTGGGTGTGTTTCAGCAGCTTCCGGGTTTAATATTGCCTCTAATAAATTCTAAATCTTTATGGTCAGGGATTATATTATTTGATTTATGAAATACAAGCTTCTACCCACGGCATCAGCCGCATGAAAGTCAGAAATAACACCAAAAGACTCCTAGAATAAAAATATGCTGTGACCTAATCCAGAACATGCTCTACCCGTGTGCTAAATTAAATTGAGCACTCATAAAATATCAGCGTATATTGAATTGTGACTAGTCAGTATACAGGTTGAGTTGACAGTAGCCAGGAATCGAAAAGGCTGATTTTGAAAAAAACCGCGTATTGTATTGATACACCATTCGATAGTGTCACTAATAAGGATCTAATTCTGGGAAGTAATGTCATGCGGTACACTTAAGGAAAATATATTTTTTAACAAAATTCTTTTTTTTGTTGTAAATCTATAAAGACTCATCATATAATATTGATGACATGAAAAATCTTTAGCGAATTTTCTAAACGTATTCAAAATTATTGTAATGCTGAATGAAGCAGAATGCTTGAACTATCGAATTCGGCAATTTGTTGAAAATAATGGCCATCACGTGTAATATACCTCCCGGTATTTAAGGTAGACAAGTGAGTATTTTATCAAAATCGGCCTCGTGACTCCTTTGAGATTTTTCGCTATTACTCATAGTTTCGGATTTGGCCATCCACGCCCACTTAAAACCTCAACCTGTATACAGGCTGTAACGGAAAGGTATGATCATAACCTCTATCTCAGCATGTGCAGCGATAAAAACACCTTTCTGCCGTTTAGGCGTGAAAAGGTTACAAACAAAGTTACTTTCGCCTTTATTAAAAAGTAAGTAAAGGAAATCATGTAATTATTTAATCCCAGACTAAATATTCTGAAATCGCCATTAAGTACTAATAGTTGAATTGAATGCAAATTCAACTACCCTAATAAAGATCTTTAATGCTCCAAAGCTTCGCGCTCTTCACTAATTTAAATCAAACTGCAATTTCTCCGTTTGGACTCGCAATTGTGAATATGTTTGAGAGATTATGCACGAGATAATAAACTGCAACTAAAAGAGGTAATAAAACTAGAATACAAACTCATTATAATATTAATTCTTTGTTTATTTCTATACTTGAATGAGCAGAGAAAGAAAATACAGAAAATAATTTAGCCCATAATACAAAGAAACAAAAGGGATTCCTTTAAGCAACTTACTTAAACAATGATGAGATAAAACCTTTATCGCATTTCGGCAGGCCTTAATACCAATTCAGACCAAAAAAAGAAAAACAAAAGATCTCTTAATATCCTAAGAAATGAGTTTATTCCTTTACTACGCGATAATGTTGGGTAGATTAGCGAGAAAAACTGAATTTTTGTGGCCCTCTTTATCGCCATCATAAAAAACAACGATTTCATTTTAGAAATTAGTTTCGTTCGGGCGTTAATACCGGCTTTTCAAATCAATGCTAGCTCCAATCCGAATTGTACTTTTCAACTTTAACGTGAAACTTTTAGCTCGTAAAAATTGGAGTAGTTTTATGCGCCAATAAACTAGTCCATAGGTGCTTTATTTTCATTCAAGTTATTTTGGATGGAAAATGGAAAAGAATGGACAGGTGATTAGGTGAAAAGTCCTGTTTGATTGTTGACTGTGGACTACTTATGCTAAGTTAACCAGAAACTAAGGAGAAAGTTTGTAACTATGAAATTTAGGTAGAGTCGACTCGCTAATCTTAAAGGTTTGAAAAAAATATATATTTATAATTGTTTCATGTACATAATTTTGAACACAAGGTTTATTCGTGTAATTAATAGTTTTGCTTTAAAAAAATAATTAACAACACGATATTTTTTCGCAACTTTTGGAAACTTCTCCAAAACGACTTGGATGTTTAAAAATATTTTTACACAGAAAAAATTATTATATTTATTTTATAGATATAATTTAGGGGGACAACAAAGGCTGGATTGTGATTAAGTGATTCTACTATCCGTTCGGCAAATACCTACGTGGAGAAGAACGAACAAGAAACTCCTTTTTAATATCTTAACTACAGCTCAGCATTTCGCAGGCTGGCTTGATTTTAATGACAAGGACAACGCGACGGGCCTCGGTGGCGAGGATGGAATGAATGCGGCTGTTTTTTATATTAGATTTACTACTGCGCAGCCATTATAGTCAACTTCAGGGCGGTCAAGAAACTGGCGAGATCTATACCTGTAGTAGGCTTATTACGGGTTAAAGTATGAAATTGCCGATTTGTACTGAAAAATTTATATTAGTTTTTTTTTTAAATCTAACATATTTATTTAATCAAAATAATTACCATTATTATCTATACATTGCTGCCATCTAATAGGAAGGTCATTTATGCCTTTTCGATAGAACTCTGGTGATCTAGATTCGACAAACTGTGTGAAAGCATTTTGTACTGCCTTCTGAGAAGAAAACTTTTATTCACGTAGAAAACTGTCCAATTCACAAAAAAATGGTAGTCCGTTGGAGCAAGGTCTGGCGAATACGGAGGGTGACGAATAGTTTCTAATTGAAGTTCCTGTAGAGTTAAAACGGTCTCTCGTGCTGTATTAGGTCTCGCGTTATCATGGAGCAATAATGGTGAAGATCGATTCTTGAGTCGGGGCTGTTTCACTGCTACTTTTGTTAACATTGTTCGGAGTTCGGCACAGTAGACATCTGCCGTTATTGCTTGACCAGATCGGAGAAAGCTATAGTGAATAACACCATGCTGGGAACACCAAACAGTTACCATTAGCTTTTTATTGGTAAGCTTTGCTTTAGGTCACAGTTGCGGCGTTTGACCTGGGGTCAGCCATTGCATTTTTTACTTAAGGTTATCGTAAAGAATCCACTTATCAACACATGTCAGAATTTGATCCAATATTCGTTCATTTCTGTATCGATTCAACAAGGCAACACAAGTTTCAACACGCGTTTCTTTCTGCAGATCAGTCAAATCATGAGGCACCCATTTTTCATATTTTTTTATTTGATTGATTTGACGCAAATGAGTCAATATTGTTGGTAAGGTAAGGTTAAACTATGCCGCTAATTCCTGGGTAGTTTGGCTCGGATCGTCTTCCACCATCTCTTTCAATTTATTGTTATTCACCTGTGTGGGCGATCTTCCATGTGGTTCGTTCATTAAATCAAAGTTTCAAAAGTTTAAACCAAAATCGCACGGTGCGTTCATTAGCAGTCCCCTCACCAAACGCAACATTGATATTGCGAGCTGTTTCTGCCGCGTATTCAAAAATCACTCGAATTTTCGAAGTATACATCTTTCTTGTCTAAGCTGAATAAAAAAAACAACTGAAAGTCGATAATGGAATGTTGCACATTTTTTAAAAGAAAGAACTTCATAGGTACTGTGTGAAAAAAGTTTCACTCAAAAATCTCAATCCATGAAGGTTCTATGCCAATTCGAAGTACCTATTACAATAAAACGGCAATTTCATACTTTAACCCCTATTACTATTGGCGGCCTCAAACGTCCTCATCCATCTGGTAAACTAAACGTACGACAATTGTGCGTACTTTTTAAATAAGTTTAATCAGGGCTTAATTCAGATGTGTGTTTTCATAGCCTCTAAATGAAAAATGCGTACCTACTTCTTACTACAAAAGTCACACGTGATTTTCTTCCAAAAATCTCGCCATATTTCATTTTACATACACACAGGGTTATTTTATCATGATTCTCCATCTACCTCCAATTTCACAGCATATTTCACGTGCACGTTTGAGCCTGATAGATAAGGTTTTGTCTCCCCCATTCTCTCATCTTTTCATTTACACCTACGATATATTACTGTTATTTATCAGACAACATCAGAAGCAGGAAGTTGAAAGTGGAGAAGCTTACATATTATACTGGCTGTGCCCGCGGCATTGCTCCCGTTAACAGACTGCCTACCCTACCCTACTTACCTTCCTGCCCAGCCTACTTACACAGCAATTTTTTTTCTAGGGTCATCATTCTTTCGCGGAGAATCTTAACACCGCCATTCAGAAAATGACTTCAAATGCACAACGCCATCTATCGAATATCGAGTTGAATTGTCAGTGTATCGGAATTGCGTGTTGTGATAATTTTACTTCTTGAACACTTTAAATTGATCTAATTTTTGATGTGTGTGTGTGAGTGAGTGAACCGATTGCGATGAAACAAAGTAATACTTCAAGTTACGCACACAACTTGTATCTATAAAAGTTACCTACATTGGTTTTGTACATTTTACGTGATGCGTGCACAAATGAACAGACCTACAGATAAACAGACAAAAATTCTAAAAATGCTCAAAATGGGTTCTGTTGGTTATTCTTTAACACCAATTTTTTTTTTAGTTTTTTGATGTACAAAAACGACTTTTCTACAGATTCGTTATATGTACTGATGGTAAGACAAGTCGCAAAAGACAGGAAAGGTATGTAAGAAAAGAAAATAACTTAACTATATCAGTTAAGTTATTTAAATTACTATTATTAAAAGGTATAACTGTTTATTTGATTGTTTATAAAGTATGTTCTCTAGAAGTGTACTTTAAAAATAAAATAAAAATAAAATGGTTTATTTATTTATTTATTATTATATACTTTATTGTATACCACTTAAATAATTACAGGACAAAACATTTATAAAGATAAGTGTACAATGGGCGGTCTTATCGCACAGGGCAATCTCTTACAGACAACCTTTGGATGGACTAAACGAGAGAAGATAGACATGGGGCTGTCAGTGTACAAAAACTATATATTATTGTGTCTCAAGCGGTTACATATACAAATGTGAATGAGACAGCCCTAGTCATTAATACTTGTGTTGGTGTTGACTCGCTCCTTCCCATAATTGAGACTTAAATTAAAAAATGAATTTTTAAGAACACATAGGAACAATGACTTAGAAAGTAATTATAAGCTCTGAGTAGTGTGATTGTGAGAATGCTTATGTGTGTCTATAGTAGTGTACGTGTGGGTTGATGTGTGTGTTTGTGTGAGCGTGTGTGTGTTAGTGTGTATTTGTGTGTGTGTTTTCGTTTTTGCTGATAGTGCCAATTTAATCGATCTTGGCAAATACCAACTATATAATTACAAGGTTTAATACATGATAAAAAGATAAGTATTCTTGTAAGTCTGGCTAGAATATGCTCTGTTTCTTCATATGTTATAGTTTTTAACCACTCAGTTATCATTTTTTTGCATTGATGCGAGACCTCGTGATGGAACTTTGGTTTTGCGTTAATTTTATTGTATATTTAGGCTGATTGGCATACATACTGACGCCTTGCAAAAACCGTACGTATCCGTGGAGAGTAAGCCACAATATCTTTCCACCTCCTAGCCTGACATTCTGGGTTAACTGAAATATATTTCTGCAAATAAAGAATGATGTTTAAAAGGTACAGTTTTCTTACTGATAATAGGCCACTAATTCTATATATATCGATTGTGGGATATCTATATGGCTTAGAATATATTACTTTTAAAAGTGATATTTGGGCTCTTTCTAACTCTAGAAATTTAGTTTTAGTGGCACCTCGCCAAACTGGTAAGCAGTGGTGATTACTGACTGCGCGAATGCTATATAAATGTTATTTAGTGTCTTTTCAGGCATCACACGTCATAGATTTTTTAAAAGCCATATAAATTTTCGAACACGCTACATAATAACCTCGATATGCGAGTGCCATGTTAGATGCTCGTCAACTATAACGCCCAAGTATCTTAAAGTCTACTGATCCAATTACTATTTTTTTTTCACTGAAAAATAGCTCATCTCTGATTTTTTCACTGACATATAGCTCATCTCTGATTTTTAATAGCGTAGACTAAACTGACATTTGGGGAGTTGCAACCTTTACGTTACACGCAAATAGTGTCGTATAGTAGTCACATCGGATCTTTGTGTCTCTGAAGTTGGCTCTGCAAACGATTGCGCAAGAAACAGTTTGTCATCGAGTATACTGCATAGAGTAAGCGAGAATGAGAAAACGGAATGTGCGACAAAGGTAAGCGAGTTAAAGTGGCAGTTATACATTGCTATCTTCATCTTCACACAAAACTAGTTACTTGCAGCCAATTTCAGAGACACAAACGATATCTAACCTCTACACCATTCGTATATCAAATGTTTGCGTTTCAAATTTTTACTGAACATAACAAAAGAAATCGCTCCTTCATGCTACAAAAACTGTAGTCTCAAAATACGAGTAATAGGCTAATTAGGTCTTTAAAATAAAGTGCTCATCAAACAAAAACTTACACAAACTAGGTAACAGTTATCCTTCTACAAACAGCTGAAGGCAAAGTTCAGAGCATTTTAGCACTCGGCATGTTTTTCATCGCAAGCCTGGATTCAACTGAACAACCTCTTAAAGTCTTCCAACTGGATGGGACTGTTCACAATTACTATCTACTAGCATTCTAGGCAACCTGTTACAGCTGGCTATTGATCTTTAAATCCAACAAGTTACTACTACATTACTTTGTGGTTTCTGGACTAGTGTTTAATTCCACTGGGGAGTTCAAAAAGCTAGGCAAATAAGGCGGAGATTAGATGGTGGTAGTTTTCTTGTACAGTGTGTACGTGATTTTATTAAAGAGTACAGTGGTACTGAACTTTGTATTTAGCTGTTCTGTTCATGTATAGTTTGAACAGTAAAATTGTAGGGTTACTTTAATTCAAACTTAAAAAAAACCTACCAAGTGCGTGTCAGACTTCGCACCAAAGAAACCACTGCACCAAAGGGTTCCATACAAAATAAAAATCTGCTGTTCCAATATACTGGTATTTCCTTCTAAAATATACGTAATAATAAAAATTATCACCAAATTTGAAGTTCATAAGTCAATCGAAAGTTAAAAATTCTTCTTAACAACATTGTCTGGGCGCACGGTTGGCGCAGTGGTTGAGCGATTCACTGCTGCGCTGCGTATCGCGGCGCGATTTCGATTCCCGTACGGAACAAATATTTGTATGACTTACAAATAGTTGTTGCGGCTCTGGGTGTTGTGTATGTGAGTTTATATGTTTGTAAACGCATTCACGATAGAGGAAGAAATTCCTAGTGTGGGGCAAAGTATTAAAGAAAAAAAATATTGTGTGACAGACAACGGACAGACAGACATCCGGTTAGACCCTTTGGGTACGGAATCCTAAGAAGGAAAATACTAGGTGCGCAACAATAAAGATAACTACATAAAAAAATAACTTAAGTTGCACAATGATTAAGAAATATTCTTTATTAGATGATAGACTGAAATAGGGCTTTATTAATTTCTGCTTCTCTTAAGAGGTTCACTGTCCACATAGCAGACACAATAGTTAAACAATCACGTGAGGCATATATGACGCATTGGACGGGGAAGTTGTTAATACTGGGTGTTGAAGTCAGATAGATAGTTGCTCCCGATAAAATAGATAAATCCAAATATTTAGCTGCAACCAGTAAAGCTCTAGACAGACGGACTGCATGTCAACTGCACTCCGACTACAAATTTGCAGTTTGAATGCAGTTAGTACGACTGCAATAAAACTTCAAACCAACCATGCAGTCCGATTACAGTCAGTGTGCAGTTGGGAAGCAGTTCCAACGACAAATTACACACAATCCGTTCAGAAAGCTGACATAGTTAGGAAAAGGTTAGGCTGAATGTGATAATGATAAAAAAACACATTCTAATGAAATTTCTGTAATCATAGCTAGTAGTTAGTTTTAAAAACCTTTATTACGGCTTGTGTCTCAATCAATTAATTCATGCATATAATTTCATTCTTCTCGAGTCGAAGGAAAACTCTTTATATAATATTTTGGGCACAGTAGGTGGCCATCCCGAATGCTGCGTCATTGGTGAGCTGATAAGGTCTTCTAAAGTGCAGGTGTTTTTTTTGGTGGTTTTTTTTTGAACTGATTTGGCAATAATATTCCACATAATTAAGGAAACTGCTTACAAAAAATTACGAGAATTGGTTGAAAAATGCGATTTGTAGAGGAGAATAGCCGGATCTCCGTCGAACATACGACATTTTTGGCCAAGCTAAAACGAGGACGCTTCACTCGCGCTTGGCGATCGCTCGGTCAATGACGAATACATTACGTATTGTTATTGTGCTTTCTGACCACTGAGTCGCAAACGTCTCAGTGACCACTCAACGATTTAGTATTTGGTTACAGAGTCTGCGCTTGCATTGTCACACTATCACACTTCACACTAATATAAAGGAATTTTGTGAGTCTGTGTGTATGTGTTTGTGTGTTTGTTACTTCTTCACGCTCAAACGGCTGGACGGATCTGGGTGAAATTCGGCACAGAAGAAGGTCATACTCAGGAATAGCACATAGGATACTTTTATCCCTTGAGATAATTTTCGACATTCACGCGGACGAAGCCACTGACAGAAGCTAGTTATAATATAAAATCAAATGAAACAACATGAACAATAAAAATAAACATTGATTTAATACGGTTTTTTTTATTGTGGTCTTACTTAATTTGCAGTGGGCAGGGCACAATGCTAACAGAACGGACGGTCGTTCGAGCCGAAAGGTTCCCCGAAAGACGACCGCTTCTGCCGCGATGGCAAACAAGCTGGAACGATGACATGGTGAGTGCCCTGGGAGTCCATTGGATACGAGAAGCACGAGACCGATCGACGTGAGAACGGCTAGATTTTTATCCGGCAGTCCTGCAGTCTTCCGATTGTAACGACAATGATGAAATGTGTGATCAGCGTTCCATGTCTTCTTCTTTTATAATATTTTTTAGCTATTTTATATTTTTTTACAGGTCCTTCAAAAGTATACATAAAAACCTTTAAAATTCAATGCAAAACGCAAAAAAAAATCTTTATTATTATTATATATAGCAAGCCTATAGTAAACACATTTTTATAAGAAAAAATTAAAAAACAGATGGACATGGCTCTCCCCTGATAAAAATACAAAAACGAAATCGATCTTGTTCTATCAAACCGTCCCCAGTTATTTCAAAATATAGAAGTACTGAATATAAACTTCCCCTCAGACCACAGGCCTGTCAGAGCTTCCATATTACATGCACAATCAAAGAAAAGCCGAACAAAGTACAATAACCGTCATAAGAAAACAATAAATAACGAAGACGATATCTCTCAATTCAACGAGTGCATAAATGAGACACTGAAATTACCGTTAAATAAAACAGTCCAAAGCTGTTACGACAATATTGTCAAAGACATCACCAGAAGCCTGCAAGCAATTCAAAACAAAAATAAAGAACAAAAAGCACATAAAATTCTGTCAGAGCGCACGCTACAGCTTATGAAGGAAGGAAGACGGAAGGAACGTCAGAAGACAAAACTCAAATCAAGAGCAATTAAAAATGAGATCTCTGCCCTTTACAAGCTCATAAGTAAGTATATTAGGAATGATTACTCAAACCACAGATATAATACTATCGAAAAACACATAATTCGAACTGGAGGCACAAAGAAAGCTTACAAAGAGCTGCGAACACATAAAACATGAATCGAAGGTTTGAAAAAGGGCAAAAAAACACAAAACAACGGTAAAGACATCATCACTGTAGCAACACAATTTTATAAAAAAATATACAGCACCAGAGAAACAACAAGCACAGATGGAAAAATCAATACCTAAGTCCCAAAAATAGAAATCCACCTATACCTCAGATTGAAATAAGCGAGGTAATAACAGCAACAAAAACTCTAAAACCAGAGAAAAGCCCAGGTTCTGATGGCATCACAAACGAGATATTAAAAACCGACTCAGCAACTCTTTTAGTTTACCTGTTTGAACTGTTTAACCTCATTCTTGAAACTGGAGAAACACCCACCCAGTGGTCAGAATCTGACATTATCCTTATCTACAAAAAAGGTGACCCCAATGATATAGGTAACTACAGGCCAATAAGCCTGCTACCTACCATCTACAAGCTCTTCTCTTCAATAGTAAATAAGAGATTATACTCTACACTGGAAGCGCGTCAACCTATCGAGCAAGCCGGGTTTAGAAAGGGATACTCAACGATCGACCACATACACACATTGGAACTTCTGATTGAGAAATACCGCGAGAAAAAAGACCACTCTACATTGCATACATTGATTACAGTAAGGCATTTGATTGCGTATCACATAAAAGCATATGGGAAAGCCTAACAACACAAGGGGTAGAAAAAGAATACATTTCTGTAATCAAGAGTCTATACAATAACAGCAGGAGCAGAATCAAATTAGAGACAGCTGGGCCTTGGTTTCCGGTAAAAGGAGGAGTAAGACAGGGCGACCCTCTTTCACTATTGCTGTTTCTAGCAACACTGGAATCAATCATTAGTCAAGTCAATTGGAAAGGTCGGGGTATTAAGATTAAAGATGCCTGCCTAAGTTACCTAAGGTTTGCAGATTACTTGGTTCTCTTATCTGAAACAGGACAAGAAATCCAATATATGGTAGAATCACTTAATGATGCCAGTAAACTAGTAGGTTTGGAAATGAACCTGTCCAAAACAATGATGATGACTAACAGCGTAAAGAGAACAGTATACGTTGGTAGCGAGCCTCTCAAATATACAGACAGCTACATATACCTGGATAAACAAATTAGCTTTCACCACAAAAGTAACGAACAAGAAGTAGAACGCAGGGCACAGCTTACGTGAAACAAATATTGGGCACTGAAAGACATATTCAAAAGCAGCATGCCGATCAAAACTAAAACTAAAGTACTAAACTCGTGCCTAATACCGTGCCTCACGTATGCTTGCCAAACATGGAAATACAACAAAAAAACAATGAATAAAATAATTACATGTCAGCGGGGTATAGAACGCAGTATGCTGAATATTAAAAAGATGCAAAAAATAAGGCACACCAAAATTAGAAACATAACCAAGGCAAGGGATGGATTTAAACACGTTCAGTCACTATAATGGAGGTGGGCCGGACATGTGGCGCGTCTACGTGACAAGAGATGGACGAAAACGGTGACCACATGGGCGGGTCCACAGGGGATAAGAAAGAGAGGTAGACCTGTAGCTAGTTGGGCAGACGACATCAAAAAAACAGCTGGCCCCAACTGGATTCAAGTAGCCCAATCTAGAGAGGACTGGCTATCTTTGGAGGAGGCCTTCACCTACAGAGGAGTTCTTACAGAATGAAGAATAATAGTATAGTATACGATTAAAGAAAAACTTACACAAGTAAATTTAGGAACCAAACTTAATTACTAACAAAACTAATAATTTTAAATGTTTTATAATCTGTAAGTAATAAAAGGCTTTTTATTTTATTTTACATACATACCTACTCATCTCTTTTCCTCCGTACATGAGCACCAGTATACCTACATAACGTAACACGCGGTGTCTCCGAGGCAAGCTAAATCTCTTGTAACAAATGACGCAAGTTTTAATTGTTCAGTACGAAGGAGCGGTCGCTTCTGTTGTAACACTGTCCCATGATTTGTTCGACGATTCGTTGGACCCAATGTTTGTGGTATTGTTTGACAGTTTGCGCCATATATTTGTCATGCGTTACGACGTAGATATGTAATGGTGGGGATTAATTACGATATGGGGTAGACGATTTTTCATGTAAAAGTATTATAAATTGGTCTCTTTTGTGGGAGCATTTGAACTTGATGTGATTAGGTCTTTATGGGAGACTAGCCTTTGATAGCGGCTTCGCCTGCGTGGGTGTCCGAAACTATACAACGGGAACATACTACCGGGATAAAAATTATATGATATTCTATGTGCTATTCCAGATTATGATCTATCTCTATGTCAAATTTCATCCAGATCCGTTCAGCCGTTCTGGCGTGACTGACTAATTAACATCCATTCCATCAAAACATTCGCACTTATAATATGTATAGTAGGAAGATAAATAAATGTTTTATTGGTTGAGGAAAAAGTACCTACCGATTTTTATATCAATACTTACTTCGAATAAAAGCAAAATAAAAATAAAGGTTATAAATAATATAAAATTGTAATGTACCCAAGTACAAATACAATTCTTGAAAATACTGAACTTTTGATTGCATTTTCCATGTAAGTAGTAAAGTCCAGAAAAACTACGAAACACACGTAAGAAACAGCCGCAATAATGGTTAACTTTACGTTACCAGTAATGAGCGAAAATTTTAAGCACCATTTTTACAGTAACCTACATTTCAACTTGCAAGTGTTAAGAATCAGAAAGCAAAACAAAAAAAAAAACCATCAAAAACCATAAAAAAAACGACAAAATAATAAAATTCGCCAACAAATTGATGTAGAAATTCTTCAGGCGGATTTTATTATTTTGTCAACATTTTCTCAGTAACCTACATAATTCGAAATGCAAGTCAGAAATTCCCAGAAAAAATATCGACAAAATAATAAAATCCGCCTACAAGCTTATGTAGAAAACTAGAAAATCTTTTCTAGCAAAAATATATATTAAGTAAACTTCCGCTTGGCTCCAAGATGTGACTAATTTATTTAATGAGCGAAGCCGCCGGCTCCCACTCGAGCTGGGATTTAGACCACGAAACTTTATTTTGTGTTGAAAAGTTTTCTGTTAATAATTCTTGTTTTATGTTGTGAAAACAGCAATTACCTGTCGACGGGGATTTATGTTTAGGAAATTAAATTTTTCGAGGTTAGAAGATACAATTGATGTGTGTCATTTCTTTTTGGGATAATGTTTCAGTTTTATGTAAAATGGGCGTACAAAAATTAATTAAATTAGATCCTGTCAAGTTTATCTTATAATTTTAACACAGCGTTTGAAAGCACTTTTATGTTAATTTATTGTTACTAATGCTGATGATAGTAAAATTAGCATAAGAAGTGAAAGAGAAGACACTCTTTTTCTTGATTGTTGATACCTATATGTTGTAAATATAGGAAAAGCATAAAAAATATCACACAACTCTTAAAGGGATAGGCAGATATGTACTTACTTCCATACATACGCACACGCACACTATTATGATTGCAATCATCTTCTTTACCAATAATGCTATCATTTATTTTCAAAAAAATTAGTGATCCGTATGAAAATTGCAATAATGTAACCCAAACTAACAAAATATTGTCTATAAAATTCATTATTTGGCGTGCACTAAGAAAACTATTGATAATATATAAAAATTATGGACTTAAAATATTTCGACAAAGTGACATATTTATTGATTGTTTGGGTGTGTTACAGTAGTTTCCGGGTTTAATATTGGCTATAATCAATGCTACTTCTTCATCGGTAGGGATTATATTATTTGGTTTATGAAATACATGCTTCTTTCTACCCACGGCATCAGCCGCATGAAAGTCAGAAATCACCCCAAAACACTCCTAGAATAAAAATTTGCTGTGTCCTAATCTAGAACATACTCTACCCGTGTGCTAAATTAAATTGACCAGTCATAAAATATCAAAATATTTTTAATTGTGACTCGTCAAGAGGTACAGACAGTAAACAGGTAAAGTTTTTTAAGTGATCGTGGATGGCCAAATCCGAAACTATGAGGATTAGCGAAAAACACTCAAAGGAGTCACGAGGCTGATTTGATGAAAACTAAAACTGCATCATAAGATTTTTGAAAAATCAATATTCATAGCCAGGAATGGAAAAGGCTGATTTTGAAAAAAATACGCATGCTGTATTAATACACCATTCGATAGTGTCACTAATAAGGATCTAATTCTGGGAAGTAATGTAATATCGTACACTTGAGGAAAAATATTTTTTTTTAACTAAATGTTTCTTTTTGTTGAAAATCTATAAAGACTCGTATCATGTAATAATTAATGATATGAAAAAATCTTTAGGGAATATTCTAAACTTAATCAAAATTATTGTAATGCAGAATAGAGCACAATACTTGAGCTATCAAATTCGGCTATTTGTTGAAAATAATGGCCATCATTACATCACTTAAGGTGTAACAGGGAGGTGTTTCCTTTGAGTTTTTTCGCTATTGCTCATAGTTTCGGATTTCCGGACGCCCACTTAAAAGATTCACCCTATACACAGGGTGTAACGGAAAGGTGTGATCATATCCTCTGTCTCAGCATGTGCAGCGATAACCATTACATAACCATTCTGCCGTTTAGGCGTGAAAAGGTTACAAACACACATACAAACAAAGTTACTTTCGCATTTATAAAAAAGTAAGTAAAGGAAATCTGCCGTCCGTTTACTAAAAGGCCGCTAAGTGACATTTCGTCAAATTTGAGTTTTATGTACTACGTAAAAGAGCAACTTTTTCTCTATCAATCAGTCTCGGTCATATTAATGTAACTTCATTTTACGCTAAAGATCTGGAGACTACCCACACGGCTAACTACATCATTTTTGAGATCGTTCAACACTTAAATACGTTTATGTCACTTTATAACACTATAATACGGCTACATGCTTGTAGCCGTCTAAATTAAAATTTATATTAATCCACTATGCAATCTTAGAAAACGGCTACATGAAACTACAACAGTATTAAACCGTTACGTCACCTTATACGCATTTTAATGATTTATAGTAATACAAGGCGCATTGGCATTTACGACATCTAAAAGACAGTTTTCTTCAATTACAACTCTACAAAACCGTTATTCATACTTAACTGGCTCGCCGTTGGTAAGCCAGCGTCATTTTGGAGTATATACAAATCTAAAAGACAGTGACCGTTATTTAGTTGTGATTGTTTCAAATAATATGTCAACGAATACAATACAAAAAACGGTTAAGTGACATTCCAACTCTAAAAGACGTCTATCTAAAAAATTATCTACCTTTACTCCGCGGAAAAGTAAGATTTGTCTGTGAGCGATTGTGTGCTTTCCCACCAAAAATAGCCATGAACGGAAGGTTGCGTTTTTTTGCCGCGCGGATTTGTGTCCGCATACTGAATCTAACTAACACGGACTGCGGATAAAATGCCGCGCAATTTTTGTATCTTTCTACATGTTCATAGAGCTCAAAATATTTGCGCTAGTTTAATCCGCGCCGGCCAAATTTCTTGCGGTATTATTTCCGCGCGATTTTTTTAACGCAATGCTTGCGTGCAGCTTCATACAATTCCGTTGGTCACAGAATGGGCGGAAGAAATTCGCGCCTAAGTGTTTTGAATACATTATTTTTAAGATTAAATAATTGCTGTCATTTATACCGGTCGTATTGTAAAACGCAGTACCTGTACGTGTTTACATAATTTTGAACATTTATAAATTTCGTTATCATTTATTCAGTTCGTAATATATCGCGCAGTAACGTGTACACGGTGTATTGGATGTCAAAGCAATAACTTCAGTAACCTAGTAGCAGCAGTAACTGATAGCTGATTATTCTTATTGCTTCCACTTTTTGCATTTTGCTTGGCCAGGGGGGTGACCACAAGCTCTTAGAGTAAGGTTATTTGAGATCGAGTAAGGGACACATGTATATGACGTGTATACATCTGTCACTTACTCTATATCAAAATAACCTTACTCTAAGAGCTTGTGGTCACCCCCCTGGATTTATACAGTCGTCACCGTTGCCTTCACGTGTTTCGGAATTGTGTGATCCAACTTACATAAATGATAACCGTACTGAAATATTGTCGCCAATACGCTTCAATCACCGTCAGGGTATTTTTCTTCTGATGATTCAGTTAAAGATAAGGATTATTGTTCATGTAACGAAACCTCATCAGATGATGACGACAAAAATTAAAACATCTTATATAAGACTGAAGTAGATGATACTGATTATGAAGATTTACGATTAATTACTGAAAGATATTTGAAACACACGGATGTTTTAAAATCAGAGATTAAAAGTGAACCAAAAGGTAAGAAAGACGAAGTTAATGAATGTAAATGTGGATATCATATACAAAAGTAATTGTACAAATCCGACTGGTAATTCCAGAGATTAACGAGTTCAAACAAACTCTTCAGCTTTATTATATTAGTATACTCGCACTTCGCCGCGACTTCGTTCGCGTGATCCGAATTTTATCTTACAGATGACTTTTTAGTTCACCCCCTTAAAGGTTGAATTTACAAAAATCCCTTCTTGTGCTCCCCTACATCATAAAAAGAAGCCCTGTAACTTTAAATTCTTCAAAAATCTTAAAAAAAAAACCATAAATCATGTTTTAAGAACAGTTTTGAAAAACTAATATGCCATATAAGCCCATTAAATTTCCATCTTTTCTCCTCCTTAGCTAAAAGCCATCTTTAACTAAAAGCGTAAATCTTTAATTTCAGCGTCACACTTAAAGGCGGAGAAAATTCACACAAACTCTCAACCCCCTTATTACCTACTTAGGTGTAGAATTTCCAAAAACCAATAAATATATGAATGCTTTTTCTCATTCATGTATTTATTGGTTTTTATCAACCAAGAGCATAAATCAAAAATTTCATGTGTCCTATTTACAAACTGCAAAAATTGCATACAAACTTTCAACCCCTTTTATCCCCTTACGGGTGGAATTTCCAAAAAATAATAAATACATGAATTCTTTTTATCAATCAAGAGCGTAAAACTGTTGAATTTTTATACAAACTATCAACCCTTTTACCCCCTTAGGGGTGGAATTTCGAAAAAAAATGCCCTTTTTAGTGCGCACTTACGCAACTTGAGGAACCTCGCTGCCAAATTTCATCTTTATACGTCAAGCGGTTTTCGAAATTACTTTATGAGTTAGTGAGTGACCTTTCGCTTGTATATATATATAGATATAGAAGATACTGTTTAAATGATAGCAGCTGCATTGGTGTATCAGTGGCGTCTCTAAGTTACTATTAAGCGCACACGTACGTAATAAACACTATTTACATATTATTTATTTTGCTAGCTGTCACAGGCGCCACCATGCAGTGCCGGTAGTTTATGTCATTTATTAATAATTTTTATATTAGTTATTGTTTTAGAGTGGATTACTTTTTTTATGTACCACAAAGATTTGTGAGCATTTTTTAAAAGGTTTGTGAGCATTTTTAAATTGAATAATTAAAATTTTAATTACGTTATTTGATTACACACACTTATAAGAAAAATATATGTTTTATTTTAATTGTCTAACTGTCACACTTATCACGCATACACATTAAAAGCACAACAATCTAGCCCAAAATTTAACACATAGTTGTCCATTCGACTTTAAAGCAATATGGGTTAGCCAGTAACTCCTAAACTAAAAGACAGTTATTGTGCACAGATGATTCAGAAACTGTATTTTAGATCATAAATCTGTATAATATTAGTATCTCCAAACAATAACATAAACAGTTAAACTCTTATAACGTTTTTTCACAAGTGCTGTTCATTAAGTTTCAATTAATTTACAATTCAAAAAGAAGGTTTAGTGAATTAACTGTTATTTAGCTTTGAAATTACATTAAACTGTGTCGAAGTAAATCTATAGCGGTTACAATTCCATTACAACTCTATAACACGGCTGTATGTCAGCCAGCCGTTTTTTAGTATTGTAAGAAGTCCCTTAATGGCATAGATACACAAGACAAAAACACAAAAACTTAATTTAAAACAATATTATTTCACTTAGCAATTGTTAAAACGCATAGAATAAAAGCTTAACAGCTATCAAGTATTTTGGTCTATTAAACATAGCTGTATGTCTAATCAATTTCTAGGGACATTAATTCCCACCTTTTAGACCATAACTCAAAATCAGGTTTATTCACTTAACGGCCTTTAAGTAAACGGACGGCAGAAATCCTGTAATTACTTAATCCCAGACTAAATGTTCTGAAATCGCCATTAAGTACTAATAGTTGAATTGAATGCAAATTCAACTACCCTAATAAAGATCTTTAATGCTCCAAAGCTTCGCGCTCTTCACTAATTTAAATCAAACTGTAATTTCTCCGTTTGGACTCGCAATTATGAATATGTTTGAGAGATAATGCACGCGATAATAAACTGCAACTAAAAGAGGGAATAAAACTAGAATACAAACTCATTATAATATTATTTCTTTGTTTGTTTCTAAACTTGAATGAACAGAGAACGAACATATAGATAATAATTAAGCCAATAATACAAAGAAAAAAAAGGGATTTCTTTACGCAACTTACTTAAACAATGATGAGATAAAACCTCTATCGCATTTCGGCAGCCCTTAATACCAATTCAGACCAAAAAAAGAAAAACAAAAGACTCTTAATATCCTAAGAAACGAGTTTATTCCTTTCCTACGCGATAATGTTGGTTAGATTACCGAGAAAAACTGAATTTTTGTGGCCCTCTTCATCGACATCATAAAAAAAAACGATTTCATTTTAGAAATTAGTTTCGTTCGGGCTTTAATACCGGCTTTTCAAATCAATGCTCGCTCCAGTCCGAATTGTACATTTCAACTTTAACGTGAAACATTTAGCTCGTAAAAATTGGAGTAGTTTTATGCGCCAATAAACTAGTCCATAGGGGCTTTATTTTCATTCAAGTTATTTCGGATGGAAAATGGAAAAGAATGGGCAGGTGATTAGGTGAAAAGTCCTGTTTGATTGTTGACTGTGGACTACTTATGCTAAGTTAACCAGAAACTAAGGAGAAAGTTTGTAACTATGAAATTTAGGTAGAGTTGACTCGCTAATCTTATTTTAAACAACTAGCCGCTTCATCGCAATATACTCACTGTAAAATAGGACTTAAACATTACGGACAGGTTAAATTTGGGTACCTACATCACTACTTATCGCTACGAGGAATACAGGCTTGATGTTATGTTACGTTTATAGTGGTCAAGCGAGCCTAAAGACAATACAAAAAATACAAGATATAGTTCTCGCCAAACTTCTGGGCCGCCCTGAAGTTGGCTTTCCGATGTGCAAGGCACTTTTTTTTTTAATATCTGGCGTTTCACAGTAAAATACTACGATTTACTAACTGCTTAAACGGTCTTCCCTGTGGGAGAGTATACTATAGCCTCCAGCCAGGCTCAAAAAGCTTAAGGGCCTACATATCATTTAGTGCCGTAAAACGGTAACTTTCTCAAGCATACTCCTTAGTAACGGCTAAGTTAAAAGGTTTGAAAAAAAAATATATTTATTATTGTTTCATGTACATAATTTTGAACACAAGGTTTATTCGTGTAATTAATAGTTTTGCTTTAAAAAAATAATTAACAACACGATATTTTTTCGCAACTTTTGGAAACTTCTCCAAAACGACTTGGATGTTTAAAAATATTTTTACACAGAAAAATGTATTATATTAATTTTATAGATATAATTTAGGGGGACAACAAAGGCTGGATTGTGATTAAGTGATTCTACTATCCGTTCGGCAAATACCTACGTGGAGAAGAACGAACAAGAAACTCCTTTTTAATATCTTAACTACAGCTCAGCATTTCGCAGGCTGGCTTGATTTTAATGACAAGGACAACGCGACGGGCCTCGGTGGCGAGGATGGAATGAATGCAGCTGTTTTTTATATTAGATTTACTACTGCGCAGCCATTATAGTCAACTTCAGGGCGGTCAAGAAAATGGCGAGATCTATACCTGTAGTAGGCTTATTAGGGGTTAAAGTATGAAATTGCCGATTTGTACTGAAATTTTTTTTTTTTTTTTTTTTTTAATCTAACATATTTATTTAATCAAAATAATTACCATTATTATCTATACATTGCTGCCATCTAATAGGAAGGTCATTTATGCCTTTTCGATAGAACTCTGGCGATCTAGATTCGACAAACTGTGTGAAAGCATTTTGTACTGCCTTCTGAGAAGAAAACTTTTATTCACGTAGAAAACTGTCCAATTCACTAAAAAATGGTAGTCCGTTGGAGCAAGGTCTGGCGAATACGAAGGGTGACGAATAGTTTCTAATTGAAGTTCCTGTAGAGTTAAAACGGTCTCTCGTGCTGTTTGAGGTCTCGCGTTATCATGGAGCAATAATGGTGAAGATCGATTCTTGAGTCGGGGCTGTTTCACTGCTACTTTTGTTAACATTGTTCGGAGTTCGGCACAGTAGACATCTGCCGTTATTGCTTGACCAGATCGGAGAAAGCTATAGTGAATAACACCATGCTGGGAACACCAAACAGTTACCATTAGCTTTTTATTGGTAAGCTTTGCTTTAGGTCACAGTTGCGGCGTTTGACCTGGGGTCAGCCATTGCATTTTTTACTTAAGGTTATCGTAAAGAATCCACTTATTAACACATGTCAGAATTTGATAAAATATTCGTTCATTTCTGTATCGATTCAACAAGGCAACACAAGTTTCAACACGCGTTTCTTTCTGCAGATCAGTCAAATCATGAGGCACCCATTTTTCATATTTTTTTATTTGATTGATTTGACGCAAATGAGTCAATATTGTTGGTAAGGTAACGTTAAACCATGCCGCTAATTCCTGGGTAGTTTGGCTCGGATCGTCTTCCACCATCTCTTTCAATTTATTGTTATTCAACTGTGTGGGCGATCTTCCATGTGGTTCGTTCATTAAATCAAAGTTTCAAAAGTTTAAACCAAAATCGCACGGTGCGTTCATTAGCAGTCCCCTCACCAAACGCAACATTGATATTGCGAGCTGTTTCTGCCGCGTATTCAAAAATCACTCGAATTTTCGAAGTATACATCTTTCTTGTCTAAGCTGAATAAAAAAAAACAACTGAAAGTCGATAATCGAATGTTGCACATTTTTTAAAAGAAGAACTTCATAGGTACTGTGTGAAAAAAGTTTCACTCAAAAATCTCAATCCATGAAGGTTCTATGCCAATTCGAAGTACCTATTACAATAAAACGGCAATTTCATACTTTAACCCCTATTACTATTGGCGTCCTCAAACGTCCTCATCCATCTGGTAAACTAAACGTACGACAATTGTGCGTACTTTTTAAATAAGTTCAATCAGGGCTTAATTCAGATGTGTGTTTTCATAGCCTCTAAATAAAAAAATGGGTACCTACTTCTTACTACAAAAGTCACACGTGATTTTCTTCCAAAAATCTCGCCATATTTCATTTTATATACACACAGGGTTATTTTATCATGATTCTCCAACTACCTCCAATTTCACAGCATATTTCACGTGCATGTTTGAGCCTGATAGATAAGGTTTCGGCGAAGCGAAAGCGGAGAAGCTTATATATTATGTTACAAGCTGTGCCTTCACTCCCGTTAACTGACTGCCTACCTTACCCTACCTACCTTCCTGCCCACCCTACTTACATAGCAATTTTTTTTCTAGGGTCATCATTCTTTCGCGGAGAATCTTAACACCGCCATTCAGAAAATTACTTCAAATGCAAAACGCCAGCTATCGAATATAGAGTTCAACTGTCAGAGTATCTTAATTGCGTGTGTTGTGATAATTTTACTTCTTGAACACTTTAAATTAATCTAACTTTTGATAGAGTGAACCGATTGCGATGAAACAAAAAACTAAGTAATACTTCAAGTTACGCACAACTTGTATGTATATAAGTTACCTACACTGGTTTGTACATTTTACGTGATGCGTGCACAAATAAACAGACCTACAGATAAACAGACAAAATTTCTAAAAATGCTGTAAATGTTCTGTTGGTTATTTTTTAACACCAATTACTTTTTTAAGTTTTTTGATGTACAAAAATGACTTTTCTACAGATTCATTATATGTACTGATGGTAAGACAAGTCGCAAAAGACAGGGAAGGTATGTAAGAAAAGAAAATAACTTAACTATATCAGTTAAGTTATTTAAATTATCGAGAGATGTTTTGTCGAGTGTGTTAGTGTTTTGGTCGAGCCGCAAAACTTTAACCTTGTAGTAACAAATAAAAATGAATATGAATTAATTATTATTATTATCGCTTACCATCAGGTGAGGTAGTGATCAAGGGCGAGCCTATTGATAATAATAAAAAAAAAAGAATATATGTAACTATAAGATCGCCACTGATTCAAACAGCATGACAGAAAGAGCGTAGATATTTTAATAATTGATACTTGAAAATTCTGTCAGCCAAAAGCGTTTGTACCTATTAGTTTAACTTACTAGCGCTGACGGACCATCAACTGGTTGAATGCAGAGATATAAACAATTTAAGGCCTTTGGAATAATAACGATCAAAACTTAAGAAAAAAAACAGGTACATAAGAAGATCTTGCCAAAATCTTCAAAAAAGAGGAAATCTTAAGCACAAAAGGGTAGGTACCTATAGCATGATATATGAAACCGGACTCTTTTTCGTTTAACTGCGTTTATCTTTAATCCAATGGTTTATGCAAATCTGAACTGAACTGAACAAAACGCAAAACTTAAAAGAACACTAACCGTAATTTAGAAATTTACCGACATTATCTAAAGCGTTCTGCCTAAAACTTCCCCTTATGGATTCCACTTGACAATTATTTTTTTACATTATTGTCGTACAATGTAAACGGTAGGCGGGAGAAAGGAAAAGATAATAAAAAGCTAAAGATGTGGGGATTAAGCGTTCGTTCAATTCTCTGATTATGTCGCAGATGATGGTAATAAGATTACTGATTGGGAAGTACGAAAGTTATTTTGTGATTGTTATAGGAGCTCAAACTTTTTAGTCCAGTTTCTATGTCAGAAAGGAAAGGATTTCAAACTAAAGACGACTTTTTGTTAAGCTTTAACCCCAGATTCTTAATCCCTAATAAAAACTTAAACGCTTCTAACATTTAAGATCTGTGAAGGATTTTGAAACTGTTCCATTATTTTTAACCGAGTTTCCAAAAAGGATTCTATGTTTGTTTTTTTTCTTTTTTGTTATTTTCACTTATTTCTCTGTCAATTGTGGACTGATTTTGAAAGTTCTTTTTTTGGTTGAAAGTATATATTCCCAAATTGGTTCCATTTTGATTTAGTGCCGATCTGATGAAGAATGCCGGAGATATACAAGAAAACTCTTCAATAAATGATGGCAAAGATTTGCCATCATTTATTGAAGAGTTTTCTTCTCGGGATTACTGCAATCGCATAGTCTGTTTATTGTTTATACCATTTCATAACATAATATCACGCCAGTACGCTCTAAAGGGGTACGCAGATGTGAACAGTACACCATGGAACACTCTCATTTTACCGGTTATGTTCAAGCTTCATGATATTCGGGTAACCTATTCTGGCATTATAGGTACCTTACTAAAGAACTTGCCTATCAGGTACAACAAAAATGTAAAAAAAAAATCTACCGAGTTTGTGTTTTTATATGGAAGTTTTTAAGGTTCAATCATAACCTTTAGTCAATTACCTATTTGCTCAGGTATTTTTTTATTTGGTATTATAGTTAGTATTTTCCATATACACCAGGTACTATTGCAATATTCATCATAACAGCCATTACTAAGACATAGATTCATGCTGAGATAGACAATGAACATAACTTACAGGCCGTTGAACTCAAGAGGTACCTATATGTACCTATAATAATACAAGCCTGTAACCGTCCCACTGCAGGACAAAGGCCTCCCCTCATATAGTCAAGGCACGAGCAATTATCACTACGCTTGCTGTGATTTCAGATTTAAATTAACTACCTATAAGGGTCCTGGTCTTCTCACGATGTTTTCCTTCATCATTGTTAGCGATGTCTTCTTCTTCCTACCTTTGTCCCATTTTACTTGGGGTCGACGCAACACGTTTTCTTCTTCCATACTGATCTGTGTCCCGTCACGCTATCACTGACTCTCTTTTCTTTCATATCACTCCTCACACAGTCCATCTATCGTTTTTTTGGTCCTCTCCATCCACCCACATTTCGATTCATAACTCTTATAGTAACATGCGTTTTATCCCTCCTCATCACATGGCCATACCAGGACAAATGGTTTCCTTTCAACTTTTATGTCAATGGCACTACTTTAAAACTTCCTCTCATATACTCCTTTCTCACCTTGTCCATTCTTGTCACTCCGCAAATCCATCTCAGCATTCTCATATCTTATCCATCTTTTTCACAGCTGTTACATTCCGATCCATACAGGTCTAATCACGGACTTGTAAATTTTCTCCTTTAACTTGAAAGGCATCCATGGGCAAGCCTCCTTCACTCGACCGTTCTTACAGCTATTAATGCCTACAATTTGTCACCGGCGCATGCGGTTGTCACCGCTCGTACGTAGAGCTCACGCATGCGAGGGGAGTGCGTGGTTGCTAGGCGCGGGGGTCTTAGTTCGGCAGCTTCGCAAGAATCGAGCCGTCACTGATCAAACCAACCGTCACGGAGCTTAAAATTGTGTACTTGATCTCGGAAAATGAAATATCTGTTACATCTTATCTGATCTTGTGGAGGGGCCGAGAAATAACTCGGACACTTCGACCTATTGGGATCTATTGTGGTCCCCTAAAAGACTACCCCGCCCCAATCTTGTTGAAAACTCTTTTCATGAGTTTTACAACGTGACTAGGAGATAGGAGCCTATAGTCTTCCCCCCCTAAGAGACTCATTCGCTTACCAGCCAGTGCATCGCATGCGCACAGAAGGTGCTCCATGCGTGTTCCCCACACAACCTGCACATGGGTGTCGCGGTTGGACCCATCTTCATGAGCATGTTGTTGGTTCCAAAGTGCCCAGTAAAGGTCCCATGCAGGTAGCGGATTTGCCCCCTGCTCATATTCCAAATGCTTTCCCGTGCTTTGAACGAAGAACCCAGGCATTTCTTGGAGAGTTGTAGACCTATCACGACATATCTATTACGTAGTAACTTCTCTAATCTGTGCCATCAGTAACAAGCAAATAAGTAAACTAATAACAAAAAGGCAAACTACGTACCTACATAAGAACTAAAACTATTTTGCATACCAACCGTAAAATGAAAACCAGCATCCACAATTTAAACTTCACAAATTCTTTGCAAAACTTTCCGTAAAATAAAGCCCAGATTTACACTATCATAACTCCAAAATGTCTGGAATAACTCGCCTTGCAGCAGAATGCAGTACGTCGGATCGTCCATTGTGCCGGCAATGACCTCCAGAGGTCTTTTGACGATATTTCATGTTCCTTGGCATTTTCATCGGCGCTGAGCGTAGCTATTTGAGCTATCTTTTTATTTTCGTGCTGTTGTTTAGTTTGATATAGAATGTGCTGGTTTTAAAGTGTTTCTTCCGGAGATTGGGGCCACATGTCATGTTTTAGAACTTTGGGTTAGTAGAATGGGTTACCGATGTTTGCATTTCGAGTATCTCATTTAATTTTCCTTTTTAACCCCGACGGAAAAAGAGGGGTTTTATAAGTTTGACGTGTGTTTGTGTATCTGTCTATGGCACCCTAGCTTCTTAATGGATGAACGGATTTTCATGTAGTTTGCTTGAAAGTTGACTTTATCGAGAGTGTTTTCATCTATGCTTGATGAAAATTGGTTAAGCCGTTCATCAGTTATTCACATTTTACTCTTTGAATCGGGATATTTTCGCAAAATATCACACTAAACACTATATACATTATCTTAATTGTGTGTAAGTTTGTTCCTCAATCACGCCAGAATGGTTGAACGGATTTGGATAAAATTAAGCAAAATAGCACATAGGCTCGGGATAATTTTCAAATTTCACGCCGGTGAAGCCGCTGACAGAAGCTAGTCGTGTTATAATTACATGTTTCGATGGATTCTCGATCAAAGCGTGTTTACAACTAGACAAATTATGTGGTTTAAAGAGGTACTTCTTAGATATGAATAAAAAACTTTTCACCAAAAAATCAAACCAACTTCCAGAACAAAAATCTACAAAGCAAAAAATAACTTTCTTTTCCGAAGTCGGTGTCTTTTGTACCCATTTTTTTCAGTTTTTCGACACCGACTTCGGAAAAGAAAGTTATATTTTGCTTTGTAGTTTTTTGTTCTGGAAGACGGTTTGATTTTTTGTTAAAAAGTTTTTTATTTTTCTCCTTTTAGTTTTGGTAGGTATTTCCAATTAACATGATAATCATTTATGGCCAAAGTCCATCTCATGACGATTCCAATAAGTCCAAGCACAACTAGGATACATTGTTTTATTTCAGAGTTCCAGTGCCTACCTTCCGGCTTCATCATCAGAACAGTTCAATGGTACCATTTTCATCAGTACCATTCATTTATAAGTATTTGCTTCACCATAGTCGGTTAAATATTCGAGATATTTTATACCCGTGACATACTTAGAATTTAGGAGTTCCACTGGCCATCTGTGGTCTTCTTCATCAGTTCCACATCACCAAATTATACTTTCTGAGTGCAAGTGATTGCATTGTTGTTGAAAACACCAAAATCACTATATGTATGCCTATAATATTTGAGGAATTCCCTCGATTGCTCTAGGATCCCATCATTAGATCCTGGCCTGATGACTATGGGACCAACTAGGAAGTATACCCTTCAAAACAAAAGAAGTTTTTTTGAAATCTGTCCAGGCGTCTTTGAGTAATCGGGGAACATACATAAAACAATAAAAATAAAAAAGATTCCGACGCATTGAGAAGCTCCTCCTTTTTTTGAAGTCGGTTAAAAAGAAAAGAAAGAAAACTCATTTACTAGTCACATGCCACTAGAGCCCACAAACATAAACATAAGAAAATCTAAAAAAAACTTAAATCTAAACAACAATAAAAAAGAGAGAAAAAAAAAACACTTTTTGTTAAGAAATACTACCGACTTCAAGAGTCGGTCTCTTTCGTAGGTACCATTTTTTTGCGTTATGGACACCGACTTCAAAAAATAAAGTTATTTTCACTTTGTAGTTTTGTATTTGGAAGTCGGTAGTATTTTTTTGCAATTTTTTTTTATATTTTTCACTTTTTAGTTTTATCTACCTAATAGGCAAGGTAAGGTAACTTATAACGCCAGAATAGATTTCGTGAAACTTGAAAATAACCGGTGAAATAAGAGACCTGCGTACCCCTTAAGAGCGAACTGGCGTGATGTTATATTATGAAATGGTATAAACAACAAACAGACATGCGATTGCAGCAATCCCGAGAGATTTGCCGTTATTTATTGAAGAGTTTTGTTGTATATCTCCGAAGTTCTTCATCAGATCTTCACCAAATTAAAATAAAACCATATTCCGAACATACTTTTTCAAACTAAAAAAGATTTTTCAGAATCGGTCCACAATTGACGGAGATATCGGTAAAGATATACAAAAAAAAAAAAATAACAAACATAATGTCGAACATGGAACCTCCTCCTTTTTGGGAAATCGGTTAACAATATAAAGATAAAATTGTGTGTCCCACGGCTGCACCAAATAGGACCAGTTCAGCAAAATATCGTGCAACTAGTGCCCGACGCTGGTTTTCAGCTGGACCCATGACTGTGATGTGACGGACGTAAAGTAGTTTTATAGTGACAAAATGTGTATGTGAAACAAGTACTTATATATAATAAAAATAGATATATATGTTTGTAGTCGTAGTTATTTAAGTATTTTATACAATATATATACTTTTAACTATGTAAATAAATAGACAGTAATATTGGAAAAAAAATCGGCCAAGTGCGAGTCAGACTCGCGCACGAAGGGTTCCGTACCATTATCGCAAAAAACGGCAAAAAAATCAAGTTTGTTGTATGGGAGCCCCACTAAAATATTTATTCTGTTTTTAGTCATTGTTGTTATAACGGAAACAGAAATACATGATCTGTGAAAATTTCAGACCGCGGCGTCTTAGTAATAGGGACCCGTTTTAACCCTTTGGGTACGGAAACCTAATAAGAAAAAAATAATTGATGTATATTAAAAATAATACAAATTACAGAAAAACAACATAACAATAAATAGAATATAAATAAAATAAGGAGAAGTGAGGTGGGGGTAGGTACTCTAATGTATAATATTATTTAAACATTCAGTGCGGCCATATCCAGTTAAACATCTCCTAAATGTGTTCATTGTGTTGGTTATTCTCATAGTTGGTAAAATTTTATTCCAATCTTTGGAAGCCGCATAACGAAAGCTGCCTCTGAATGCTGCTGTATTATGCGATTGCGTCGAGAGATGATGTGAGCACCTGTATATCAAACAAAACTATAATTATAAAATACGATTTAAAATGAAAACACGTATTCATAGCTTTATGAAGTCAAATCATACGTTCTAAATACAATACCCTATCAGGAAATGGACCGAGTCGAGACTCCCTTTATTCAAAACCACACATTAGTACCGGTTTTAAGTACCGCTTACCTTTAAAAAAAGAACACATGCACGCCAATCGAAGTTTAAAAAAATCTCACTACACGGAAATACTTTCCCGTGGCCAGTTTCAAGGTATGGAATAAGGTCGAATGTAGGATGGCAGGCTGAAAAGCGTGCTTCATTTGTTTACTTTTCCAGTCACGGGGCAAGACCGCAGTGGTCGGACATAAAATCAAATTAGCCCGCTAATAAACCAAAAGCAATCCGCTTTTACCAGCCAATTTAATATGGCCGAATTGTGGTGCACGCTCGCACTAACTTTTTTAGCGTAGAATGGATTACCGCTGGACGCGTGCCGGTTTTTTTTTTCGGTTCAGATGCCAGTTTTGTAAGTTTTGCTCTCGAGCGATTTGGACGTGTAGTGCTAGAGGTGTGAATATTTTTTGGTAGGTTATGTTCTGCTTTTTTTGCTGGAATGCTGCATGTCAATTATGTTCTATGAATTGGAGAAGCAAAATGGAGTAAGGTTGTATATAGATAACTACACATATTTACAGTAATGTTAGCCAATGCGTTGCCTGTGCAAGTTACAAATACGTAAACATATTTTCCTTCTTTCTAATTTTGAACTTATACAATACGTACCATATGTGTGTGTTTTAATAGAAGCGCAAGCGTAATATTTTCGTCAACCAATAAAAAGGAAAACAGATAAATGTTGAATATTTTTTCTTCATCAGAAATAGCATGCAAACAAAATTTTCCAAATAATCTACTTAAAAGAACAAACGTCATTATTTTTCAATTCATTCCTTCATCGGAAATAGCACAATACCACGATTTTCCGAATAGGCTCCAGAAAGGAAAATTTCCATTAAAAAAATAAACGAACTTCGACGAAATCGGATGATTAAGTTGCAGTTAAATTGACACACAACTTAATATGCAAATCTGATACCGCGTATTTTACACAAACTGTACTCAAAAGCGAAGTAAAAAATTTACAAAAAATACAAAAAAGAAACATGGCGCGGTATACCGGTCACGCGCGCATTTCCGGACTGCGGTATTTTATTTTTTTATTTAAGGACCATTTTATTTGTTGGAATGAGGATTTTTTTGTGAAAACTATACCGGGTAACTGTATCGGTATTTATTACGCTACCTTGTATTTCTCTCTGCATACATGTTATTGGCAAATGTGTGGTTTTTACGTAGTAAGAAGCATAGATATATTGCAACTAAAAGGATATTTCAGGGAGTAATGTGAATGGTTGTGTGTTAACCAGAATATGGATTTGTAAGTCCTGTTGTTTGGCCAGAATCTGATGATTTCTGTCACTTTTCTTGATAAACATGTTTTGATTTACGATAGTCTAGACTAGTCTGTTTCTGTAATGATTTGAAATTTATAGAAACTGACTCAATTAGATCTATCTACTCAATGCACACCTAAACAAACACCTAGGAGTAGTGTTGTAACTTTAAAATACCCGCGACACAAAAAAGCACAAAATAAGCCTCGTACTCGCGTCGGGCAACTGCCAAGGATTACAGCAGTTTATTTTATTTAATTTCCGGTTATAACGGTTCCCCGACGCGAGTACGAGGCTTATATTTTTCTTCTTAGAGGTTTTTGTGTGGGTTTTTTTTTTATATAATTTTTAATTCATGCTTTTTTACTTCATATAATATACCTACTACTAGACAAGCTTCACGCTTCAATTGACAATTTATCGAAACAAGTAATTATGACACGATATCTTGCGACAAAACCCAGATTTTAAGAGTGAAATACGGATAACACACGTCAAACTAATAACACCCCTCTTTTTCCATCGGGAGTTAAAAACATAGATAGTTCCTAAAATATTCAAATAACATTCAGAATACCCAAACCGCTCCGTCCCACGTCCCTAGCAACCACATCACCATTCTCCCCTATTATTACATAAACCATGGATTTTGCAGCCAAAGTATTCCCAACGCGGCTGGTATTCGGGACTTCACTACCCATGTCACGCGATGTCGCCCGGGAATTCGTATTGTAATAATAACTTGGATATCTCTGATAACTTACGACTGCCTCAAGCCTGAAGCCTGAAATTGCAATTTTTTGTTTCAGGAATATTCATCATCTATATAATATACTATATTCATATTATAATTCGAAAGTAACTCTGTTTGTTTGTTTGTTTGTTACCTTTTCACGACTAAACGGCTGAACCGATTTAGATGAAATTTCGTATGGTGGTAGTTTAAGGGGCTCGTGGATAAATAATAACAGCCACACGGGTTGATCTTCTGGTTAAGCAACGCTTGCCGAGGTCAGAAGCCTGAAATCTGACACCATTCCGGTCAAGGCGTATTGGGTAACACGACTCAATATGTTTCCTGGGTAGAAAATTGATAATTCTATTTAGTCCGTCAGTAAGATTATCAAATAATATAGAACACGTATTTTTAGCTTTATCAAATAAAAAATATGACAAAGATAAAGCGCATCAAAGTCCAGGAGTGGGGGCTTGTGACGTCACTTTGTCAGTATAAAGTGTATCACACCGTGACGTCACACGTTATTTCAATGCACTGTTTCGTCATAATTTTTTGATTACGTGGCTAAGGAAAAAATACGTGTCCAATATTTTATATTAATTTACCTGACAGACAAAAAACTAATTTTCAGTCAACCACCCTATTATGGACAGTTCAACTCATCTCTTGCGGCGCTGTGTGGGTAAGCATGTGTGGGTGGTTGTTTGCTCGGATGACGCGACGACTGCAGCGTCACTGCCACACAAATGCATAATCTAGTAATTATAAGCGCACGCACACATGGCGCCGCGCGCATAGATGAGTTGAACTATTCATACTTGGTTATAGAGGTCAGATAGGCATTCGCTTAAAGTAAAAAAGTAGTAGTACTTAGCTGATTCCGGAAGCTGAACCCAACATATTTAGGAAAATACAATGCAGATTGTTGGTATGGATATAGTTGGTAACACTGGGAAGGATATATGATAGGTTTATCCCTGTAGTGTGTTCCCTTGGGGTGATAGAACAATTTTAAGCGAGCGAAGCCGCGGGAAGAAGCTAGTCACACTAATATATAATGACGAAAGTTTGTGAGTGTGTGTGATTGTATGTTTGATACTTCTTCAAGCTCAAACGGCTGGACGGATCTGGATGGCATTTGGCACAGATATCAGATATAGTCTGGAGGCTACTTTTTATCCCGATATAATGTTCCCTTGGGATGATAAAACATGTTTCACGCGAGCGAAGCCGCTGGCAGAAGCTAGTTACTAGTAAATGTTCATAATATTATTATATTTAGTTGGAAACGATTTTAATTAAGATTGTTGTCTTCAAGGACTATATTAATAAATCACTGTCGTTTGAGGGCTCCATTTAAGGTCGTTATGCTATCTCTTGATTTTGAATAAATGAAGAATAACTTTTATGTCTTTGAGAGACTAATGAAAAAATGTGTTAGTGAGAGATAAGATGAAAAAGGTCAAATAAATATAAAACTACTATATAATATATACAATCTTTGGAGGAGCTCGTGGCTAAATAATAACAGCCGCACTGTTCGATCATCAAGGTTAAGCAACGCTTGACGAGGTCGGTCCTTGGATGGGTCACCATTTCAACATACCGAGTTTCCTTCGTGCCTCGGAAAGCACGTTAAGCCGTTGGCCCTGGCTGTCATTTGAAGATAGTCAGAAGTTTGAGATCTGACACCAGGCTTGCCAAGGGATATCGTGTTACCCAGTTACTGGGTTGTGGAGGTCAGATAGGCAGTCGCTCCATATTAAACACTGGTACTTAGCTGAATCCGGTAAGACTGGAAGCTGACCCCAATATAGTTGGGAAAAGGCTAGGCAGATTGACTGTATACAATCTTTAAATTACAAAGAATTCATACACTTATAAACTCACGCCTTCATCCCACAGAGGTAGACAGATACAGCAGGATGCTACCAGCTACAATACTTACAAACCAAACTCATCATTATCATTTTAGCCGAAAGACTTTCACTGCTGGACAAAAGCCTTCCCAAAACGTCGCCACACTGATCGGTCATGTGCGTTACGCTTCCAGCTGACTCCCGCAGCCTTGACCAGTTCGTCGCCCCACCTAGAGGGAGGCGTTCCAACGCTGCGTCTGCCAGTACGCGGTCGCTACTCTAGAACTTTTCGGCCCCAACCGGCCGTCCATTTTGCGTGCAATGTGCCCTGTACACTGTCATCTAAGTTTAGAAATTCTTCGGGTTATGTCGGTAACCTTGTTTCTTTTGCGGATCTCTTCATTTCTGATTCGATCTCGCAAGGAAACTCCGAGCATAAGTCATTGTCCTTTGAGTGACTTTAAGCCTTCTGATGGGGCCCATTGTGAGTGACCACATCTCTTTCCCGTTTCCAAACAAAACTCATCCTTACATTATCCAGTATTCCATTAAAAGTCCTACGTGCTCTAAACTGAGACACAAACAAAAAAAAAACAAAGCTAAAATAATCTAGCACTCTTCCATCTCACTCTTCAATTCCAACTCAAAATTCCCTAAAAAAAAATGAAAACTACCAGCTACCTATTTAAAGCCATTTCAATTTCACACTTGGCTCTCTAGCTCAAAAAAAAACTAGCAACGATATGACTTTCATAAGCAGAACGGTCGGAATTGAGGTCAAACGGAGAGTGGTATAAAGAATGAAAAATAATCGGGTGCACCGCAACGCCAGATTGCGCTAATTTAACTTTTTGGACCTTAATAACGTTTATAACGCCTTGTAATCTTGGTTATAGTGTGGGCGAAACAGTAGGTCAAGGAGAAATTAAACGTGAAATTTTATAAGCTCAAGATCTTTTCATTATTCTGGTGACCTGAAACACAGGCCCTTAAAGCCTAGCTTAGGCACCAGTCTACCACAGTAAACTAAACTATTTCATGTACCTTATTGTAACAATGTCTGTAATGTTTATTGTGGTGTGAAAATAAAATAAATAAATAAATAATAAAAATAAATAAATAAATTATTCAGAGAAACAAATATCACGAATTAAATACCCCGATAATGAACCCGGTTTTGCTTGCGAAGTATGTTGATAAAAAGTATCCTGTCCTTCTCCAGGCATTGGCTATAAAACGGTACAAACTGATCGATTAAGTCACATTTATATTATTAGTACGTTGTTTTTTTTTTTAAATTACTTTTTTAAAATGAAGTGAAAAGCTCGGTCGTTTTAAACCCCCGACGGAAAAAGAGGCGTTATAAGTTTGACGTGTGTACCTGTGGGTTTGTGTTTCTGTCTGGGGCATCATAGCTCCTAAACGGATGAACCAATTTTTTGTTTGAAAGATGTTATAATTTTAAGTTTTCTTAGTTAAGTTTAATGAAAAATCGATTCAGCTGTTCAAAAGATATGGGCGTTTTACTGTTTAAATCAGGGTATTTTTTAAGATATCGTGTCATAATTACGTGTTGGATAGATTGTCGATCGAAGCGTGTCTACTACTAGATAATTTTAGTATAAAAAACCGGCCAGGTGCGAGTTGGAGTCGCGCATGAAGGGTTCCGTACCATTATCGCAAAAATTGGAACAAAAAGCACGTTTGTTGTTTGGGAGCACCACTTAAATATTTATTTTATTCTGTTTTTAGTATTTGTTGTAATAGCGGCAACAGAAATACATCATCTGTGAAAATTTCAACTGCCTTATCAATCACGGTTCATAAGATACAGCCTGGTGACAGACGGACAAACAGACAGCCAGACAGACGTACAGCAGAGACTTAGTAATAGGGTCCCGTTTTTACCCTTCGGGTACGGAACCCTAAAAAGCATCAAAAATTGTGTCGGGGTTATTTAAATTTTACTTGTAGTAATTACTAAGGTCTATTTTAAACCACAAGTACTTAGTGCTAGGTAATTATACCAGCTAGATACTATCCCGCTGCAGGGCACAGGCCTCTTCTCATACGAGCATTTAATCACCACGCCGGCACAATGCTGGTTGGTGATTTCAAACTTATATTAATTATAAGACCAGGTTTTCTCAAGATTTGTTCCTTCACCGTTGTCAACGATGTCCAAGATAAACCTAGAAATAACATAATTTATGAATTAAAAAAGTCACATTGGTACATAGCTACTAAAGCTTATTATTAGTACTTCTATTACAAAAATTCACAAACGAGATTTAGGTAGGTACCAGGCTGAATAATCAAAGGTACTTAACCACCTAGCCCTTGTCACATGAGCCCTAAAAATGTCAGCAATGTATCCGATAATACCCTTTATCAGGAATCTGGATATTCGAGCACAGTTAATAATTTTTATCTATCTTATATAAGATGCTATTGAAAATACACTGTTGAATGTTTGCTACAGCGTAGCTGACATCAAAGCTACGCTTGCTACGATATCGTAGCAGTGTAGCAGATTTAACTGATTCATTCACGTAGACTCAAATTTCTCGTAAATGCATTTGCATCCGAAATAGCGTCGGTTTTTTTTATATCGAACCTACTTGACTGTCTCTTAAATTTGTAGTATTATATTGGGTTTTTTTATGGAATATAAGCTTTACCATTTCCGTGACGTAGTCCAGAAGAACCATACATTTATTTAGGGTTAAAAATAGCCTATGACATTAAAAAAAATGTGTAGCTATCTACCAGTAAAATAACTATTGTAATGAGATCAGTACATACTTCCAAAGTCTGCCGATCAAACAATCAATTTTGCCTCAATCTGATATTACTTATTTCAGATCCAAACAGTGAGGAATTTATTTATAAAAATGATTATGATTAGTTTAAAAACATAACTCAGAGTTAGTTGCTTTTACGAGACTACAGAGTTTTTTTATTGTCAATTTAACCTCGTGTTAATTGTTTACCAACTCTGAGTAAATTTTTACGTACAAGTGGGTCTAACCAGATTCTTGATCTGATCTTGATATTTATTTTATTTTATTATTTTATTTTATTTTATTTTATTAGGAAAACATACAGTGTATTCATACAGAGTAGAAACAGATATAAACAACTGAATACCATTTACATGTTTCCGCATTTAAACATCTAGAAAGCTTGTTATCAATCTTTAGTGATATAACAGGTAATGTAAATAACCTAATATTAAGCAAAATTTGAAAATTTGAAAAAGGGAAATTTAGAGTAAGTATATTTAATAACTAAATTATGTTGAAGTCAGAGAACCAAACCATGATTTCGTTGATGTTCTGTTGAAAACGCGTGGCTTTGAATTAAACAAATCCAGTTCAGGAAAGTCAACAAGTTTATTAAATTCTCTAGCGGACCTCACAAAAAATGAATTCTGCCTGTAGTTTGAAGAACTCTGAGGCACGTCCACACATGCTTTACGTCTCGTCATTCTATTTGGGACTTTAAGTTTAACTTGAGATAGTAAATCCGGTGAGTCAATGTGATTCTGCGCGATTTTAACAAGGCACGCAATATCCGAAAACTTTCTTCTTTGGTACAATGGTAAGATATGGTGTCTTCGACATCTCGCCTCATAATTGGGGTCATATGTTTTAGACTTATATTGCAAGTGTTTCAGGAACCTACGTTGAATGGATTCAATTCTATCTATATAAATATTGTAGAGAGGATTCCACACTTGGGAACAATACTCAAGAACGCTGCGCACCAAAGAGCAATAAAGAATTTTAAGTACTTTCAAGTTCGAAAACTGAGAGCTGGCTCTCAAGACGAAGCCCATGGTCCTGTAAGCTTTTTTGACAATATGATCTACATGTCTTTCATAAGTTAGCTTGGAGTCGTGAATGACACCTAGGTCCCGTACTGAGTCTACCTGTTCTAACTCATGTCTTTTGATAAAATATTTAAATTTAATAATTTTGACTTTACGAGTAAAGGTTATAAAAAAACATTTTTTGACATTTAAGTCTAATTTATTGATTAAACAATATTGTTCGAAACTATCTAAATCATTTTGGAGAAGCTGACAGTCTTCAAAGCTGGTGATTTTTTTGAAAATTTTCATGTCGTCAGCATAAAGGAGTAATTGTGAGTATTTAATGCATTGAGTGACATCATTTATAAATATGTTAAAAAGAAGGGGCCCAAGCAAAGAACCCTGCGGTACCCCAGAAGGGACGATGCTCCATTTAGAACAGTACCCATTCACAACCACTGCCTGCGATCGATTTTCAATGTACGAAACAAACCACCGATATAAGTCTCCATGGATGCCAGCTTGGAGTAACTTCTGTAGTAATATTTTGTGGTCGATTCGGTCAAACGCTTTACTATAATCAGTAAAAATTGCATCGACCTGTCCACCAGCATCCATGCTAGACGTCGTAAACTCTGTGAAAGACAGCAGATTAGATAAAGTTGACCGCTTGCTTACAAAACCATGCTGCTCCGTGATCAAAGTTGGTGAGATACTCTCATAAACTTGTGTATATACGATTTTTTCCAGTATCTTAGCAAAGATGCATAATTTGGAAATGGGGCGATAATTTTTAGCATCACTCTTGCTACCACTCTTATGTATGGGTGTGATAAATGCAGATTTCCATATTTTAGGTACAAGTCCTTCCGAGATAGACCTTTTATAAAGAATAACAAGAGGTTCAGTTAAGCACGTAGCACAAGAGACAATAAATAATGGTACCACATTATCGGGCCCTGCACCCTTACTTAAATCTAAAGATTTTAATAATTTAAGAACTAGGTCAGCAGTGACTTCTATACTACCTATGTTGCTTGGTGCGTTGTTATCAATAGACATGGGTATTGAAGAAGAGTATGTAGACGGAGGTAGAAAGTTTGAATGGAAATGAGAAGCAAACACATCGCATATTTCATCCCCAGTATCAGCTGGAACACCATTATAATGAATAGTTGATGGGAGTGAGTTCGATCCCTTTTTATTTGACTTAATAAACGACCAAAAAGACTTGGGACATTTAATTATTGCATCTTCCGCGTGTTTTATATATTTTAAGTAGCATTCTTTCTCCAATCGTTTGGCACGCTCACGAAGAAGACAAAAAGTATCATGGTCACTAGTATTACCATATATTTGAAATTTTTTTAAGAATTTGAACTTCTCTTTGAGAAGTTTCTTTAAAGGAGCACAATACCAAGGTGGGAAAGAGTCAGAGGCTATTAATTTGTGAGGAACATACTGCTCAATGACATCATATAGGTGTTTATAAAATAATTGTACTGCGTCCTCTAATGTATTATTATTTAAGCATGTTTGCCAATTTATGTTATTTAAGAAAGTTTTTATGGCTCCGTAGTCCGCTTTATTATAATAATATTTAAGTCTGGTTTTACTTTTCAATAAACACTCCTTGGTAAAATCGAGGACTATATCTAACGACTTATGATGACTATCTTCCGGTACCAACGGGTCTGTGCATGATGTTACCGTTACCTTATAGTTACATAATATATAATCCAGTAGTCTGTTATTTGCATTCCTGTTTAAATTATATTGGTTGAGGTCACATTCGGATAAGGTATCGAAAAAGAATACCTGTGATTCACCATTAATCCCACTAGGCTGTAGAGAACCTAAATCGCCTGACCAATTGATATGACTTAAGTTAAAATCGCCCATTATCAGGAACGCATCCTGAGGGTGGGCGTTAACAATAAAGGAAAGATTTTCGGTGAAATTCTGCAGTTGCGTATTGAAAGAATTACCTGACTTTTCTTTACAAAGATATAAAGTACATACATGCAGTCGATGTGATCTACTGATAGGACTATTATTTTTTAATGTTATGGTGACCCAAATATCCTCAGCCGACGAGCGCCAATCGGGCTGCTCAACCGCAGCATACTCACGACGAACAGCTAATAGCACGCCGCCACCGTATCTTTCCCCCGTCGCAACATAGTTCCTATCCCGTCTCCAGACAACATACCTTTCGTCGAACAACTCACTATCACATACACCCTCCAATAACCACGTCTCAGTCAACGATACAATATCATATAATGAAAGAAGGAGATTACGTTTAAATATGTGCGTCTTCGTGCGCAGTCCCCGAGTATTTTGATAGTACACACTTAAATTAGAAGTAGCCATCAATAAAACAAAAACATAAACTACAGCGCAGCCAATTAATTGAAAATGTTATATTGTTAAATATTTCGCACGGTGAGTAGCTCAAGAATGTACGCGTCGTCAAATTGACACACTCAAACCCACATAACATAAAAACAGGACGATATGATTGTCGCGAATTCAATAACACGACACGCAAAGAGCCAAGCACAGATAATATTTGTATAAGAGATAGATAAAAACGTGTCAAATAGTATACCACAACTATAAAACGCAACAATCGGATCATAATTATAATAGAAATATAATAACGCTTATTTATTTTAACATTGCAGGTAAACCCACAACTATTTCGTTTGACTGACGTCCGTACCGTGTATCGAAACCGACATAGATGCAAATACATATTCAATCTTAAGTAGTTAAGTGTGCGCGCGAAAGCGACCGCTATAAGTATGAGTAGGCGCGTCAGTAAGTACGAGAATGCCATTGAGTATTGCATAGATATGTGCGTTAACTTGTTGACACCTTTAAAACACTGGTCATAAATCACAACACAATAGCCCCGCTTAGAACAGAATGTGGTTCTCAAACTTTTTACATAGGTTTTATAAATTGTAAATATTAAAGTAGTTAAATTAAAATTAAAGTATCTTAAATTATCCTCGCAAGGTCGTTTTCGCATTTTATAAAAAATACTGGAGAACCGTCCACTTTCCTGGCCATGATTTTTGAATGTTTCACCCATATGTACTGAAAGTTCCGTTCTTTTGCCAATGATCTCGCCTTACTCAACAGTTTCTTGTTCCGCTGCGTTAGATGGTCGTTTACGTAAAAGTTACCGGTAGATGAGAACCCCATATTGGAAAGAGTGAGTTGTTTACTTTTACGTGCAGACGCGACCAGTTCTTCCTTAATATAGCGATTATTAAAAGCTATTATTATGTGTTTCTCTGCATTAGGTGCAAGTGTAGGTACCCGGGCAATATAATTTATTTGTTCCTTTTTTATGGGAAAACCACACAAACTTCCGATTTTCTGGGCTATTTCATAAAGGTTTTCATTCCTTTTTTGTGGGATCCCCCGAATTTCAACATTATTCGCCCTGGCCCATTGATCCTTTTCGTCCAATTCCCGGTTTAGTCTGGTTATCTCAGCCTGAAGAGTTGGAATCTGGGTGGCAACTTTCTCCACTAAAGACACTCGTTCTTCCAAGGAGTCAATGGTACTTGAGAAGTTCTTGATCAATCCATGAGCCATTTCAAGAGAGTCCTTTAGATTGTTGACATCCGATTTGATCAACTTGACATCCTCAACAAGAGTAGCCAAAGGAGCCAACTGAAAGACGATTTGGTTCAACTGTTCTTGCATTTTATCCAATTGACTTGGTACCGGAGAGATTGGGGCAGGAGAAGGTAATGGACTTGACTTGCACTTAGGGCAACGCCAGCTGTTCTTCCTTTCCCCTAGACGCCTATAACCAGCTTCAGTAATCCCAGCACATCCAAAGTCATATTGACTTTTGCAAGCACTGCAGGTCGGGCCATCAGTGTGGTGGGTATTGCAATCCGGGCAGGTAAACATCGCGATAGTAGTTTGAGAACCACTGGAAATTTGTTTTAACTGAACAAGCGTGTATCCCCGAATAACACCGAACGGTGACGATATACATATAACGATATATATATAAGTTGTAACACGGACGAACGTGCGCGCGCGTTCGATGCGCAAGAGTCACTGTCATTAACAAATGCTAATCAGTAACTTTAACTTTAACTAATCATATGGTTAAAAAGAAAATACGGTTGTAAGTATGTTATTTAATTTTCATAATAACCTAAATCAATTTTAGACAAAACCAACTCATATTCTACAGACATATTAACTATCAATCGAGCTACTTCCCCTAAATAAGGGATATCATTACACTTGCATGCTGTGCTTGCTCAGCGCACAGATATTTGATCGGGCATCAATTATGCAGGCATCCAGCTTAAATCTCGATTCACAGCTTGTTACGACGAACAGCTGGGGTTAGTACTTGCGGAGAGAAAATGTGTAATTATTTGATTACAAAGATATATGATAGGATAAACACATTGATATACAAAGTAGGAATAGATTTGTAGGACCAAAGTAACTGGTCGAAGTTCAGTTAACCCGGATGATGTTGAAATATTGTTAAGGCTATTTTTGACGAATATGTTTAAAATTCAATCGAATAATATTTATGCAACAAAAATGTTATTCGAGCAAACGTCATAAGATGACGAATAGGTAAACACAGACACAGTAACTATCACTTTAACTGACATTCCTTTCACACATAAACGTCGTTGCATTCTATACTATACTATATTGAAAACAAGAAGCACAAAACCAAACTGACTCTCTGTACTCCTGCTACTGTACACAGCTATAAATCGTGGTTGCGATTATAACGGCGTCGATTTGTTACGTTACACAACTCCGGTAACACCGTTATTATACCGATATTATGACGGTATTGTACTGATATTTCTGCTAAATTAATCAACGAATGTGTGTGACAATAATAGATTAGTTGGTGGTCTGTTTAAGAACTGTTACTGATTGGATTTTAGCAGTTGTTGTGTGCGATTAGGAGGAGGAATGTCACGTTCTCGTGTGTTTTAGTTAACTTAGAATGTATTGCTGACTTTTGCTGTTTTTAGGGTTCCGTACCCAAATGGTAAAAAGAAAAAAAGAAAGAAAGAAAGAAAAATATTTATTGGTGACCCGCACAGGAGAAACGAGATAAGCAACACAAACAATAATAAAAAATTAAATTAATTAAAAACGGGACCCTATTACTAAAACTCCGCGGTCCGTCTGTCTGTCTGTCTGTCTGTCACCAGGCTGTATATCATGAACCGTGATAGCTAGACCGATGAAATTTTCACAGATGATATATTTCTGTTTCCGCTTTAACAACAAATACTAAAAACATAGTAAAATAAATATTTAAGTTGGGCTCCCATACAACAAACGTGTTTTTTTTTTTGCCGTTTTTTTGCGATAATGGTACGGAACCCTTCGTGCGCGAGTCCGACTCGCACTTGTTTTTTTAACTTCTGCACGCCAGAACGGTTGAACGGATCTGAATGAAATTTGGCACAGAGATAGATTATAGCCAGATATAGCACATAGGACTACTTTTTATCCCGGGATAACGGGAAGGAAAAACATCGTGAGGAAATCTGGACTTATATAGTTAGTGTAAGTCTGAAATAGCCAAGTCAGTGACCTGTGGGGTTTCCAGAGGCGGCTGAATTAACTCTGACACCAGAGGTGGCCACACCTCACACGAAAAGAAGAAGATCCCGGGATATGTTCAAAGAAGAAAGTGTACAGTGCAAAGACAAAAGCGAAGTGACACACATACTGTTAACTCTAAGGATGGGGAAAAGGGATAAAGGCCTTTTTATTTTATTCATATATTAATGTTCAAATAAGATATGTTTCCTCGGGATAATTCGACTCTCACGATTCTCAATTTCGACTTTCACGCTGGCGAAGCCGCTATCAGAAGCTAGTAAGTACTAAATGTCCAATCTTTGGAAGCCACTGACAAACCTTGACACATTCACGTCCCCTGCATACAAAGTTCCAAGCAATATTATAAAAGTTCATATAATGTATTGTAGACTCAGTTTGTATAATAAGAATGCCTATAACAGTCCTTCTGCGGAGAAAAACCTCCTCTATCAGTCAGACAAGAGCGCTAATCATCACGCTTGCTCAAGGCAACAAGTGTATAATATAAATGTATAAATTTTATTTCATCGAAAAAAGATATTCAAACCACTGGAATTCCTGAAAGCCAGAATCAACAGTGGCGACCACAAGAAAAGCGCCGAGGCAATGATTTTAACTATCTTGGAGCTCGCAAAAAAAAATACAGAAAAGGATAACGGAGGAATACGAAAAAATTACAAAATAACAAAAACCACTCGCTACAGAAGGAAAATGTACAACAGAGTAAAATATGTAACTTCGTTGTACTCATTTGTGCTGAACATGCCTATGTCTATACTGAAGATATTTCAGAACAATTTTCATGATATATAGACTGTTCAAAAAGGTTTCTGAAAATGTGATAATACTTAGCTAGAAAGCAGCCCTATCAAATAAAATCTTAAACAGAACATTTAGAAACAGTAATCGGTACATCATCTCAAAATAAATATAAAAAACTATAATACTATGGAGTAAGTATTACATGGTAAGCTGCCAGTACACATTTCCACAACAACACAACTGCAACGTAACTAAACGCAGCTTTAATTAAGTGGTAACAACGTAATTTAAGTTGGTTCCGCATGTGTTGCCGTTCATCCTACTAGTTTAAAACAACTCAGAGGTACTGAAAAAAATAAGGAAACTAATGTGGTTTATTGTTGAACTATATTTTCCTGTATAATTACTGGTTGGTCAGATCAGATATTTCTGTGTTTGGCGGCCGTTATATTTCGTGCATCGTCTTCATGCCTCTTTTAGATGTGGTAAGCGACCAGGACCTTAATAAACATACGCATACACTTACTAAATCAATTTTATTATTGTTGCCTTTTGTTTGGTGTTTGTGTTGTTCATGTCGACAACGTGTTTCAAGCATGGCTGAGCAAAAAATAGATATTGATAACGTGTTAGTCATTTCACCAACATATCAGGTAAGGAATGGGGTAAAGGAACTACCAAAACTTCCATTCAACGAGACCACATTGTGGCAGATCATGGCCAAGATGGCTGAACGAGCTCGAATCAAATTGAAAGAACTGGCCTGGACTAGCAGAAAATAGAATTGTGTGGAAAACGGAGAGGCAGACATTTGCCCTAAAGTAAGACAATAGAGGTTAGCTTCATTATATTTGATAACATTGCACTCCATCAGGCAGTCACGACCTATCAATAATTATAATATTTTTCCATTGTTGCCTAGCGACTACACAACAATATTTACCACCGTCTACAAACACACACAAACCAAAAATATGCAAACATTTCAAACAAAAGCTTATGTTAACCATACCACTAACTTATTAACTACATCCCTTTATCACAACTTATAACTAAGTTAACGCTCTATAATACAACAAAATTAAAATGTCCAATAGCTATAAAGCCTAAAATAATGGACGACTGTAACAACATAGGGAAATGTTAATGTAATATTAGCACGGACATAGAAAACTGGATTGAGCATAAACTTCACAAAGTTTACTCATCATCATCATATGAGCCGATTGAAGTCCACTGCTGAACATAGGCCTACCTCAATTGTTACCATATCGATCGGTCCTGGTCTCGCATCCAACCAATTCCTGCCACCTTTACTAGGTCATCGGACTACCTAGTGGAATACCTTCCAACGTTGCGTCTCCCGGTATGCGGTTGCCATTACAGTACCAGCCAGGTTGACAATCTACAATCGATAACGCTAGTAGAAAACGAATCAATGTATAAGAATGCCACATCTGAACGTTAAAGTCACGTGGTCAGATCATACAAATAGAAGGCGTTAACGATTGTAGAAAGAGATGCGATACGAAACGTTTATAACTTGGCTAGAGGGGCAGTACTTTTCAGCCCCATCGAACATCTATTCTGCGAGCAATTTGGCCCCCTTGACTGAGTCATATCTTCCCAAAATTGACTTATCTGTTGAAAGAAACAAAACAAATGCGCGGCCAATACCTGTATCTTTTCTGTAAGTCGTAGTGATGAAAGTGAAGCCGACAGACTTGTGACGGGAACCAATTATAAGTTTAGAAAAATAATTTTTACTGACAGTCTGACGTAGGATTTTACCAAAAGACTGACTACTGGCCGCACGATCGCCTTGTCTCCGTAGGTATTCTCTTTGACACCCAGACAGGGAACGATCGTCGATTAATCCAGTTCTCTATGTCTATGAACATTTGCTATTTTATTATTACTCCGGATTATAATATGTGTTTGGATAATGCCATTTAGGGATGCGTGATGGTACGAATATGCATAGTTGAGTGGAACTGATTTTGTATAATTTCAGTGATGAAATTGTGATAGAGATTGTTATAGAAATTTGAATAGGTGTATGTATATTGTTCTAAGTAGTGTACCAAGAAGAAAACTATTGAGAAAAACAAAACAGTACTTACTGTATGTTTTGTGAATTTTTCAAGTCGTTAGCTTTTGCAGTTTAAAAGAAACAGCCCAGTAACAGGTTCCGTGGGTAACCTATTGGAACGGAACCCAAATACTAGTGTGTAAGACACCATTGTACTTGTATTTATTACGACATGTTTTCTAGAACATGTGTAAGTAAAATAAGCTGTATATAAAAGACACATAACTTAAGATATTTGATATTATTAAAAAATACACTATAGAACAACAAACAGTTAATACAAATTCACCAAAAGAAAAACCCTACGTACTTTTCCCTTATTCTGTGACATCCCAAAGCTACTGAACTTCACAAAATCATTCATTTAACCATTTACACTGCCACGTTTGACAAATAATTTCTTCCCGAATAGAACCCTTACAAACATTTACTGTGCCAGTATTCCGTCTAGCGAGTGTAATTAATTATTTACTGGAGGGAATTCGGGGCTCCCACGTGTATTAAACTGTCAATCTGCCGGTACTTATAACTAGGGATTCGGCAATTGGGTAAGGTTGGCACTGAACTTTGATAGTATTTGCAGTGTTAACAAAATCAATGTATATAAGTATTAAGTCTTTTTATTAAACAAACTTTTTGAACTGAAAGTTATTCACATCCAATGAGCCCAAAAACGCAAATAATAACTAAATGACCCCTGTTTTTCAACACTCGATTATCGAGCTGTTAACGTAATCGACGAGTAATCACCGATTATCTGCCGTGATTGACTGTTGAAAATTCATTGAACCAATCACAGTATATAACGTGTGCTTGATAATTTGTCACAATAATTCTGCCATAATTAAACGGTGGGCAACACGGCCTTAAACTAAAAAATGCATAACTTTTTCTTGCATTTCTACGTATGAATTTTGATTATAAAATCGACTCAGGATCAACTTTTGCTACATTTAATAAGATTCACTATACAAAAATTATTGCATATCGTAAAATCTGCTTTTCATTAATTATAACACAATTGCTAAAATTTATGTCATAGAATTTTGCATAGCCACATCGGCTAATCGGCTTCCATGACCAAGTCAGTAAGTTATAAAATTATGCGGGATCCCGTAGGATCAGCATAAAAATCGATGATCTTTAGAACGGCCAAAAATATATTAAATCTTGGAACGAGCCTAATATTACAGAGTAGCTTTCGCCCTTAGGGCATTATTAGGGCAGTTAGGCGCACCCCTAACTGCACCATAAGAAAGTAATGGTATGATGGTGTTTATACACAGGGCTTACATTGGATTTTAATTTTTGGTAAGGTATTTTCAAAATCGTTTGATATTTTTTTATTTATTAATTTTCACATACAATTATTTTCTCCGCGGTCCGTCTGTCTGTCTGTCCGTCTGTCACCAGGCTGTATCTGATGAACCGTTATAGCTAGACAGTTGAAATTTTCACAGATGATGTATTTCTGTTGCCGCTATAATAAAAAATACTAAAATTAGAATAAAATAAATACTTAAGGTTAAACTAGTCGACGGCACGAACTATTTTGTGCGCGAGGTTAAAATGCATGCTATCTCATCCCACAACACGTGCGAAATATATAGATGCTGTGATGAGCAGTAAGAAGCTAGTTCGCGTACGAATTAGCACTTCTGCAATCTTTTATCGAAATGGATGATGATTTAGGACGAAAACGTGCGCGCGAAATTTTATAAACAGACCTTTGGGAGTCTAGATTTCATGAAAAAACGACTGAATGTATCTGATCAAAATAAAATTATTTGGATTGTTGAATTACTAATCTATCCCTGTATGGAGGCCGTTTTTTAATTTTCCTTCTTCTTATGGTATTTATTTGCGCCTAAAGATACGTTAAAATTAGTGTTGAAATATGGAACTTTCGACGCTCATAACTTTCAAATATTTTATTTTTTTATTTTGTCGGTTCCATACAGGGCTAGATAATGATGAGACAAATTGATATCTTTTTTTATTTTGAAAGTACATCGTCAAACAGTGGAGTAATCTCTAGACTACGTTTGTATGGAAGAATTTTTGACTTGTGTACCCTTAAGTGGGGCTCCCATACAACAAACGTTATTTTTGCGATACTGGTACGGAACCCTTCGTGCGTGAGTCCGACACGCACTTGGCCGGTTTTATTAATATTTTGTTTTTTTTAATTTTTAATTTAATATTGATGGTGTTTGTTATTTTAATTCACAGTCTGCACTCGTAGAGTATATTTAGCAGTTGATCCCGGCTGTGGTTTTGAGTAGTCAGAAGCTAGAAAGTCAGCAAAAGGCACCACCAAACCAAAGAAGGTTGTGTTAGACAGTTACTTTTGATCCTCATTAGTAACCCTGTCCAGAATGATACACTAAAAAGATGAAGTTTCATGTGTTTTTATGAATCTTGTCTCAAAATTTGCAATCAAAATTTTTATTTATTTACTAGCTTCTGCCAGCGGCTCCGCCCGCTCGAATGTAGAAAATTATCCCAAGGGAACATATGCCCGGGATAAATAGTATCCTATGTGCTATTTTATTTTATTAACCGACTTCCCAAAAAGGAGGAGGTTCTATGTTCGACTTCATGTTAGTTTTTTTTTTTTTATGTTCACCGATATCTCCATCAATTGTGGACCGATTTTGAAAATTCTTTTTTTGTTTGAAAAAGTATGTTCCGAAATTAGTCCCATTTTAATTTCGTGAAGATCTGATGAAGAACTTCGGAGATATACAACAGAACTCTTCAATAAATAACGGCAAATCTCTCGGGATTGCTGCAATCGCATGTCTGTTTGTTGTTTATAACATTTGATAACATAACATCACACCAGTTCGCTCTTAAGGGGTAAGCAGATCTCTCATTTCACCGGTTATGTTCAAGTTTCATGAAATCTATTCTGGCGAAATAGTTCCCTTACTATCTTGCCTATTAGGTACGTACAACTAAAAAGTGAAAAATAAAAAAAAAATTGGAAAAAAAAAACCGTGTCCATAACGCAAAAAAATGTTACTTACGAAAGACACCGACTTCAAAAAATTAAGTTATTTTTCACTTTGTTGTTTTGTATTTGGAAGTCGGTAGTATTTTTTTGCAAAAAGTTTTTTTATTTATATAATTATTATATGCTTTATTATATACCATAAAAATCATTAATAAAAATAAACTTAAATCTAATACACATACAATGGGTGGCCTTATCGCATGCCGCGATCTCTGGCAGGGAACCTGGTATGGACAGTAATTGCTTGGACATGAAATGGGGCGGTCTTTGGTGTAACAATAACATTGCTATATAATAAATAATCATTAAATCTATCTCCAATAATCTAATATAAATAATCTATATCTGTGCCAAATTTCATCCAGATCCGTCAAGCCGTTTGAGCGTGAAGAAGTAACAAACATACATACACACAAACTCACAAACTTTCGCTTTTCAATCAATCTGCCTAGCCTTTTCCCAATCATGTTGGGATCGGCTTCCAGTCTAACCGGATTCAGCTGAGTACCAGTGTTTTACATGGAGCGACTGCCTATCTGACCTCCACAACCCAGTAACTGGGTAATACGGTACCCCTTGGCTAGACTGGTGTCAAATCTCAAGTTTCTGATTATTCGTTACGACTGTCAAAGATCTTCAAATGACAGCCAGGACCAACGGCTTAACGTGCTTTCCGAGGCACGGAAGAAACTCGGTATATTATAATGGTTACCCTTCCATGGACCGAACTCGTCAAGCGTTTAAAGCTATTTAGCCAATAGCTTTAAACTTTCACCTTTATACTATTATAATTTAAAGCGTGATAGTTTGATCATTCATTAATGTCGACTTGATTTCCGGCTGTGGCAAATAAGCTTAAGAAATCATTAGACATTGGTAGGTATGGCTATCGCTACCTTACCTATAAAAATAATTCCTCTTCCCCAACCCTACTGCCTACCCCAATTTCAAAATACACCTTCACTGTAACAAAACCCTGAACCACCCATACCGATCACCCCACAGACAACGAACGTTGAAAGCAATATATGAAGATATCATTTTTCAGGTCCCGTTCCCTGCGAGACCGGTATCCTTTCATCGGTTTTACAAGCCATGAATCCGATGCGATATCTCATTGGCAAATTTAGCGTGAACCGTCAAACGGTTTCTGAATAGACTCGTGTTACGGGCAGGGTGTGTGATGCTGTTTAATTGTGCAGCTTGGTTTAAGTATTATGAGAAGGAATGCGTTTTTTTGGACTGTGTTGGCAGACTAAGGTACTCTTAATGTATAAGAGGGGAGATCTCGTATTGGTTGTGAAGTATGGCAAGTTCTGAGCCACATCAACCCTATCCAACAGCAACCCTATTTTTATTTTTGTATTTTTACGTTGTATACTGTGAACTTGCGCTTTATTTACCCCGAGCCTGATCCAACGTTACAATACATAATTTGTCCCACATTCTGTGTTTATACTTTTTTTTCTTATTTATTTTATCCAATTTTATTTTTAATTTATGTATGTTTTGTTTCCATGACATCGACATATTTTATTCTGCGTCACTTCTGTGATCGAAGAAAAAAATTCACTAGTTTACTTTTCATGAAATTAATTTATTAGAGTGCTAACATTCTTTCAATATATTTTTTTAGGTAGCTACATAACTTACCTCTACTATTAATAATGCAAGTTGTGGCTTAAGATGACAAAATATCCAATAAATTTTGTATTTTTTTTATTTAATTCTCTCAAAATTATTACATTTTCTAGAAAAGATACCGAGGATTCAGCGGTCAACTATTATTTTCACTTATCAGGGTTATTTACAAGAAGCATTTGCTTTAGAAAATATTAACATTAAATGTTTAGCTATTTGTATGTTCAGCTCTGTTTAAAAAGCTCTAAGTTAAATAGTAAACAATGTTTGTAAAACACATATTGTAACACAAACAAAAAATCTGCAAACACTGATTTATAAAACTGAAACAGATTCTTATTTATAGTGTTGGATTTTTAACACGTAAATATATTTGCATTATTTACAAATTCAAGTAAAAAAAACATGTTATAATTCTATTAAACAGCTCGCTGCACAGTTTTTACACAACAGATTAAATAGAAAAAACCATCGGTATACTTTTATTTGTTTATTTTTTTTAAATTTGGAAACCTGTACGATATAAAGGTGCTGCCAGCGGTGCCAAACAAAGTTTTGGCCGGTTTTCTATAATTTTGTTTGTCCCCGCCTGCTGCACCTCATAATTTAATGTATAGATTATACCAAGTACTTGTTTTTCTCAATACAACATGGAAATATTGTAAAACCAGAGTAACCATGGAGTTTCTTGCCCGTTCTTCTCTATAGGAAACAACCAACCCGAACCGTGCACCTTTTGTCAACGTTTTATAAGTGCCCATGTCGGCCTATGTGAAATAAAAAAAATGATTTTGAGTTCTTTCAAGTTAATTATTTTTTAGCAGTCGGGTTAATGATTTTTATAATAATTTGTTTAACTTCAGACTTTTTTCCTTTATTTATGAACGAGTTCTCCAAATAAATTATGTGGTAAAAGATTATTTATTTTGCTTTCAAAGTTACGCTTATCTTGAATTTGTGCAAATATAGGAACATAAAAATGTTACGATTTATATTTTTTGGAATGGTCTATTTAGTAGATTTGATTTGATACCCATATTGTTAAAATAACAAAAAAAACATTGTATTGGATTATTCATATTTCCTATGTTAATCCCACAATTGAGACGAATCTAACGACACCTCATATGTCTTAATCTATCAAACCGTTAAGACTATCGAACGTGCTATAGAAATGGGCATACATACATACGCTTGAAAAACATTACCCTGCCGTAGTCGGGTATAAACAAACATATTCGCGGCTCACTGCACCTTAACCTAATCCAATAGAGTAATTCCCAAATTATAATAGATAATGTAAGTACATAATACTCCAAATTATGCCAAAACACATTAGGCCAAATGAAAGTTATGCTAACCTTTGCATTATGCCAAAGTATTATTATGCAACTGCACTATTACGGTGATAAAAGTTATGCAAAAACGTCATGCCAAACAATTTTATGCCAAGGTGGGGATGCCCGTAGATATCTGGTACCTAGATAACGTCAAACGCAAGAGTATAGAAAAGTCCAATAGCATCAAATCCCCTCACCATAAAAGGAACTGATCACTGGTTTTCCCTAAAGACAGGCGTCCTAATGGCGAGATACCGTATAACGCGCACCGATGATAGCTACATCTCATAAATTATTCGTTCTGCAATTAATAGCAGATCAGTAGCAAGCACCAACCGTCAGGTGTGTCAAATAGATTATATCTCTGACAAAATTTAATGAATAAAGTTTCCAAGAAAAGCCTTTTAAACGGACGGAGTGACTGTACGAATTTGCGTTCGTTTGTTCAAGGGATTTTTGTCTGTTTTGTTGCTGGTGTTTGGGTTTGTAACGTTTTTGTAAAGTTATGTGACTTTATTTAAATCTAACCTTTTGTGTGCCATAATTTCCTAAACAATTAAAACACCATTGTGTCTTGCATGGATCCAAGTTCTAGGCACTCAAGTTTTACTTAATAAAGGCAGAAAAATAGTTACAGTTAGTGGAAATTTATTCGTTTAGGATTACCTAAGCATAAAAATTCTCAATAAAAGACCAAAGTGCATGCACGTATCCACTGATGTATCGTTAAACAAAAAATATTTGATTTCCCTGTGTTTGTTCTTTTAGTAAAAAAAGACGAAATTTCAAGAATGTTTTTCAGCTAATAATACTTTGTAGAAAGAAAAATATTTTCTCTCTGTGTTTTTCTTCTTTTATCGTTAACTTTCACATTCAAATAGGCAGAGAAAAACAAACGTATTCTTCAAAAGCTGATCTCTACATTTAGTAAGTTTCTTTTCTTTTTTTGCGTTCTTATTCGTCTTCAAAATCTTCCAAACTCACCTGATAGGTAAATGTCATGACCCTTCACAACACGATATTCAAATGACATTACCGACAGTAAACATAAGCAAAACCAGACATGCAGCAAAACATTATCGAACATAACAAAGCAAAAGCAACAGTGATGGAACACCAAATCCTATGGCACATTGGCAACTTGCAGCAAATCACGGAATCGCACGAACAATACGTAGGTACGTGTGGCCACACACATAACTACAGATTTCAACTGCTGGGTCAACATACTTCGTGTTCCGATACTGCGTAAATCTTCGGTGTAGGGCTAGGAGAAGAGCGGGTAGGCTTTTTTTTATTAATGACAGAGTTATCTTGCGAAGAAGAAAAATAAGACCCGACCACAGCTGAACGGAAAAGTGGGTTAAACAAAGAAGCAGATAAATAAATAACAATGCTATATTTGATTCTGATACTGTAAAGTTAAAACCCTACAAGGAGGGTTGAAAGGTGAGAATTAAAATCGAAAAGGCTCTCACCAGGCACCTATTGGTAAACTAGGGGAGCCCCAAAGGAAGGAGAGGAACACCATCAAAGTTACAAATAATTTAAATATTTATATATAGAGACCCTACCTAAATTACATCTCTAATTTATTAAAAAAATACGAGTCGGAGCAAGGCGTAGCGAAGCGACTTTAGGAGGGCGAAGCGAAGCAGGGCTGAGCGAAGCGACTTCAGGAGGACGAAGCGGAGCAGGACAGAGCGTGTACGTCCGTTAATCCGTATATTATTTACTAGCGGACGCCTCGCGGTTTCACCCGCGTAGTTCCCGTTCCTGTGGGAATACGGGGATAAAAGGTACCCTATGTCACCCGAGGATAGTGGAGCTTCCCAACAATGAAATAATTTTTGAAATCGGTCCAGTAGTTTTTAAGTTTATTCGTTACATACATGACGGTAAATTTGCAGATGCAAGTGATAAGTTTATTGAAGAAACTGCGCTTTAAGTACAGTTAATGGTCGAAAGTGCAGTCACACTGTCAAAACAGCAGAGGCAATTTTTTTTTTCCCAATAATTTCAACTTTTCACGGTTAGTAGGTATAATCTAGACTTTAATTTCTATACAATATATTAAATCAGTTGTGGATAATTTAACTTCTTGTACAAACACTAGCCAGTTGAATTTTGGGAGAATAAGACTGCACTTTTAACCCATTAAAGTAACGTGTCTTTCACTAAGCAAGAACTTTATGTAGTGTTGAAACCTTTGATGTGCACTTGTCTTCTTATAATCCTTTTTATGGAACCCTTTGATCATACGGCGCAGAGCAGCTACACGTTTTTCTCGCCAATTTCTATAATACGCTAATGGATTTATGCCGCATGGATTGCCTTACCTTGATTCCCCAAGTCACAGACAATAAGTCTAGTTTGGGAGCCAGGGAACTTGTTACTATGTATAATGTAATGTATGTTATGAATAAAGTTATTGATTTTCTTAACCTTCTTTTTCTTGTAAGAAGTATAGGTATAATTCTTACAGTAATACTGTATTTCACAGCAAAGTTGCATGTTTTAAAACCCAGCCAATTTCTTCAGAAATATATGTAGTTTGCTAATCTAAGGCCGAGATTTTCAACTCCAAATTATCGCAGAATTAATGCGACAAATTGTCAAGCACGCGTCATTTGCTGTAAATGGTTGAATGAATTTTCAACAGCCACTCACTGCAGACAACGCGTGCTTGACAATTTGACACATAAACTCTGCGATAATGAGGTGAGTTCTCGACCTATCCCGCTGATTTCGTAACCCCAATCCTTCGTCGCCAATAATAAATATGAACACAAACCGATCTGCGGCATCGCGTGCCGTGGCAACTTAATGGACTATTAGCAATGGCCTCATGTATGGAATATGTAAGGCCTTGTATGAGACTGTATGAGGCCTTATACGAGACTGTGTGGCGATGCAATGCGTGTTCCGGTGGGGGAACAAATTATTGCGATTATTGTAGTTAGGTATACGTTATATTTTTTTTGTTTTTATAATATATACTCGTATAATCAAATTCATAAAATTTATTTCACCATTGTTCAGTTATTTGCCAGGCTTTAAGAACAATTTTACTGTTGAAAAAATCCCCTTGTCAAGTAAACTGTGTCGAAAAAGTCAAGTAATTTAATGGATTAGGTCTGCTTTGGAACGAGCGTGCCTAGAAGATAGTGATCACTGTGCTTTGATGTCAACTTCTACAATTTGACTTTGTTCAAAATAAAAGTGGACGACAAGCGTTAAGTATGGCTAGTCGGCATATCAACCAAGAGAGGATGGTGCCATCAGTACGTCTGTTAGTCCGTAAATATTTAAAAACAAACTGGATGATCATTCCCTTGTCACTATCTCAGATCATATCATACCTTAGTTACCTTTGCCAGTGACGAATCCCATGCCATGTACCTACGCTAAAATTAAAAGATTTTTCATCTCTATAAATAACTTATCTTACCAATGTTAACGTTAAAAACGCCCACACACAAGTACATCGTTTTAGCAACAGACAAAGGCGATGGCGGCCATTTTCTGGATACCTCCTCCCCTTTATCTCGCCTCATTAATCTGAGCACTCACGGATTTATAGCGGAGTGGAGAGCTAGATTATTTCACAATTAAGACTGCAACGAGTGTGTATTTAGAAAGTCAGATGATATTAATAGATTTAAGTTCACGTGGGTTAGTGTTGAAAATAATGTTGTTATTTGGTAGCAAAAGTAGACTGAGTATAGCCAATAATTGAGCTGCTTGAGTACTTTTGTTTAGTATTTTCTTTTCGACTAGTTGCATGGGCTTCCATTGAGCATGAGGTATTGGATTCGATTGCTGTGTCGAGAGATGTGTTATTAGTAGTGACCGAAACTGAAACCAAGAGTTCGGTTTCGGTCGCGTTTCGGCAAAAAAACCATTTTCGGTTTCGGCGGCAAACCTGCCGAAACTACAACCGAAAACTACAATCGGGAGTTCTCGCGCTATGATCGGACGTTACGACGCGTTAAATTCCAACGAAGGGAGTAATGTTTTGCTAAAATATTTTTTTTAAATGAGGGGTTGTTATGTTGATTATCATACCAAAAAGTGAAAATGTCGAAGACTGCATAGTTATGTGATTTAAAGATAAAAAAATAAAGACTGACTGATTATAATAACGTTTTCTTTATTTTTCCCTCGATACATGATCCTTAGAAGTTTCGGTTTCGGTTTTGGCCAAAACTGAGACAGTTGCCGAAATTCGGTTTCAGATTCGGTTTCGGTCGTAAAAACCAGTTTTGGTCGGACACTAGTTATTGGATTTTTTTACCTGAAATATTTCGCAAAGGCAGCCTGGAATCTAGATTTTTGTCGAGTTGCTGTCCTCTTATAAGATTCTAGTCAGACTCAGTTGGCTTGCAGTTGTCGTTGGAATTGTACACCGACTGAAATCGGACTGCACAGTTGGTTTTTAGTTTTATTGCATTTGTACTGAATAGATAAAGAATTTTGTAGTGTAAAGAAATAAATAAATTGCTAACTTTCAATTAATGATAGGCAAAAAGACAAAAAAAATATAGCTTGGTTGTTGACGTCGACCTTTTGATATACGACAAAGTCTGTTAGTATAAATAAATATACTCTTTCCAAAAGGCATATTTTACATTTTATACTGAAATAACTAGGTAAAAGAAATATTAATGCGATATTGCTCTTTTACTGCTACGAAATTGAATAATATTACCTTATAAACACATTATTAAAAGTTACCCAGATGTAACCTACAAAAGTTCATGGCTGAATATCTATTATATCTATTATTCTCGGCGTTTTCGAACAAAAATTCTAGCACAAACTAATTCAGAACATGAACCTGAGTAAACCACATATTATTCTTTTAATGACGTAGGAATTTAATCTGTGCTAAAACAATGTATGGGATTCTGCCAGTGTCCTTTGCAGTCGGAGTGCAGTTGAAATGCAGTCCGTCTGTCTAGAGACTTACATCGGAAATAATAATAACTTTATTTATAACAAACATTACATTATACACAGTAACAAGTGCCCTGGCTACCTAACTAGGCTTATTGCCTGTGACATTGGGAGTAGGTTCCTCCATTAATAAGTGTAGACATTAAGTATGTTTAGAAATTATAATTAACTAGCTGACCCCGCGGCTTCACTCCCTTCATCTGGCTTTCTACCTACCTACCTATCTACCCTACCTACTTACCTACGTACCAAACTACTCACCTGCCCTACCGATCAATCTTCCTGCCCTATCCTACATACCTACCCTACCTTACCCTATCTTATCCTTCATACCCTACTTACGCGACTCTACCTACCTACGTATCAATTTGTTAAACTATTTATTTGAATAAAAATTAATACTACAATAAGAATGTAACCAAATTTTGTTTCTACCGGCGATCTAATTAAATTTTAGAACGCAAAAGCTGCTATTGTGACTTAACTATGATAGTGAGATATATTCTATTGCAGACTTTTTTGTAGGATATAATATGTACTCTAATCATGTAGTACATCATTTGTATGTATCAAAATTGTTACTTTGGGTTACATTATTATAATTTTCATAAGGATTTCTAATTTTCTTGGAAATAAGTAATAGCATGATTGCTATAGAAGATGATTGCAATCATAATAGTGTGCGTGTGCGTATGTATGGAAGTAAGTACATATCTGCTTATCCCTTTGATACTTGTGTGATGTTTTTTATGCTTTTCCTATATTACCTACGTAACTATATATAGGTATCGACAATCAAAAAAAAAGGGCTTCTCTTTCACTTCTTAAGCTTATTTTATTATCATTTGCATTAGTAACAATAAAGTTACGTAAAAAGTGTTTTCAAACGCTGTGTTACAATTATAAGACAGTATCTAATTTATTTAATTTTTGTAAGCCCATTTTACATAAAACTGAAACATTATCCCGAAAAGAAATGACACACATCAATTGTATCTTCTAACCTCGAAAAATTAAATTTCCTAAACATAAATCCCCGTCGGCAGGTAATTGCTGTTGTCACAATATAAAACAAGAATTATTAACAGAAAACTTTTCAACACAAAATAAAGTTTCGTAGTCTAAATCCCAGCTCGAGTGGGAGCCGGCGGCTTCGCTCATTAAATAAATTAGTACCATCTTGGAGCCAAGCGGAAGTTTACTTACTATATATTTTTGCTAGAAAAGATTTTCTAGTTTTCTACATCAGCTTGTAGGCGGATTTTATTATTTTGTCGATATTTTTTCTGGGAATTTGTGACTTGCATTTCGGATTATGTAGGTAACTGAGAAAATATTGTCAAATAATAAAATCCGCCTGAAGAATTTCTACGTCAATTTGTCGGCAAATTTTATTATTTTGTCGTTTCTTTTTTGTGTTTTTTTTGTTTTGCTTTCTGAATGTTAAGACACTTGCGGGTTGAAATGTAGGTTACTGTAAAAATGGCGCCTAAAATTTTCGCTCATTACTGTTGTCGTAAAGTTAACCATTATTGCGGCTATTTCTTACGTGTGTTTCGTAGTTTTTCTAGACTTTACTACTTACATGGAAAATGCAATCAAAAGTTCAGTATTCTCAAGAATTGTATTTGTTGTTGGGTAAATTACAATTTTATATGATTTATACCCTTTATTTTTTATTTCGGTTTTTTCGTAGTACCTAAGTATTAATATAAAAATCGGTAGGTACTTTTTCCTCAACCAATAAAACATTTATTTATCTTCCTACTATAAATATTATAAGTGCGAAAGTTTTGATGGAATGGATGTTAATTAGTCAGTCACGCCATCGCCAGAACGGCTGAACGGATCTGGATGAAATTTGGCTCAGAGATAGATCATAATCTGGAATAGTCTGGCACAGCACATAGGCTACTTTTTATCCCGGTAGTATGTTCCGTTGTATAGTTTCCGACATCCACGCAGGCGAAGCCGCTATCAAAGGCTAGTCTCCCATAAAGACCTTTTTTTTTTTTTTTTTTTTTTTGTTTACGGGGGGAAACCTTCAAAAGGCGCCTGGACTTTTGGGGAAAAGATCAGGGAGTGTGGGATTTTTACCTCACTAAAACCACCCCGGTGATCACCATCAGCACCTGGAAGGGGCCCCGTCACCTCTTAAAAGACCAAACCGGAACCCCCTTTGTGCAACGCCTGTTAGGGCACATCCCTGGAGAAGCTGAAAGAATAGCTTCCCCTGAACCACGCTATGTACGGCAGCACGTGACCACTGTGCTGCCATCCTTCCTGAAGTCACTCGGTGGGTGGACAGAGTCCCCAATCTGACCACTCGCGACCTCGGAGTCCCACCTGCTTGTGACGCAGGCGGGGTTTCGGCGTTTTAGGCATCGAGGTGGTTGCCTCCCCGACGCCTTCTTCTTCGAGCGGGATCTGCCCTCTCACGCTCCCGCTCGGCGGCCTCCTTCTGGGCCATCACAGTCTCACAGAAGGAGGCCATTTCCCTCCAATTTGCTGTCTCTGCCAGCATGGCCCTCACAGCTGCTGGCAGAGACAGGTCTCGCCCGATCCTGGCGACTAAGACCTGCCGCTCAGAGGCCCACGCTGAGCACTCCTCGAGCGTGTGCTGTGCAGAATCAAGGTCGCCTCCACAATGGTGGCAATTTGCCGTGGCCTCTCGCCCAATCCTATTCAGATACTCACCGAAGCAACCGTGCCCGGTGAGTACCTGAGTGAGCCGGTAGGAGATGCGCTCCTCTCTCTTCAGCCAGGCTTCGAAGTGTGGCAGGACGGCTTCGACAACGCGCTTACGCGAATACTGCGGCTGCTGTAGCCGCTCGCGCCACCGCTCGAGTGCGTGTCGCCGTTCCTGCCGCCTCAACCTTACTACAGCGATTCCTGGCACGCTTTCACCATTCTGGCGGATGGCGCGAATTCGGTTATAAACCCTCGCGTCCATGTCCGCCAGAATGTCCAGCGGAGGAAAACGTGCCAGGAGAGTTGCCGCCTCAAAGGACACCGTTCGGTATCCTCGTGCGATACGAATGGCCATTTTCCGCTGCAGGCTATTAACTTTAGTCCTGCAGCGTCGGACGCCTGATAGTCTGCTTGACCAGACAGGCGCCCCATAAAGGACCATCGATCGCACGACCCCCGCGTAGAGGCGGCGAACTTCTTCCCGAGGTCCCCCGAGGTTGGGCAGCAGTCTGTGCAAAGCACCCACTGCCTTTTCAACGCGGGGGACCAGGCGCTCGAAGTGCTCTTCGAAGCCCCACCGACCGTCCAGGGTTAGGCCAAGATACTTGATGTATCGACCCACCTGGACTTGCGCATCTCCAACTGTCACTGACGAGCTAGGTGGCTCCCTGCTCCTCGGCAGTTTATGGAACCATAGCGCCTCCGTTTTATGAGGCGCTATCACTAAACCCAGCTCATGGATCGATGCCACGACTTTTGCCACCCCGAGCTCGGCAAGCTGGATTGTCTCGTCGAAAGTGTCCCCGCCGGCCAACACCAAGGTGTCGTCTGCATAGCAAACGACATTAACGCCGACGGGGAGTTCAACACGCAGGACCACGTCGTATGCGAGATCCCACAAGAGAGGACCTAAAACCGACCCCTGTGGAACCCCACACGTAATCTCCCTCCGATGTACGCTACCATCCCGGCCCACATAGCGAATGTGCCGGTCGCGTAGGTAAGCCCCGACGATGCACTGCAGGTAAGGGGGCACTCCATGGTGTACTAGTGCCGCCCTTATTGCATCCCAGGGCAGGGAGTTAAAAGCATTGACGATGTCCAAACTTACCGCCAACGCCACCCCACCCCGGGACACCACCTGTTCTGACAGCGAGCGGACGCGTAGGATTGCGTCCACTGTAGAACGCTGCTGCCGGAAACCATACTGGCAATCAGCCAGGTCGGGACCTACTCGCGACAGGTGCCCGACGAGTCTTTCGGCAATTATTCTTTCGAATAGCTTGGAAACCTCGTCGAGCAGGCAAATGGGACGGTATGCAGAGGGAGACTCCGAGTCTCTGCCTGCTTTCCTCAACAAGACCAATCCAGCCTCCTTCCAGTCGGTGGGGAACACGCCCGCACGGAGGCAGCTGTTAAACAGCTGTCTCAGGCGGTCCCCCAGAGGAGCCATAGCCAGAACCCACGCTCGGCCAGGGACGCCATCCGGACCTGGTGCAGTGTTACGGGCCCCCATGCGTCTAACGGCACGGTCCAGCTCACCTTCGGTCACCCCCAACTCGTCAGTCCAGTCCGAAGGGGTCAAGAATAGTGAGGGACTTTCACTAGCTACTGGAAAGAGCGTGTTGACCACTCTTTCCAGCAGCTCTGGATCCATGGTTTCCGTAATGGGTGGGACCCATGGACGTAGTTTGGCCATGACCAACTTATAAGGTCGCCCCCATGGATCCCTGTCCAGTCCCTCCAAAAGCTCCCTCCAGGACCTTGACTTGGCATCCGAGATGGCGTGTTGGAGCGCCATGGTCGCCTCTCGATACGCTCTGTAGGTTCTGGCTATTTCCTCATCCGTAGCTCTTGGCTGTCTTCTGCGCCGGGTGCGTTGATACTGGCGTCGAGACCTAAGACAGAAAACGCGCAGCCGCGCGATTTCTTCCGACCACCAGTAAGTCGCGCCCGGACGCTGGCTGCACCTAACCCGGGGCATGGAAGCGTCACAAATCGAAGTCATCCTGTCCCGGAACCAAGCCGCCTCTTGTTCTGGATCGGGTGAGATCCCCTGGGAATTAATATCTTCTGGCCACGCTACGACGTTGGCAGCTGCAATGAGCATGTCTCGATTGAGCCGCTTGAGGGCCCAACGTCGCACCGGTGGGCTGGAATCTGGACGGCTCGGACTATTGGAGGGGCGCAGTTCCACATCAAAAACGATGTGGCGATGGTCGGAGAGGGTGACCATCTCCTCCGCTACCCTCCATTCCGACACCATGCGCACAACAGAAGGAGTCGCCCATGAGAGATCCACAATTGATTCCCCCTGCCACCGCACGCATGTGGACACGGACCCACGATTCAACAGTCGAAGGTCAAGTGACGCCGCCCAGTCTTGTACCACGCGTCCCCTCGGTGTGTCCCGGTAGTTCCCCCAAGCTCTGGAGTGAGCATTGAAGTCACCCAGGACGAGCACGGGACGGGGTGAGCACTTGTACTGAATACAGTTCGCAACCCCGTCCAGATATCCTTCAAATTCGGCGAGGGAAATGTTGGGAGACACGTAGCAGCCCACTACGGCCAGAGATCCCCATTCCACAGCTACAAATCCATGCCCCCCATCTAATAGGGAGCAGTGAGGCCCACCGCTTCCACCAGCCCAATAAATGGCAACAGAGTCCACAGTATCCCGGAACCAGCGAGGATGATCCCTAAGACCGTATGGCTCCGCTACCACGGCCAAGGCAACCGACCACTCCGCAACAGTCTGCAGAAAAAGATTTTGCGCGCTGCGGCAGTGGTTCAGGTTGCACTGAAGGACTTTTAGGGCTGGGAAGGTGAGGTTTCCATGTCCTCCACGGGGCCCATACTCGATTGTGCCGAAGTCGCTACTTGTGATTTAGAAGGGGCAAGCAAAGTCCGCTTCTTGCGCGGCGCGCATTTCTTGCCCCCCAGCCGGTGATCAGATGGAAGTCCCTGGTCTGCGCATATCGGACACCGCAGGGTCAGTGACGTGTACTCTTTTGCCTTGTGAGCTCCCCCACAAGCATAGCACTGAGTGCTCCGGTCTACCAAACTCGTGCACTGGCAGCGGACGTGGCCAGGCTCGAGACAACGGAAGCACATCATACGACGCGCTCCCAAAACCTGAACCCGAACTAACGTCCAACCCAAGCGCATGCACTTGTTTGACGCCAGTTTTTTTATTGCTGCCAATGGTGCACGCACCCAGACGTGCCCCAAAGAAGCAGGTGGTCGACGAATTTCTCCCAACTTGACGTCTTCAGTAGAACAACCACCTACCTCGGCAATAGCTGCCGCAACCTCATCAGGCGTGACGGCATCATCGAGGTCCATTATCCTCACCTCAGCTCTTTTGGTTGGGCGCGCAATCCTTACGTCGAATTCGGTAAGGACTTCCCGCAGACGGTTCGCGAGACTGTCAGCCTTAAGAGAGGAGTCGGTACCAGCGACGGTTAGCACCATTCCGCCATCAGCAGCCCTCTTTTGGCCGATAGTATCGATGCCAAACGAATTCGCTGCCTCGCTGCGAGCATAACCTCACCAAGTTTGGCAGACGATCCCTCTCTCACTGAAACCGTAATAGCTGCCGTAGTGGGAACCCTAGGCAGTTTCACTGGCTGCTTATTACGCTTTGCAGGAGTGGATGACGCAAGCGGAACAGATCCGCCACCTGACTTAGCATTGGATTGGGGAGCCTTTGCATTATTTGCCTTCCTCCCCACTACAGTAGACCAGGTCTCCGTCTCAGCCATCGAAGCCTGCATGGGCGCCGTGGAAACAGCAGGCAGTTCTACCGCGGGAGCTACCGCATTGCTCTTTCCTTTCCTCTTCCCTTTCCTCTTCCCTTTTGTGGGATTAGGGACCTGGCTCGGATCAGTGATTGCCTTTGCTTGAGCAACCGGTGCTGAAGATTGCCTCACGTCGGCAGCAAGTGGCGGTCGTAAGGGCTTTTCTGGAGGCAACCTTCTCTCCAAAGCCGCCAATTTAGCATCTATCATGCCCCCAATCTCCAGGGCTATAGAACGCCGAAACTGGGCCTCTAGCTCGTCCGACCGAAATAGCCCGGCCACTGAATTATCCCGACTAGGTTCTGTCGATGCAGCCAAAATTGGGCTAGCCGTCACCTTACCCTGGCGATTTAGAAGGCTGACCTCCGCTGTTAGCTTCTCAACCTGTGCGTATAAACTAGAAAGCTGAACTTTCAGGTCCGCATTCTCCGTCTCTAGTCGTTTAACATTGACCTCGACAGCTGATCGCGAGGCCAATTCGGCTACCGCAGCCTGCACTGTGGCTGCCGCCAATTTAAGGCTGTGGACAAAATCTCCTTTGAGGTTGCGCGATTCGTTCGCAACCTCCTCTACAGCCTTCAGACTATCCATAATGCAGCTTCTGAGCTCTTCCGTTGGTTGTGCGTGCATAGTCTTGGACAACGTCTCCGAGTTTGGCAGCTGGTTCGCCGTTTCCCGAGTTTTCGCTTGCTTAGCTGGTGGGCTCGCTGGCTCGGAATCTCCGTCCTGCACTTGACCGTCGGTAAGTGGCTTGCTAAGCGTTAGTGACTTAGCCGACTTCTTCTTTGTTGTGAAAGGCTGAGCACGCTTGCGCGTGCGTGATCGAGTCGACTTTGTTGACGACTCAGAGGCGTGCGACATCTGCGAACAGGAAGATTCGCATGAATCACTAGCCATCTCGTCAGCAGCCGGGGTAGGCGGGCGCACAAATTGTGCCCGCTTTTTAGCTTTCGGTGCCACGGCAGCACCGGTACGTGAGCCACCTTGGCTCACTCCTTTCTCCTCTACCAATTCGTTTGGCACATCTTTTTTTAGTTTTGAAGTCTCTGTATCCATATCTTTGCATTATATAAATTCACCGTTAGAGCTCTCCACCCACCACGGAGCCCTCAGTCGGGGACGTCACTCGTTCTACGAGCAACGCCAGAGCTACTCCTTCGGTATAGGGCCAGCCTAGCAAGAAGTTGACGAGCCCGCACGCGACGGAAGATCACGGGACTGTATACGACACGAGACTATGCCGCAACTCATCCCGAAACCCCACGCCGCGCCGGCTGCCCCCCCTCACTAAACCGACCCTCGCATGGCAGCCCGCTTATGGGATGCCTCAGCCGATTGATTGTGGTTAGCTACCCCACAACCTCCCGTGTGAGAGGAAATCCGGACCAAAGTGGTGTGTTGTGTGCAACCTGCTCCACTCAACCACCAGGATTCCTTCATCCCTCCGTACGGGTCCCCGCGCACGGCACAAACACGCGGGAGGTCATTACTATCCACCATCTGCTCTTATTCGATGAAGGACACCCAGGGGCATGACCTCGGCACCCCTGCGTTAATTCGCCCGGTGATTTTTGTTACGTCTAATTCTTAAGGAATTAGACCAATAACAGGGTGGCAACCTCGAGAAGGAACATCACCAGTCTTGCCTTGAGGATCTTCACGACCATAGCGCTCTCCCTCAAGACCACGCCACCTTGCCGCCTCTTAGGGAGGAAGCAAGGTAGGCCTGTATCTACGCTACCAAGCAAGCAAAGCTTGTCGTTGTGCAACCGCAGAAGCGTACATACAGAGCCCTCCCCCTCCCATAAAGACCTAATAACACCATGTTTAAATGATCCCACAAAAGAGACCAATTTATAACACTTTTAAATGAAAAATAGTCTTCCCCATGTCGTAATTAATCCCCCCCATTACATATCTACGTCATAACGCATGACAAATATATGACGCAAACTGTCAAACAATACCACAAACATTGGGTCCAACGAATCGTCGAACAAATCATGGGACAGTGTTACAACAGAAGCGACCGCTCCTTCGTACTGAACAATTAAAACTTGCGTCATTTGTTACAAGAGATTTAGCTTGCCTCGGAGACACCGCGTGTTACGTTATGTAGGTATACGGGGTTGTAGGTATACTGGCGCTCATGTACGGAGGAAATGAGATGAGTTGGTAAGTATGTAGATAAATATATAAATGGCAAATGCATTTAAAACGTGATTGTACAGACGCCGTTGCGTATCTTGTCTTGATAGGCTTGCTATATATAATATAATACCCAAAGGGTCCAAACGGAACCCTATTGCTTTCACCCACTTGTCTGTCTGTCTGTCCGTTGTCCGTCACACAATTTTTTTTCTTTAATACTTTGCCCCACACTAGGAATTTCTTCCTGTATCGTGAATGCGTTTACAAACATATAAACTCACATACACAACACCCAGAGCCGCATTTTCTTTTTTTTTATAAGTTTCTTCTCACAGTTCAATCAAAGTGATTGGCTACTGCTTAAGCGGACTATCCTGTGGAGACTAAACTAAGCCTCACCCAGAGCCGCAAGCACTATTTGTAATTCATACAAATATACAGCAGTCAATCGCTCAACCACTGCGCCAACCGTGCGCCCAGACAATGTTGAAAAAACAAACTTTCGATTGATCTATGAACTTCAAATTTGGTGATAATGTTTATTATTACGTATATTTTAGAAAGAAATACCAATATATTGAAACAACCGATTTTTTTTTTGTAACCCTTTGGTGCGGTGGTTTCTTTGATGCGAAGTCCGACACGCACTTGGCCCGTTTTATTTACGTTTGAATTAAAGTAACCCTACAATTTTACTGTACAAACCACACATGAACAGAACACCTAAATACAAAGTTCAGTACCACTGTCCTCTTTAATAAAATCACGTACACACTGTACAAGAAAACTACCACCATCTAATCTCCGCCTTATTTGCCTAGCTTTTTGAACTCCCCAGTGGAATTAAACACTATTCCAGGAACCACAAAGTAGGTAATGTGGAAGTAACTTGTTGGATTTAAAGATCAATAGCCTGCTGTAACAGGTTGCCTAGAATGCTAGCAGATAGTAATTGTGAACAGTCCCATCCAGGTGGAAGACTTGAAGAGGTTTTTCAGTTGAATCCAGGCTTACGATGAAAAACATGCCGAGTGCTAAAATGCTCTGAACTTTGCCTTCAGCTGTTTGTAGAAGGGTAACTGTTACCTAGTTTGACTAACTTTTTGTTTGATGAGCACTTTATTTTAAAGACCTAATTAGCCTATTACTCGTATTTTGAGACTTTACGTTTTTGTAGCATGAAGGAGCGATTTCTTTTGTTTTATTCAGTAAAAATTTGAAACGCAAACATTTGATATACGAATGGTGTAGAGGTTAGATATAGTTTGTGTCTCTGAAATTGGCTGCAAGACCCTGCGCAGTAGCTATTTTTGTGTCACTGTTGAAGATGAAGATAGCAAAGTATAACTGCCTCTTTAACTCGCTTACCTTTTTCGCTCATTCCTTTTTCTCATTCTCGCTTACTCTATGCAATATACTCGATGACAAACTGTTTCTTGCGCAATCGTTTGCAGAGCCAATTTCAGAGACACAAAGATCCAATGTGACTACTATACGACATTATTTGCATGTAACGTTAAGGTGGCAACTCCCCAAATGTCAGTTTCGTCTACGCTATTAAAAATCAGAGATGAGCTATTTGTCAGTGAAAAAAAAATAGTAATCAGATTAGTAGACTTTAAGATACTTGGGCGTTATAGTTGACGAGCAACTAACATGGCACTCGCATATCGAGGTTATTATGTAGCGTATTCGAAAATTTATATGGCTTTTAAAAAATCTACGACGTGTGATGCCTGAAAAGACACTAAATAACATTTATATAGCATTCGCGCAGTCAGTAATCACTACTGCTTACCAGTTTGGGGAGGTGCCACTAAAACTAAATTTCTAGAGTTAGAAAGAGCCCAAATATCACTTTTAAAAGTAATATATTCTAAGCCATATAGATATCCCACAGTCGATCTATATAGAATTGGATTATTATCAGTAAGAAAACTGTACCTTTTAAACATCATTCTTTATTTGCAGAAATATATTTCAGTTAACCCAGAATGTCAGGCTAGGAGGCGGAAAGATATTGTGGCTTACTCTCCACGGATACGTACGGTTTATGCAAGGCGTCAGTATGTATGCCAATCAGCCTAAATATACAATAAAATTAACGCAAAACTAAAGTTCCATCACGAGGTCTCGCATCAATGCTATAACATATGAAGAAACAGAGCATATTCTAGCCAGACTTACATGAATACTTATCTTCTTTATCATGTATTAAACCTTGTAATTACTTAGTTGGTATTTTCCAAATTCGATTAAATTGGCACTATCAGCAAAAACGTAAACACACACACAAATACACACTAACACACGCACGCTCACACAAACACACACATCAACCCACACGTACACTACTATAGACACACATAAGCATTCTCACAATCACACTACTCAGAGCTGATAATTACTTTCTAAGTCATTTCTTAATTTAAGTCTCAATTTTGTTAACTGTATATTATGGGAAGGAGCGAGTCAACACCAACACAAGTATTAATGACTAGGGCTGTCTCATTCACATTTGTATATGTAACCGTTTGAGACACAATAATATATAGTTTTTGTACACTGACAGCCCTATGTCTATCTTCTCTCGTTCAGTCCATCCAAAGGTTGTCTGTAAGAGATTGCCCTGTGCGATAAGACTGCCCATTGTACACTTATCTTTATAAATGTTTTGTTCTGTAATTATTTAAGTGGTATACAATAAAGTATATAATAATAAATAAATAAACCATTTTATTTTTATTTTATTTTTAAAGTACACTTCTAGAGAACATACTTTATAAACAATCAAATAAACAGTTATACCTTTTAAAAATAGTAATTTAAATAACTTAACTGATATAGTTAAGTTATTTTCTTTTCTTACATACTTTTCCTGTCTTTTGCAACTTGTCTTACCATCAGTACATATAACGAATCTGTAGAAAAGTCGTTTTTGTACATAAACAAACAAAAAAAAAAATTGGTGTTAAAGAATAACCAACAGAGCCCATTTTGAGAATTTTTAGAATTTTTCTCTGTTTATCTGTAGGTCTGTTAATTTGTGCACGCATCACGTAAAATGTACAAAACCAATGTAGGTAACTTTTATAGATACAAGTGGTGTGCGTAACTTGAAGTATTACTTTGTTTCATCGCAATCGGTTCACTCTATCAAAAATTAGATTAATTTAAAGTGTTCAAGAAGTAAAATTATCACAACACGCAATTCCGATACACGGACAGTTCAACTCGATATTCTATAGGTGGCGTTGTGCATTTGAAGTCATTTTCTGAATGGCGGTGTTAAGATTCTCCGCGAAAGAATGATGACCCTAGAAAAAAAATTGCTGTGTAAGTAGGGTGGGCAGGAAGGTAAGTAGGGTAGGGTAGGCAGTCTGTTAACGGGAGCAATGCCGCGGGCACAGCCAGTATAATATGTAAGCTCTTTCAACTTCCTGCTTCTGATGTTGTCTGATAAATAACAGTAATATATCGTAGGTGTAAATGAAAAGATGAGAGGATGGGGGAGACAAAACCTTATCTATCAGGCTCAAACGTGCACGTGAAATATGCTGTGAAATTGGAGGTAGATGGAGAATCATGATAAAATAACCCTGAGTGTATGTAAAATGAAATATGGCGTGATTTTTGGAAGAAAATCACGTGTGACTTTTGTAGTAAGAAGGTAGGCATTTTTTCATTTAGAGGTTATGAAAACACACATCTGAATTAAGTCCTGATTATACTTATTTATAAAGCACACACAATCGTCGTACGTTTAGTTTACCAGATGGATGAGGACGTTTGAGGACGCCAATAGTAATAGGGGTTAAAGTATAAAATTGCCGTTTTATTGTTATAGGTAATTCGAATTGACATAAAACCTTCAGGGTTTAAGATTTGTGAGTGAAACTTTTTCACACAATATCTCTGAAATTGAAAGTCGATAATTGAATGTTGTTAATAATGTGTTAATTGTTTTTTTAAATAGTTCTTATATAAAAAAATGTGCAACATTCAATTATCGACTTTTAGTTTTTTTTTTATTCAGCTTAGACAAGAAAGATGAATACTTCGAAAATTCGAGTGATTTTTGAATACGAGTTCCGACGCCGAACTAACGCGGCAGTTCATTAACAGTCCCCTCTCCAAACGCAACACTGATGTTGTGAGATGTTTCTGCCGCGTTAGTTCGGCGTCGGAACTCGTATTCAAAAATCACTCGAATTTTCGAAGTATTCATCTTTCTTGTCTAAGCTGAATAAAAAAAATACTAAAAGTCGATAATTGAATGTTGCACATTTTTTTATATAAGAACTATTTAAAAAAACAATTAACACATTATTAACAACATTCAATTATCGACTTTCAATTTCAGAGATATTGTGTGAAAAAGTTTCACTCACAAATCTTAAACCCTGAAGGTTTTATGTCAATTCGAATTACCTATAACAATAAAACGGCAATTTTATACTTTAACCCCTATTACTATTGGCGTCCTCAAACGTCCTCATCCATCTGGTAAACTAAACGTACGACGATTGTGTGTGCTTTATAAATAAGTATAATCAGGACTTAATTCATATGTGTGTTTTCATAACCTCTAAATGAAAAAATGCCTACCTTCTTACTACAAAAGTCACACGTGATTTTCTTCCAAAAATCACGCCATATTTCATTTTACATACACACAGGGTTATTTTATCATGATTCTCCATCTACCTCCAATTTCACAGCATATTTCACGTGCACGTTTGAGCCTGATAGATAAGGTTTTGTCTCCCCCATCCTCTCATCTTTTCATTTACACCTACGATATATTACTGTTATTTATCAGACAACATCAGAAGCAGGAAGTTGAAAGAGCTTACATATTATACTGGCTGTGCCCGCGGCATTGCTCCCGTTAACAGACTGCCTACCCTACCCTACTTACCTTCCTGCCCACCCTACTTACACAGCAATTTTTTTTCTAGGGTCATCATTCTTTCGCGGAGAATCTTAACACCGCCATTCAGAAAATGACTTCAAATGCACAACGCCACCTATAGAATATCGAGTTGAACTGTCCGTGTATCGGAATTGCGTGTTGTGATAATTTTACTTCTTGAACACTTTAAATTAATCTAATTTTTGATAGAGTGAACCGATTGCGATGAAACAAAGTAATACTTCAAGTTACGCACACCACTTGTATCTATAAAAGTTACCTACATTGGTTTTGTACATTTTACGTGATGCGTGCACAAATTAACAGACCTACAGATAAACAGAGAAAAATTCTAAAAATTCTCAAAATGGGCTCTGTTGGTTATTCTTTAACACCAATTTTTTTTTTTGTTTGTTTATGTACAAAAACGACTTTTCTACAGATTCGTTATATGTACTGATGGTAAGACAAGTTGCAAAAGACAGGAAAAGTATGTAAGAAAAGAAAATAACTTAACTATATCAGTTAAGTTATTTAAATTACTATTTTTAAAAGGTATAACTGTTTATTTGATTGTTTATAAAGTATGTTCTCTAGAAGTGTACTTTAAAAATAAAATAAAAATAAAATGGTTTATTTATTTATTATTATATACTTTATTGTATACCACTTAAATAATTACAGAACAAAACATTTATAAAGATAAGTGTACAATGGGCAGTCTTATCGCACAGGGCAATCTCTTACAGACAACCTTTGGATGGACTGAACGAGAGAAGATAGACATAGGGCTGTCAGTGTACAAAAACTATATATTATTGTGTCTCAAACGGTTACATATACAAATGTGAATGAGACAGCCATAGTCATTAATACTTGTGTTGGTGTTGACTCGCTCCTTCCCATAATATACAGTTAACAAAATTGAGACTTAAATTAAGAAATGACTTAGAAAGTAATTATCAGCTCTGAGTAGTGTGATTGTGAGAATGCTTATGTGTGTCTATAGTAGTGTACGTGTGGGTTGATGTGTGTGTTTGTGTGAGCGTGCGTGTGTTAGTGTGTATTTGTGTGTGTGTTTACGTTTTTGCTGATAGTGCCAATTTAATCGAATTTGGAAAATACCAACTAAGTAATTACAAGGTTTAATACATGATAAAGAAGATAAGTATTCATGTAAGTCTGGCTAGAATATGCTCTGTTTCTTCATATGTTATAGCATTGATGCGAGACCTCGTGATGGAACTTTAGTTTTGCGTTAATTTTATTGTATATTTAGGCTGATTGGCATACATACTGACGCCTTGCAAAAACCGTACGTATCCGTGGAGAGTAAGCCACAATATCTTTCCGCCTCCTAGCCTGACATTCTGGGTTAACTGAAATATATTTCTGCAAATAAAGAATGATGTTTAAAAGGTACAGTTTTCTTACTGATAATAATCCAATTCTATATAGATCGACTGTGGGATATCTATATGGCTTAGAATATATTACTTTTAAAGGTGATATTTGGGCTCTTTCTAACTCTAGAAATTTAGTTTTAGTGGCACCTCCCCAAACTGGTAAGCAGTAGTGATTACTGACTGCGCGAATGCTATATAAATGTTATTTAGTGTCTTTTCAGGCATCACACGTCGTAGATTTTTTAAAAGCCATATAAATTTTCGAATACGCTACATAATAACCTCGATATGCGAGTGCCATGTTAGTTGCTCGTCAACTATAACGCCCAAGTATCTTAAAGTCTACTAATCTGATTACTATTTTTTTTTCACTGACAAATAGCTCATCTCTGATTTTTAATAGCGTAGACGAAACTGACATTTGGGGAGTTGCCACCTTAACGTTACATGCAAATAATGTCGTATAGTAGTCACATTGGATCTTTGTGTCTCTGAAATTGGCTCTGCAAACGATTGCGCAAGAAACAGTTTGTCATCGAGTATATTGCATAGAGTAAGCGAGAATGAGAAAAAGGAATGAGCGAAAAAGGTAAGCGAGTTAAAGAGGCAGTTATACTTTGCTATCTTCATCTTCAACAGTGACACAAAAATAGCTACTGCGCAGGGTCTTGCAGCCAATTTCAGAGACACAAACTATATCTAACCTCTACACCATTCGTATATCAAATGTTTGCGTTTCAAATTTTTACTGAATAAAACAAAAGAAATCGCTCCTTCATGCTACAAAAACGTAAAGTCTCAAAATACGAGTAATAGGCTAATTAGGTCTTTAAAATAAAGTGCTCATCAAACAAAAAGTTAGTCAAACTAGGTAACAGTTACCCTTCTACAAACAGCTGAAGGCAAAGTTCAGAGCATTTTAGCACTCGGCATGTTTTTCATCGTAAGCCTGGATTCAACTGAAAAACCTCTTCAAGTCTTCCACCTGGATGGGACTGTTCACAATTACTATCTGCTAGCATTCTAGGCAACCTGTTACAGCAGGCTATTGATCTTTAAATCCAACAAGTTACTTCCACATTACCTACTTTGTGGTTCCTGGAATAGTGTTTAATTCCACTGGGGAGTTCAAAAAGCTAGGCAAATAAGGCGGAGATTAGATGGTGGTAGTTTTCTTGTACAGTGTGTACGTGATTTTATTAAAGAGGACAGTGGTACTGAACTTTGTATTTAGGTGTTCTGTTCATGTGTGGTTTGTACAGTAAAATTGTAGGGTTACTTTAATTCAAACGTAAATAAAACGGGCCAAGTGCGTGTCGGACTTCGCATCAAAGAAACCACCGCACCAAAGGGTTACAAAAAAAAAATCGGTTGTTTCAATATATTGGTATTTCTTTCTAAAATATACGTAATAATAAACATTATCACCAAATTTGAAGTTCATAGATCAATCGAAAGTTTGTTTTTTCAACATTGTCTAGGCGCACGGTTGGCGCAGTGGTTGAGCGATTGACTGCTGAATATTTGTATGACTTACAAATAGTTGTTGCGGCTCTGGGTGAGGCTTAGTTTAGTCTCCACAGGATAGTCCGCTTAAGCAGTAGCCAATCACTTTCATTGAACTGTGAGACGTCACTTAAAAAAAGACAAGAAAATGCGGCTCTGGGTGTTGTGTATGTGAGTTTATATGTTTGTAAACGCATTCACGATACAGGAAGAAATTCCTAGTGTGGGGCAGTAAATTAAAGAAAAAAAAAAATGAGTTACAGACAACGGACAGGCAGACAGACAAGTGGGTGAATGCAATAGGGCTCCGTTTGGACCCTTTGGGTATTATATTATATATAGCAAGCCTATCAAGACAAGATACGCAACGGCCTCTGTACAATCATGTTTTAAATGCATTTGCCATTTATATATTTATCTACATACTTACCTACTCATCTCATTTCCTCCGTACATGAGCGCCAGTATACCTACAACCCCTATACCTACATAACGTAACACGCGGTGTCTCCAAGGCAAGCTAAATCTCTTGTAACAAATGACGCAAGTTTTAATTGTTCAGTACGAAGGAGCGGTCGCTTCTGTTGTAACACTGTCCCATGATTTGTTCGACGATTCGTTGGACCCAATGTTTGTGGTATTGTTTGACAGTTTGCGCCATATATTTGTCATGCGTTATGGCGTAGATATGTAATGTGGGGGGATTAATTACGATATGGGGAAGACGATTTTTCATGTAAAAGTGTTATAAATTGGTCTCTTTTGTGGGATCATTTAAACATGGTGTTATTAGGTCTTTATGGGAGACTAGCCTTTGATAGCGGCTTCGTCTGCGTGGATGTCGGAAACTATACAACGGAACATACTACCGGGATAAAAAGTAGCCTATGTGCTGTGCCAGACTATTCCAGATTATGATCTATCTCTGAGCCAAATTTCATCCAGATCCGTTCAGCCGTTCTGGCGATGGCGTGACTGACTAATTAACATCCATTCCATCAAAACTTTCGCACTTATAATATTTAAAGTAGGAAGATAAATAAATGTTTTATTGGTTGAGGAAAAAGTACCTACCGATTTTTATATTAATACTTAGGTACTACGAAAAAATCGAAATAAAAAATAAAGGGTATAAATCATATAAAATTGTAATTTACCCAAGAACAAATACAATTCTTGAGAATACTGAACTTTTAATTGCATTTTCCATGTAAGTAGTAAAGTCTAGAAAAACTACGAAACACACGTAAGAAATAGCCGCAATAATGGTTAACTTTACGAAAACAGTAATGAGCGAAAATTTTAGGCACCATTTTTACAGTAACCTAAATTTCAACCTGCAAGTGTCTTAACATTCAGAAAGCAAAACAAAAAAAACATAAAAAAGAAACGACAAAATAATAAAATTCGCCGACAAATTGACGTAGAAATTCTTCAGGCGGATTTTATTATTTGACAATATTTTCTCAGTTACCTACATAATCCGAAATGCAAGTCACAAATTCCCAGAAAAAATATCGACAAAATAATAAAATCCGCCTACAAGCTGATGTAGAAAACTAGAAAAACTTTTCTAGCAAAAATATATAGTAAGTAAACTTCCGCTTGGCTCCAAGATGGAACTAATTTATTTAATGAGCGAAGCCGCCGGCTCCCACTCGAGCTGGGATTTAGACTACGAAACTTTATTTTGTGTTGAAAAGTTTTCTGTTAATAATTCTTGTTTTATATTGTGAAAACAGCAATTACCTGCCGACGGGGATTTATGTTTAGGAAATTAATTTTTTCGAGGTTAGGAGATACAATTGATGTGTGTCTTTTCGGGATAATGTTTCAGTTTTATGTAAAATGAGCTTACAAAAATTAAATAAATTAGATACTGTCTTATAATTTTAACACAGCGTTTGAAAACACTTTTTACGTAACTTTATTGTTACTAATGCTAATGATAATAAAATTAGCTTAAGAAGTGAAAGGGAAGATCTTTTTCTTGATTGTCGATACCTATGTATAGTTAATATAGGAAAAGCATAAAAAACATCACACAAGTATCAAAGGGATAAGCAGATATGTACTTACTTCCATACATACGCACACGCTCACTATTATGATTGCAATCATCTTCTATAGCAATCATGCTATTACTTATTTCCAAGAAAATTAGAAATCCTTATGAAAATTGCAATAATCCAAAGTAGCAAAATTTTTCCCATGAAATTCATTATTTGGCGTGGGCTGAGAAAACTATTGATGATACAAACAAATGATGTACTACATGATTAAAGTACATATTATAACCTACAAAAAAGTCTAGGATAGAATATATCTCACTATCATAGTTAAGTCACAATAGCAGCTTTTGTGTTCTGAAATTTAATTAGATCGCCGGTAGAAACAAAAGTTGGTTACATTCTTATTGTAGTATTAATTATTATTCAAATAAATAGTTTAACAAATTGATAGGTAGGTAGGTAGAGTCGCGTAAGTAGGGTATGAAGGATAAGATAGGGTAAGGTAGGGTAGGTATGTAGGATAGGGCAGGAAGGTTGATCGGTAGGGCAGGTGAGTAGTTTGGTAAGTAGGTAAGTAGTTAGGGTAGGTAGGTAGGTAGAAAGCCAGATGAAGGGAGTGAAGCCGCGGGGTCAGCTAGTTAATTATAATTTCTAAACATACTTAATGTCTACACTTATTAATGGAGGAACCTACTCCCAATGTCACAGGCAATAAGCCTAGTTAGGTAGCCAGGGCACTTGTTACTGTGTATAATGTAATGTTTGTTATAAATAAAGTTATTATTATTTCCGATGTAAGTCTCTAGACAGACGGACTGCATTTCAACTGCACTCCGACTGCAAAGGACACTGGCAGAATCCCATACATTGTTTTAGCAGAGATTAAATTCCTACGTCATTAAAAGAATAATATGTGGCTTACTCAGGTTCATGTTCTGAATTAGTTTGTGCTAGAATTTTTGTTCGAAAACGCCGAGAATAATAGATATAATAGATATTCAGCCATGAACTTTTGTAGGTTATATCTGAGTAACTTTTAATAATGTGTTTATAAGGTAATATTATTCAATTTCGTAGCAGTAAAAAAGCAATATCGCATTAATATTTCTTTTACCTAGTTATTTCAGTATAAAATGTAAAATATGCCTTTTGGAAAGAGTATATTTATTTATACTAACAGACTTTGTCGTATATCAAAAGGTCGACGTCAACAACCAAGCTATATTTTTTTTGTCTTTTTGCCTATCATTAATTGAAAGTTAGCAATTTATTTATTTCTTTACACTACAAAATTCTTTATCTATTCAGTACAAATGCAATAAAACTAAAAACCAACTGTGCAGTCCGATTTCAGTCGGTGTACAATTCCAACGACAACTGCATGCCAACTGAGTCTGACTAGAATCTTATAAGAGGACAGCAACCCGACAAAAATCTAGATTCCAGGCTGCCTTTGCGAAATATTTCAGGTAAAAAAATCCAATAACTAGTGTCCGACCAAAACTGGTTTTTACGACCGAAACCGAACCTGAAACCGAATTTCGGCAACTGTCTCAGTTTTGGCCAAAACCGAAACCGAAACTTCTAAGGATCATGTATCGAGGGAAAAATAAAGAAAACGTTATTATAATCAGTCAGTCTTTATTTATTTATCTTTAAATCACATAACAATGCAGTCTACGACATTTTCACTTTTTGGTATGATAATCAACATAACAACCCCTCATTTAAAAAAAAAAATATTCGCAAAACAATACTCGCTTCGTTTGAATTTAACGCGTCGAACATGACCGATCACAGCGCGAGAACCCCGATTGCAGTTTTGATTTCGGTCGTAGTCGGCCGAAACCGAAACTGGTATTTTTGCCGAAACGCGACCGAAACCGAACTTTCGGTTCGCTCAAGCAGCTCAATTATTGGCTATACATGGTCTACTTTTGCTACCAAATTACAACATTATTTTCAAAACTAACCCACGTGAACTTAAATCTATTAATATCATCTGACTTTCTAAATACACACTCGTTGCAGTCTTAATTGTGAAATAATCTGGCTCTCCACTCCGCTATAAATCCGTGAGTGCTCAGATTAATGAGGCGAGATAAAGGGGAGGAGGTATCCAGAAAATGGCCGCCATCGCCTTTGTCTGTTGCTAAAACGATGTACTTGTGTGTGGGAGTTTTTAACGTTAACATTGGTAAGATAAGTTATTTATAGAGATGAAAAATCTTTTAATTTTAGCGTAGGTACATGGCATGGGATTCGTCACTGACAAAGGTAACTAAGGTATGATATGATCCGAGATAAGACAAGGATGTGACAAGGGAATGATCATCCAGTTTGTTTTTAAATATTTACGGACTAACAGACGTACTGCTGGCACCATCCTCTCTTGGTTGATATGCCGACTAGCCATACTTAACGCTTCTCGTCCACTTTTATTTTGAACAAAGTCAAATTGTAGAAGTTGACATCAAAGCACAGTGATCACTATCTTCTAGGCACGCTCGTTCCAAAGCAGACGTAATCCATTAAATTACTTGACTTATTCGACACAGTTTACTTGACAAGGGGATTTTTTCAACAGTAAAATTGTTCTTAAAGCCTGGCAAATAACTGAACAATGGTGAAATAAATTTTATGAATTTGATTATACGAGTATATAATATAAAAACAAAAAAATATAACGTATACCTAACTACAATAATCGCAATAATTTGCTCCCCCACCGGAACACGCATTGCATCGCCACACAGTCTCGTACAAGGCTTCATACAGTCTCATACAAGGCCTTACATATTCCATACATGAGGCTATTGCCAATAGTCCATTAAGTTGCCACGGCACGCGATGCCGCAGATCGGTTTGTGTTCATATTTATTGTTGGCGACGAAGGATTGGGTTTACGAAATCAGCGGGATAGGTCGAGAACTCACCTCATTATCGCAGAATTTATGTGTCAAATTGTCAAGCACGCGTTGTCTGCTGTGAGTGGCTGTTGAAAATTCATTCAACCATTTACAGCAGATGACGCGTGCTTGACAATTTGTCGCATTAATTCTGCGATAATTTAGAGTTGAAAATCTCGGCCTTAAATTAGCAAACTACATATTTTTCTGAAGAAATTGGCTTGGTTTTAAAACATGCAACTTTGCCATGAAATACAGTATTACTGTAAGAAGTATAGGTATAAGAAAATAAAAGGTACGGCAATCCATGCGGCATAAATCCATTAGCGTATTATAAAAATTGGCGAAAAAAACGTGTAGCTGCTCTGCGCCGTATGATCAAAGGGTTCCATAAAAAGGATTATAAGAAGACAAGTGCACATCAAAGGTTTCAACACTACATAAAGTCCTTGCTTAGTAAAAGACAAGTTACATTAATGGGGTAAAAGTGCAGTCTTATTCTCCCAAAACTCAACTGGCTAGCGTTTGTACAAGAAGTTAAATTATCCACAACTGATTTAATATATTGTATAGAAATTAAAGTCTAGATTATACCTACTAACCGTGAAAAGTTGAAATTATTGGGAAAAAAAATTGCCTCTGCTGTTTTGACAGAGTGTGACTGCACTTTTGACCATTAACTGTACTTAAAGCGCAGTTTCTTCAATATTTTACCCTCCTTGTAGGGTTGTAAAGTAACAGTATCAGAATCAAATATAGCATTGTTATTTATTTATCTGCTTCTTGGTTTAACCCACTTTTCCGTTCAGCTGTGGTCGGGTCTTATTTTTCTTCTTCGCAAGATAACTCTGTCATTAATAAAATATAAAAGCCTACACGCTCTTCTCCTAGCCCTACACCGAAGATTTACGCAGTATCGGAACACGAAGCATGTTGACCCAGCAGTTGAAATCTGTAGTTATGTGTGTGGCCACACGTACCTACGTATTGTTCGTGCGATTCCGTGATTTGCTGCAAGTTGCCAATGTGCCATCGGATTTGGTGTTTCATCACTGTTGCTTTTGCTTTGTTATGTTCGATAATGTTTTGCTGCATGTCTGGTTTTGCTTATGTTTACTGTCGGTAATGTCATTTGAATATCGTGTTGTGAAGGGTCATGACATTTACCTATCAGGTGAGTTTGGAAGATTTTGAAGAAGAATTAGGACGCAAAAAAAGAAAAGAAACTTACTAAATGTAGAGATCAGCTTTTGAAGAATACGTTTGTTTTTCTCTGCCTATTTGAATGTGAAAGTTAACGAAAAAAGAAGAAAAACACAGAGAGAAAATATTTTTCTTTCTACAAAGTATTGTTAGCTGAAATACATTTTTGAAATATCGTCTTTTTTTACTAAAAGAACAAACACAGGGAACACAAATATTTTTTTGTTTAACGATGAATCAGTGGATACGTGCATGCACTTTGGTCTTTTATTGAGAATTTTTATGCTTAGGTATATCCTAAACGAATAAATTTCCACTAACTGTAACTATTTTTTCTGCCTACATTAAGTACAACTTGAGTGCCTAGAACTTGGATCCACGCAAGACACAATGGTATTTTAATTGTTTTGGAAATTACGGCACACAACAGGTTAGATTTAAATCAAGTCACATAACTTTACAAAATCGTTACAAACCCAAACACCAGCAGCAAAACAGACAAAAATCCCTTGAACAAACGAACGCAAATTTGTACAGTCACTCCGTCCGTTTAAAAGGCTTTTCTTGAAAACTTTATTCATTAAATTTTGTCAGAGATGTAATCTATTTGACACACCTGACGGTTGGTGCTTGTCACTGATCTGCTATTAATTGCAGTACGAATAATTTATGAGATGTAGCGATCATCGGTGCGGATTATACGGTATCTCGCCATTAGGACGCCTGTCGTTAGGGAAAACTGGTTATCGGTTCCGTGTATGGTGAGGAGATTTGATGCTATTGGACTTTTCTATACTCTTGCGTTTGACGTTATCTAGGTACCAGATATCTACGGGATCCCCACTTGGCATATAATTTTAAGGCATAATTGTTTGACATAATGTTTTCGCATAACTTTTATCAGCGTAATAGTGCTGTTGCATAATGCAAAAGTTAGCATAACTGTCATTTGGTATAATTTGTTTTAGCATAATTTGGAGTTGCATACATTTTTAAGGCATTATATTTTTGATACTAGGTAAAAAAAGATGTTGTTATGTACTTACATTATTTATTATGATTTGGACATTACTCTAGTGGTTAAGGTGCGGCGAGGGTGGTCCATGGGCCACTCTTGTGCCGCGAATATGTTTGTTTTTACGTATAATGATATTTACGATATAACTCATTGTTCATATATGATTTATATCGTAAATATCATTATGCGTTTATAAAATTATGCTTTATTATTATTATGCCAACAGTATTTATGGCTATAAACATTATGGTAAAACATTTATGCCTAATAATATTACGCGTAATGATCATTATGCTGAATTTCATTAAGCCAATGTAAATTATGGCTATATATTGTATGCTTATCATTAGTAAACCGATATCTACTTGTAAAATAATATAACAGATATTATTAAAATTATACTATCCATTTAAAATAATAATACCATCCTTTTACTGTCCCACTGGTTTGCAAGGCAAAGCCTGTTATCATAAAGAGAAACCATGAGCAATAATCACCAGCCTTGCTCAAAGCGGGTTGGCGATTTCAAACTTATAAAGTACAGGCTCCTCATTTTAAATAAATTAAAAAATTAAGAGTATACCAATGCTTTATTTCATTTTAAACGTTTGTGCAAAAACTGTGCAGCGAGCTGTTTAATAGAATTATTAAAGTAAAGTTTTTTATACGAGAATTAATAAATTAAAGTAAATATATTTTCGTGGTAAAAATCCAACACTGTAAATAAGAATCTGTTTCAGTTTTATAAAACCGTATTTGAAGATTTTTTGTTTGTGTAACAATATGTGTTTTACAAACATTGTTTCTTATTTAAACTTAGCGCTTTTTAAACATAGCTGAGTATACGAAAAGCTAAATATTAAATGTTAATATTTTCTAAAGCAAATGCTCCTTGTAAATAACCCTGATAAGTGCAAAATAATGGTTGATCGCAGAACCCTCGGTATCTTTTCTAGAAAATGTAATATTTTTGAGAGAATTTAATAAAATATTTACAAAATTCATTGGCTATTTTCTCACCTTAAGCCACAACTTACATTATTATTAGTAGAGTTAAGCTATGTAGCTACCTAATAAAATATAGTGAAATAATGTTAGTACTTTCATAAATTAATTTCATGAAAAATTAGCTGAGCCCCGGGGCTTCGCTCTCGTCAACTGCCTACCCTGCCTACCCTACCTACAATACCTACCATACCTAGCCTACCTACTCTACCCTACCTACCTAATAATTTTTATGTATCATCAATAATTTTCAAAGCGCACGCCAAAGAATGAATGTTATATGCAACATTTTGCTACTTTGGGTTACATTATTGCAATTTTCATAAGGATCTCTAATATTTTCTTGTATAATATAGCCTATGACACTCAGGCATAATGTAGCAATAATGGCAGGAATAATGTAATGTAGAATTTTCAAAATCGTTTCAGTAGATCCAGAGATTACCCCCTACAACGTCACATACTCACAAACTTTACCTCTTTATAATATTAGTAAAGATTGTGGTATATCTATACTACAAACTGGTGGGTTATTTTTCTTCGATCACAAAAGTGACGCAGAACACGGAACCTATAGAACGTCAGTGGCTCAGTTTGGACATTGCCATACTTCACACCAGCAGACTAATGTACAAGAGGGGCGATCTCGTATTGAGATCGCCCCTCTTGTACATTAGTCTGCTAATAAAGTCCAAAACAACGCATTCCTTCTCATAATATATCGATGCCTTAGTTCACAATTGCACTAACTACAAAATTTTCATTTTTGAGGAGAGAGCTTTAAAGTTTTTTAAAGTTTAGACGAGAACAGTAGAAAATCCAAGTAAAATAACAAAAAAAATATGCATCTATTCATAAGACTAGTCCTTTTACTCCATCATATCTCAATATTGTAATATTAGTTTAAACGTTACCTTTTCAAAATGGCCAAATAAACATAAAACCCCCCATTTAATACATTTGTGCACTTAAAAAATTGTCAAACCCCTTCAAGTAAAACTATTTAATACACTTGTACAATTCGGACTATATCTCAAAACGGTTTAATGTATTTGTGCACTTAAAAAATTGCCAAACCCCTCCCAGTAAAAGTACTTAGCACACTTGGGCATCAAACTTTCTTGATCCTTTTGTACTACCAACACATAATACACTCTTGTAGCACTGCTAAAAAGTATGAGCAGATATTGCAAATGTATATAATACGTTTGTGTTTTGAAATTTCATGCAGTTGAGAAACTTAAAATCAGTTAAAGTATATCTTGATTGGTTTTACAAAAATAAAGACCATTAGTATAATACCACATTCATGGAACATTAAACGAACTCATTTAATACAATTGTGACCCACGGTTTTGGTAGATAGAGACGGAATAACGGTATTTCGATGCGCGGAAACGAAAGAGCATGACATTTAGTGTATTTGGCATTAAAAAAGTAAAAATTGAAAATTTTGTAGTTAGTGCAATTGTGAACTAAGGCATCGATATAACTTACACCAACCTGCAAAATTAAACAGCATCACACACCCTACCCGTAACACGAGTCTATTCAGAAACTGTTTGATGGTTCACGCTAAATTTGCCAATGAGATATCGCATCGGATTCATGGCTTGTAAAACCGATGAAAGGATACCGGTCTCGCAGGGAACGGGACCTGAAAAATGATATCTTCATATATTGCTTTCGACGTTCGCAGTCTGTGGGGTGATCGGTACGGGTGGTTCAGGGTTTTGTTACTGTGAAGGTGTATTTTACAATTGGGGTAGGGAGTAGGGTTAGGGAAGAAGAATACAGTTATTTTACGTTATATTTATAGGATAAAAAAGATGGTAATTAAAAAGATAACATATATTTATTTTGTAATACATGAGTACAGTATTACAAAATAAATATGAATTATGGCGTACAAAATTAGTTGCACTAGACAAACAATACAAATAAAAAACACAATTTCAAAATATAAATTAAATTTAAATTACAATGTCAAAATTTAATTCAAAATCACAATGAGAAAAATTTAATTTAATTTAATTTAAGTAGGTACACAACTATGTCTAATGATTTCTTATGCTTATTTGCCACAGCCGGGAGTCGATCCGACAATAATGACTATAAATAAATAAAAATCTTGTGTACAGACCACACAAGATCCATAAAAACAAATAAACTTCATTGTTTCATTGTATGGCACCGGACAACAACCTTCTTTGGTTCCGTGGTGACTTTGTCTGACTTTCTAGCTCTTGACTACCCAAAACTACAGCCGGAAGCAAGTGCTAAATATACTTTATGAGCGCAGACTGTTAAATAAAATAACAACCACCATCAAGATTGAATTAAAACAGAATAATAATAATAAAAATAATTGTCTGTGTATATTAATAAATAAATATATTAATAAATAGACAGATACATACAGCTCAACAGATAGATCTCTAAATCCTTGAAAAGAGACCTCCGTCGCTTTAATACCGAACGTATTAAAGACACGATTGAGCGAAATAAAGTATCCAAGGTATTTTCAAGGAATCTGGCTATTTGGCAGAGCCAGCTCACGAAACTGAACACCGGCAATGGTAGGATCGTATCCGCCAAACCGAAGCTTTTGAGGAAGATCGAGACATTCTATGAGCAGTTGTACACATCAATCAGCAAGCCCGTTGCGTATCTAGCAAACGACCCAAGAGCTAGATTGACCCGACACTATACCCAAGAAATCCCTGACGTCAGCCTGTACGAGAATAGGATGGCTCTGAAACAGCTGAAGAACAACAAGGCGCCGGGTGACGACGGAATCACGGCCGAATTCCTGAAGGCGGGTGGGAAACCGGTCCTTAAGGCCCTTCAGAAACTGTTTGATTCTGTCATACTCGAGGGCAAAACGCCACAGGCATGGTGTGGTGGTACTCTTCTTTAAGAAGGGCGACAATGCTCGGCTGTAGAACTATAGGGCCATCTCACTTTTAAGCCATGTCTACAAGTTGTTTTCAAGAGTAATCACAAATCGTCTTGCACGCAGGTTTGACGATTTCCAGCCTCCCGAACAAGCCGTATTCCGAAAAGGTTTTAGCACCGTAGATCACATACATACGCTGCGGCATGTTATACAGAAGACCGAAGAGTATAACCTGCCTCTCTGTTTAGCGTTTGTGGCCTACGATAAAGCCTTCGATTTGATCGAGACTTGGGCTGTACTGCAGTCTCTCCAACGGTGCCAGATCGACTACCGGTACACTGAGGTATTGAAGTGTTTAAAAAAAAACGCTACCATGTCAGTCCGTCTTCAGGATCAGACCTCGAAACTAATCCTTCTACAGCGTGGCGTGAGACAGGGAGACGTCATGTCTCCGATACTGTCCACTGCTGCGCTGGAGGATGTATTCAAGGTTCTGAACTGGAGGGGCCTAGGCATCAACGTTAATGGCTAGTATATCAGTCACCTTCGGTTTGCCGATGACATAGTGGTCATGGCTGAGACCATGGAGAGCCTCAGTACAATGCTCTATGACCTCAGTAGAGCTTCCGAAAGAGTGGTTCTTAAAATGAACATGGACAAAACCAAGGTCAAGGTGAATGACCATGTAACACCCACTCCTATCAAGATGGGAGACTACACTCGAAGTTGTGGATGACTATATCTACCTGGGACAAACGATCCAGTTGGGTAGGGCCCGCAATCTTCGTCAGGTCATCGGTCCACCTGGTAGGAGGACCGATAACCTGGTGAAGATTGCGCGGAGCCGCTGGTTGCGGGACGCACGGGACCGGTCAATGTGGCGACGCTTAGGGTAGGCCTCTGTCCAGCAGTAGACGTCTTTCAGCTGATATATAAATAAATATCACATAAATATATAAATAAATATCAACCGATTTTGAAAATACCTTACCAAAAATTAAAATCTCATTCAAGTCCATAATAATATTCCCGTGAATAAACACCATCATACCCATACTTTCTTATGGTGCAGTTAGGGGTGCGCCTAACTGCCCTAATAATGCCCTAAGGGTGAAAGCTACTCTATAATATTAGGCTCGTTCCAAGATTTAATATATTTTTGGCCGTTCTAAAGATCATCGATTTTTATGCTGATCCTACGGGATCCCGCATAATTTTATAACTTACTGACTTGGTGATGGTAGCCTTATATTAGCCGCTGTAGCTATTTTTATGTAAAATTCTATTACAAAAGTTTTAGCAGTTGTGTTATAATTATGGAAAGCAGATTTTACGAAATGCAATATAATTTTTTAGTATAGTGAATTTTATTAAATGTAGCAAAAGTTGATCCTGAGTCGGTTTTATAATCAAAATTCATACGTAGAAATGCAAGAAAAAGTTATGCATTTTTTAGTTTAAGGCCGTGTTTTCCACCGTTAAATTATCGCAGAATTAATGTGACAAATTATCAAGCACACGTTATCTGCTGTGATTGGTTCAATGAATTTTCAACAGTCAATCACGTCAGATAATCAGTGATTATTCGTCGATTACGTTAACAGCTCGATAATCGAGTGTAGAAAAACAGGGGTTATTTAGTTATTATTTGCGTGTCTGGGCTCATTGGATGTGAATAACTTTCAGTTCAAAAAGTTTGTTTAATAAAAAGACTTAATACTTATATACATTGATTTTGTTAACACTGCAAATACTATCAAGGTTCAGTGCCAACCTTACCCAATTTCCGAATCTCTAGTTATAAGTACCGGCAGATTGACAGTTTAATACACGTGGGAGCCCCGAATTCCCTCCAGTAAATAATTAATTACACTCGCTAGACGGAATACTGGCACAGTAAATGTTTGTAAGGCTTCTATTCGGGAAGAAATTATTTGTCAAACGTGGCAGTGTAAATGGTTAAATGAATTATTTTGTGAAGTTCAGGAGCTTTGGGAAGTCACAGAATAAGGGAAAAGTACGTAGGGTTTTTCTTTTGGTGAATTTGTATTAACTGTTTGTTGTTCTATAGTGTATTTCTTAATAATATCAAATATCTTAAGTTATGCGTCTTTTATATACAGCTTATTTTACTTACACATGTGATAGAAAACATGTCGTAATAAATACAATCACAATGGTGTCTAACACACTTGTATTTGGGTTCCGTTCCAATAGGTTACCCACGGAACCTCTTACTGGGCTGTTTCTTTTAAACTGCAAAAGGTAACAACTTGAAAATTTCACAAAACATACAGTAAGTATGGTTTTTAATAGTTTTCTCCTTGGTACACTACTTAGAACAATATACATACACCTATTCACATTTCTATAACAATCTCTATCACAATTTCATTACCGAAAATATCCCAAATCAGTTCCACTCAACTATGCATATTCGTACCATCACGCATCTCTAAATGGTATTATCCATCCACATATTATAATCCGGAGTAATAATAAAGTAGCAAATGTTCATAGAAATAGAGAACTGGATTAATCGACTCCCTGTCTGGGTGTCAAAGAGAATACCTACGGAGACAAGGCGATCGTGCGGCCAGTAGTCAGTCTTTTGGTAAAATTATACGTCAGACTGTCAGTGTAAAATTTATTTTTCTAAACTTATAATTGGTTCCCGTCACAAGCCTGTCGGCTTCACTTTTATCACTACGACTTACAGAAAAGATACAGGTATTGGCCGCACATTTGTTTTGTTTCTTTCAACGGATAAATCAATTTAGGGACAATATGACTCAGTCAAGGGAGCCAAATTGCTCGCAGAATAAATATTCGATGGGGCCGAAAAGTTATACGAAACGTTTGTAACTTTAGGGGTGCCCCCCTAGCCAAGTTACAAACGTTTCGTATCGAATCTCTTTCTACAATCGTTAACGCCTTCTATTTGTATGTTCTGACCACGTGAATTTAACGTTCAGATGTGTCATTCTTATACATTGATTCGTTTTCTACTAGCGTTATCGATTGTAGATTGTCAACTTGGCCGGTGCTGTAATGGCAACCGCATACCGGAAGACTCAGCGTCGGAAGGTATTCCACTAGGTAGTCCGATGACCTAGTAAAGGCGGCGGGAATTTGTTGGATGCGAGACCAGGACCGGTCGATATGGTAACAATTGAGGTAGGCCTATGTTCAGCAGTGGACTTCAATCGGCTCATATGATGATGATGAGTAAACTTTGTGAAGTTTATGCTCAATCCAGTTCTCTATGTCCGTGCTAATATTACATTAACATTTCCCTATGTTGTTACAGTCGTCCATTATTTTAGGCTTTATAGCTATTGGACATTTTAATTTCGTTGTATTATACAACGTTAACTTAGTTATAAGTTGTGATAAAGGGATGTAGTTAATAATTTAGTGGTATGGTTAACATAAGCTTTTGTTTGAAATGTTTGCGTATTTTTGGTTTGTGTGTGTTTGTAGACGGTGGTAAATATTGTTGTGTAGTCGCTAGGCAACAATGGAAAAATATTATAATTATTGATAGGACGTGACTGCCTGATGCAGTGCAATGTTATCAAATATAATGTAGCTAACCTCTATTGCCTTACTTTAGGGCAAATGTCTGACTCTCCGTTTTCCACACAATTCTATTTTCTGCTAGTCAAGGCCAGTTTTTTCAATTTGATTCGAGCTCGTTGAGCCATCTTGGCCATGATCTGCCACAATGTGGTCTCGTTGAATGGAAAATTTGGTAGTTCCTTTACCCCATTCCTTACCTGATATGTTGGTGAAATGACCAACACGTTATCAATATCTATTTTTTGCACAGCCATGCTTGAAACAAGTTGTCGACATGAACAACAAAAACACCAAACAAAAGGCAACAATAATAAAATTGATTTAGTAAGTGTATGCCTATGTTTCTTAAGGTCCTGGACGCTTACCACATCTAAAAGAGGCATGAAGACGATGCACGAAATATAACGGCCGCCAAACACAGAAATATCTGATCTGACCAACCAGTAATTATGCAGGAAAATATAGTTCAACAATAAACCACATTAGTTTCCTTATTTTTTTCAGTACCTCTGAGTTGTTTTAAACTAGTAGGATGAACGGCAACACATGCGGAACCAATTTAAATTACGTTGTTACCACTTAATTAAAGCTGCGTTTAGTTACGTTGCAGTTGTGTTGTTGTGGAAATGGGTACTGGCAGCTTACCATGTAATACTTACTCCATAGTATTATAGTTTTTTATATTTATTTTGAGATGATGTACCGATTACTGTTTCTAAATGTTCTGTTTAAGATTTTATTTGATAGGGCTGCTTTCTAGCTAAGTATTATCACATTTTCAGAAATCTTTCTGAACAGTCTATCTATCATGGAAATTGTTCTGAAATATCTTCAGTATAGACATAGGCATGTTCAGCACAAATGAGTACAACGAAGTTACATATTTTACTCTGTCGTACATTTTCCTTCTGTAGCGAGTGGTTTTTGTTATTTTGTCTTTTTTGCGTATTCCCCCGTTATCCTTTTCCGTTTTTTTTTGCGCGCTCCAAGATAGTTAAAATCATTGCCTCGGCGCTTTTCTTGTGGTCGCCACTGTTGATTCTGGCTTTCAGGAATTCCAGTGGTTTGGGAATAGTGCCGTGGGGTTTGTTCTGTCGGTCATGTTGAATATCTTTTTTCCATGAAATAAAATTAGTACATTAATATTATACACTTGTTGCCTTGAGCAAGCGTGATGATTAGCGCTCTTGCCTGACTGATAGATGAGGTTTTCTCCGCAGTAGGACTGTTATAGGCATTCTTATTATACAAACTGAGTCTACATTACATTATATGAACTTTTATAATATTGCTTGGAACTTTGTATGCAGGGGACGTGAATGTGTCAAGGTTTGTCTGTGGCTTCCAAAGATTGGACATTTAGTACGTGAAAGTCGAAATTAAGAATCGTGAGAGTCAAATTATCCCGAGGGAACATATCTTATTTAAACATTAATATATGAATAAAATAAAAAGGCCTTTAATATTCCCCATCCTTAGAGTTAACAGTATGTGTGTCACTTCACTTTTGTCTTTGCACTGTACACTTTCTTCTTTGAACATATCCCGGGATCTTCTTCTTTTCGTGTGAGGTGTAGCCACCTCTGGTGTCGGAGTTAATTCAGCCGCCTCTAGAAAACCCCACAGGTCTCTGACTTGTCTATTTTAGACTTACACTAACTATATAAGTCCATGGTTTCCTCACGATGTTTTTCCTTCCCGTTATTCCGGGATAAAAAGTAGTCCTATGTGCTATACCTGACTATAATCTATCTCTGTGCCAAATTTCATTCAGATCCGTTCAACCGTTCTGGCGTGCAGAAGTTAAAAAAACCAGCCAAGTGCGAGTCGGACTCGCGCACGAAGGGTTCCGTACCATTATCGCAATAAACGGCACAAAAATCACGTTTGTTGTATGGGAGCCCCCCTTAAATATTTATTTTACTATGTTTTTAGTATTTGTTGTTATAGCGGCAACAGAAATACATCATCTGTGAAAATGTCAACTGCCTAGCTATCACGGTTCATGAGATACAGCCTGGTGACAGACAGACAGACCGCGGAGTCTTAGTAATAGGGTCCCGTTTTTACCCTTTGGGTACGGAACCCTAAAAACAGCAAAAGTCAGCAATCTAACTCTTGCTAAGTTATCTAAAACACACGAGAACGTGACATTCCTCCTCCTAATCCGCACACAACAACTGCTAAAACCCAATCAGTAACAGATCTTAAACAGACCACCAACTAATCTATTATTGTCACACACATTCGTTGATTAATTTAGCAGAAATATCAGTACAACACCGTTATAATATCGGTATAATAACGGTGTTACCGGAGTTGTGTAACGTAACAAATCGACGCCGTTATAATCGCAACCGCGATTTATAGCTGGGTACAGTAGCAGGAGCAACAGAGAGTGAGTTTGGTTTTGTGCTTCTTGTTTTCAGAATAGAATAGTATCAGAATGCAACGACGTTTACGTGTGAAAGTAATTGCATGTCAGTAAAAGTGATAATTAATGTCTATTCGGCATGTTATGACGTTTGCTCGAATAACAAAAGCTCAACAAGTAAAGATACAAAATTTTCAAAACGACCGTTTATTTTTCATTCTTTTTAAATTAAATTTTCATTTCTATTAAAACATAATTTGTCTAGTAGAAGACATGCTTCTCTTGAAATCCAATAGAACAGGTAATTATGACACGATATCTTTCGAAAATACCTCGATTAAAACAGTAAAACGCCCATAACTTTTGAACGGCTAAACTGATTTTCATTAAACATAACTAAGAGCATTCCCGATAATGTCACCTTTCAAACAATAAAAACTAAATCAAAATCGGATCGACCGATTAGGAGCTGTGATGCCACAGTCACAAATACACAAGTACCTACAGAAATACACATATACACAAATATGCAAACACACAGGTACACACTTCTTACTTATAACACCCCTCTTTTTCCATCTGGCGTTAAAAAGGTTTGCTCGATTGTACTTGAAATTAAACAAAAAAACTTGTCAACGCGGCAGTTCACACTCTCTATACACAGAACTTTCGAGTAATGGAAGCTCGAAACACCATTTCGCGGATTACCATCAAATCTAATTTTGATATAGCCGACGTGAAAGGTGATAAAATAGTTTAGAATCCATTCATCATCATCATCTTCCTGACATTGTCCCATGTTACTTGGGATCGGTGCAACACGTTTTCTTCCTCAACCGTCACGCTATCACATCATATGTTTGAAAAAAAAGTGAAGCTTCCAAACCTCAAGTCACAGGCTTATGCTTTTGTTAATTAGATATGTGGTTCTAAACATATTGGTAAAAATGAGTCCTAAAACTTTTCAATACCTAAACAACTCATCAACCGGGTTAATTGAACTCCTACCAGCGACTTTGGTAAGTCTTTCTATTCCTACTTTGCAAATTAAGTCTTAATCCTATCCTACACCTATGCCATCAAATAATTACACAAATTCTCTTCACAAGAACCAACCCCGTCTGTTCTTCGTAACACGCTAAGAATCGAGATCTGAACTGGATGCCTGCATAATTGATGCTCGATCAAATATCTATGCGCTGAGCAATCACATCATGTAAGTGTAATGATATCCCTTATTTAGGGGAAGTAGCTCGATTGATAGTTAATATGTCTGTAGAATATGAGTTGGTTTGGTCTGAAATTGATTTAGGTTATTATGAAAATTAAATAACATACTTACAACCGTATTGTCTTTTTAACCATATGATTAGTTAAAATACTGATTAGCATTCGTTAATATCAAGATCAGATCAAGAATCTGGTAAGAACCACTTGTACGTCAAAATTAACTCAGAGTTGGTAAACAACTAACACGAGGTTAAATTGACAAAATTGTATGACAAACTCTCAATTCTTTTGTCTCGTAAAAGCAACTAACTCTGAGTTATGTTTTTAAACTAATCATAATCATGTTTATAAATAAATTCCTTACTGTTTGGATCTGAAATAAGTAATATCAGATTGAGGCAAAATTGATTGTTCGATCGGCGGACTTTGGAAGTACTCGTATGTACTGATCTCATTACAAAAGTTATTTTACTGGTAGATAGCTACACATTTTTTTTAATGTCATATGCTATTTTTAACCCTTAATAAATGTATGGTTCTTCTGGATTACGTCACGGAAATGGTAAAGCTTATATTCCATAAAAAAGCCAATATAATACTACAAATTTTAGAGACAGTCTAGTAGGTCCGATATAAAAATAAAACCGACGCTATTTCAGATGCAAATGCATTTACGAGAAATTTGAGTCTACGTGAATGAATCAGTTAAAATCTGCTACACTGCTATGATATCGTAGCAAGCGTAGCTTTGATGTCAGCTACGCTGTAGCAAACATTCAACAGTGTAGTTTTCAATAGCATCTTATATAAGACTAGCTGACCCCCGGCGCTTCGCTCCCGTCAACAGGCTATCTACCTACCTACCCTGCCAACCCTGCCTACCATGCCTACCATGCCTACCATGCCTACCTTGCCTACCCTGCCTACTCTGCCTTCCCTGCCTATCCTGCCTAACCTGCCTTCCCTGCCTATCCTGCCTTCCCTGTCAACCCTGCCTACCCTGCTAACCCTGACTGCCATGCCTACCCTGCCTAGCCTGCCTGCCCTGCCTTCCCTGCCTATCCTGCCAACCCTGCGTATTCTGCCAACCCTGCCTATCCTGCTAACCCTGCCTGCCATGCCTACCCTGCCTGCCCTGCCTTCCCTGCTTATCCTGCCTACCCTGCCTACCCTGCCTTCCCTGCCTACCCTGCCTAACCTGCCCACCATGCCAACCCAGCCTACCCTGCCTAAGCTGCCTACCCTGCCTACCCTGCCTACCCTGCCTTCCATGCCTACCCTGCCTGCCGCGCCTGCCCTGCCTTCCCTGCCTATCCTGCCTATCCTGCCTACCCTGCCTACCCTGCCTAGCCTGCCTACCCTGCCTAGCCTGCCTATCCTGCCTACTCTGCCTACTCTGGCAACCCTGCCTACCCTGCCAACCATGCCTATCCTGACTACCCGGCCAACCTGCCTACCATGCCTACCCTGCCTACCCTGCTTACCCTGCTTACCCTGTTTACCCTGCCTAGCCAGCCTAGCCTGCCTACCCTATCTACTTTGCCTACCCTGCCTACCCTGCCTACCCTGCCTACCCTGCCTACCCTGCCTACCCTGCCTACCCTGCCTACCCTGCCTACCCTGCCTACCCTGCCTACCCTGCCTACCCTGCCTACCCTACTTACCTACAATTTTTTATCTATCATCAATGCAAATGTTTTTCTCAGCGCACGCCAAAGAATGAATTTTATAGGCAACATTTTCCTACCTTGGGTTACATTATTGCAATTTTCATAAGGATCTATAATTTTTTTGAAAATTTATTATAGCCTATGACACTCAGGAATAATGTAGCTTTCTACTTGTGAAAGAATTTTTAAAATCGGTTCAGTAGATCCAGAGATTACCCCTTACAACGTCACAAACTCACAAACTCACAAACCCACAAACTTTACCTCTTTATAATATTATTATAGTATAGATAGATAAAAAATATTAACTGTGCTCGAATATCCAGATTCCTGATAAAGGGTATTATCGGATACATTGCTGACATTTTAAGGGCTCTTGTGACAAGGACTAAGTGATTTAGTACCTTTGATTATTCAGCCTGGTACCTACCTAAATCTCGTTTGTGAATTTTTGTAATAGAAGTACTAATAATAAGCTTTAGTAAATAAGTACCAATGTGACTTTTTCAATTCATAAATTATGTTATTTCTAGGTTTATCTTGGACATCGTTGACAACGGTGAAAGAAAAAATCTTGAGAAAACCTGGTCTTATAATTAATATAAGTTTGAAATCACTAACCAGCATTGTGCCGGCGTGGTGATTAAATGCTCGTATGAGAAGAGGCCTGTGCCCTGCAGTGGGATAGTATCTAGCTGGTACTTGTGGTTTAAAATAGACCATAGTAATTACTACAAGTAAAATTTAAATACGGAACCCTAAAAATGATGCTTTTTAGGGTTCCGTACCCGAAGGGTAAAAACGGGACCGTATTACTAAGTCTCTGCTGTACGTCTGTCTGGCTGTCTGTTTGTCCGTCTGTCACCAGGCTGTATCTTATGAACCGTGATTGATAAGGCAGTTGAAATTTTCACAGATGATGTATTTCTGTTGCCGCTATTACAACAAATACTAAAAACAGAATAAAATAAATATTTAAGTGGTGCTCCCAAACAACAAACGTGTTTTTTTTTGCCATTTTTTGCGATAATGGTACGGAACCCTTCGTGCGCGACTCCGACTCGCACCTGGCCGGTTTTTTATACTAAAATTATCTAGTAGTAGACACGCTTCGATCGACAATCTATCAACACGTAATTATGACACGATATCTTAAAAAATACTCTGATTTAAACAGTAAAACGCCCATATCTTTTGAACAGCTGAATCGATTTTTCATTAAACTTAACTAAGAAAACTTAAAATTATAACATCTTTCAAATAAAAAATTGGTTCATCCGTTTAGGAGCTATGATGCCCCAGACAGAAACACAAACCCTCAGGTACACACGTCAAACTTATAACGCCTCTTTTTCCTTCGGGGGTTTAAAACGACCGAGCTTTTCACTTCATTTTAAAACAGGAATTTAAAAAAAAACAACATACTAATAAAGTAAATGTGAAAGGACTTAATCGATCAGTTTGTACCGTTTTTATAGCCAATGCCTGGAGAAGGACAGGATACTTTTTATCAACATACTACGCAAGCAAAACCGGGTCACAAGCAAGTATGATAACATTGCTATTTAATTCGTGATATTTGTTTCTCTGAATAATGAAAAGATCTTGAGCTTATAAAATTTCACGTTTAATTTCTCCTTGACCTACTGTTTCGCCCACACTATAACCAAGATTGATGGCGTTATAAGCGTTATGAAGGTCCAAAAAGTTAAATTAGCGCAATCTGGCGTTGCGGTGCACCCGATTATTTTTCATTCTTTATACCACTCTCCGTTTGACCTCAATTCCGACCGTTCTGCTTATGAAAGTCATATCGTTGCCAGTTTTTTTTTGAGCTAGAGAGCCAAGTGTGAAATTGAAATGGCTTGAAATAGGTAGCTGGTAGTTTTCGTTTTTTTTTAGATAATTTTGAGTTGGAATTGAAGAGTGAGGTGGAAGAGTGCTAGATTATTTTAGCTTTGTTTTTAAGCTATTGCATAGCTTCAATCGCGGGCCTTGAGCGCGGGGACCGAATCCAGAAATTCCGTAACGAAAAAACCTCACGCTCCCCACTCCGACGGGCACGGCGGTGATACTTTGACTTTTAATAAGGTTTTTGAATTCTGTGGAATCTGAGTGGTGAGGGGCAAGGGGGCGTGGGGGGGAGGTTTGTTGCACGTGTTTTCGATTTCCGTGTTGGTATTTTTAGAATGAAAAATTTTTTGCGGGGGGAGGTAAACGGTTAAGGGGCGGGGGGGGGGAAATCCTATATTGTTCTCCTGGATGAAGTAGCGAGGAGCAGGGGGGCAATTTTTTTATCAGAAATGCGCTAACTCCAACCGTTTCTGAGATATGAGGGTTTTAAAATTTTTGTTGGTCGTAATTTTTTTGCCTTTTATCGGTCTCTCTGAGCTGTTTCTGTGACAATGGTGATCAATGTGGACCTTATGATAATGAGAATAAGGGTCACTTTTGCTTGTCAAAGAAAAGCGACCTTATTTCTATGTGAATAAGGGTATTTTTGTTTTGTTTTTTAGAGTTTTATTAATCGTAAATAAATGCGGGTTTGGCTCGCTACGTTTTCGAGTTTTTAACGTTTTTAATTTTTTTGACGCATTTTCCAGGACTGGATCTAGAATAAATGCTATGCAATAGCTTTACCGCGGCAGTCCCCGAGTGCCACACGACTTTTTTTTTTGTTTGTGTCTCAGTTTAGAGCACGTAGGACTTCTAAAGGAATACTGGATAATGTAAGGATGAGTTTTGGTTTGGAAACGGGACAGAGACGTGGCCACTCACAATGGTCCCCATCAGAAGGCTTAAAGTCACTCAAAGGACAATGAGCTATGCTCGGAGTTTCCTTACGAGATCGAATCAGAAATGAAAAGATCCGCAAAAGAAACAAGGTTACCGACATAACCCGAAGAATTTCCAAACTAAAATGACAGTGGACAGAGCACATTGCACGCAAAACGGATGGCCGGTTGGGGCTGAAAAGTTCTAGAGTAGAGACCGCGTATCGGCAGACGCAGCGTTGGAACGCCTCCCTCTAGGTGGGGCGACGAACTGGTCAAGGCTGCGGGAGTCAGGTGGAAGCGTAACGCACATGCCAGTGTCCAGCAGTGAAAGTCTTTCGGCTAAAATGATGAAGATGAGTTTGGTTTGTAAGTATCGTAGCTGGTAGCATCGTGCTGTATCTGTTTACCTCTGTGCGATGAAGGCGTGTGTTTATGAGTGTATGAATACTTTGTAATTAAAAGATTGTATACAGTAAATCTGCCTAGCCTTTTCCCAATTATATTGGGGTCAGCTTCCAGTCTTACCGGATTCAGCTAAGTACCAGTGTTTAATATGGAGCGACTGCCTATCTGACCTCCACAACCCAGTAACTGGGTAACACGATACCCTTGGCAAGACTGGTGTCAGATCTCAAATTTCTGACTATCTTCAAATGACAGCCAGGACCAACGGCTTAACGTGCTTTCCGAGGCACAGAGGAAACTCGGTATGTTGAAATGGTGACCCTTCCAAGGACCGACCTCGTCAATCGTTGCTTAACCTTGATGATCGAACAGTGCGGCTGTTATTATTTAGCCACGAGCTCCTCCAAAGATTGTATACATTATATAGTAGTTTTATATTTATTTGACCTTTTTTATCTTATCTCTCACTAACACATTTTTTCATTAGTCTCTCAAAGACATTAAAGTTATTCTTTATTTATTCAAAATCAAGAGATAGCGACGACCTTAAATGGAGCCCTCAAACGACAGTGATTTATTAATATAGTCCTTGAAGACAACAATCTTAATTAAAATCGTTTCCAACTAAATATAATAATATTATGAACATTTACTACTAACTAGCTTCTGCCAGTGGCTTCGCTCGCGTGAAACATGTTTTATCATCCCAAGGGAACATTATACCGGGATAAAAAGTAGCCTCCAGACTATAATCTATATCTGTGCCAAATGCCATCCAGATCCGTCCAGCCGTTTGAGCTTGAAGAAGTATCAAACATACAATCACACACACTCACAAACTTTCGTCATTATATATTAGTGTGACTAGCTTCTTCCCGCGGCTTCGTTCGCTTAAAAGTGTTCTATCACCCCAAGGGAACACACTACAGGGATAAAACTATCATATATCCTTCCCAGTGTTACCAAATATATCCATACCAACAATCTGCATTGAATTTTCCTAAATATGTTGGGTTTAGCTTCCGGAATCAGCTAAGTACTACTTTTTTACTTTGAGCGAATGTCTATCTGACCTCTACAACCAAGTATGAATAGTTCAACTCATCTATGCGCGCGGCGGCATGTGTGCGTGCGCTTATAATCACTACATTATGAATTTGTGTGGCAGTGACGCTGCAGTCGTCGCGTCATCCGAGCAAACAACCACCCACACATGCTTACCCACACAGCGCCGCACGAGATGAGTTGAACTGTCCATAATAGGGTCCCTAGATGTCCCTATCTGTACGACCCGAACAGATGGGGCTTTCGCAGCTGGAACTACGGGTCCGGCTGTTTGGATCAGGGTACGCGGGGTCAGGTAGGCCCTCCACCATTGCAAGCGCAAAGGTGGTACCTGACATTGAGGTTGGACTCGCGGTGGTCCATGTGGTGGTTGCAGAGGAGTGGCATGTTGTCTGCTCGACTATGTGTGTGTCGAGCGTCATTCCTCGCGCGCAACAAGTGTCTGAAGTTACCGGCCCAAGGCAAAGGGCCACCTGGTGGTCAGACGCGGGGTTCGTGAGTAACCCTCAAGCAAGTGAGCTCCTGTGAGCGAGCTGCATCTCCGGCACTTTCCTGGATAGAAAGAAGAGGACTACCCGTTGGATTAGTTTTCCGGCAACCCAGCTGTAGGCATTGGGTAGATGCGATGATTTGTATTCGAGAGGTGAGCGTGCTTACAGCTCCGGGACCATTCTGGAGAAATGGGAGCCAGCTTCTCTAGCGTCCCGAACGGGGATTGAATCCGCTAGCACCAACTGCGCTGGTGCCGGTGCTTGCACTAGTGCTGGCGTGCTGGGGTGCGTGTGGTGAGCGGCTTTATTGCTCCGGTACCATTCTGGACAAATGGTAGTGAGTAATCATGATGCGACTCACATTTTCTCTTGAGTAGCAGGGGCGAGTGCTCTCGGAGGCGTGACCTACCAAAGATGGTCCCAGACACCTCGTAAGGGGTTGCCTGGTATAGTGTGCCGCCTTTTTATACCGAAAGGTGGGTAAAGGTGGCCACTATAGAAAATCTCATTAGTTTGATCGGGTTATGTCCATAATAGGGTGGACAAATGGTAGTGAGTAATCACGATGCGACTCACATTTTTCTTGAGTACCAGGGGCGAGTACTCTTGGAGGCGTGACACCTCGTAAGAGGTTGCCTGGTATAGTGTGCCGCCTTATATAACGTAATGTTGGTGAAGGTGGCCACTATAGAAAATCTCAGTAGTCTAAAGGGGCATGTCCATAATAGGGTAGTTGACTGAAAATTTGTTTTTTGTCTGTCAGGTAGATTAATATAAAATATTGAACACGTTTTTTTTCTTTTGCCACGTAAACGAAAAATTATGACGATGAACGCACTGTGCGTTCAAATAACGTGTGATGTCACATTTTATACTGACAAAGTGACCCCCATTTCGGACTTTGATGCGCTTTATCTTTGTATTTTTTTTATTTGATAAAGCAAAAGATATAATGATAATAAAAAAATCATCATCATCATTTCAGCCGAAAGACGTCCACTGCTGGACATAGGCCTCCTCCAAGCGTCGCCACACTGATCGGTCCTGTGCGTTTTGCATCCACCGGACGCCCGCAGCTTTGACGTATATGTGTATGTGTAAACGTGTCCTATATTATTAGATAATCTTACTGACGGACTAAATAGAATTATCAATTTACTACCCAGGAAACATATTGAGTCGTGTTACCCAATACGCCTTGGCCGGAATGGTGTCAGATTTTAGGCTTCTGACCTCGGCAAGCGTTGCTTAACTAGAAGATTAACCCGTGTGGCTGTTATTATTTAGCCACTTAATCTACCACCATACTAAATTTCATCTAAATCGGTGCAGCCATTTAGTCGTGAAAAGGAAACAAACAAACAAACAAAGTTACTTTCGAATTTATAATATTAACATAGATGATGAATATTCCTGAAACAAAAAATGGCAATTTCAGGCTTCAGGCTTGAGGCAGTCGTAAGTTATCAGAGATATCACAGTTATTATTACAATACGAATTCCCGGGTGACATCGCGTGACAAGGGTAGTGAAGTCCCGAATATCAGCCGCGTTGGGAATACTTTGGCTGCAAAATCCATGGTTTATGTAATAATAGGGGAGAATGGTGATGTGGTTGCTAGGGACGTGGGACGGAGCGGTTTGGGTATTCTGAATGTTATTTGAATATTTTAGGAACTATCTATGTTTTTAACTCCCGATGGAAAAAGAGGGATGTTATTAGTTTGACGTGTGTTATCCGTATTTCACTCTTAAAATCTGGGTTTTGTCGCAAGATATCGTGTCATAATTACCTGTTTCGATAAATTGTCAATTGAAGCGTGAAGCTTGTCTACTAGAGGTATATTATATGAAGTAAAAAAGCATGAAATAAAATTATATTAAAAAAAAACCCACACAAAAACCTCTAAGAAGAAAAATATAAGCCTCGTACTCGCGTCGGGGAACCGTTATAACCGGAAATTAAATAAAATAAACTGCTGTAATCCTTGGCAGTTACCCGACGCGAGTACGAGGCTTATTTTGTGCTTTTTTGTGTCGCGGGTATTTTAAAGTTACAAAACTACTCCTAGGTGTTTGTTTAGGTGTGCATTGAGTAGATAGGTCTAATTTAGTCAGTTTCTATAAATTTCAAATCATCACAGAAACAGACTAGACTAGACTATCGTAAATCAAAACATGTTTATCAAGAAAAGTAACAGAAATCATCTGATTCTGGCCAAACAACAGGACTTACAAATCCATATTCTTGTTAACACACAACCATTCACATTACCCCCTGAAATATCCTTTTAGGTGCAATATATTTATGCTTCTTACTACGTAAAAACCACAAATTTGCCAATAACATGTATGCATAGAGAAATACAAGGTAGCGTAATAAATACCAATACAGTTACCCGGTATAGTTTTCACAAAAAAATCCTCATTCCAACAAATAAAATGGTCCTAACATAAAAAAATAAAATACCGCAGTCCGGAAATGCGCGCGTGACCGGTATACCGCGCCATGTTTCTTTTTTGTATTTTTTGTAAATTTTTTACTTCGCTTTTGAGTACAGTTTGTGTAAAATACGTGGTATCAGATTTGCATATTACGTTGTGTGTCAATTTAACTGCAACTTAATCATCCGGTTTCGTCGAAGTTCGTTTATTTTTTGAATGGAAATTTTCCTTTCAGGAGCCTATTCGGAAAATCGTGGTATTGTGGTATTTCCGATGAAGGAATGAATTGAAAAATAATGACGGTTGTTCTTTTAAGCAGATTATTTGGAAAATGTTGTTTGCATGCTATTTCTGATGAATAAAAAATATTCAACATTTATCTGTTTTCCTTTTTATTGGTTGACGAAAATATTACGATTGCGCTTCTATTAAAACACACACATATGGTACATATTGTATAAGTTCAAAATTAGAAAGAAGGAAAATATGTTTACGTATTTGTAACTTGCACAGGCAAAGCATTGGCTAACATTACTGTAAATATGTGTAGTTATCTATATACAACCTTACTCCATTTTGCTTCTCCAATTCATAGAACATAATTGACATGCAGCATTCCAGCAAAAAAAGCAGAACATAACCTACCAAAAAATATTCACACCTCTAGCACTACACGCCCAAATCGCTCGAGAGCAAAACTTACAAAACTGGCATCTGAACCGAAAAAAAAAACCGGCACGCGTCCAGCGGTAATCCATTCTACGCTAAAAAAGTTAGTGCGAGCGTGCACCACAATTCGGCCATATTAAATTGGCTGGTAAAAGCGGATTGCTTTTGGTTTATTAGCGGGCTAATTTGATTTTATGTCCGACCACTGCGGTCTTGCCCCGTGACTGGAAAAGTAAACAAATGAAGCACGCTTTTCGGCCTGCCATCCTACATTCGACCTTATTCCATACCTTGAAACTGGCCACGGGAAAGTATTTCCGTGTAGCGAGAATTTTTAAACTTCGATTGGCGTGCATGTGTTCTTTTTTTAAAGGTAAGCGGTACTTAAAACCGGTACTAATGTGTGGTTTTAAATAAAGGGAGTCTCGGCTATTTCATAATAATAGTTTTGTTTGATATACAGGTGCTCACATCATCTCTCGACGCAATCGCATAATACAGCAGCATTCAGAGGCAGCTTTCGTTATGCGGCTTCCAAAGATTGGAATAAAATTTTACCATTTATGAGAATAACAAACACAATGAACACATTTAGGAGACGGTTAACTGGATATGGCCGCACTGAATGCTTCAATAATATGATGCATTAGCCTACCTACCCCCACCTCACTTCTCCTTATTGATTGTTATGTTGTTTGTCTGTAATTTGTATTATTTTTAATATACATCTATTTTTTTTTCTTATTAGGTTTCCGCACCCAAAGGGTAAAAACGGGTCCCTATTACTAAGACGCCGCGGTCTGAAATTTTCACAGATGATGTATTTCTGTTTCCGCTATAACAACAATTACTAAAAACAGAATAAATATTTAAGTGGGCTCCCATACAACAAACATGATTTTTTGCCGTTTTTTTGCGATAATGGTACGGAACCCTTCATGTGCGGGTCAGACTCGCACTTTGCCGATTTTTTTTCCAATATTACTGTATATTTATTTAAATAGTTAAAAGTATATACATTGTATAAAATACTTAAATAACTAAGACTACAAACATATATCTATTTTTATTATATATAAGTACTTGTTTCACATACACATTTTGTCACTATAAAACTACTTTACGTCCGTCACATCACAGTCATGGGTCCACCTGAAAACCAGCGTCGGGCACTAGTTGCCCGACATTTTGCTGAACTGGTCCTATTTGGTGCAGCCGTGGGACACACAATGTTATCTTAATATTGTTAACCGACTTCCCAAAAAGGAGGAGGTTCCATGTTCGACATTATGTTTGTTTTTTTTGTATTTCTTCACCGATATCTCCGTCAATTGTGGACCGATTTTAAAAATTCTCTTTTTGTTTGAAAAAGTATGTTCCGAAATTGGTACCATTTTAATTTGGTGAAGAACTTTGGAGATATACAACAGAACTTTTCAATAAATAACGGCAAATCTCTCGAGATTGTTGCAATCGCATGTCTGTTTATTGTTTATACCATTTCATAACATAACATCACGCCAGTACGCTCTTACGAGGTACGCAGATCTCTTATTTCACCGTTTATGTTCAAGTTTCATGAATTCTATTCTGGCGTTATAGTTACCTTACTAACTTGCCTATTACGTAGGTACAACTAAAAAGTGAAAAATAAAAACACTTTTTGCAAAAAAATACTACCGACTTCCAAATACAAAACTACAAAGTGAAAAATAACTTTATTTTTTTAAGTCGGTGTCCATAAGGCATAAAAATTGGTACCTACGAAAGAAACCGACTTAAAAAAATAAAGTTATTTTTCACTTTGTAGTTTTGTATTTGGAAGTGGGTAGTATTTTTTTGCAAAAAGTGTTTATTTTTCTCTCTTTTTTATTGTTGTTTAGATTTAAGTTTTTTTTAGATTTTCTTATGTTTATGTTGTGGGCTCTAGTGGCATGTGACTAGTAAATGAGTTTTCTTTCTTTTCTTTTTATCCGACTTCAAAAAAAGGAGAAGGTTCTCAATTCGTCGAAATCTTTTTTATTTTTATTGTTTTATGTATGTTCCCCGATTACTCAAAAACGCCTGGACCGATTTAAAAAAAAACTTCTTTTGTTTTGAAGGGTATACTTCCTAGTTGGTACCATAGTCATCAGGTCAGGATCTAATGATGGGATCCTAGAGCAATCGAGGGCACTCCTCAAATATTATAGGCATACATATAGTGATTTTGGTGTTTTCAACAACAATGCAATCACTTGCACTCAGAAAGTATAATTTGGTGATGTGGAACTGATGAAGAAGACCACAGATGGCCAGTGGAACTCCTAAATTCTAAGTATGTCACGGGTATAAAATATCTCGAATATTTAACCGACTATGGTGAAGCAAATACTTATAAATGAATGGTACTGATGAAAATGGTACCATTGAACTGTTCTGATGATGAAGCCGGAAGGTAGGCACTGGAACTCTGAAATAAAACAATGTATCCTAGTCGTGCTTGGACTTATTGGAATCGTCATGAGATGGACTTTGGCCATAAATGATTATCATGTTAATTGGAGATACCTACCAAAACTAAAAGGAGAAAAATAAAAAACTTTTTAACAAAAAATCAAACGACTTCCAGAACAAAAAACTACAAAGCAAAATATAACTTTCTTTTCCGAAGTCGGTGTCGAAAAACTGAAAAAAATGGGTACAAAAGACACCGACTTCGGAAAAGAAAGTTATTTTTTGCTTTGTAGATTTTTGTTCTGGAAGTTGGTTTGATTTTTTGGTGAAAAGTTTTTTATTCATATCTCAGAAGTACCTCTTTAAACCACATAATTTGTCTAGTTGTAAACACGCTTTGATCGAGAATCCATCGAAAAATGTAATTATAACACGACTAGCTTCTGTCAGCGGCTTCACCGGCGTGAAATTTGAAAATTATCTCGAGCCTGTGTGCTATTTTGCTTAATTTTATCCAAATCCGTTCAACCATTCTGGCGTGATTGAGGAACAAACTTACACACAATTAAGATAATGTATATAGTGTTTAGTGTGATATTTTGCGAAAATATCCCGATTCAAAGAGTAAAATGTGAATAACTGATGAACGGCTTAACCAATTTTCATCAAGCATAGATGAAAACACTCTCGATAAAGTCAACTTTCAAACAAACTACATCAAAATCCGTTCATCCATTAAGAAGCTAGGGTGCCACAGACAGATACACAAACACACGTCAAACTTATAAAACCCCTCTTTTTCCGTCGGGGTTAAAAAGGAAAACTAAATGAGATACTCGAAATGCAAACATCAGTAACCCATTCTACTAACCCAAAGTTTTAAAACATGACATGTGGGCCCAATCTCCGGAAGAAACACTTTAAAACCAGCACATTCTATATCAAACTAAACAACAGCACGAAAATAAAAAGATAGCTCAAATAGCTACGCTCAGCGCCGATGAAAATGCCAAGGAACATGAAATATCGTCAAAAGACCTCTGGAGGTCATTGCCGGCACAATGGACGATCCGACGTACTGCATTCTGCTGCAAGGCGAGTTATTCCAGACATTTCGGAGTTATGATAGTGTAAATCTGGGCTTTATTTTATGGAAAGTTTTGCAAAGAATTTGTGAAGTTTAAATTGCAGATGCTGGTCTGCATTTTACGGTTGGAATGCAAAATAGTTTTTAGTTCTTATGTACATAGTTTGTCATTTAGTTATTAGTTAGCTAATTTGCCTGTTGCTCATGTGTATTCGAATTTTGACATTAAATTACATTATTTTTTTGTTCAGAACGTGCTTGTTGAAGTCGTGGGTTTAAATTTCGGCAAAACCAATGTCATCATTATTTACCATTTCAGCTGACGCACCACATAGACCGATCGCGTGCGTCTCGCATCCAGCGCATTCCCGCAACCTTAACTAGGTCATCTGTCCACCTAGTGAGACGACTTCCAACGTATCGTATTCCTGTTCGCGGTCGCCATTCCTGTACTTTTTGACCCCTTTGGCCATCCGTTCTTCGAGCAATGTGCCCTGCCCACTGCCACTAAAGTTTCTAAGGGCTTTGTCGGTAACTAGGCTTCTCCTGCGGATATCCTCATTTCTGATGCGATAACGCAAGGAAACGCCGAGCATAGCCCTCTACAGTGCCCTTTGGGTGACTGTAAGCTTTCTGATAAGGCCCATTGTGAGCGACCACATCTCAGTCCCATAGGTAATTACTGGTAACATACACTGATTCAATGTGACGATTTCAAATTCTTATGCCCTTTCTAATTTTATCTTGGACATCGCACCGGATCAACTCAGGATGGATGAAATGGCGACAGGTCACTGGAACAACTTGCGACACGTGGCACAGATTAGAGAGGTTACTACGTAAAAGATATTTCACTCTCCGAGATCAAGTACACAATTTTGAGCTCAATATCCGTGACGGTTGGGTTGATTCGTGACGGCTCGTTTCTTGCGAGGCTGCCAAATTAAGACCCTTGCGACCACCAACCACGCACTCCCCTCGCACGCGTGAGCTATACGCGCAAGCGGTGACAACCGTCTGGCGAAGCAGTGCCGGGACCGCGCTAAAGTGTAGGCATTAATCACTGTAACTACGGTCTAGTGAAGGAGGCCTGCCCATGGATGCAACTTTAAGGGGGAAACTTACAAATACGTAATTAAAACTATCGTACTGTACGGATCAGAATGTTAAGCTGTGAAAAAAAATATTGAAATAAAAAATATTGAAAATATTGTGTCAGCTTCTGTGTTACCTCTTGTGTTCAACGGCCTTTAAATTATGTTCACTGTCTATCTCAGCATGAATCAATATCTAAATAATTGCTGTTATGATAAATATTGCAATAGTATCTAGTGCATATGGAAAAGTACTAACCATAATATTATCTAATAAGAAAATACCGGAGAAAGTAGGTAATTGGCTGAAGGTTGAAATTAAGCCTTAGGAATAAAGGAAGAGCTCCCAAATCCTTCACAGATCTTAGTTTGAAGCCCTTTCCTTCCTGACATAGAAACTGGACTAAAAATATTGAAATCCTATAACAATCACAAATAACTTTCGTACTTCCCAATCAGTATTCTTATTACCATCATCTGCAACATAAAAATATATTTCATGACTCAGCCCAAAAATAATCAGAGACTTTAACGAACGCTTAATCCCCACATCTTTAGCTTTTTATTATCTTTTCCTTTCGCCCGCCTACCGTTTACATTGTACGACAATAATGTAAAAAAATAATTGTCAAGTGGAATTCTTAAGGGGACGTTTTAGGCAGAACGCTTTAGAATATAATGTCGGTAAATTTCTAAATTACGGTTTGTGTTCTTTTAAGTTTTGCGTTTTGTTCAGTTGGGGTCAGATTTGCGTAAACCATTGGATTAAAGTTAAACGCAGTTAAACGAAAAGGAGTCCGGTTTCGTATATCATACTATAGGTACCTTTTGTGCTTCAAACTTACTCTTTTTTGAAGATTTGATCAAGATCTTCTTATGTACCTGATTTTTCTTAAGTTTTGATCGTTATTATTCCAAAGGCCTTAAATTGTTTATATCTCTGCATTCTAAAAGTTGACGGTCTCATTTATAACAATTACCATCAACGCTAGTAAATTAAACTTATAGGTATAAACGCTTTTGACTGAGAGAATTTTCACGTGTTAATTATTAAAAAATCTACGTACTTGCCGCCATGCTGTTTGAATCAGTGGCGATCTTATAGTTCTATATTAATTTCAATTTATTCATATTCATTATTGTTTTTCTTACTACAGGGTGTCCCAAAAAGGACGCAAGATTTGAAATTGAAGAAAAGCACTTTTATTTTTTCGTTATAATATATTTGTATATAAAATCTTGAAGTACATAAAATAGGGTTATTTGTGGAATAACACGTCAGGCAAATGTCCTCCTAGGCTTTGCTGGCACATACGCACTCTTTTGTCAAAGTTTTCTATGACCATTTTGCATAGATGCGGCTGAATTTCCCCGATGCAGCGTCGAATTTCCTGTTTTAAAGCGTGAATAGTTGTAGGCTTATTGGCATAGACTTTAGACTTTAAATAACCCCATAAAAAGAAATCTAAAGGCGTTAAATCGCAAGATCTAGGGGGCCAATTCTGATCACCGAATCGAGAGATCACACGACTAGGAAAAGTTTCATGCAGTAATTGCATCGTTTCTCCGGCTGTGTGGCAAGTGGCCCCGTCTTGTTGAAACCACATTGCTTCCACATCGATATCCTCTAATTCGGCTAAAAAAAACCTTGTTATCATGTTGCGATATCGAGCCCCATTAACAGTAACCGCTTGACCGGCCTCATTTTGAAAAAAATATGGTCCAATAATGCCTTCAGCCCAAAACCCGCACCAAACAGTGACACGTTGTGGATGCATTTGTTTTTGAACAATCACATGTGGGTTCTCTGAGCCCCAAATGCGGCAATTCTGACGATTAACAAAGCCATCGAGATGAAAATGTGCTTCGTCGCTAAAGATGATTTTGTTTGAAAAATCTGCATCCCTGTTTTGGCGGTCGATAATCCATTCAACGAACTCTCTTCGCTGTCCATGATCACGGGGCTTCAGTTCTTGTGTTATTTGAACTTTGTAAGCATGGAGATGCAGATCTTTAGTGAGAATACGCTGGAGAGAGCTTCTTGAAATTTGCAATTCTTGTCCACGATGCCTAATGGATGTTCCTGGATGTTCACGGACATTCTGACGCACAGATTCAATATTGCCATTTGAACGGCTTGTTTTTGGACGACCAGTGGAATGAACATCATTAATTGATCCACTCTCCCTGAATTTTGCAACCAGTCTCTTCACAGTTGATGAACTCAAGCCAATATTCCGACCATATTTTGCACGGAATTTTCGAACCGTACCCGCCAAACTTTCATTACTTTTCAAATATTGTTCAATAATAAAAACGCGTTGATCTTTCGTATAACCCGCCATTTTTACAAATCCTAAACATTCAGCTGTCAAATGTTTTTTTTTTCAGGGTTGCCAGCACTAAAATACAAAACTGGCGGCAAATTGAAATCTTGCGTCCTTTTTGGGACACCCGATACAAGGGTAAAGTTTTGCGGCTCGACCAAACACTTCTTAAACATCCCCATCCTTGCTATAAATACTTCTTTTTACGACTTTTGTTTGGACCTCTCTGAGCAAGGTTAGTAAAATCGCTAGACCTTAACAAAGGTCCTTTTCTTAGATCATTAGGCACCTTATTTAATTGTGCGCAAATCCTGGGCTCCACTGCTTCCTTAGACCTGAATCTCATTAATTTTAGAATTGAATTTTAAAAATGATGAGGTCACTTTTTTAGATAAGGTTATAACAATATTGGAGGTTAGGGGTTTTGTTATGGATAACTTTATTATCTGTGAATTTGGAGTTAAGAACGTAGGTTCACTCTTGTATCTTACAAGAGTGAACCTACGTTCATTCAGGGTGACTTAAACGCTAAACTTAACGTTGTTTAAAATTATTATTTTCTGTCTTCATATTTTCATCACACCCTGGCTTCCAACTTATATTTTATTCAATTATAAAATTTATTCTTGGTAGATAGTTAAGTAGATCACTTTAACGATATTTTTAATCAACAGACTAGGCTAGAAATGTTTTCTTGATTTCTTGACATTATCCCTGCCTAATTTTTTACTAAATATGTACTAAAATTAACTAGATTAATAATTTTTACGAGGCTTTTTCTTAGGTCCTCAAAAGATTTATCAAATAATAAATTGTGTCATAAAAATAAAACGTTCTTTAAAAAAATATCTTTAATCTTAATATATTATTAGTTTGTAATAACTACTAAAAATATTTACTCACACAGTTTATTTTATACCTACCTTAGATGTTAAGGTAAATTAATTCCTGGACATATTTATGAGTTTTAATTAAAGTGAGAACAAGCTCTAGTAAATCATATACCTAATTACCTTAGACTGTATTTGATTTTATCTTTGAACAAAGATAATAAAGTTAGAAGAAACAACGCGCATAAATGTATAGTTTCTTGTCGGTTTAGACTTAATTTAATTAGTAGCTGGCAAATTTAGGTACCATGCTTTTTAACCGACTTTCCAAAAAGGCAGAGGTTCTCAATTCGGATGTATCTATTTTTTTTTTCTGTACCTATGTTCTTATATATATGGCATAACTCTTTCATACATTTGGTCTTGCAAAATTCTTTTTTTGTTTGAAAGGGTATGTTCTCGAGGTGGTCTCATTGCCACCAAAACAGAATCTGATAATGGAATTCCATGGAAATCGAGGGAACTCCTCCAATATTATAGGCAGACATGTAGCGATTATGGTATTTTCAGTAACATGGCAAGCATTTGCTGAAAATACCAAAATCGCATTTTGATATTTTCATCAACGATGCAAGCATTTCACTCAGAAAGTATCATTTGGTGAAGTGGAACTGTTGAAGAAAACCACAGATGGCCTGTGGAACTCCATAATAAGTATGTAATGAGTATAAGATATCTCGAATAGTTAAGAGACTATGATGAAGCAAAAACATATAAATAAAGGGTACTGATGAAAATGGTACCATCGAAATGATCTGATGATGAAACCGAAAGATAAGCACTGGAACTCCGTGTTTGAGATTATTGGAATTGAAATGATAAAAACTCTGGCTATAAATGATTTCCATGGTAAATGTGGTACCAACACTAAAAACAGTAAAATAAAAACCTTTTAACAATAAATTCGACCGAATTCTAAAGCAAAAAACAATTTTCTTTGCCGAAATCCGTGTCGAAAAGCGAAAATCAATAGGTACCAAAGACACCGACTTCGGAAAATAAAGTTATTTTTTGCTTTAGAATTCGGTAAAAGTTGCAAGAATTGGAGCGACGCTTATGCTTAAGAGTGGGACAGAACAGGAGGGCAAAAAATGCCCACTTTTTAACCGACTTCGCAAAAAGAAGGAGGTTATCAATTCGACTGTATTTTTTTTTTTTATGTGTTTTACCTCAGAACTTTTTATTGGAAAGCTGGTGCTTGTCATGTGGTTCCATTTAATTTTCATCAAGATCTGATGAAGATTTTCGGAGATATACATCTACATTATTATATACATTATACATATTATACATATACATTAAATGACGGCAAATTACTCGGGATAGCTGCAATCGCATGTCTGTTTATTGTTTACACCATTTCATAACATAACATCACACTGGTACGTTCTAAAGGGGTACGCAGATGTTAACAGTTCACCCTGGTATACTCTCATTCCACAGTTTTGTTTAAGTTTCATGTTATTGGGTTAATCTATTCTGGCTTCACTTAGGGCTTTATAGGTAGCTATCCTATACAACTGGTCCATTATGTACCATAACTAAACAGTGAAAAATAAAAAAATCTTTTTTACAAAAATTACAACCGACTTCCAAACAAAAACACTACAAAGTGAAAAATAACTTCAAATTCGGAAGTCGGTGTTCTTGTTATCGTTTCTTCGTTTTTTGACACCGACTTCCGAAATTGAAGTTATTTTTCTCTTTGTAGTGTTTTTGTTTGGAAGTCGGTTGTAATTTTTGTAAAAAAGATTTTTTTATTTTTCACTTTTTAGTTAAATTACACCGTTAAATTTTGGTTGTTTAATTCCCGTGGAGTTTTTGTTAGCCTTTTCTATCCCAATGCTGGACACAGACTTCCCCCAATTCTTTACAAATATTCTTTTCTACCACGGACCAGCCTATGCAGTGGGCATCTAGGTCTTCTCGCCACCTCTTTCTGGATCGGCCTCGGCGTCGCCGTTTGACCTCAGGCACCCAATTTGTGGAGACTATTGCCCAGCGGTCTCTGGTCATGCGGCTAACGTGATCCACCCAGTCATACTTTCGCTTGGCAGCCTTTACTTCCACGTCTATGATCCTCGTTCTAGAGCGCGGCGTGGCTTTTCTTATCCTGTCAACTCTTTTTACGCCCATAATGCTGCGCTCCATTGGTCTTTGACAAACCACAAGGCGGAACGTTTTGACTCGGTCAGTGACCAGGTCTGAGCACCGCAGGATACACATGTCGATGAGTTTTCGCTTCAGGGAGATCGGCAGAGCGCTCTTCATTAGCGTTTTCATAGACCAGTAGCATTTGCGGACGTTTTTGATTCGCCGATCGATTTCCTTCTCCTGCCTGTTTTCGAAAGAGACTAACTGGCCCAAGTAGATATACTCATCGTCATATTGTATTTTCTGGCCATCTACTTCGACACTACGCTCAATGCTGTTGGTATTTTTTTTTGTTTTGGACTGATTAATCGCGAGTCCCACCTTGAGGCTTGCCATGCTTAGGTCTTGAAGCATCGTTTATAGTTCCAGAGCAGTGGGAGCAAAAAGGACTATGTCATCGGGAAACCGGAGGTTTGTTAGTCTCTTGCTACCAACTTCAACACCCTTGGTAGTCCATGAGGCTGCGAGTGTCCTAAAGATCGCCTTGAGAGTGCTTGTGAATAATTTTGGAGAGAACGGATCACCCTGCTTTTTGGATAAAGCTGTGTTGCAAAATAATAAAACAAGAGATACCAAAAACATTGACTGCCAAAACGAAAGTTATTTTCGCACATTTTAGTGTTTTGCTTTGGAAGTCGGTTTATTTTAATAAGATTTTTACTTTTTTTTATTTTGCAATTCGATACTGTTTCATGTACCGGATCGACCTTCTACAGGACTTAATCGGAAATCCAAAATTTTACGGTGTATATGTATTTTATTTATTTATTTTATAATTAATTAATTAATTAATTAATTTATTTATTTATTTATTTATTTATTTATTTATTTATTTATTTATTTATTTATTTATTTATTTATTTATTTATTTATTTATTTATTTATGTACACACAAAACACTTAACAGAGAAAATAAATAATACAGATAGAAGAGCACAAAGGTACTGCTTATTTCTAATGCTTTAGTTGTTTTCACGCCATCTGATGAAGACATACAACTGCAAAATATACCAATGGACACTCACCTTTGAGCCATTTATTGCTACAAAAATGAGGGCAAAGAAGAATAAGTATCTTCATGTTTACCGCACAATATACTCATCATTATAGGCATCAAATGTCAATCACACGACAAAAGGGGCTCCGAACTAACGCCTCCCTTTCATACCCCTTTCTCAACACATAAATGCTTACTACCATTTCACCACTTTTTTTACACAAAATTCACCCCTAGGTACATCGAGATGTTTTCATATGGCATAAACTAGGCATTTTGACCACGCTACACTGGTCTCTAACACAATACAACTATAATCAAAGGAAGGGTCAGTTAACACTGGATATTAATGCTTTCAAGGAAAGGTAGATATGACCCATTTTTCTCGGTCGTTTTAGGGCCATCCCTAAAGATTAGTAATACTAGGACGGTCCTTAGAAATATATTCATATGGATACGAGGATATGAATGTTGAGATCGGTTATTGCTCGGATATTTGGCTCAATAATCTACGTATTTATAGAAACGCGAATATTTTCGTAAGCTCGTTTCAACAATAGGAGGGCTTGTTCTACCTTTAGTATTCGTATTTATAGGACGGCTTTCAGCTTTGTGCTTTTGTTGTCGAATACGATATTTGTTAAGGGAATTCGTTATTGGATATTACGGCGACGAATTAATTAAGCTGATTTGATCTCAGGACAATGACGAGTATTGTGTGAAGAGTTGGCTCAAATGAAATTGGTCTGTACAACAGTATTAATTAAAATACGTTGATAACGGGTAGGGCCTATATTTAGGTACATTTTACGTTGAATATCTGAAGGTAAATATTCATTTTCATTACGTTGGTGACTGGTGCCCTACTGGTGGAAGAAAGCCTTCCTAACTGCTTTGCACTTGTAGGTGTCCACTGCTGTCACAAGCCAATCGGTTGAACCAGCCCACTTTGCCATCTTTAAAGGCGAGAAAACTATTTGCAATGTATAAAAACGACTTTTCTACTGATTTATTATATTATCTTACTTAACATTATAAATGCGAAAGTTTGGATGGATGTGTGTATTTTTGTTACTCAATCACGCCAGAACGGCTGAACAGATCTGAATGAAATTTTGCACAGAGATAGATTGTAGTTTGGATAGCAAATAAGCTACTTCATCCCAGTATAGTGTTCCATTGGGTTATGAAAACACTTATCACGCGGAGTAATATTATATAAAAATCTTTTTTTTGTCTAAATCTTCTAGATTTTACTAAAGTTATGAGCATTGTTTCAAATTAATAGAAGTTAATTGTTTTTTCATACCTATATTTGAAAAAGGTAATCAATGGTACTAATTCGACTGATCTACTAATAGTATTGATCCAATTACAACAAGTAAAATTTAAAACCCTCGACAATTTTTTATTTCATGCTACATAATGTTATCTAGTAGTAGACACGCTTCGATCGACAAACTATTGAACACGTAATTATGACACGATATATTGCGAAAATCCCCCATCCATACAGTAAAATGCCAATAACTTTAGAACGATCTCGAAATCATTTTTATTTGCTCAAACATAAGTACCATTTATACATAACAAAATGTCAGCATGTAGAGATGTTAGGATAAAAAATTATAAAACGTCATGTTTGCCTGGGAAAGTGGCATGCAAATATTAATAAAGAATACAAAACAAAATACTTAATAGAATGTCATATTTAGTAATAATAACAAAAATAAAGTGTTGTGCAAATGTCAATAAAATAATGAAATTCAAAATTATGATTCTAGAATGTCGCAGAAAAATAAAAAAAAAAAACATAAATCAATTCAAACTAATCAATCTAGAATGTCAAAGCAAAGTTATAAAAAAATCCATCAAACATAGCTAAGAAGAACACCCTCATAAAGTCACCTCTGAAACTAAAAAATTAGAAATCAAAATCTGTTTATCCGTTTAGGAGCTATAATGCCACAGAAAGATACACACACACACAGGTACACATGTCAAACTTATAACACCCCTCTTTTTCCGTCGGGAGTAAAAAATACTCTGACTGATTGAAAACTACAGTATCATGGGGTGTGATAGAAAGTGTTTTATTCCAGAAAAATACATGGTTCTTCTAAGTCTTAAAGTCTAAGATATAGGAGCGAAGGTGCAGACAATACCCTTTTTCTAGTAACTAATAATCTCGATATTAGAAATTACTTATTCTGTTAGCAAACTCGCCACGAGCTCACGACAAGAATTTCGGTTCGAACATGTTGAGTGAAACGAAACAGTTGATGAGTCTGCGATTCCCGTTAACTGGTATTTAATAGTTCTAAGTGCACTTTGAACTTAAATCGCGGCAACATAAGATTCTCATTAATAGAATGCAAGTGTGAGTTCGTGGAATGAGCACCTGCAAATTTATTTATGAGGTTTTAGGGCCCACGTTCACCACATTTGAGAGCGCACTAGTTCGCACACTTTCAGTGCTTTTTAAACTGCAACTGTAATAAACGCCTATTTGTACTTCGCCCTCGGGCGTTATATGCGTATTTCTCGCATATTTTCAACGATTCAATAGCAAATAATCTGCATTTTTCAAGTTTAGCACCTTGATTGTGAAACGCGCGTCAATGGCGCCTGAAAGAGACGTAGTACGAATTTTCATATTTGCGTTTATTGAAATGGGGGTACCATTGGCGAGTGTAGTGAGACAAAATGTCTGACTATACTCACTCACAAATGGTCACTACTGATCTGCGGTCGGGCGGCACGTCGTCTGCTGCTGCTGCGTGTAGTCGGCTACCAACTCGTACCTTTAGGCTGATAATTCACAGAAGCCTTACACTATTTTCAGAGGTTTAAAATAAACCTTGTAACAAGTTTGTACTGTGATCGGAGAATTCAAATACAAAAACTCTATGATGCTGCTGCTACATCCTATATACTTACTTCTTCTTCTTATCACACTACACATGAGGTCCTGGGTTCGATTCCTGAGTCGGGTGAAGTGTTATTCGGGTTTTCCACCTGAAATATCCCAAGACCAATCCGGACTTTGGATTTGTATGCGATTGATGGTAGTAGGACCGCATCCTAATACATGGTACTTAAAAAACATAAATGGTAATATTTGTGAGTACTACCCACACATACCTATACAAGTGGTGCACTTGTGCTTAACTCTTCGGAGAACACTGGCGTGATGTTAAGTATGTGTGTCTCATTGTATGTAAGAAATTCGTGTGTCAAGGTAATAAAATCATGAAAATGTTATAATTTAAATAGTTTGTCCCATTATCGTTACCAGGATCTTCAGGATTAATGATTGAACTAAAAAAGTTAAAAATAAGTAATGGATTAAAAAAACCTAAAAACCACGCTATAATAGAAAACCAAACTAAAAAGGAAAAAAATATTTACAATAAATTAAAATTAAGATTAGTGTGATTAACAAACAAACAGTTTATTATAAAATATCGTTGAGTACTTTTTAAGATAGTTTCAAAATGACTACTTTTACCAATATCTGTTAATAAAATATTTTTCAACACACTTGCTCATAAAGTGGCTCTAAGTTCACCGCAATTAGGCACATAATGACACCTATTATCAAACTGTGACTTTTTCATTACTATTATTCACAAGTGAGATAAAGAGTTTTTTTTTTTTAATTTATTGGTTGAGTTGCTTTGTTCTTAAAAAAGTTTCGATACAAAAAAGATCGTGCTCAATAGTACAAATGCAACACATTTCATGCAACTTCGTATTTAAATAGATAATTTCAACTTGTACGTGTTTAATAAATAAAACTTTCACTTAAATATAACTTTTGTTTTTGTCTGTAATAAAGAAAACTTGAAATTCCCCATTTTGTACGTGGCTAAAACGCTATCCGCGAAGAGCCAAAAAAAGATAACTCATTATTTTTAGTCTATGGCCGATCGCCATTGTTAGATGCGCGCGCGTAGGAAAACTGTTAAATTTTTCCCGCCATTGCGAGAAATTTTTCACTACTAGTTTTCACAATTGAAAATGATTTTTTAGTATTATTTTCTTCACAAGTGTGTTGAAAAACGTCGTATGATACACGTGTGTATTGATGATTACCGTCCTCGGCTCTCTTAAGACCCTCACCTAACGGCTCGGGTCTCAATGGCGCCTCAGCGGTAATCACCAACATTACACACTTGTACCATAATGTACTAATAACAATTAACATCAAGCAGCCCACGCTTTTTTGCAATATTTTTCTTTAGTTGATTACACTAGTCTTAATTTAAATTTATTGAAAATGATTTCCTACTTTTTATTTTGAATTTCTATTATAGCGTGATTTCGTAGGTATTTTTCAGCTTTAGTACCACTGTTTAATAATTGACAAAGCACATTTATAGCACATTATACATTACTTGACCATTAATTATTATTGATTGCTTTTCAGTATTTTTATACTAACTACACATCGTTTAATTTTCATGGCTTTTGGTGGTAAATCAAAATACAATAGCTTTTTCTTCAAATGTTTTAATTTCATTTACTTACACTGATTCAGTTCACTTATCATTATATTATACAAAAATGTCAATTATCACAATCAAATTAGCGACGAAGATCACAATAAACAATTTCTAATTACACTCAATAACTATGATTTATAATCCATTTTTACTTTTATATAAATTAAAGCGTTCATTAATGTATTTTACAATAATCAAGAAACAATGCTTTCAGGTGAAACAAATGATAACCCTTAGCTAAGTTTTCCAATTAATCTTGTCACTTTGAAAGTAAAATGATTTAGGAAAATTACTGTTATGATTAATGAGAAGTTTGTCATAAATATAACTAGTTGAACTTATACTTGTGAGACAAATTAATACGAAGATTAAATATGTACAGATTGTTTTATCTCGCAATATTATTATTATATAGAAATGAAAAACTGAACACTGACACTACTGCAGACAAAAGGCCATTTGGGAAACACAGAAGCTTTCACACAAAATATTACGATTTTAGTAAAATCAAGATGGCGTAAAGTAAGATGGCAGCTGAATTGTGAGCGGCACGCGACGCTAGCGCCGACGCGGGGTTGCGGACGCACGCACGAAACTCGTGGTAGTCGGCGCGCGTTATTGCACAGTAGTGGACGTGCACACACGCCGAGTCACACTCTGCGACGTCTGCTGCATGTCGAACACGGAGGGCTGTTAGGTACCTGGACAAATATTTTTATTTTATTAAAGATTTCTGAGAGATTTCATGTACAGTCAAGGTTCAAAGTGCATTTGTTAAAAAAAAATTCATTCTTTAGTTTTGGTAGTGCGCGATTGCTACCCTTGACTGTAAATCCAGTGATTTTTTTACTCGAGCTAAACACAAAAAAGTTACAGAGAGGGTTATCCAAAAAAAATACTCACTTAGTAAAAACACCACGGTCGTGATGGTTCCGTATCCTCTCAGCCAACGCGTCGAGTGACGCTGGACTCACTTCTCTCAGTCCATAGTATTGAGTAAGGTTGTACTCTATCGCCCAGTGAGCTTCCCCTCTAATGTTATTTACATCTAAGTAATACTGTGTGTAATCCAAAACCTGTTGGAAAAAATATGTTTTCTGTTAGAATATAATTGTTACAAAAACTAGTTGTTATTAACTAAATACTCTTCCAAAGAAGGTTTTTTTTTTGTCTATTTGGGAATCTTTTTTTGAAGTCGAGTAAAAATAGATATCATTTATTCTGTAAAACAAATCTTCAGTGTAAGAGTTTTCTACGGAACTGACTTCAAAACATTGCTAATTGTAGATTCAAAGAATTGTTATTTGAAGCTTATTTATTACAAGGTACTCGTAGTTTTAATGAGGCCTTCGGCCTAATCTGTCTACAATTTTTTCATGAGAAACCAAACCTGACCTTGCCGGTGTTAGAGTCGAACTTATAAAGTCTTAATCCTGGGTTTGAAGTACTGCCAGCACCTCTTGGCGTGACCGAAGGGGCCAACAATGCCCAAGATACTGGTCGACCTGTCGACAAAAGAAATCATGAAAAAATATAATAGACAACTTGAAGATCAAATATCAGTCTGCCTAACCTTTGGCCGAATATATTAGGGTCGGTATCCAGGCCACTACCAGTATTTTACATAGAGTGACTGCATATGTAACCTCTACAAACCAGTAACTGGATAACACCATACACCTGAGGCTCTAGATAAGTGGAATTCGATGTCAGCAAAGGCGATATTCGAAATACCAAAATGTAAGCACAAAGTACGTAAGCGGCAGCGCGATAGGCCACTACGAACAAAGCGTCATTTTGCACACACACATTGACTTTGCAATTTTACAGGGATTCTTGGGCAATATTGAACCGAGCTCAGTCACGTATGTCACGAGAGTTTTGTGCGGGCGTTTGTCACGTCATTCAAAAAGTAATGTAACGAGGTTGCATTGGCTGGTTTACCTTTCCAATTAGTTATAGACCGAATATACTTTAAATTCATTCTTTAAATTCGTTCTTTTTTATTTTGTGATGATGACGACAATCATGTGATTTTTTGACATCGCTTGTCAATCCCATGCAATCTTGCCTTTTTGACAATCGCTATCGCCAAGCTTTCGATGAAAGAACGTCAGTTGTCTAGGGCCTCTGGGCAAGACTATAGTGACAGAGATATGACATCGCTTGTCAATACCATGCAATCTTGCCTTTTTGACAATCGGTATCGCCAAGCTTTCGATGAAAGAATGTCAGTTGTCTAGGATGAGGAAGACTATGGTGACAGAGACATTCCTGGCTTTTAATTAACCGTAAGGACTGTCAAAGATTTACAAACAACAGTCGGAACTAACAGCTTAACGTGCTTTCCGAAGCACAGAGGAACCTCGGTACCCATCCAAGGACCAACCTCAGCAAGCATCATTTAACTTTGAAGATTGACCAATGGTGTGGGCTGTGTAGCTACGAGTACAATACAAGTAAATCAATCCTTGATAATGTTATGAATTTGGAATTTGAGAGAAATACCCGTAGACTTCCCTGGATAACATAGTATCCACTAAACTCTTTGGTGTAGAAGGCATTCTAAACGAGGCTGCTTCAAGCCAGTCTATTACTAGCTTTTACTAATTCATTTTTAGAAATGTATCCGCTCTATGGATATCCACTCACTTCTATAAATAACATAAACGATCCCTTATGTATTATATCCCCGTTCGGAGACGTCTAACTAATCTCACAGTTCAATTTTTCCGCAGTTCACTACACAACAAAGAGCTTTCAAAAATGGAGTCGATGCCCTGGATTCGTACAGCACTGAGAAAAGGTTATGAAAGCTTCTAGCAGATAGGAAAGAGATAAATAACTTCATAATATTTTTTACGATACAAAAGAACGCCCAGGTTTTATTATTCACATCTATTGTTGCACAAACGGAGCTGGTAACTCAAGAAAATGTTATTTCTTGTACTCTTTATACGTCAAAGGAGATAGTTGTTTCAATATTAGTAAAGGGAAGTAAAATAATATTATGTTAAGTATATCTGATTTATTTATATCTTTACAGCATCAAAGATAATATATTAGTTTTATAAATAAACTCCAGTGGGTTGTCTTTCATACAAATTTTATTACTATTAAGATCTAGATATCTTATTTGGTATGATTCTAAAAATATTTTTTGTTTCTTCTTTGTGTCAATACGACATAATTTTTATCCGAGTAAAATGTAGCCACCTGAATAACCCTGTCGTTGGCGTCGTTCAAGCCGTGGGAGGTGCAGATTGTTGTACATTTTGGGCAGTAGAGGTTTTGCATATCCTGTGTAGAAGCTACACACTGGCACGGTGTTTGGGATGGGTCAAGTATATCCTATATAATATATTTCACTTGATTATATTGTAATCTTATCTTCTTATAAATAGACGCTAAAATTGTAAATGTTGTACTGAAGTCAAAAAAATATTCCGCTTTAACAAAACATCACAGACAGTAACTACGTTATTTTTGCCCATCGTACTTCTAGTTTATAATCTTGTCAGCCCAGAACTAATTCTGAACGAGCCTCTAATGTCCACTAAACAACCACAAAGAGATATTGTTGCCATAAACACACCACCGCAAACGAATGTGTATAACAGTTTATTTCTATTAGTCCACAAGGTACATAATGCTATCAATCCTCATAATACCTTAGTCCTTTTACTGTTCTCATGGGAAGTATAAGGGTAGCCTTGCCTTTAGTAAGAACCATGTAGAGAATGTCCGTCAGAAGAATTGACAGTACAGTGTATAAAATATATTGAAATTAACACTGTATCTATTCTGCTGGTGTTTTGTGTTGTGCTTATTGATAGAATAGAATAGAATATACTTTATTCTACACCAAAAAAACATATATTATCGATCATTTTAATATTGATTCGATTAAAATGGCGTCAACGAGTGGCAAAACTGAGCAATTTCCATATAACTAATTAACTAAACTGGATACGAAAGAAGTTTCACTTTTAAATGTTTATTGAAGCGTTGGGTTACGATGATGATTATAAAAACAGAAAGAAATGTCGCCCTTTTAAGACGCATTTTTCTATCATATTTAGTACTTTGATTTAAACCTCTGTCGTAAATTTTACATTAAAAGAAGTAAATATATCTAAAGAGCGCGGCGATGCCACGACAGCCGCTGCTGGGTGCAGCATTGTCAATAAAATGATTATACAAATCAAGATTGCCACCGTCAAAATCAAAGTCTAGTGGTTTACACTTTCGGCGCCAAATGTTCAAACTATCGCTTCTAGACTACTTGGATATGCGGTGTTTTGTGGAGTCATTTTGCAGTTAACTAACCTTCACTATAAATAAGTCTGAACGTATCAGCGTGCCGATGGCCGTAGAATTGCCCAGCGATCACATCGCTGAATGCCCTGATGACATGCACCAAGTGCGCATTGGCAGTAGGAGTCAGCTCTCCCCCACCTGCCGCTGAAGAACTGCCCGCGTTGTGTCGCTCTTCCACTCCTGGGCCAGCGTGGGCAACTAGGTAGACCTAGAGATGTAAATGCATTATTAGGAATTAATTCATACGGAAATTCAGAAATTAATGGTTAAGCTTTAAAAAAAATATGTAATTGCACTTTCAAAAACCATGAAATTTTATAAAAAAAATACTCTTTTTACGAAACTTTGCAGTTAATTTTGATTTTGGTCACATATTCGGTATAAGAAGACTATCGGATATCAGAATATGGATTTTTATAATAGTGTCTTTAAAAAATTTACTATCAAGACTATGTTTATCCCGAAATTGCATTCCAAATATTGCTGAAATAATTTTTCAGCAATATCTGGTATGGAATTATCTCCCACATCCTAACTTACAAACATACCAACTGTATCTATTTATAATATTAGTTTAGATTTGCAAAATTCTCACCATTTCATTTCTTCTTCTAGCTTTGCTGAGGACCTGCTCCAGCCACTCCCACTGCTGCCTGCCTCTGTGAGGACCATCAGTCCTGGCAGCACCACCTGCCCACAGTACGCTGTTGAGGACTACGATCCTCAACCTGCTGTGGGATTGTTCTATTGTGTAATATCCACCTGAAAACCAACTTAGCTTCAGTATCGAAGATACGATAATAAGAACAAATTGGTTAAAGCTAAGATTTCAGAGGAAAATCTAGAATTTAGGAGATCCTAGATTCCTCGCGGCCTGCTCAGACCTCAACCCAGCTGTAATTTAAAATGGGTTAGTAAAATAAGCAAGAAGACTCTGACTGAGCCTGTTTATAATAACATTGCAGGTTACCTATGTTTCTTTAGTAATTCCGCATTCTTGGCATTAAGCCCACGCCAAACTTAACAACCTAGTTATCTTTTCACCAAAACCCATTACTTATGTACATAGTTCATATTGACGACAAAGAGACGTTAAAATATAGCACTAACCAGTTTCAAAAGTCTGTAATGCTTCCGTAGGTAGCCACTGCATCCACATGTCAACCAGCCTCTTTGAAGGCGCAGGGTCGTTGTGTCCCAGCGCTGGAAATACGAACTGACTGCTGAATGTCCTGCTTAGAATGTCTGTGACGTTCCTCACTGCTTCCAGCTTTATTTCCTCGCTTAGGTGTTCCATTGAAGAGGAGAGAATGTCCCTGTTGAAAAAGATGCTTTTAAATTCTGCTGTCCTGTCATTTCTATTACTTATCTGAAGTTTATAATATTCCTAATGCATTTAAATTGTAGTCGACTTAGGGGTTTTAGCCACCTTGTATGTAAGCTACACGAGATGCGGCGGTAACGTGTACCACTAATGACGTTCGTCATTTGCAGGCTTCGTGTGATTTGACGGAGATAGATGACCACACAATGAGGTTGCTTAGTGTTTACTTTCGGAAGCTACTAATACCAATCTTCACTAGATGGAACATACACAATGAAATAATAGAGGAGTGGTGTCATGCTGTAGGTATGTCCCACATGCCTTTTCCTCTGCTACGGGATGGATGATAACATTGCAAAGCAATATTAATGAAATTGAAGGTTTCTCGGTTAGTCTCTCAAGCACATCTTACTCCTCTGAAAGGCCTACCACATTCTCTCTATTTCTCTTATTGTTGTGCTTCAGGCAGCCAATCCAGCCTCGAGGAAGCTATTTATAATCTAAGGTATCCCACTATTTTCTCATCGATCTGCAACGACCCCGTCTATCTGAATATATGTCGAATATGAAATCAAAAAGTACCCAGTCCACAGCACAAACTCCAGCGTGTCAGGATGCCGCTCCGCCATGAGAGCGGCGGCGCTTTGTATCAGAGGCCAGGAGCTATCACACGTGTGGTCTCTGTGGCGGCCATTACGGTGACTGTGCTCGTTGTTGCCGCGGTTGTGGCGGCAACCTGGTGAGAAGGAGACTCAGTGATAAGTAGCTCAGTGATGAATGATGGGTAACATTGGATTCAATAAACTAATTTGCAAAGAAGAAGAAAAATAGGGGCCGAAACAGATCTGACGGCATTTATATCGCTAATCTGCCGTCAAGCTACAGCAGTTGACACACAATCCTTAATTTCTCGATTCGTGCATATTAGACAGAATATGCTTTGCTAGCAAAAAAACCATAAGTTACGTGACGGAATATTAGCGACGTAAATTCCGTCAGATCTGTGAATTGTGTATTTCAGCCCTTAATCTGACCAAGAATAAACGTAAAAATTGTGAAATAAAGTACTATGTAGCAGTGAAGTTCTCAAATTTGGTGACAACATTTCACACACAATTTTACTATGACGAATAATAACACCATACATGATTAATTCATTATTCTCCCTGATTACCCTCATTCATCAAATACCCAACACCGATAAATAATTCAGAAATATTACTTTCAACACTTTCATCAGTGAAACTGGAAAATAATTCACTATTACGTTCACTATGGGATGTTTTATGAGTGTACATGGCTCTATGTCAGCGAACAAAAATAATATAAAGTCATCAGCATAAAACAACGGAATTCGTTTCATAAAGTACCTCTATGTAGCTCCTGGGAGTTGTGAAACGGGTCATAATGAAGATCGGTGATGTGCCAAAAGTACCCTGCAATAAAATTATGGGTTAGTTTTTCTAGGAAGGCTGTAAAAGGAAGTTTTGCTTACGTTATGAAAGTGTTGGTAATTCTTTTGTCTTGTTTATTTTTGTGGCTGCATAAGATTTTGTTTTATTTACGGCTTGTAACTTCTCAACTTTATTTTTCAGGATTTCATGTAGCTTTATGGATTCAGTTTGTGCCGTTCTTTTAAACCGACTTAGCATGGGGTGATTTTATTCGATGCATATTTTAATCTTATGATTTACCAAACAAGTCTCCCAAATGTCAATTTACTAAAGATAAATCTCAAACGATGATTTTTTTCTAAATACATCACAATATTTAAGGGATTCCTGCAATTATGGACACTTAGCCTCAGTTTCCCACCTTAAAATTATCGGAGAATTAATGTGACAAATTGTCAAACACGCGTTATCTTCTGTGATTGGCTGTTGAAAATTCATTCAACCAATCACAGCAGATAACGCGTGCTTGACAATTTGTCACATTAATTCTCCGATAATTTTAAGGTGGGAAACTGAGGGTAAGTGACTGCATTGAGTTGTCAGATCCTGCGCAACTCACAAAGCGCTTGTTAATTGACGTCGACGTCAACGTCATATTGATGACATAAGTTACATTTTCCAAGTGGACGACCTCTTGCCAAAGCAGCGCCAACTGGTGGCGAAAATTTTCCTGAGAACCCTCATTATAATAACTCATTTATTGCAGGAATATTCAAAAGAGAAAAATAGGCTTTATCCCTACAAAAGTACAAGTTTTTTAAGCCCAAAAATGTCTTGTCACGAGAGAATAGAAAGCTGACAAGCCAGACAGATTGGACGGATATAAAATGATTGATAGGCATTTGGCAGTTTTGATACGATGAAATATTATATTGGACTGACACCTTCGAGTAGTGGTCGCAAGATAGACTGCTGAGCAGATGGTCTTAGATTTTATCCCTGAGTCAAAGTTGTTTTTCTTTAAAAACATAGTAATTTCAGTTAACTTTTTTTTTTACTTTTCTCTACACTAGGAGTTTCTTCCTGTATCGTGGGTGCTTTTACAAACATATAAACTTACACATACATGATTCCCAGAGCCGGAACAACTATCTGAGGTCATACAAATATTTGTTCCATGCGGGAATCGAACCCGCAACACGCAGTGCAGCCTGCAGTCAATCGCTCAACCACTGCGCCAACCGTGCGCCCAAATTGACACGCACAATTGCTAATGTAACTGCTTTAAATTGTGGGGCATATGCAGTCCAGTGTCTGCAAGGACACATCCTTCGAATGAAAGTAGGATTACCCCCTTTTACTAGGTATCTTAATGAGTGTGATAACTCTTAATATACTGTACTTGTACTAAACAGGGTGTAACGAAAACGTGTAGTCATATTTTTATAAATATTTCTGTAAATTAAAAACTTTCTCCAAGAAAGTCATACGATTATTTGATTTACCATACAAAGAAAGTTGACAAACAGTGTTTCCCGATAGCTACAATCGATGGGTCTTTAAGTCAAGAGTGAATAGATTACTTCTAGACAAGCGTGCTTCACCGTCGACCTCATCAACGCTTACCATTAGGTGAGACAGACGTCAAACGCTAGCCTATTATGAATAAAAAATAAATTAAAATTACAAGAAAGATTTGGATGATTGAGTAGGTTGAACCCAATGACCTCTTGATTGATAGCCAAGGCCCAAGTGAAAGCAAATTAATTATTAATATGAATATTATATTAGACTGGTTTCCAATTTGTTTCTATTGTAGTAGACCATAATGATATGTTAAGTTATTACTTTGACTTATCTGAACTTGAGAATTTAAAACGTTTTCTAGTTAATGCAGAGAATGGATTAGTAGGATTGAACATTGACATTGATCTATAGTCATCGGCACGTAACTTGGCAAGAGTCGTTAGATGCGCAGAAGTCGTTTTTTAGGTCTCCTTGGTAGTGAAGCGGGACGCGGGGTACAAGGTCACGCCGATCCGAGCGCGCGATTGGTGGCTCAGTCGACCCGCGCCTCCCGCACCCCGTCCTCGCTCCCGATTACACTTGGGTGCACGAAAGTTGTACACTTTGTTTTTGTTGAGTTTTTGTTAAGATTTTGTTAAGTTAGTTTTTATTAGGAGTAGTTGTAATTGTTTTGAATTTAGTTTCTATGACGAGTGTTACTGTTTTATTTTGATAACAATGCCATAATTTTCACTATGTTTTCAAATATATTTTTTAACTTATATCTGTAAATATTTTATTTATAACACCTAATAAACTTCACGAATTCCTCTCCTTTATTTAAGTTTCCTCTAAACATACATATTTAAAAATAAATGATGGCCATAACCATTGAAAATGACAAGAAAAAAAAAGTGACCACTTTTTTGTGGCAATAAGTGTACGATGCGCGAATGGCCAAACCTTGCCAAGTTACTTGCCGATGACTATACAGGTTTATACAGGTGGTGGGAGTTTATTTAGTGTAAGGGCTACTGCTACTTCATCTACTACTACTCTTCCGGGTCCGTGACTTGAGTTCCGAGTTCAAATTATTCTGAATTACGTCAGACTAGCTTTTGCCAGCGGCTTCACCCGCGTGAACCCGCGGCACATATTTTCGGGTTATCAAATATAACATATTAGTGTGATTATGACGGATAGAGTTCGTATATAGTGCGTAAGGTTCCCTTTAAGAAGTACTACGGCTACTTCGGAAACGAAATTTTACAGCACGGATCGGATGTTTTTTTTTTTGTATATTTTGTTTTATTTATTTTACATTTTAGGAAAGCTTACAGACTAATAATATAATAATAACAATATAATATAAATAATTGCAAATAGCTTAAATGTAATGCGTCTGTATTCGAAACGTCAAATAAAGAGTAACACTAAAACCGAAAAATATCTGTATGTTTGTGTGCATGAAGTATTAAATAAATAAATAAAAATAATTCATGCAGATATGTTAATGGTATTTTGGATTATCCAACCAATCAGAAAGACGTCCATTGCTGAACATAAGGCAAGAGGCAAGTGTCGCAACATCGACCAGCCTTGTGCGTCTCGCCACGTCTCAATTATTTTCAATTAAAAATTATTTAATTTATTTTGTCAGAAAAGGCATTGACTGAGATAAAAATGATGAAGAAGATTAATTTCAATTAATTTGAGTGAATGCGGTTAATTGAAGTCGGCGGAGAGGGGTATGACCCTTTTACTTCGAAATGATCCGAATAAGCTCCGACTAAATAGAAATTCAGCCTTAACAAATCCCTTCTTCTGCTGAAAAAGGATTGGAAGGCTGGAGTTGAATTTGATTTTCAATTCAAATGTCCTTTAATATTTGTGTATTTCGCTGTTTTTCTCGTTACTGCGTAGGTAAACATATTGGAAGTAATCTGGGATGAAAATATATTGACTTGCAGATGCAGGCAGTAGTAACTACCTTGCTTTACCCACGTGCTTTGGTTAAGACATTAGTTAGTAGAAACGTGAAAGAACATTATCTCCCTATACTTTCACAACTACAGTTGATTACCCGTATTTTACACGGAGAAAAACGCCAAAATGCTTCTGCCCTTGAATTACAATACCTATTCTACGAAACGTATTCAGCGTAAAATGTGACTCGAAATAAGTTATACTTATGAGGTACGGATACTCGGTTCTCTTGAACATTTTTTACAGAAAGGAAAAGCTCGATGAATATCTATTTTGGTTACTACGGCGTAGTAGTTCGTAGCAATGACGTCATAACTTGCTACGGTGTAGCAACCAAGCTTATCAGTCAGTTAGGTACTACATCTACAATTTTTATTTTTATATCTAAATAAATATCTTTATAAAGGCTCGTTGCTGGAATTTAAAATTTGGTCAATGACATTAAGACTAGGGTACATAAACGATATATGAACTATATGAAACACGGTATGTCTTAAAGGGGGGACTAGTGAGATCTGACTAATACCGCGGCATGGAAGTGACAAATACATGATTTCAGGCCGGTTTCTGAGTTGTCTATTTGAAGTTAAGAACGTTTCAAACCCTAATTTAATCTAGACTATTTTGCAGGTATATTTTGACCAATACTTAACTTTCAATTCTTAATTCAGAAATAGAGGGTTGGGTATCTAGGTCATCTAGTGTTACAGTGTTACTGAAAACGCCCTTAAGCTCAGTTTTTGTGGTTTTGTTAGTCTCGCGCTTGACTATTACCTCACCTGATGGTAAGCGATGATGTGGTCGATGGTGGAGCACGCTTTCCTAGAAGTAACCTATACACTCGTGAGTGAATAGCACGCTTGCCTAGAAGAAACCTATCACCACACCTACCACCATCGACCACATCATCGCTTAAGGAGTGGAATTCCCTGGCAGAGTCTGTGTTTCCCGATAGCTACGAGTCAGGACTTAAAGACCCCGAGGTTTTAGCTATCGGGAAACACAGACTCTGGCAGGGAATTCCACTCCTTAGCTGTACGCATAATGAAATTTCTGATGCCTGATTCCAATCAATGCGTCAAATCGACGCATCTTAATAGTACCAAGTTTTCTAAATACATACTGTTATTACATATTCAGCAGTATCAGTGGCGTTATGTTCTACCTACCATTGAAATATTTCCCAGAACCCATATCAGATTCAATAAAACGAACGGTACAAAAGATTTCTGATTTGTTTTCAGTTTGTTTTAGAGATGTATTCATTTAGATTCATTTGAATTCATGGAATATAACTGACTGTTTTATGTAGCCTTAAACATATATAAAGTTCATAAATATACTACCCGGTTGGTTGAGTAGATATGTACTTGTAATTTACTCACATTTTGCCAACAGGGCCTTTACATTTAGTTATAAATATTTTACATGTTTTATTTTCTAAAAGTTGTCAAAATGTGTGTTCCGTTTCCGTGAATGTGTCTGTAGCATCAACAGTGTGCCTTATCAGAATACCAGCGCAGCGTTATTTCTAACCCGCGACGGTAAAAGAGGTGTGTGTCTTTCTGTCTGTGGCATCATAGCTCCTAAAATGATGAACCGATTTTGTTTTTTTTTCTGTTTGAAAGGTGACTTTGTCGAAAGTGTTCACAGTTATGTTTGATTAAAATCGGTCTACCCGTTCAAAAGTTACCCGTATTTACTCTTTGAATCTGGGTTTTTTCGCAAGATATCGTGTCATAATTACGTGTTTCGATAGATTATCTATTGAAGCGTGTCTACTACTAGGTATATTATATGTAGTTTAAAAAGCATTAAATAAAAATTACTATACTCGCGTCGGGGAACCGCCAACGTTTACAGCAGTACGAGGCTTGGGTTTTGATTTTTAGAGGTTTTTATGTCGGGGGGTTTTAAATATAATTTTCTTATAAAAATCGCTGCACATGATGAGATAGGAGCCTTTTTGGTCCCGCACGGGGTTTTTATTTTTATTTTGTTTTTGTGCTTATCTCGTGTCTCCTGGGCGGGTCACAAATAAATATTTGTTATTTCTTTCTTTCAACAAAGTATTAGAAAATCGTATCTGAAATAACTCCTCCAATGTATGATACCTAAATATTTGAACAAGTTTTTCCAAGACTTGTTAAAAAAACGTAAGAATCATAACTTGTATAATTATGGATAAACGCGGAGTATAAAACATTTTTAGCACACCTTATTATTTTTCAATATCAGGACTCTGAATGCCCGGACTATTGAAAGACGTGTCAGAGGCCAAAGCAAATCGTAGAGGACCGTTAGGTACTTCAACACTTCATTCACCAAAACCTTATAATTTTAAAGCTATTATTATTATTTATTTATTTTTTAGGGTTCCGTACGCAAAGGATAAAAACGGGACCCTATTACTTAGATTCCACTGTCCGTCTGTCTGTATGTCTGTCTGTCTGTCACCAGGCTGTATCTCATGAACCGTGATAGGTAGACAGTTGAAATTTTCTTAGATCAGTTATTTCGGTTGCCGCAATAACAACAAATACTAAAAACAGAATAAAATAAATATTTAAGGGCCTATTAATTTCTAAAGCATATTCCTTAGTAACGGCTAGATTAAAAGGTTTAAAAAAAACTTTATTATTGTTTTCATGTAAATTATTTGTGAAACATGGTTTTTTCCTATAACAAATAGTTTTGCTTTAACAAAAAATTAACGACATGATATTTTGTCGCTACTTTTGGATACTCCTCCAAAACAAAGTCAATGTTTAAAAATAATTTAACACACAAAAATGGATGGCTAGAATTTCTTCATAACTAAAACAGCATATGTAAATCAAACAATATTTTGAAAATAAAACTGTCCAAAAGGAGCTTCAATATTGATATTCTGGCTCCGAACGGGCGCATGGCCAGTACTGCGTTAACATTGGGGAATATATACGCCACTGGCATATACCCATATAAGAAACATGATTTCTTGCCTTTTTTTGCGATAATGATACGGACCCTTCGTGCGCTAGTCCGACTCGCACTTGGCCAGTTTTTAGGGTTCCGTACCCAAAGGGTAAAAACGGGACCCTATTACTAAGACTCCGCGGTCCGTCTGTCTGTCTGTCACCAGGCTGTATCTCAAGAACCGTGATAGCTAAAGAGTTGAAATTTTCACAGATGATGTGTTTCTGTTGCCGCTATAACAACAAATACTAAAAACAGAATAAAATAAAAATAAAATTATGCCATACAAAAAAGGTGATTATTATGCCGTTTTTTGCTATAATGGTACGGAACCCTTCGTGCACGAGACCGACTCGCACTTGGCCGGTTTTTTAATCTATTGGCTCGCGTTTGCTATCTCGCCTAATGTTAAGCGATGATGTGGTCTACGGTGAAGCACGCTTGCCTAGAATAACCCTATTCGCTCTTGACTTAAAGATCACAAGGTTGTAGCTATCAGGGAACAAAAACTCCGGAAGGGAGTTCCACTCCTTAGCTGTGCGCACAATGAAAGATTAGCAAAACGCTTTGTGCTTATGGAAGGGATGTCCACCTTGTACCGATGGCGCATGGCCGCACATACGTTTAAGTTTTCAAACTTACCAATCTTAGCATCTGTGAGGTTCAGCCACAGCAGGCTTGTGATGTACACGACGAAGTTACTTAGATTCATATTACAGTGTTACATGACGCCGGCTGTCTGCTATGTGTTGTCGCTGACTGACATCGTCCATCACATTGCCTGTCGAAGAAAATGTTAGTTTTAGTAGGCACAGATTTACTTAGTTATACAGAGTGGGCAAACATGTAAGTTCAGTGAATTATGACTTCAATTTTCAACTTCAAATTATAAATCGCATTCTTTAGCGCTACTTAGAAACCATGAAGTCATCGATTTAGATTTTTAATTTCAAAAAGTATTCAAAATAAAAAATAAAACATTTTTTTATTTTACTTAGGCCTACGTGGGCACTTATAAAACGTCGACAAAAGGTGTATTAATAGTTATTAATTCACCGAACGTAAATTTTTCACTTAAGACCAACATGTTCATAAATTTCATCACAGTTACGAAGCTGATTATTTTATGCATATGTTCTACTCATGAAGATTCAGTTGCAAAATCAAATCTCGATAAAATCTTCTACATTATTTTTAAATTTTTAGGTCGAAAATTCTCAAATTAGCAAAAAATACTTCATAACTTGAAAACTATAAAAAACATACATAGGAATGATTCGGATAGCTCACGATACGAGAAATGAATTTTATTTTGGACGTCTATGTTTTGGCAACCTTGTACGTATGTTGTAGGTATATCATAATTTTAATTTTAATCTTAATCTGTAGTCATTATTACTGCAAACACAGACAAAAATTACACACACTTCTAAATTGGAGAAAGTTGAAAACTTTGCATATAAAGGTGCGCTTAAACGGGCAACTAAAATTGGGCAATTTCTTATGGCTTTCCATTACATATATTATATTATAATAGCACAATTAATTGTCCTTGTAAACACGTCTTAGGGGATTGAGATTTGGGCGCACGGTTGGCGCAGTGGTTGAATGATTGACTGCTGTGCTGCGTGTCGCGGGTTCGATTCCCGCACGGAACAAATATTTGTATGACCTACAGATAGTTGTTCCGGCTCTGGGTGTTTGTGTATGTGAGTTTATATGTTTGTAAACACACCCACGATACAGGAAGCAATTCCTAGGGTGGGGAAAAGTTAAAAAAAAAAAAAACAAAATATCATAAGATGAACAGTATACCTACTTTTATATGAAACAATTATTTAACCGCACATCAGTGTTAATATTGTTGTATGTGACAATTAAGTTATTTGTGATTTTTTGTTTTATTTTCTGATGCCTTGTTAGATACTACTCAATGACAATTTTTGTATTGAAACTTCAAAAAATAATGTTTTTGCATGCCGTAAAGCAGATTTGTGTGGAAACACCAAATTCTGTACCATCTCAAACCTGTACCTACATTGCTGGCAAATAAATAATTCTGATTCTGTAACATTTTGTCTTTGAAAGCACATTTATATTTTTATTATTATTTATTTATTTTTATCTTTTTTTATGCTACACTAGCCTAATGAAAATTAATCGTACGTATATGTAAACGTGATTTACTTAATTTTCGTTTTGATTGATAGCACAGTACTTTTTTTTTTTATAATTTTTGATTCTTATTCTTCAGTTTAACTTCTCATAATTAAACTGAAAATTACTTTTAGAAGTAATAACCCTATTAGTCTAGACAAGGAAAGGTCATGTTGGTAGGTTTGAAAGTTATTTTTCTATTACAAAACTTTTTAATGATAGTCTAGCTTATGGCCTAGTAAATATAAACAAAAATCACATATTTTATAACCTAATTACAGCGATTTCCAATATTTTTGTCTATTATGGTCGTTTTGTTATGTCTGGTCAACGCAGCGGTCAATGGTAACGGTCAAAACTGGATGTCATACCTTAATGCGTTGGGTTGGAAATCATTTACTGCCTTTTTTTATGTGACCATCATGGTGTAATGACAGTGATTACAATGTGTCTAGATTGTTATCAAAAAGGGTTTTTTTGTAGTTTTTAATTTTAACAATTATATTGATATACAATCACAGGTGTGTTACTTATAGAAAAAAATGATAATAAGTAATATTTGTATTAGTACGTTTCAACGCGTAGATTAAAAGTAGGTTCAACAATAAAAGAGTAGTTATACACCATTCACAAATTAAAAAGCTTTGGAATATGCTTTTATAGTACCATCTGGTATTTTTTGTAATGCACACGATCAACTCTTAGCGGAACAGCTACTGGACGTCTTCAGGAGAGTACCATGAGGCTCACCAAGGTAAGTAGAATTCTTTATTCTTGATAATATTATAATGCATGTCGTTCATTTTTGCTAGCTTGGGGCGGAAAAAGAAGTGCACTCACTAGTGATGTGCCACATGATATTAATAGTTTGTGACGTATCACTTAACACTTTAGAGAACTTTTTTGAGTTTGTGTATGATTTGTTCACAAGAACAAATCATACACAAACTCAAAAAAGTTCTCTATTATATTATTTGTGATTTGTATTCATTTTAGGTATGAATATAAATCTCTAAGACCGTTCCTAAGTTAGCAAGAGAGATGTTGACACCCATCAGCAAACTATCGACGGACAGGTTACTACACTTGCGGCGACACTAAGTCCGCCTTTGTACTTTTATGTTGCATGAAGTTTTAATGAATAAATAAATACACACCTCTTCCGTACTGCGCAGCTACTTCAGAATGGTCTTAGTTAGGCGGTCGGTCTACAATGATAATGAGTGATTTCTAGTGTCCAAATAAATAAAATAAAAAAATATATTTTAAATTATAAAATCCCCCGAAACAAAAAAACCTCTAAAAAGTAAAAAATAAGCCTCGTACTCGCGTCGGGGAACCGCCAACGTTTACAGCAGTTTATTATATTTATTTAGTGTATTTCATGCTTTTTAAACTGCATTCATACCTAGTATTAGACACGCTTCAATTAACAATACATCGAAACACGTAATTAAGACATGATATCTTGCGAAAAAACTTTTCGCAAACACAACAAGATTCATAGCTAAGAACTCTCTCGACAAAGTCATCTTCCAAACAAAAAAAAACAAAATCAAAATCAGTGCATCCGTTACGATGCCACAGACAAACACACACACACAGACACGTCAAACTTATAACACTCCGTCGTGTTTGCGTCGAGCTTTAAAAACAAGAAATACCTAGTACTATTCACATTACAAGAAGATTAATTTGTTTTGTAAATATATGAATAAAACCTGCAATAGAGCATCATAAAAAGTCAATCGATCGACCAAATGACTGCCTTCCTTTTGTTCTATTTTCATCCCATCCCCTGATCAACAGAATTCGGCCCCACTTTGTAAAACATTAACATCAAACCGCTGTACCTTACTCCCACAAAGTAACCGACTAATCGTTTGTAAGAAGAAAATTTATAAAAGTTGGTCCTAAAGCAAAAACAAAGAACGAAAATAATACAAGAAAGAATATCTAACGGTAAGAAAATAAAATTCCTTATTTTGTACCTTTTTATGTTTAATAGAAACTGAACTACGTATTTACTGAAGTAACCGCGGTTTGAGTCAACAATGGGCGGTCGCAGGGGTGGCCTTAACCACTGCGAGGCTCCAGGCGGGTGGCATATATTTTGGAGGCCCTTGTGTTTTATACAATGTATGTGATGAAGTTATGATAGACAAAAAAATCCAAACTTAGCTACTTTACTATGAAATACTGAACCAACTTTATTTTATAACTAGGTGACCCTTGGGGCTTCGCTCCCGTCAACTGGCTACCTATCTATCTACCCTGCCTACCCTGCTCACCCTGCCTACCCTGCCTACTCTGCCTACCCTGCCAACCCTACCTACCCTACCTTCTAATTTTTATCTATCATCAATAGTTTTCTCAGCGCACGCCAAATAATGTATTTTACAGGCAACATTTTGCTACCTTGGGTTACATTATTGCGATTTTCATAAGGATCTCTATTTTTTTTTGAAATTTTATTATAGGTTATGACACTCAGGAATAATGTAGCTTTCTACTGGTGAAATAATTTTCAAAATCGGTACAGTAGATCCAGAGATTACCCCTTACAACATCACAAACTTTACCTCTTTATAATATTTGTATATATATCTATTTGCTAAGGATAAAATAAAAGGTTACAATTGTAAGCGTTTTGGGTTGTCGCGCGAGGCCCTTGCAATAACAAGGCCCCGGGCGATTGCCCCGCTTGCCACCCCCAAAGGCCGCCACTGGCAAGCCGACGTTCTTTTATTTGAACAGCTGGGCAATGCTGGCTAGAGTGGAAAAGGTTGTAAGTTGTGGTTTGTTTAGTTGTGACGTTTTTCGGGCAAATTAAAACTAGGTTGTATGTATTTAGGTTTGTTTTTATGATTTTCTTTTAGTCTGTAATTTCCTGAATAATATAACCTGGCTTTTGTATTTTGTTTCAGTAGTATTGCTTTCAATGCAGTAAGCGTGGGGTTCAATGCTAGGACAAAGTTACAGAAAAAGTTTGTAGAATGTCGCGACATAGTAATTTGCACTTACAATTGAGTTAGTTGAGTAATTTATTTATCTATTATTATTTATTTATTACAACTTTATGCACAAGTACGAAGGCGGCGGGAGTAATTGAGTTATGTTTTCAATCATTTTCTTCAAAAGTCTCCAAATAAACCAGATACTAAATTCCGTATAAAGAATCTAACACGTGTCTGCGCGTTGGCTTCAGGCACGCTTATTTCTACCAAATGGTTTCGATATATTTACGTGAGAGGCATTTTAAAAATAATTGTTGAATTACATATCTCCTTCTTCTCCTCACATCTGCACCACCAGTACAAATACAAAAGCAATCTTAAAACTGCAAACATGAGTCATAAGGTTCCTCCCTACGCATCTTTACCAACCCTTCTTACCCTCAACCCCTTAACATTCTATACATAAGTATAGAGGCTATACGTTTAATTAATTTAGTGGAGTTGCATTAATTTTGCAAAGGTCTTTGCCGCTCGTGTTTGGACCTTCTTCTTACCCACATGGGACGTAAGTGGGGCTGAGTATACCTATGTAACTTTCATCGTTAGAGGCGCAGATGGAGATGTGTCTTTTACTGCAGTTTCTTATGGAAAAGTTCTTTTATATGACACCTTGTGCTAGCGGTATCGTCTGCGTGAAAGTTGAAAATCATCCCATGGGCGTTCTCATAGCTGGCATAGAATAGTTTTCTGCCGGTATATATGTAAACGTACATACAAAAAAGGATTCTATGACCAGATCATGATTTTAGTAATTAAAAAAAAAACTTTTAAAGTAATTGTATAACCCTATAAGTCTAGCCACTGTTAGGTGGGGAGATGACACAGTTTTTATTAACCGATTTAAAAAGGAGGAGGTACTCAATTCGTCTGTTGTTTTTTTGTATGTTTGTTACGCGATTATGCTGCCAATAATGAATTGATTTCGATGATTCAAAGAATTGGTTTCCGAATTGGTACCATTGAAATTTGGTGATGAAGAACTTCGAAGATATAGAACTCACTCTAGGTTTGTTGCAATCGCATGTCTGTTTATTGTTTTTACCATTTTATAACATAACATCAGGCCGGTAAGCTCTAAAGGGGTATGCAGATGTGTACCGTTCACCCAGGTACACTCTTATTTCAACGGTTATATTCAATTTCATGTTATTCGGGTAATCTATTCTGGCATAACTATTTACATTATAGGTACTATACAATAGAACTTGTCCAATAAGTTCTACAACTAAAATACAAACTTTTTTACAAAAAACTACATTCCAAATAAAAACACTACAAAAGGAAAAATTACTTCAATTTCGGCAGTCAGATTAACAAAGAAGATTAACAAACATCAAATATCCAAACAAACAGACTTTCATATTTACAATATTAGTAAGATTCAAACTGGTGCAATACTTGTTTCATTGTACCAACTTTGTACGTTCGCCCAACACCAGAAAGTTATTTTCTGTGTTTTTCTGGCATGCGCTACCCGTCGTTTGTTTAAAGAGCCGAGTTCTATCGTTGAATATACAACCAAATATTGAATTTGTAGATCCAGTAACGTTTGATATACCTTCAAAATAAAATCAAAACCGTTATTGGTTTCGTTAACCACTTTATGCTCTATATACTTACATGTGAGTTTTTTATCTCTTTGCGTAGCTTAAAAAAGCATTATTCGTTGCGTTTGCTGCGCGGTTTTGTATTGTGTTATGTACGGTAAAGTCCTTTATAAAATCCCATGTTTGATGGAGGCATTTTTATGTGATGTATAATACCAGCCTGTAAAGCTTCCAGGCCAAAGGCTTCTTCTCATACAGAGAAGGAACGAGCATCAATAACAATGCTTCCTCAATGCGGGTTGATAACTTCAAAACTTATATAGATATAAAGTCCTGGTTTAATAACGATGTTTTCCATCACCGTTTTCAGTGATTTCCAGCATAAATTTAGAAAGTGCAATGGTACATTGATACTTGCCCGGATTCTAACCCACGACCTCAAGTACGGGAGGGGATTAGCCACTGGGCTATTACGACATTCACGACATTATTTTTATTAAAAACGTTGCCCCACACTAGGCATTTCTACCTATATCGTGGGTGCTTTTTATTAAGATTATGTTCTGTGAAGTTTCATGTAGTAATATTTAAAGTAACATTGTATGTATAATAAGTGGAGCAAATGGAGTTGAGGCTCAAGGAATAGTAATTTTGTAGATGTTTAAGGTGAAAGAAAATATCCTGAGAAAACCTAGATGATATGGTGATTCAGGTTCTTGTCTTTTTAGGGTTCCGTACCCAAAGAGTAAAAACGGGTATTGAAAAACAAACTAAACATGGTGTTATTTGCTGATGACACTTCTTTGATTTTTAACATAAATAGACGTACGAGTAACGTTGCCGACATAAATAATGCATTGCGGCAAGTTCTAAATTGGTTCACTGCTAATAATTTAGTTTTGAATGCTAAAAAAACTAAGTGTGTAAAATTTGTCTTGCCGAATGTCAAAAGATATGATTGTGACATTATATTAAACAACGAGAAGCTTGAATTCGTCGACAAAACGGTTTTCCTGGGTATCACGCTAGACTCAAGGTAACAATGGGGTCCTCATTTAATATCACTTGCGGGGCGGTTAAGTTCGGCGGCTTATGCTGTTAGAAAAATTCGTCAATTTACTGATGTAGATACCGCGAGGCTGGTCTATTTTAGTTACTTTCATAGTATAATGTCTTACGGCATATTTTTGTTCTACAAAAACGAGCCATCAGAGCGATATACAATCTTCGCCGGCGCGATTCTCTAAGGGAACTGTTTAAGGACATTAACATCATGACGGGTACCGTGTCAATATATTTACGAAAACATCATGTACGTTAGAAAGAATTTACATCTTTATAGTAAAAACAGCGATAGACATAGTTATGTTACTAGAAATAGAGACCAATTAATTCAACCAGGTTTCAGGCTGGCTAAAGTAGCGTCATCTTTTATGGGGTACTGTATAAAATTTTACAATAAAATACCGCCACACATTCTAGAATTGAATAAGACGAAATTTAAAATTTGTATAAAACGCACACTATGCAGGCAGGCATATTATAGGTTGGGGGATTACATCGCTGATAAAAATGCTTGGCCCAACGCTATTCCAGCTCCACACCCACTAGGCCACAAAAACAAGTGATAAGCAGAAAAGTTATGAAGTATTGTTGGACCTGCTGAAGACTGTACGATGAATTATAATGTATATTTGTGTTGTATAAACTCAATTTATTTTCTTGTCCGTTCTTCTCCATAACAAGCTACATTTCCGAATGGACGGTAGAATCAATTATTATTACATTTAATTTTTATTTTTGACGTTCGAAAGTGCCGCTTAATGGCCTAATTGAATAAAGAAATTATGATTTTATGATTTTGATTTTGGGTCCCCATTACTATGACTCCGTGGACCGTCTGTCTGTCTGTCCGTCTTTCTGTCCATCTGTCACCAGGCTATTTAACATGAACCGTGATAGCTAGACAGTTTAATTTTTACAGATGATGTATTTCTGTTGCCGCTATAACAACAATTACTAAAAACAGAATAAGCTACTGGACTATTGAAAAATCGGCCCTGGAACACTTAGTTTTTTTTTTCTGTACGAGTCACAAATAAACATTGTTTTCTTTCTTTCTTTAAAACACTCCAATTTTCATTCCTAATTTAACGATGAGTTTCGCTTTAAATTACTTGGGGATCGAACTGCTGGCCCCATGATTTGTAATCGCGCGTGTAACAATTCACTTTTATCAACCCGATAGTAGACGGCAACCCCATATCTAAATTATGACAAAACGCTTTGATTCATTACTCTTTTATAAAATCGTGACACACAGCCATAACTTATCTGCTAGGTATCTAAACAAGTTTTTTTACGCCTCAACAAGAGTTATGTATTTTGAAACTGTTTCAAAACATTTGTGCTGAATTGTAGCACTTTGTGACAGTATATGGTGACAGATTGCTTATACGCACGTCAAACTTTGATTTGTTTATAAATGCCCAGCTTTATCAGAAGTGAAAGTGAGTGGCTACTGTATTTTAGGAAGACGGCTACAAATTATGGATATAAATTGGATTTTTGCAATATTTGTATGTTTTTTTTTTAATAATCTATAGGCTAGCGTTTGACCACCATCTCGCCTGATGTTAAGCGATGATGTGGTCTACGGTGAAGCACGCTTGCCTAGGAGAAACCTATTCACTCTTGACTTAAAGACCCCTAGGTTGTAGCTATCAGTGAACAAAGACTCCGGAAGGGAATTCCACTCCAAAACGCTTTATGCGTATGGGAGGGATGTCTACCATGTACCGATGGCGCATGGCCGTACGCCTTGTATGTATGTGAGAACCATGTTCCTAATTATCAAATGAATGAATTTACTTGTTAGTGCTTGTAACACTTTATACCTATACGAGGTATAGTATTTAGTGTTATTCTGGGTGCATCGTCCTCACATATGTGATTTAATGTATGTATGTAAATATTATTAAACACTTTTTTTAAAGAGTAACTGTAGAGTTTAATGCCCGTTCTTCTCTATATCAAGCTACTTTTCCGAATGGTCGGTAGAATCAATTATAATTTAAATAATAATTGACTTTGGAGCTACAATTATATATTTTATTTTTATGTGACTGTATACTTTAAGTGCACCTCTGCGTAACCCTTAGAGGAATAATGGCGTGATGATATGTGCTACAAATTACTTGTCATTCATGTGAGGGTTTAGGTTGTTATGTGATAAATAATTTCATAAAACAGGTAACACTTCATAGGTGCCATGATAACTTACAGACGCAAAACAGCAACTGTGGGGAAAAGCATGGATCAAACACATCATCAGATAAGAACATTCCATATAACGGGACATCGCTTAGTCTTTGATCTTGTGCAAAACAGACGCGTTTGAATCAGAACGAACAAGAAAATATATCGAGTCTCTTAACAAATTATAATCGTTTTTAAATACATGAGCACTTGGTACATACCGATATAATTAATAATAAGCCCACTTATTTACCAAGGACTTACCCGTAATTATACAAACACCACCACTTTAAATTAAAATAGACAAACATAACAATTTAATTTCACTCACAAAGTCATAATCCAATTACAACGAAACAAGATATTTTCATTAACAAAACACCTGGAACGCCTCACTGAAATGTCTTAATTATTTAACAGAAATTGACGACTTTCCCGAGCGTACAATTTAACTGCGAATTCATTAAAATAAAACTAATTACTTTCGGTCAGTATCAAGTACGTTTAGCAAGTTACTGTAGCAATTATGGAAAGGGAAGTGGAGAAATTTTACACGCGCCAAGAGTGGCCTAAACAAAACAAATATACGGGACAACACTGTCGGCACTCGAAACGGTCAGTGACGGACAAATGGGCACTCGAAGCGAGTTACTCGACCCACTACAAAGAGCTTAAGGCTCAAGTTTTATGAAAAAAGCGTGTTTGTAGTCTGAAAAAAGAGGGTTTTAGTTGGGTGTTGAAATTCCGCGAGTCCGTGTTTGAAAAAGTTTTGCGTTACCTATCACCAGCTGCAGCTGTATGGCATTGCGATACAAGCCACTTCGAATATAAAGGTTGTTTGGTGCATCGTGTGCCAAATTGAAATGGTTGACTAAAAAAAAAGAAAGTACTCTTAAACAATACATATCGAAATAAAGTTAAAATTCAGAGTCTACGCCTTATATTCTTTATAAATTTGTATTTGAATGTAAAATTTGGGTCTTTTTTTAGTAAAACAATAAAAAGTCGATAAAAAAAAATACACAGGGCATGAGGGGTGTTAAGGGGTCTGAAAGGCTAGTCGACCATTTCAATTTGGCACACGATGCACCAAACATACTGTATATTACATACGTACACGAGATTTAGACTCAATTTCTGGAACAAGAATCATCGCAAAATTTATGTGAAAATTTTCAAACGCGCTGCTGTAATTGTTTGGAAGATTTCTCAAACCTGGATTTTCCCTTGGCTAGCGTTTAATTTGTGATACGTCGATAGAAACCGGAGGTGAGTGTATTAAAATTTTAATAAATATCATCATTGATTTCACTCAATTCATAAAAAAACTAAGAAGACCAGAGCATCTTGTTGCACCTGTATAATATTAGTTACTTGCAGTGCTACGTTAAATTAATTTACTTTGTAATGGATCACGAGAATAGTCCTTGTTTATGACCAAACTCTCTTTTTTTTTAAACGCTTCTGCCTCTAAACTACACCTCACCTAACATACCGATCGTCGTTCTGAGAGATTGACGCGCCGTCGTACAACAGTTCCTAGTGTGTTTGAGTGCAAATGAGTTTTTTTGTTAACTGTACCTAGTTTATGTACTCAAATGTAGGTCGATTCACACGTTCACACCTCGCAGCGTTTTGCATGTTTTATATAGAAGGGTGATCCGTTCGTTTGTCACGTGATTTTTTGTCGTGAATATTTTTTTTTGCTTTGACGTTTAATATTTTTTGTTTAGTGAGTGTTCGAATCAGTCTTTGAGCAGAATAGTGCTTGCAAAACTATTTTTTGATGACATGATAGAATATGTTTTTTTTTGGTTTGGTGACCACGTGTTACTTTGATATAGAGATGAGCAGTTAGTCGTGTGTTTTAATTATTGAAATAATTTTATTGTATTTATTAAAATATACTTTCTTAAGTTACTGCAACTAGGTGGTGTACATGTCGCAGCCATCTGATTAAATTAGCCAGCTAATTATTACATACAAAAAATCAAATATTTTAATATTTACTTAATGAATCAGTTTTAATGATTTGTAGCTCCAAGTAACAAAGTCAACCCTGAAGTTAAGTCAAGAATGTTATGTTACTAAAAACATTTTTTTTTATTACACTGTGACTAGTTTTCCCCATCAAATACCAAGAAAACAAAAACTCAGCAAAATCAATATTCAATACAAGTTTGCTTTCCACAGCGCTTTAACAAAACTAGTACAAACACACCGAGGGTACCAAAAAGAAAAACAAACAACTATCGCCAAGGGAGTAGGCAGTAAACATCCCGGAACTCGTAAAACAAATCCTTTCAGCGAAACTGAAAACCAGGCCCATAAAAAATAATCGTATTCTTACTACAGTCAAACAAAAACTTGAATAGTACCTACTAAAACTTTTAATTGAATAGACAAAAAGAATTATCCTTTTTTAAACTTCAATTAGTTCTATATTTTAAAAGTAGTGGCCTTATGATAGAACGCTTAAGAGTTTTCTATTTGATAGAACCAATTTTTACTTATACCTCAGATAGAATCTATATAACTCAAAAACCTATATGCGGAACATCTGACGAAGAATGACAAGGAGAACTGACCCTAAATGAACTGGGATAAGTCTAGGCAAAGAGAGAAAGACCTATATCAGATAGAATACATGAAAGATACCTACACTAAAGTTATTCGTATAAAGATACTGGCTAAGCTAAGGCGGCAGATTTTACTAAAATATGGATGGATTTGGAAGGAAAGGTCAAATAAAAGTGTGAGGCTGACGAGTGATATGGTATGATGAAAACGTAATGAATAATAGTGTGACGGTTGACAACGGAGAATGGAAGAAGAAAATCGTGTTGCGTCTAGCCCAAGTAACATTTAACAAGAGTAGGAAGATGATGATGACTTTGTAGTAAAACAATAAATTATTCGATGAAATAGAAAATAGTAGTTTATGCAACAGTCATTAATAGGGGTTATTAAAACACGAGTACCTTCGTCTCGTGTGATAATAGTATCACACGAGTGTTTTAATACCTAAATATATGGCGCTACATACATATTTTATATTCACTCATACAGTTGAAATAAAACAAAAGTGGAAATGGAAAAAAGTATGTGGTATGGCGGGTAATTTAGATTCTCATTGCGCATGACTGCGCAGCGCACTCATCCATTAACAATATGACACTATTTTTATACATTAAGTCAATGAGCCCATACGCGCCAGTAAATATAGAAGTAAAAGTGTGCTAAAAATTAAAAAGTTATTTTATGATGCAGTTGTTTGAAAATCGAAGGAAAATGTTGCACTGTTTATGGTTTTTTTTTTAATTTTACCTATCCACGAAAGAGTACCTGTTTATACAATATTTTTTCCATTCAATAATGAATGAAGGTGTGTGTCAAACAGTTTATCTACACTCACAAAGTGTAGATAAACTCTTTTATTAAATTATGTATTACTGTAAATTTTCATCAAATCCGTTCAAGTATTTGCTTGAAAGAGTATGTAACATACCTCCATCCATTAGCGCGTTTATAATACTAGTACGAATAGATAGTAGATGAACATCACCATTCTTTTAGTCACAATATATTTGCAAAAAATAGTAGTGTGGAATCGTTTTGGTAAACCACTTCGGGCCAGCAATTCTTACCTAATTGGGTGGGTCAATTTTCTCCAATAAAATGAGATTATTTAGCCGCGTTCCTTGGACGAGGCCGCACGTAATAACTCTACCGAGAAAATAGCTTTTTGATTGTAGTTGATACGTCATTTAGGTGCCACAGATCTTATAAATGGTACTCTGACTTATGATAATAGAACTGAAATAGATGTTAGTATCTTAAAATAAAATATAATTTATTGTGTAATATACCAAAATAAGTACAATATATAAACACATATTTTTTACAAAAAAAAATACTTATTTCGATGGGTACAATGGCGGTCTTATCATCTAGGGCTGGTACCACACGAGCCGCTATTGAGAATACTAGATTAGACAAATGCCCAACCTGGCAATCAAACCTCATGATCAGCAGAAATGCTTAAAACCATTAGACCAACGAGGCAGTCTAAAGACAAAGCAAAATACTTATAAAATATTATTATCTAAGTATTCAGTGACTGAAATTAGTGACATGTAAAAGAAAATACCATTAAGTATTTAACGGTTAACGTATTTTCCCAAAGGGTGGCTATTTCACAATGAGTTTCAGGCCCATTATCGAATCTCAGAAACCAATCACTGCCTCCCCTTTAGTTAGTGGCGTAGCGCATTGATTTCTACCAAATGAGGGTAGTTTAACATTTATGAGAGCCGACCTATCACGCGAGGTGTCGATGCCTGAAGTTAGTTTGTATTGGCTGTCTGATTATTCACACGCTATTTTTATAGTTGGACAAGGATTGATCCTACCACAATGGCAAGGAATAAAGTAACTAAATATGTAGTTAGTAATTCACCCCATAATTGGCGAAAGAAAGAAAGAAAGTTAAAAATTATCCCATTGGAACGTACTTTCGTGATAAAAATTATAGTAGGTAACGATAACTTAGTAAGTTATAAACAGATTACGCATATTGTTTTGAAACAAGAGTATCACAAAATGTATTGAAATAATAATTCTCAGTACTAGACTTAATAAAATGATGGAGTAGCACATTTTCAAACGAAAATCTTTATATGGTAGGTGTCGTTGTCCTTTTATGCTTCTTAATGAAGACAAAGTAGCGATACTGGTATACACAACAAAACAATAATGCTTCATTCTTTATATATACTGCTTGCTGTCTGAAACTAACAGGTTACTTACTCTTCTTTAAATTGAGACTGCTAGTAGGGATGAAACGATGCGAGTAAGTGCTAGTATCTACTTGATACTCTTCAGCTGATATCAAGTATATTTTTATCGCGACTTTGAAGCTAAGTATATACCGAGTAGGTATCGGTGAGAAGTTTCAAATTGGTCAAAAGTACACATATCGACCAAAAATACTCGTATCAGCATGACACCATTTTACTTTAAGAAATTGAAATTTTTGAATGCATCTTTTCCTAATCATTTTGCGCAGTTGTCAGGGCTCTTTGTCTATATCTGAGAGGAAACTAAACTGTCCGCCTTTCGCCATATTTATTTTTTCATTGTTTTCTTTCATCTATACGAGCACGTATCGATACTTTTCTATCGATACCGAGTAAGTATCGATACTTTGGAACCGATACTATATCGAGTAAAAATATCGATCCCTCGGTAGTGTCGTTTCATCTCTAACTGCGAGTCGTTTACTAAGTTTAGTAGTAATTTTTATCCTTTGAAGAAAAATAGCGCTAACATAAAACAGACAAGACACTAATGGGATATTTTTTCTCTCAATTTGTTGGTCTAATGATGACAATATTTATTCACTATACATAAAAAAGAAACACCTGCCACAATGGTTAGTGCCAGTATATGCCGAGAACAGGTATTCATATATGGATTTCATTTAAAAGTATTGGCATAAAGCATACGGTTCGTTTTTGATAGAAGGGAAAAACAATTTTGTTAGTCATCAAACTCAAAAACTCAAACTATCATTTATTTCAATCATTTATTTCAATTTAACCATTCGAATTGTCAAACAGCCGGTCATTCCAAAACAAAAAAGGTATTTGCACATTTTAAAGCCTATAACACTATGGAGAAGAACGTGCAAGAAACTCCTTGGATTGCTTTCATTAAAACAACATATTACATACACACCATATAAAAGCGGTTTTTAATTGCTTAAATAGCAAGTACGAAAATGAAAATACTCAGGATTAACGCATTATTTTCATTTTTGTTTTATTCATTTATTCTGAAAACAAAAAACAATCAAATCCTTTCATTACTCTTTTCCATCCATTCCGAAAGAACTTGGAAGAAAAATCCACTGCGGGAACTTATCTTAACCGCTAATCCTGGGGGACTTAATGTCTTCGTAAAAATAAACATGAACGTTAGGTACTGGAGTAGGTCCGGCGCGCGGCGTCCCAGGTGTGCTGGTGTCCGCTACGTTTATAATTTAAGCTGGGTTGGCAGGTAGATGGGATGAGAGGTAGCGGGCAGCGGGTTCGGGTTTGATAGGTTAAGTTTTCGAGTGTCTGTGTTTAGTTTTGGGCTGTAGGTGTCGGATGCTGCTAATGTTGCGGTCGGATAATATAGTTTTAGTGATGGAATAGGTTTGGTATATAAATAATCATAAATTATTCATTTCTCCTCACAAAAAAGACATTTAAAGTTATCTATGACTACTATTACTATCTTAAATATGTGTGGAGTTGGGCCTAAGATTGTCTTTATTTTAAGTCACCAGAAAATTATTTTTTGAGTAGCAAACAAGCAGGCCTTAACCCGTTGGATGCCGTAGCCCGTTATTGCCGATGCAATTAAAAAGACATTGTGTCTCGCGTGGATCCAAATTTCGGGCACTCTAGTTAATCATATGGTAACTGGTCTCTTTAGTTTATGGACATCTACACTATCAGGAGGTTTCTTAAGCGCGTTACCAGCCCTTTTTGAAGAGCTGCGGTGACAAAAGAGTATTGAACTTATTTTATAGACTTTTTGATGAGAAAATCCTATAGAAAAGGATCTACTTACTCACCGTATGTACTACGGTGAGTAAGTAGAACTAGACTTAGTCTACTAACTTTTTACGACACATAATTTTATTCCCTAGACAAAACCGTTTGTCATCTCCAACGGGCAAAAGGCTTTTACCAGACTATATTTTAGTAAGAGCAGGCAAACATAGTCACGTAACAACATAATAAAATGCACTGTTATGCCCACAACCCTCGCTCAGATCTTAAAACTTCAGGCGCACGCAAAAAGGATCTCCCTGAGGCACTTTCAAAATAATCGTAAAAACGTGAAGTCCCGAAGAAGGGCGGCTACCTAATAGATAAAAGTGTTATATTCACTTTGTCTTGTTTACATAATTTTCTCGATGTTTGCACAAAGAAATACAAATTCCTTTTGAAAAGATCCGATGGAATAAAGCCAGCTTAGAAGTTACCGGATAAGAAGTTGCGAGGTTTTTGATCAAAAGGTTTGAGGGTTTTAGAGTTATGATTGCTTGAGTGGAGACCATGAATCTGTAAAGGCTTCTTAGCTGAAGCCCTCAGGCTAGTTGGAGCAACGATCTTTGAATGATGACTGGGTAACACTTGTATGAAAGTAGTCGAGAATTGAGTTCAGTGGCGTGTAATTAAGGCTTCAAATCACCATACTGCCTTGAGCTGACAAGGTGCATTGGTATTGACCGTGCCTTCTCTGTACGAAAACGAGAAAGAACGAGACTCCTTTTCCATGGGTCAGCAAAAAGTAGTTATTATTATGCCCAACAGTGGGTAGCCTTAGGCTCATGATGATGAAACGTGTTTGTTCTGCAAAACAGCGGTCACATTGTACATTTTCATACGTAATTTACATAATCTATTATTATGCGTAATATGTACCTACATGCACAACCCTTTGGGATTTAATTTTATGTATGCGAAGTAATCCCAGTGCGTAAACAAAAGTCACATGGCATTAAAAACACCCTTAATAAAGAACATGTGGACCATTGTCCAGATTATGTCATGCTGTTTTTTAACCGACTTCGCAAAAAGGATGAGGTTTTCAATTCGGCTGTATTTTTTTTTTTTATGTGTGTTACCTCAGGACTTTGTACTGCGTGGACCGATTTTGATGAATCTTTTTCATGACAAGCACCAGCTTTCATTTGAAAGCTGGTGCTTGTCATGTGGTCCCATTTAAATTTCATCATGATCTGATGAAGAACTTCGGAGATATACATCAGAACTCTTCAATAAATGACGGAAAATGACTCGGGATAGCTGCAATCGGATGTCTGTTTATTGTTTACATCATTTCATAACATAACATCACTTTAAAACGCTCTAAAGGGGTACGCAGGTGTGAACAGTTCACCCTAACGTTATACTCTAATGCCTCCGGTTTTGTTTAAGTTGCATGATTCTGGGTTAATCTACTCTTGCTTCACTTTGGAGAAATGGTCCATTAAGTACCACAACTAAAAAGTGAAAAATAAAAAACTTTTTAACAAAAATACAACCGACTTCAAAATAAAAACACCGAAATTGAAGTTATTTTTCACTTTGTAGTGTTTTTATTTTGAAGTCGGTTGTATTTTTATTAAAAATATTTTTTTTTACTGTAATATCGGTTTGACCTCCTTATTTAAATAATGGTTATTGACAGCTCTGGATAGAGATTATTGGACAATAGACAGAGTTTAACCTTCTACAAAAAGTGTTTTTCGTTTTAGGTTCTGGACCTGCAACCTGACACTTAAGAAATAGAAAGGAAATAAAGAAAGAAAGACATTTTTTTTTGCGCCAGGCACGACGCATACCATAAAAAAATATAGGCAAATCTATAATCTATTAATCTTTTTTCTATCTATCTATCTCTAAGTCAACGGGAACTACCATATAGGTTTTAGACCCAATACCTATAGGTTACTTCCGATTGACCTATAATTGTCAATTTTGGTTAAAAGCAAGGTCTTCCAACACAAGTAAAGGTAAAATTCCGAAAAATAAAAAACAGTTGAAAATAGAGTTAAGGGTTATTATATTATTATATATTAAGGGCAAGTGACGGAGCGAACATGTTCCATTTATAAATTAAATAAATGAGTAAAAACAAATACGAAACACAAGTAACCAAAACAAAAGTTCAGTCTTTATAGTTATAGATTAGTAACTACTTATAGGAGTATATAGTAGATATATATAGTAACAGATATAGTAAATATTATTGAAATCAAAAATCGGTAGGTAGGATTGTTAAAAATAAGTTTCTGGTAGATAAGACAAGAAAAAAAAATATTAGGGCAAAAGGGTTTTTCCTTTACCCCGGAAAAGCCATGTCGCTTTAACTGTCCTTAAAGCGACAAAATGGTTTATCGTATTTGTTATTATTTATTTTAAATATTTGCATGCTGTTTTTAATCTTGGCAAAACATGTCTCCTATATTTTTTCTACGCAAACAAATATATATATTATATAATAATTTTGAGGCAAAGAAAAAAAAGACAAGCTTTTCAGCTTAACGTGTACTGTCATCCAAACCAAACGTGTATGCAAAATTTCACCTTAATCAGTTGAGGATAACTGCTTTAAAATTCAGTTGCAAGATTTGAGCCGAACATACATACATTGCAAGTTAATAAAAAGCTACCACAACATATCCCAATGGATCGAAGTATCCGAAGTATGTCTCGGCCCCTCCACAAGATAATATAAAAATCTATTGAAAAATATACACGTTTAGGTTAACACAACAACTCAACATTGAAAATGATGTACAATTTAACCCAAACACTTCTTAACTAGCCCTAGTTTATTTAACCTTGTTCTATGGGAAGTCGGTTAAAAAAACAGAGTAGAATAAAAACTAAGAATATGAAAGCATTTCCAAAGTAAGAACCTCCCAGTGAATGGAGTCATGAATGTTGGGAAATGCAAAAAGAGGTGACTAAAGGGCTGTTCACACTGCACTTTAAGTTCGCGCGGTTATTTTGGGAGCGGTGTTTCGAAGTGTTTTATTAGTACTATGATATTTTTTTAAAAGGTTCGCAGAGTTTTACAAAAAAAGCTTCACAAATTATGTCAAAGTTTAATACCGTCTTTTGAAATGTTTCTGATGCAGTATTACTGACAAATATTTTTGTATCGTGTAAGAATGAACTATGAATGAGAAAACTTGATCATTGGGGAAACGATTGTCAGGTTCTTCAAGTCATAAAGGCTCAGATGGGCAGGTCACCTGGAAAGAATAGGCGGCACCAAAGCCTTTAGAGTCATGTCCAAGTGAACTCCGATTTAATAAAGACTCAGAGGGAGACCCAGGAAGCGCTGGATAGATTGTGTCGAGGAACAGTTGAAGAGGATTGGAAGGAAAACATCTATCAAATATAATCAAAAGGAGGCCAGTGACAGAGCGAAATGGAAGAAGATCGTTGAGGTGGTCAAGACCCACAAAGGATTGAATTTCTTTGTTCATGCACTTTCCGTGTTTTATTTGATTTCATAATAATCAGATCACATTGGATTTCACCTACTAATTATTGAATATCTACATCTTCACGTAAAAGATCGGTCATGCCAAAGCGAGTCACATTTTGAAACTCTTTTTCCCTCCCGTCGCAGCGTTCAGTGCATTAAATACGTTAAGTCTACAGTTACTAAAAGGAGTATAAATTTCCATACTTATTATATTCAGCAACCAACTTAACGTGAACGTATACGTATGAAGTTCAAAACTCTCTATGCAAAATTAGTTTCCACAATTTAAATTTTGACTTAAGCCGACCATCGCGAGCAAAACCCGACCCTAATGTTAGCTATGAAGTCAGTAAGCCTTAACATTAAGAATAAAACCAAGATGATCGATTCTCAACCTTATTAGCATAAGCACTAGGCCTTTAATGGTTTATCGCACGAGGACTGCATTGATGACGCTTTTAAGGCGATTAGGGGTTAAATCTTTTATGATCAACATAAAAATGTCGTTATTTTTCCCGGACCACCGGCATGTGAATTTTTTTTGGAAGAAAAAAAAATCTCGTTGTTACTTTCTATCATCGCTGGGATCGCATTGCAGTGTAAAATAGTTTATATATTCGGTACTGTAAATATCCATAACGGCTTAAAATATGTAGGTATTGCATAGTCGAATTGGTGTCAAAGCTATCGATTCAGGAGTAACGGCTGAACAAACGTTATAAAATGTAACCGATATTGAGTTGTGTATCGGTCATGCAATACAAAGACTGTAAAACGAATAGCTAGATGCAATTTTCAGCCCAGAGAGTGTGGGCAAATCTATAAAAGGCTTGTTTAAGAACCACTACAGTTGAACTGGGTAACTTATATCTATGATAATTTCCTTTTTTAAACAGGTTGTGGTTGTTGGTTGAAGGTTCTCAATTCGACTGTTTTTTTTTAATATTTATTACTTCAGACCTTTTTACCGAACTGATTTCGGTGATTCTTTTTTATTTAAAAGCTGTTGCTTCTCATGTGGTCACATTTAAATTTGATCAAGATCTCATATAGAACTTCGGCGATATACGACAGAACTCTTCAATAAATGACGGCATATCTCTCGGGATTGCTGCAATGAAATGGTGTAAACAATAATCAGACATGCTTATTGTTTACACCATTTCATAACATAACATCACGCCGGTACGCTCTAAAGGGGTTCGCAAAAGTGGTACACTCTAATTTCATCGGTTGGGTTAAAGTTTCTTGTTATTCGGGTAGTCTATTATTTCTGGCATAACAAAAAGAGAAAATAATACAACCGTCTTCCAAATAAAAACACTACTAAGTAAAAAATAACTTCAATTTCGGAAATCGGTGTTAAAAATGAAGAAACAAAAACAAGAACACCGACTGCCGAAATTGAAGTTATTTTTTACTTTGTAGTGTTTTTATATGGAAGTGGTTGTATTTTTTTTGTAAAACGGTTATTTTTTAAATTAACTTGATAGATGGTGTACCCTTAAACTTGTAAAATATTAAAAGTTGTCAAAGTAACTCACAAGAACAGAAGTTCCCTTCCAATGATAAAAACCAGGACAATGCAGACCAAAAAAGCCGGGATAAGAATTTTTAAACAAAACATTATACAGGGTAGATCTTAAAAAAGACAATGTGTCCTTAAGAGAGTTCAAAAAACATTATGTAAAGGTATTACATAAGCTAAAAGTATTTTCGTAACGACAGCATAATGGGTTCAAGCTGTTAAAAGTGCTGTGGTAGGGCACTATGATGGTTTTATGTAAACACAAGGGAGTAGCATGTGGGCGGGCACGAGGCGCCTGAGGAAAAGAAATAATATATTTTTGGTAGAAAGTAGGTTACACGGATACTGTTTAAAATAACATCTTATTTCGATCTTTACTACTTACTAGCTGAACCCCGCGGCTTCGCTCCCTTCAAAATTATAGCCTATGTTACTCGGGAATAATGTAGCTTTCCATAGATTATAAAAAATAAAATCGGTCCTATAGTTTCGGAGCCTATTCGGTACAAACAAACAAACAAAAAAAATCTTTCCTCTTTATAATATTGGTATAGAAAAACAACTTGATTGTATACGAGTTTTGACTTTTTTATTTTATTTTTTAAGGTGTCACCCGCGTAGTTCCGGTTACCGTGGAAATACAAAGATAAAACGTAGCCTATGTCACCCGGGAATAGTGTAGCTTTCAAACAATGAAAGATTTTTTAAATTGGTCTAGTAGTTTTTAAGTTTATTCGTTACATACAAAAATACAAATCTTTCCTCTTTATAATATTATTATTATTATATCCTTTATTCAATTAATGTCATACTTTTTACATTTTAAATATTAGCTTATAAAACAAATCAAAAAAAAACATTTAAAAATATAAAAATAGTAGCCTACCGGTATCGGGACACGGGAACAGGGTCCAAGCTATCGGTGGTCAGGGCTCCTGAGAGAGGAACCTCCTAACGATACGCACCGTGTCCAGGAGCACCGCTTTCTGGATCAAGCCCTTGATCCAGCTGCCCAACAAGAGCCTCCTCAGATATTCGTCGAGGCTCTTGGCTATTATGCCATTGGCCGTCACGTCAATCGGCACAATGATCGCTGTATTCACATCCCACATGTCGACAACCTCGCGAGCCAGATCAAAATACTTACTTTTCTTATCTCTCTCAGCCTTCACGAGGTTCTCGTCATTGGGGACCGCTATATCAACAATCATTGTGCGACGCTCTAGTTGGTCTATCACCACTATGTCAGGCTTATTGGCAATAATAGTCCTGTCAATGATGATAGACCGATCCCAATACAACGTGACATTGCCATTTTCGAGAACTGGGTTGGGCTCATACTTATAGTAAGGCACTTCCGATTCCACAAGATTGTATTTAAGAACAAGTTGCTGATGGATAATCCTGGCTACAAGATTGTGTCTATGCAAATAGTCTCCGTTAGCTAGACTAGAACAACCGGAGATAATGTGATGGATGGATTCCCCCGGCCGGTGACATGCCCGACAGATGTCAATCTTGCCGTCTTGTTCATCATCATAACTTCGTCCATAATCGCATAAAACCTTCGGTTTCCCCGAAAAGGTCACTAAATCGCAGATAGGCCACGTACGCTAAAAAATCTACATTGGGCCCATGTAAGACCCGGTAGAAGCGTCCGTGAAGATCCTTGCTCTTCCATACTTCCCTGTGGTCATTAGTATCTAATACTATACGTTTGCGCTAGTTCTCGTTAGCCAAGAAGTGCGGGGTAAGACCCTTGCCACCGCCACCACATCTCGATGCATACCCACGTCAGCGGCCTGGAAGTATTCCCTAAGACTGCATACCTCGCGGTTGTGAAGAGTCTTAGCATTTAAAAATCCACGACCCCCGCACTTCCGAGGGATATACAGTCTCATAACCGATGACCGTGGGTGATACATACGATTTGCGGTAAGCAATGTGCGGACTCTCCTATCCAGGGCATCCAGTTCTGTCTTAGTCCATTTAAGTATGTCGAAAGAGTAAATTAATACCGGCATGACCCAGCCGTTGAAGACGCGCACCTTGTTCCCGCCTGATAATAGACTAATTAGTACTTTTTTCAGGCGGCCAAAGAAGCGTTCCTTCAACGACTGTTTCACATCAGTAACATTGATGCCTAGTGCTTCCGACATACCCAAATACTTGTAAGTTTCGGTTGAGGAAAGGGATCTAAGGTGTATGGAATCCGAAAGTTGTATGAGTATGCATGACTGCACATTTGTCCACACCAAATTCCATCCTGATGGCGTCACTGAAGGTTTCTGTTACCTTCAGTAGCTTCATCAATTGCAAGTTGTTGGGGGTAAAGAGCTTCAGATCATCCATGTATAGGAAGTGTGATTTAACCTGACCACCTCTCTTCAACCGATAGCCTAGGCCTGAACCCTCCAGCAGTGTACTGAGAGAGTTCAGGGCTAAACAAAACCACAATGGACTCAGATTGTCGCCCTGACGTATTCTGCGCTCGATCCTTATAGATTCGCTGTTTTCCTGAATCTGTCGACATGCTGGATAGTAGAAAACCATCCTTCACTGCCCCATACATGACATCTGGAAGGCGCTCAGAGTTGTATCAATTTTATACAACTCCAGCTCCCTCATGAGCCATGTATGTGGCACCGAGTGAGGCCTTCTTGTCCTTATCCAACATGTCGCCAGATCCTTGCGGGAACGGCTAACCTGTTAGCTAAAGGCAAAGTCTATGAGGAATAGCTCCTTAGAACCGCGGGACCCGTTCCTACAGCCATTCTGAGAAGCAGACATGATGGCGTTATTGTCAATGTGTTAATTAATTTTCGCTCTCAGAATGGACGTAAGAACTTTATAGACCATCGGTAAACACGTTATCGGTCTATAATTTTTAGGTTCCGCAGTACTACCCGATTTATAGAGCACTTGGGTTATTCCTGTCGTTAGGAACTGGGGCAGCGACCCTGACTCTCAGGCAGACTGGAACTGAGATGCCAAACGAGCGTTCGACCTTTGAAACCATTTAATCCAAAAGTTTTTCAGTCATTATGAAAGTATTTCCAAGTGCATATGGGTGGGATGTCCACCATGTATCGATGGCGCATCGCCGTACGTCTTGCAATCCGATGATGAAGGGGCTAGGCGGAAATAGATGATGCAATCTAATACTTATGTATCTAATTTCTGTAGGTTCAAGCCTTTTGCCAAACCTATTATTGGAATCAAATATAACAGCTCACAATGTTAGGACCATTAATATTAATCCTAATTTTTATCCGTGGTGCTAGACAACTGGGTATATCCCAGTTGTAAACGACCCTTTGTGCCTATTGGCCTTGTTTGTTCTGTCTCCTGCTTGATATGGAGGGAAGTGGCAATTTATCCTAATTTTTATTCGTGATGCTAGGCAACTGTGCTTATTCCAGTTGTGAACGACCCTTTGTGCCTATTGGCCTTGTTTGTTCTGCTTTCTGCTGCTTGATATGGAAATTTTTATTTATGCCTACTCCTCCGTTATACATTTCTGATTAATTTCGTTGCGGGATCCAAGATAATTATATTCATTCGCCGGGATTTCGTCGAGCTTCATTGCCTCAGAGCTTTTCTTGTGGTCGCCACTGTTGATTCTGGCTTTCAGGAGTTGCAGTGGTTTGGGAATAGCGCGGTGGGACCAAACAAAAAAACAACGAATTCTACAATCAATCTAATCAGACTTATTGTTTAGTCCCGATCTTTGATATTTACTTGCAACACCGTGTCGGCGGGCTGTCAACGATTTTGACAGCTGACACTACACAGTCGAAAGATAAAATTGGTAATGTGAACACGCGGCAGTCGGGTTTTTGTAGAAACATCTAATCGAGATGTGTTTCACCCATTGTATTTGTTAATCGCGCCCGCCGTTCGCAATCGGCGTTGTGGGGCGTCCCTAAAGTGGGTTTAGAGTATATTTTCACGCGCAACGACGTGCTTTTGCGGGAAATGTCCAGACAGCCGTCAGTCTATCCCTTATTTTCCTTTATTATATATATTCTCCTATCCCTAACCTCACGGCACGAAATTGATCGACGCCCAGGAGTCTACCGCAGGAATCTAAGGTTAGTACGAATAGTATCACCGGCCAACCTTTGTGCCACCTGTGAGATAGGTACCGGTATCTCTCCCAATGGGGAGCAAATCCCTAGCTTTCCACTGCTGCGTTACGGCAGTTTCATGGGAAGCGGTTCTGATTGGATCCGGGAGTAGCACGCTGCTAATGGGCCCCAGTGATGAGCTCCTGGCTTGGGATCCGCAGACCTGTATTTAACATTTGGTAGCAAGAGCGTGGGTTCATTCCACGATCATAGTATATGCTAGGACACTCGTTCACAGTGAACGCTGTATTATTTGTCGGTTTGCTTTTTATTGTTGAGAATACTGGGTTGGAAGGTGGTACATTTTGAGTCACTCAGAGTTGGTTGTGTCTTGTTAGGGGCAAAAATCCCCCACAGTTACATTCCAATTTTTTGAAATAAAGTGTACAACTCACAACTTAATATTGTCACTCCGGGATAGAAGGTTACAGTTTTGTATTGAAATTTGTTTATTTGTTGTATACAATATAGGTTTGGTGCAGACTAAATAGTCTTCCCTAATTGTATTTAATTGAATCATAGTTATTGTTGGACCTTGAACCTTCTATCTTGGGTTTGTAAGTTTGTTTACATTATAAACATACTCAGTGTCCGCTATAGAAGTTATTGTTGTATAGTATATTATTACCAATTATATAGGAAAATTGGTTGGTTTGTTTGATATTGACAGTAATATTCTAATTGATTCAAGTTAGAGTCATTGTTTTTACCTATTAAAGTAAATTGAATATTGAATTCTATTGTAAAATCAACCTACCCACTTTTGTGTTGATAATTTTGTTTTTTTTGAATACCCTCTTGTGTGTTGATAATTTATTTTCTTGAGGTACCCACTTTGCTTTTGATAATTTATAAATTGATATTTGGGACTCCATACCCGCTTTGTTTTTGATAATTTATAAATTAATTTTTGGGGTTCCATAAATTTGTACTGGAAAATAATTAAGTAAATGTAACAGGGTTCAGTACTATTTGTTGAATTAACTTATTGTTTCTCTTACAGACTTTATGATTTGATATTTAATTTGGTAAGAGAATTACTGTCAAAATGTTGTTTTGGTTACACACATATATTATTAATTTAAGTTGTTGAACATTTTGTGTATTAATTAATATAATCACCGTTGCTTACGTTTTGAAAGTATGACTGCCTATACATTTGCTTGTAAGATTAGAGCGGAATTGAGATGGGTGACCTTGGTGGCCTCTCTAATAAGTAGATCTGATAGATCAGAGGCTTTGTTGGCCCGTTTTAGTGAACTCCCAGCCCGTCAAGCCAGGGTGGATGAATGCTTTGCGGAGTGTTTGGCGCTATTGTCCACCGAGGACACTGAGTTGGCCGCTGCGGTTGAGGCAGACTTCACGCAGTTTTACGGTTTCTCGGGTGACATTGTTGAGGCAACCGCTAAGTTGAGGGGTTTTGCACATGGGAAATATGGTGGGGATGATGCCACACACCTCCCCCCTTTTGATAATTTGTTGAAGTCTTTGGATGAGGAGTGTCGTCTTTTGGATAACTCTGTTGTTGAAGGTCCCTCGCGGGCCCCAGAGCGCTCAACTCCGGACCAACGTCGTGTTGGTGCACACCCCTCCCCTTGTGGGCCACGACGCCCTCCTCATCAATACGTAGCGACTCAGGTTTGCAGTATGCGCTGTTCATATTGCAGCGCCAGAGGTCGGATCCTTGCCCGCACTGTCAAGGTAGACACCACCGCGTGCTGTGGCCGGACCAAAATGGTGTTGGTAGCCCTGATGATACCGGACGCCATGCCCATAGGCGGGGGAGCGCATACCTACCAACCCCAGGTGGATCCTCGACGGGGTATACCTCGCAAAGGCGGGGGCACCCCTCCACCCCGTCCTCAATTGGAGAAAGCGTCCGCTTTTCAGGACGAATACCAACCCCAGGGGAGTTATCAACAATACGTAGTCGCCTCCCTCTCCTTCACTACAGCCGCCCAGCCAGAGACAGTCCTACTGCCAACTGTCCCTGTAATGAACTGGGGCCCGAAGAGTAAATCTTTGTTAGTTCGTGCTCTTTTGGATTCGGTTTGTCAAGGCTGTCTTGTATCCTTTTGTTTAGTGGAAAGATTGGGTCTCCCACGTGATTCCATCCTTCTACCATATGGGTGGTATTGAAGCGGTTGGTCAACGGGGATAAATTGAAAATTGTGTTTCGCCTGTTCATTGTGGGCCAAGAATCTTGGCCAAGGCCGTTGTTTTGAATGATATTTTTGGCAGATACCCGCAGGTAACCATTAGCCCTGCAGTGGTGAAATTGACGTCGGATCTAACTCCTGCCGACCTGAAGTGGTTGGTACCCGGACCCGTATATGGGTGCGGATGTTTTGGGTTTGATTTTGTCCGGGACCAAGTGGGTTCTGCAGACGAATATGTTAGTAGTTGTACCGACGGTTTTTTGATTTTGGACTTACGGGTCCCGTGTTGAAGGGCCCTGCCCCGCGGATTGAAGACCAAGGACTGGTAATGGCATAGTCCTTTGTTGTCTTCGCACCTCACCTCATACTTTGAAGGTTTTTTGTGGCGAATAGAGTCTCACAGAGTCAGTACTCTGAGACTAAAGAAAAGACAGGAGAATTGAACCCCGCAGACTACGCGTCACGTGGTTGCTAGGCTCCTGCCCTTGTTGACCATACTCTTTGGTGGGGACCAGACTGGTTGACGCATTGCAAGTCGTCCTGGCCCCAGAATAGGTTCTCCTCTCTAGAGGTTTTGCCAGTTTTGCGTATTGGAATTGTTGAAACGCAACCTGCATATTGGATTATCTTTTGGACAGATACAGTTCTTTGTCAAAATTGTTAGGCGTTACCGCTTGGGTCCAGCGTTTCATACGTAACGGACGGAACCCTAATAATAAATTGTTATCCTCAGCTTTGTCGCCTCATGAATGCCAAGAGGCCCTGATGTTGTTGGTTCGTGCTGTACAAGCCGAGCACTTTGACCAGACTATTGAAGCCCTAAAGAAAAGCTCAGCTTTGAGAGGCTCAATCGCTCGTCCTAATCCATTCCAAAACCGATCTGGTTTGCTCCGAGTCGGAGGACGATTGCGGAATTCGAACTCGCCATATGGTGCTCGCCATCCTTTGTTGCTCCCTAAAGGAGGAGCGTTGGTGAAATTGTTGGTGTCCGATCGACACATTAATAACGCACACGCCGGTTGCAACGCCCTCGTAGCCATTTTGCAGTATGAATTTTGGATTTTGTCGGCCAGACGCACTATTCGTGGCATCATCTTTAAATGTATGCAGTGCTATAAGTTGAAGGCTGCTCGCACTCAATCCATAATAGGTGATTTGCCATCCGACCGAGTGACGGAGAGCAGACCATTTACTTCGGTCGGAACCGATTTCGCTGGTCCCTTCTTGATGAAGACTTCTAAACTTCGGAACGCCAAGGCTGTCAAGGCCTACCTGTGTGTGTTCGTTTGTCTGGCCTCCAAGGCGGTTCACTTGGAACTGCCCTCAGCACAGATGCGTTTGTTGCAGCGCTAGGTAGATTTGTTTCCCGCCGAGGACTACCATCTTTGATCCGTTCTGATAACGGTACCAATTATAAGGGCGCTGATAGATATTTAAATGATATTTGTAATTATCTAAATTAGGATAAACTTTGAGATTTGCCATGGTGCAAATGGGAATTAATTGGCATTTTTGTAAATATTGCGATAGTAGCAAAACCGCTTTTCCGCCGTGTTGTTGGTGAAACTATTTTCACATTTGAGGAACTTGTTACGGTATTTTGTAAAGTTGAGGCCGTCCTCAATTCGCGACCTCTCTGTCCGATCTCCTCAGATCCAAATGACCTGGAAGTCATGACCCCTGGTCATTTTTTGATTGGTCAGCCCTTCAACGCCCTGCCCAAATACCCCTTCAGGAAAATTAAATCTCCGCAATTGACTGGTCTTTGGAATATTTGCATATTCTGCAGCGGCGCGTTGAGTGGTTTGACGAAACTGTCCCTCCCAAAGTGGGAGACCTTGTATTTGTTAAAGAACCTAATTTGTTGCCTTTATATTGGCGTCGTGGACGCTTTGTAGATTTGATTTATGGGTCTGACGGAGTTCCCAGAGTTGCGGAGGTCATGGTTGGAGATTCGGTTTTGAAGCGAGCAGTGGCAATTTAGCACGCTTGCCCATTTATTAGCGGACATAACTCCTTATGTCCGAGACGGGGGGATGTTTAGTCCCGATCTTTGATATTCACTTGCAACACCGTGTCGGCGGCCTGTCAACGATTTTGACTGCTGACACTACACAGTCGAAAGAGAAAATTGGTAATGTGAACACGCGGAAGTCGGGTTTTTGTAGAAACATCTAATCGAGATGTGTATCACCCATTGTATTTGTTAATCGCGCCCGCCGTTCGCAATCGGCGTTGTGGGGCGTCCCTAAAGTGGGTTTAGAGTATATTTTCACGCGCATCGAAGTGCTTTTGCGGGAAACGTGCTGCCTGGTGGACGCCGGCTGGATTCTTCGGTCCAGACAGCAGTCAGTCTATCCCTTATTTTCCTTTATTATATATATTCTCCTATCCCTAACCTCACGGCACGAGATTGATCGACGCCCAGGAGTCTACCGCAGGAATCTAAGGTAAGAGCGAATAGTATCACCAAAATCAAAATCAATCAAAATCATTTTTTTTTTATTTCACATAGGCCTACATGGGCACTTATAAAACGTCGACAAAAGGTGCACGGTTCGGGTTGGTCGTTTCCTATGGAGAAGAACCGGCAAGAAACTCCATGGTTACTCTTTTAAAAATGGTTTGGTTTTACAATATTTCCATGTTACAGCATTAGTACTTAGATATGGGGGGACAACGCAGGCCCGACTTATGACAATAAGTCGTAAGAAACTAAAAAAATTAAAATAAAAAGATTATATATTAAATAAAAAAGTTAACAAATGTTAACTAGCATCAAGAAGGCCTACAATGTTCACACATTCACAAAACAATCGGTAAAATAATCTATACAAAGGTAAAAAATAATAATAACGTGTGTCACAAATGGTGTTATCAGTGCTGTAACTAATCTTAGCAAAGGGCTATAAAGATGATTGAAAACCATTGTAAAAAGTCTAATTAAAAGAAGGAAAGAAAAAATGAGATTGAAAATAGTTAGAGACATCCACTTATTTGTGCCGTTCACAAGTTACCAGGGAAGCTGCATGCGCAGAAGGAGTTAAGGCCAAATGTTTTTATCTTCAACGTAGTCCTTGATTTTATAATATGCTTTGTTAATAAGGATACGTTTGATGTATTTTTTGAACCTTCCATCGGTCAGTTCTATAACTGACTTTAGCAACTTGTTATAAAAGCGTATACTGTTTACAATAAAAGACTTGCTAGTTTTCGTTCATCTGAATTTGGGTATTACAATTTCGTGCTTACTGCGTGTATTTAAATTATGGAAGTCGCTTCTAGTTTTGAAAAGCCCCCGATTTTTACGGACATACAAAATACATTCCAAAATATAAAGTGAAGGTAGAGTCAGTATATCGATATCTTTAAATTTTTCTCTGAGGGACTCGCGAGGACCCATTTTATAGATTGCGTGGATTGCCCTCTTTTGTAGGATGAAAATTGAGTCAACGTCTGCTGCTGATCCCCACAGCAGAATGCCATAAGACATAATACTGTGGAAATAAGCATAGTATACTAACCTAGCTGTAGCTACATCGGTTAGCTGCCTTATTTTCCTTACTGCATATGCAGCCGAACTTAACCTACCCGAAAGAGTTCTAATGTGCGCGCCCCACTACAATTTTGAATTGATAGTAATCCCTAAGAATACAGTTTCCGTTATAACTTCAAGATTTTTGCCGTCAAGATTTAGGTTTAGGTCATATTGTGGTACATTTGGTAAAGAGAACTTTAGACATTTTGTTTTTTTCGCATTCAGTAAAAGATTGTTAGCTGCGAACCATTTTGAGAGAACAATCAGACTTTCGTTAACATTTAAGACATCCGTATCTTGCCTATCTATTTTAAAAATTAGCGAAGTATCATCAGCAAATAGAATTATATCCGACAATTTGGCCATCATAAAAGGGAGATCATTAATGTAAACAAGAAAAAGGAAAGGGCCGAGAATTGAACCTTGGGACACACCCATCTTGACTAGAGACCCGGAGGACGTCGCCCCATTAACATTTACTTTTTGCTGTCTGTTTGATAAATAGGAAAGCATGAGATCAGCAGATTTTCCACGAATTCCGTAGTGGTGTAATTTACAGATCAGTGTGTTGTGGTCGACGCAGTCGAAAGCTTTTGAGATATCACAGAAAATGCCAATGGCATCCTGGGACCTCCCCCAAGCCTCCAAGATGTGGCTGATGAGTTTTACTCCCGCGTCCGTTGTCGACCTACCTTTCGTGAAACCAAACTGTTGACTATGCAGGATCCCATTTGAATTGAAGTGAGACAACATCTGTTCCAGCATGATTTTTTCATAGATTTTACTCAATGCTGGAAGCACGGATATAGGTTTATAATTAGAAGGATCACTCTTATAGCCTGATTTGAAAATTGGTACTACTTTACTGTGTTTCATTAAGTCAGGAAAAGTGCTGCTGTCCAAACATTGATTGAATATGCCTGTTAGGACAGGAGCAATTGAGTCAATAATATCTGCATGAACCCTAACGGATATCCCCCACAAGTCTTCAGTATTCTTTATATTGAGACTTTTGAACGCGTTTTTAATTGTATCAATACATATTGGTTTAAATTTAAAGATTGGTATGTCTTTAGTAAAGTTTTCTTTAAGAAGAGCTTCAGCTAATTTAGAAGAGGAAGGAAGAGACTTCGTAACCCCTAACGGAATGTTGGTAAAGAAATTTTCTAATGTCTCAGCGACTTCTTGCCTATCAGAAATGGTTTGATTAGTTATTTTCAAAGACAACTCATTCTGATCGCGTTGTTGTATCTTTCCAGTTTCTTTATTAATTAATTGCCACACAGTTTTTATTTTATTATTAGAAACACCAATTTTGTTAATTATTATTTGAGATTTTGCTTGAGCGCAGACTCTTTTGAATATTTTGGAATAGTTTCTAACATAAGTGTGAAAAACTTGATCGGAAGTCAAAGATTTTTCGTAATATAAATTATATAAGATATCTCGGCTTTTTCTTATGCCCACAGTGGCCCATTCACTAAATTTCGATTTGGAATTGTTGACTTTAACTGTTTTTACAGGACACGTTTTATTGAATTCTTAGCAAACTGTTGAAAACAACGTGCCGTAATTTATATTGGGGTCGTTTGAATCAAAACTGGCGTTACAAAGGATGCTAAAAACATTATTATTAAAAGAGATTAATTTATTTTTAGTAAGTGGTCTTAATCGAATTGATTTAGCTAGGTTAATGTTTTTATTTGACTCAAAAGATACTAGTTGACCAGTATGGTCTGACCTAACGCCACTAATTAAAAACGAATCTTTTACTTTACAATTAGTGAATACATTATCTATGCAAGAAGCTGAAGTTGCTGTTATTCTTGTTGGTTCATTAAATAAATATTTTCGGTTAAATGATTTAAATAATGAAATGAGCTTACATTTTTCAGGCGAGTTGACTAACAGATCTATATTTAAGTCACCACAAACAAAAACTAATTTATTATCTCTGAAAAGTTTACTTAATAATTCTTCCATTGTAATCAAAAACAATGACAAGTTTGATGCTGGTGGTCTGTAAACGCACAAGACAGTATGCCCCTCAACCTCTGCACATGCTACCTCACACAAGCGATCAACAGAGTAAGCAGTGATATCCATCCTTTCCTTACCGGCCAACCTTTGTGCCACCTGTGAGATAGGTACCGGTATCTCTCCCAATGGGGAGCAAATTCCTAGCTTTCCACTGCTGCGTTACAGCAGTTTCGTGGGATACGGTTCTGATTGGATCCAGGAGTGGCACGCTGCTAATGGGCCCCAGTGATGAGATCCTGGCTTGGGATCCGCAGACCTGTATTTAACACTTATTTATATTTAATAATGAATTTAGGTCGTTATATTTTTCAGTTACTCAGTTGTGGAGGTCAGATAGGCTGTTTTTCCATGTATGATACTGGTACTAAGCCGCATCTAATTAGCCTGGTAGACGATCTTGATATCGTTGGGAAACAACTAGATGCAGAGTCGGAATCGCGTCATCATCAGCCTTTTTAAAGTTCCCACTGCTGGGACACAGGCCTCTTCTCTGTGAGAGAGAATGGACCTTAATCTATCATCCGGGTCCAGTGCGGGTTTAATTCAATGTTTTTTTTTATTGACACATCCACACACAAGTTAAACACAGAAACAATTTGCACAGTGGACTAAACGAAAAAGATATCACAATGGAAGTGTCCGTGGGCCCCAAACTAGGCACAGCCTGCTGTATCTTGGTGGCCCAGGTTTCAGAAAAGGCTATAATGTTCTTCGGGACACAGCACAATGTTTCAAATTGTACAACACACTGATTGATACACAGATTGTACATTTGGAATTAATAAAATTTAAATAAATGAAATAATACTAGTATGACAAACAAAAACCGAAAACATAAATGTAATTAAAAATTATAATATGAAAATAAACAATGAATAAAAAATAAATTCAAATTCAAAATCACAGTTGAGATCACAGTTAGTATTAAAATTATAATCACAATTATTATTTAGATCAAAAACACAATTTAGGTCACATTTAGTATTAAAATTAGAGTTTAAATCACAATTAAAATAACAAAATTTTATTCAATATTGAGAATTATCTTTTCAAGTTGAAAGTATAAGCCAAACTTAGTAGAAGGTGCGATTACTCAGTCAAATATAGAAGCAAGGAGAAGGTTGAGTTGAGCGTGTAAAGTTATGGAATGTGAGTTAATGTTGGACAGGGTTAGATGCGATCTAGGTGAGGTTGTCTGTGTTCAGGGGCTGGCCAGCTCAACGGGTTAGTCACATGTCTTCGAATTTTTGTTTCTAGGACATGCCGGTTGCCTCACGAGGTTTTCCTTCACCGTTTTTAGAGCAGTGGTGATGAAATAATTTACACAAAGTAAATCGCCATGTAAGTCGGGGTTTTACACTGGGCCACCATTGCATACATCGCATATATCAGATAAATTTCATAATTGTCTGGCACTTTTAGTACTTAATGGGGCCTAATCAAAAGTTCCGAGTTGAGCTATACGAAAAATTCTGCCGGGTGAGCACGGCTGGTACAGTAGTACCAGGCTTGAGTCACACATTTATATCACAGTTAGAGAACAAAAACCGTGATAAAATGCTGGATGAAAACGCTGGTTACGTCCAAATCTGTGTTGTGCATTCCTCAAAAGACCACCTCAGACGTTAAACTTAATCCTTCTCAGATAATTTGACCATTACATTAATTGTATGAACTTTAAAAGAAACTTCGAACACTGAGTTGGTTACAATGTTTCTTCTCAGAGTAGTCAGCTATAAAACGCCAGCCTCATGTAGTTTAAAATCACAAAAAAATACATGTTAAAGTGACCCCCGACTAAAGTCGAAGTTCCTGCTGAAGGTTAAGACAGTTAAAAGAGCCTTAGTTACATTATAATAACAGACTTTTAAATTTATGAACTTGAAACAGAGATTCCTTGAAGTCTGGTAATTAATTTCTCAGGGACGAAGTTGACTTAGAATCAATTACTCTTACTAGTAAAACGAGTCTGTTCCTCTTGTGAGGATTTATTTCACATTTCGTAAAACAATGTATGGTGTAAATTCTCAATTAAAATAAATAATAGTTTAAAAACACGCTTTAATAGAAAAACAAACTAAAAAGAAAAATAATTTACAATACATTTAAATTAAAATAGTTTGATTAAAATAAAATATTACTAAAAAGCGTCGGGTGCTTTGTAAGACATTTTCAAAATGACTACTTTTGTCAATATATGTCAATAAAATATCATAACATCAAGCAACCCATGCTTTTTTACATTAAAGTATGTTTTTTTGTAAATCACACTATTCTTAATCAAAATTTATTGTTTTTTTTTAGTTTGTGTTCATGTGTTTTAGTTTTTTTAAACTGTTATTTATTTTTCACTAATTTAGGTCAATAGCTAATCCTGAAGATCCTGGTTAGGACAATGGAACAAACTATTTAAATTATTGCATTGTCATAGGTCCTTGATAAGTGTGCAAAGTTTCAAATTAGTCCGACGTTTTGAAGGGGGTGAAAATCACGTTCAAAGATTCCGTTACATACCAAGCTAATAAAAGCGTGTTAATAATAAATTCCCTCAAGTAGCAGACTCGTTCTCAATTCCCAACCGTATGTTTACAAACCCGAGACCCGCAGAGAAATACTATTACATCTTTTGTTAGAACATGAAAACTGACAAAAACAGAATGAATTCTCATTGGTACAATGCGTATTAAAGGGGCTAGTCGTAAGGGCAGAACAAGGAAACGATTTAATATAATCTCGGCCGGGGAGCGTAGAATTAATTTCGTTATTTGGACATTTTTTAGTCTCCCCTCCTGAAAAATGAGCGAACAAAATATAAAGCTACAATTTTTCAGCGTCAAATTTCGCCTTTGGAAAGTTAAATTATAAAAATTAAGTTTTTTTTTTGGGGCGACGCCCTCATCGTGAATATTTTATTTCTGATGTTTTACGTTTTGTGAATCGCTAATCTATTATCCACTGGTTTCGGTGAAACATTTGCAAAAACATGGTTATTGGTTTTTTTGACGCTGCCACCGGGAATATTAAAAAAATATTTATTTATTATGATGTTTGCCGGGATCAGAATACCTAAATAACTACCCTATATTTTGCTTCGACAATTAAAGGATGGTTATTAATTCTACATAGGCACTTTATATGTGTCACGTTTTTAATATTTATGAAGAGGACACATGGTGATATTTTGGGAATAGAAGCTGTAAAAACGTTCTCTTTTTTTAAATGTCCATGAGCTATACCATACTAAAGTACCTACTTCCAATCTGCTAACCGACCGATCTCGAATCTAATCGTGTTCATATTAGTAACAAACGGTTATATTAAAAATATGATTTATAACAAGCTTTTATGTTAAAAAATTTGCTATCAAGATAAACAAACGTGTGTGCAAAATTTCAGTTCAATTGAATACTGGTATTATTGTGCCTGTGTTGTCCCACTGAAGGGCAAAGGCCTCCCTTCCCTCCTTCTACTTCTTCCGGTCTATTGCGATCGTGGGCCAATCTTTTAAAAAGGTATCCAGCTCATTTCACTATCTCTTCCTGGGCCTGCCGCGTTGTCGATTCCTGCTATTTGGGATCCACTGAGTGATAATCTTCGGCCATTGCTCCTCCGACTACGGCAGATGTGGCCAGCCCAGTTACACTTCAATCCAGCAGCTGCTCGGCCAATGTCTGCTATTTGTGTTTTGGAACGAAGTATAGTGTTTCTGATACGGTCAGTGATTTTGACACCCAGTATACTTCGTTCGATAGCTCGTTGTCAGACTCCAACTGCGAACTTTTGACGATTTGTTAGGGACCATGTTTGCGCTCTATCGGTAAGGGTGGGAATTTCCATGAGTTTTGTTTTGAGTAACAGTGGAAGAGGTCCCTTCATTAAATGTTTCATGGACCAATAGTTCCTCCAGGCGCTTTCTGTGCGTCGAGTGATAAGAAGTATTACACCGGTAAGTTGACCAAATTTAACACACCAGGACAGGCGAAAAACCATAAAAGTTCTTGTTTCATTAATGCTCCGATTCTTGCAATTCTTCTACCAAACTCAAGAATCTTACGTACATTAGTTCAACTCTGACGAACACATTAGAGCCAGGTTTGCAGACGTTCTAGTACCACTCAATTACCACGAATAGTGGGCTGAAGAACGCTTTTGATCGCCAGGGCTTCACGGGCAAAATTGCCAGGTTGCTATGCCAAGTATTTGGGGTACTAACAATGCATAGCTTTCCAGCTACTGTGAGACAATGACGGATGCTAACAGCTTTATAAGCCTTTGGTATTGCCGATCCAGGTTCATGTTTGAGTCTTTTAATCAAGAATAGTAGGTATGTTTTTACTGAGTCATTTTTAATTTGTCTTTCAGAAAGTGAAAGTGTTCATGAATATAAAACATTTGTATTATGATACCTCCCTGAAATCGCGAAAAATATAGATTTTGCCCAAGTACATTTGTCGTATTATGCGTCTACTAATAAAAAATTATCTACGATACCAACCGTTAAACTGCCAAAAACTTTAATTGTTTCCGGGTCCTGTTAGGCGGACATAAATGACCTGAAAACCATTTTATAAATATTTCTTATTTGATCCGACAGTAAAAGTTATTTATATTCATGAGTGCTTTCATCCCTGAAATGAATTAAAAGTCATTCCGTATTGATAGTTCAAAGCATTCATAAAAATATTCCAACGTTCTTTTTCCTTTAAATGAATTTCGACTATCAAATTTTACCAAATTATCTTAACGCAATCTACTTTGATGCTTAAGGTACTACACGAGGGGCGGTCCAAAAGTTCGTAAAAGAAGGAAGAACTTTTTTTGGCAAGTATTCTGTAACCTGTTGGAACGCCGTATCTACTCGTAGTTCGTTCTACGAGTAAGTATTTGTAACCAAACACCTAGAAGCTGGGTATTACGTATAAGCTGTTTAAACCACGTTATCTAAAATATACCTATACAGATTGGATACAGGGGTAAATTGGGTTAAAATGACATGCCTTGTCCCTAGCCCTACCTCTTACCTGTAAGGAGGTGTACCAGCCTAAACAAACAACATGTATAATTATTTTCAAGCTCTGTTCCCCCAAAATTCCCCAAGCCAGTACTCCATTCATCTCATTCCATCATACTACATTTTCACCGCCATATTTCAGTCTCTTGTTTCTTAATTAAAACTTTAAATATTGTTACTTACAAAGTACTCACAGAACTCCTTAACCTAACAATAGGGGTGACCTCTAATAATAATTAACCTAATTTTCTTGTGCCATTCGAAATTCAACTATTTGCCGTTGGGTTAAGTTTTATAGTTGCAATTAAGTGGTCTGGGTTAGTAATGATAGAGCGTTGAAGATACGCCAAATTACAGGAAAACGTGTTTAATACGAATGTATACCGTTCTTGCTAGTTAATTAGGGTTTTTAAACTGTACCACTATTTTCATTGACCTGATTGTTTGCTTTAAAAGTTTAATTAGTACTAGTGGTTTTTTAGTGCGGAGTGGGCAAATGGACATGCGGGTCTTCTAAGAGTAATTATTTCTATTCTATTTGTATTTATATGGAGCGTATTCTGCGGGGATATGGTTAGTAAGTTAGTGGAAGCTAGAGTATGATGCCTCTGCACAACCCTTCCGCGAATGCAGTCGTGATGTAATGTGTTGTAGTGTGGTGCCGACAAAAATGTTGATGAAAATTATCTTTCTCTTGAAAGGTATCTAATGAATAACGTGATCTTCATTTCATTTATTCATAAAACAATTTAAATTGGGTTGAACATATACACATGCAATCTACCTTCAAATACAAATAAATGAATTATTAATTACATTTCAAGTGAAATACAAGTAAAGTGCTAAAACAGTTTTAAATATAATGTCCGTACGTTTTAAATATAATGTCAAACAGTAAAAAAAAAAAATGTCAAAACTGGATCAAAATATAATGTCAAACAGATTTCAATATAATGGTAAACAGTTTTAAAAATAATGTCAATATATTTTAAATTATGTGTCAGTAAGAAAAAAAATGTATGTCATTTAGTATTGCTTGACATTAGTTCCGACATATTAAACAGATTTTTTTCTAATAAAAAGGCTTTTAAGTTTGTTTTAAAAAAGTGGGTGTTATAAATCAGATTCTTTATATCAGAAGGCAACCTATTAAATATCTCTACAGCTTGGTACTTTAAGCAATGCTCTACTATATTAAATTTTGGTGATATTAGTTGCTTCAAAATTTTCTCCGCGTGCTCGTTCTAATCTCACGTTCATAATGTGATTCACTCATGTAGGTACTTAGCAAAATGAGTCAAGAGGACCAAGATACATAGATTAGGTACTGTTAATATTCCCAATTTTTTAAAGTAATCTCTGCATGAGACGCATTGTGCAATTCTGACTAATGTCCTTATGGCTAGTTTCTGTAAGATGAACGCTATCTGCCAGTTATGACTGTAACTATTTCCCCAGAGCATTATGATATCTATACCTTATCGTAGACTCGACCAGCGCATAATTTATTTATTTTAGCCTAATAAGATACAGCCTTTAACTGTTCTATGTACAATTCTTCCTTTCGGACCGATGGTAAATTATCATGATCAATTACCATGTTAATCTCTTTTACTAAATAAGTTTCGCGCAGTAGGTTGGCAGCACCAATTGCAGCATCAGCGTTGTTCATAAGGTCTTCAAAAAGTGAACAAATAAAGTTTTCATCTTGGATTCCCGCATGGAACAAATATTTTTATGGCCCACAAATATGCTGCTGTTCCAGGTCTACCTATTGTTGTATGTGATTTTTAAACAAACTTAAAATAAAGGAGTAATACGTAGCGTGGGGCTATGTTTAAAAAAAATCCACTTAGTAAGCAAAAATCTATTGCATTTTTTTTTAAAGACCACAATTTTATAATTTGTATCGCATGACGCAATGAGTAGCGTGTTAAGTACCTCCATGTTGTGCTTATTTACTTTACGTGGTTATGTTCTTGTTTTGGTTTGATTGGAGTGTTTAACCTCTTAATATTACGGTCAACCCTTGACCCAGTTACTAGGCATGTTTTCTCAACCAATTTCTGTAACCCACTCAGCTCTATCAATACTGAAGTTATATTACTTCGTTATAGATTATTGAGAGGTTTTGTCAAGAACGAATGAAACATCTCACACTAGTCAAAGTATTCTTATACTTATATGTTCTGATTTACAGATCCACATTTTTAACTCTATTTACAATTCATAACACTATACAAACCATACCTTTTTTATCTTTTGATATTGTATCAAAACATATGACTCACTTTTTGTATTCTTTCATACTGTTTGTACCTGAAAAGCATATTTTTAGTTATCTCTGCTTGTTTTAATATTTAAAACTTAAATTATATTGCTAATTTGTAATTCTTGCAATATTTTTCTACGGTGACATATTCAACTGACATGACATCTGTCTGTCTATTTTATTTTCTTAAACCATAGACCGTAACATAGGTACCAAGGACTAGACCTGCTTTTAAGCTAGGTGTACATTATTTTAAGGGTAGCGTAGACTGACCCCTTTGTGAACCGTTTTTATTCGTTCTGGTCTTTATTTCTTAATTGAAATTTTAATTTAAAATGTAGACGATATGACACAGAACGATGACGGGCGTCAGTTTTCAGTTTTGAATCGGCACTGAACGCCGAAAGTCGTTTTACTACTGAGTATTAAAAAGTGTATCTTCTGATTTGAAAACCCCTGGAAAACTCTAAACTGTAAAACCCAGCTTGTAAAAGAGTGATATTAATCTCTAATAACTATAAATAAATCGCATTTGGTCTCTTGAATGTACTATTACTGCCTACCTGCCCGATTGCCTACCGTATGCCTACGTAACTGCATACCAACCAGTGGCCTTGCTGCCTGCGTATCTACCTGTATTACTGCCTATCTGCACGATTGCCTGCCTACCGTATGCCTACTACTGCATACCAACCTGTGTCTGCTTGTCCGTCGAGACTATTGCCCGCCTACCGTATGACTACTAATGCACACCAACCTGCGTGACTGCTTGTCCGTCGAGGTACCTGTTCACCACCTGCCTACCTCGAGCATAGAAGAGTACCCGTCCGTCCTGCTGCCTGCCTAGCTGTCGATCACAAGCAACCAACGACGTGTGGAGCCGGTCCCTTAGTTTATATCCTTTTCATTAGCTCGACTGAGCTAACGTTACGCTACAACCTACATAAAATAATATAAATTACTGTTACAAATATATACTCTGAGCGACGGTAAATGTGGCCCAAGTCTTAATAAAAAACAAAACCAGGTCAAGTGCGTGTCGGACTTCGCTCATTTAGGGTTCCGTACCAGACCTGACTGGCCAGACCAGACTGGTAGAATCACAGCTCCAGAGCCTTGAACATCGTCGTCGAGTTGCCAGCTTGTCGGTTTTTTATCGGTTACATTACGGGGAGTGTGCGATGGAATTGCATGATCTGATTCCGCCTAGCCCGTTTCATCATCGAACTACATGACTTACGGCGATGCGCCATCGCTACATAACGTTTATACGCACTAAACGTTTTGGAAATACTTTCATTATGCGTACAGCTAAGGAGTGGAATTCCCTGCCGGAGTCTGTATTTCCAGGTAGCTACAACCTCGGGGTCTTTAAGTCAAGAGTGAATAGGTTACTTCTAGGCAAGCGTGTTACACCGTCGACCACATCATCGCTTACCATCAGGTGAGATAGTGGTCAAGCGCGAGCCTATAAAGAATTTAAAAAAAAATGCCGCAAAATCTAGTTGGATGATATAGAAAAAAATGAGGGCATTTCAAAGAAAATATCAGATTTAAGTAATAATAAAAATTATCACCAAAAATCTAGTTTATGGGTCAATGGGAAGTTAAAAATATCTTCGAAACAAAATTTTCACTCAAACCTTTGTTTTCCAATTCCAAGACGGGCAGACAGACGGAAAGACACGTGAGTGACAGCAATTGTGGCTCCATTTGAACCCTTAGGATTTGGAACCTTAAAAACTATCTTTGAACAAAATGACCATTGCCCATAGGATTTTTTAATATTGATAAGTGATAAGTAATGTCTCTGGTGAAATCACGTAGAAAACCTCCCGAGCACCTATTTTCAAATTCGCATTTAGATCTTTAGCCACTTAAACTTTAAACTGCGTCTGAGTGTATTATTACACTTAATATGGATGTTTTTCCTTATACAGATGTAGCAGCCGCTTGTACGGAGTTAAAATATAGATAAGAGCTTTTACGTTACAGAAACGTAATTATTTCCATTAGCATAACCATCACTTTGAAGTAATTTGTTCCCAGAATTTGTTCCCACAAGCCGCAAGCTACGCTCACACAGTCTCACACACACGTACCATTGTACACGTAAATGTTAATCTCATCCTTGCACACATGTACGAAATTAAACAACAATTAATCAAATAGGTGGTCGCATTCCGTTGCCAGTTGGCACAAATTCAAGTTGCCAGCATTGCCACTGGATGCCATTGCTGATTCGAGATTAATAATGAAAAATGTACAAAAAATTGTCAAGCAGCCGACCCACCAACCTCTTGGGAAAACTTTGTATTGAAAAGATTTAAATCTGGCAGATTTAAATTTTAATTCATAAATCTAGTTTGAAAGTTGAACCTGTTTAATGAATGAAAATTGTACTTCATTCTTGTGCAGAATAATTGGATATCGTATAATTTCTTATTTGAAACGAATTTGGAGTTGGATAGAAAAAGATTGGATGGTTGTAATTTATTGTAAATGAAACCTCAAGGTTTCGTTTTGATGAAACAATAAAATGTTAATTAAGTAAACTGTTTCAGATTAAATTATCTAGGTCTAATGCGTAAAAGTAGATAAGATTATTTGGATTTCGCTATTTTTTGTCTTAAATCGAAAATGATTCGAGCTAGCTAACCGGCCACTTAGTTTCATTATCATCATATCAGCCGAAAGACGTCCACTGCTGGACATAGGCCTCCCCCAAGCGTCGCCAGTTTGACCGGTCCCGTGCATCTCGCAACCAGCGGATCCCTGCAACCTTCACCAGGTCATCGGTCCACCCGGTGGGAGGCCTTCCAACGCAACGTCTTCCGGTTCGCGGTCGCCACTCCAGAACCTTTCTACCCCATCGGCCATCCGTTCTGCGAGCAATGTGCCCTGCCCACTACCACTTAAGTTTGGCAATTCTTCGGGCTATGTCGGTAACCCTGATTCTCTTGCGGATCTCTTCATTTAGCCACTAAGATTAGTAATTTGTAAAAGATCAAATCAACCAAAAAAAACTAGGTATTTTGTTTTGTTCCTTATAGCTGACAAGTGGTTTTTATAGAATGTTAAAGTAATTATTTTTAGAAGAAATAAATTTCAATTCTAAATTGAATACGCCTATAAAAAGAATTCCATCCCGAAAAAGCTCACCTTCCACACTTCCTCACAACAGTACACAAATTTCAAAGCGTAAAACTATAGGTACATCTTTTTAACTTGACATGTACCTTTGTAAAGGACAACAATGGCGTCAATTTCCGTGAACAGAATCAAGAAGGGAGGCTTGATTATCACACAAGGATGTCATTGTGCGACTCACACGTGTTCAACGTACCGTCAGATAAAATACCTCCATCACTGTTCACGCTCTGTCCGAAAGGGATGGGCTATTTTTGGACGAAACTTTGTGACAATGTAGAGGTGAACATTTTGAAATGTAATGTGTGTGATTGTCTGTGATTTCTATGTAATCGTTTCATTGTGTCTTACGTATACTAAACTACAATTACCCGCGACTTCGTTCGCGAATTATATATCAACAGTATTCTATGTATTTCTCCAGGTTTTAGCTACGGTATATCTATGTTATTTATTAAGGTCGGCTTAGCAGCTTAGGCATGAAAACATAACAAACAAACATACCGCCGTACTTTTCATATGCATTGGTGCAATAGTTGTTTAGATTGTTTTGGCGATTTGTAATGCATGTGATGTGGCTGTGCTATATTTCAAATAAATAAACATACATACAGAATAAATTTAGCATTTTATAAGTAGGATTTGGTTGTTTGAATGTTTGTTAATGAATCACTCAACGGCTGAACAAATTTGTATGAAATTTGCCATACTATAATGGCAAATTTCATACTCCCATGAGATAATTATCGACTAACCCGCTACTATGCCACTGGCATAGGGTAGTGCATTTTAATTATATCCTGACTTCTTGTCTTAAGGAAAATCTCTAGGAGAAGTCTATTTATAGTCGTAAGTGGATTAAAGCCACTTCAATTATAAGAAAAGGTTGAGCAGAAAAATGCTGCTATTTTTAGCCATTGTTTAATAATTTTAATTTGTAAATATTCGTAAGTTGTAGAGATTTAAGAATATAAACAAATTAAAATGACTATTGAATATTAAGTATTTTTAATGTTAGAAGAATTATATTTATTTCCTGTAAATAGGTTTAAACAAACACTTATACTCGTCAAGAAAATAATATTTAAAAAACAATGTGGTGGTTGCTTACTATTTATTACTTCCTAATACGCAGAGAAGAAATATCTAAATAAACTCAAAAGCTACAGCCTAATTAAATCAATAATTATTATTTCAGCTGAAAGACGTCCACTGCTGGACATAAGCCTTCCCCAAATCGATCAGATTGATCGAATAAGATCGGTTTTTGGGAGAAGGACGACATAGATTATTTGAGTGAAGTTATTTTGCCAGTGCACGCATTTGTCAGGTACCGTAAAAAAACTCATTAAAGAGGCGACTAAAACCAGTAAACGATATTATATTTTAAGACAAGCGTGCTATAAATCTTTTATCTGAGAGATATAGATAACTCAGACAAAAGAGAGTTAACAATACTTCTCGACTTTGAGGTTGAACGCCCTCGCAAAATCCACAAATCTCAGCTGCGTGGGAGTTATGTAGGTTTGGCTATAACAATTTTATACAAGATGTTATATTCAAGAGAGAAGTTTTAACGGATCGGTCGGTCAGATCACGTTTGATCAAACTTACTACTATTTAGATGAAAATTTGCTCAAACACTGGTGAATCAAAAATGTTGATGGTTAAACCACCGCCAGCGGCAGCTTACGAGTTGAAATAGTTTAAGTTTGTTCCTGGCCAAATAATGCAATGAAAGCAAAATATTTCTGACACAATGATATATCATATCACGCCTATAGAGAGAAAGAAAAGGAACTCAGTGATAGCGTGACGGTTCAAAGGACGAAATAGAAGAAGAAAAAGTGTTGCGCTGTCCCCAAGTAACATGGATCAAGAGCAGGAAGATTATGATGATCACGCCTATCGTATGTTTTTAAACTGGCTTCATAATTCAATAATGAAAAGAACGTTACAGACCAAGATTACAGAAAACCGATGTTTTGTCTCACATAATATTTTTTGTGTTGCAAATTAATCGTCCTATTAATGTATCATCCTATGTATGCCAAACTCAAAATTACAGAAGCCCTTCAAACTCAAAGTTCACATATCTGTGCTTTTATTAGTACTTGCGGTATTAACACTGAAACTAAATCATTGTTCAGGGCTTGCTTTACGTGAAACTTGTCTACGGAATTCAAAGGATGAGAATATGTTTAAACATATATTTAAATACTAGCTTCTGCCAGCAGCTTCGCCCGCTATAAAAGTGTTTTCCTATCCCAAGGGAACATATTCCCGGGTTATCCTATGTGCTATTCCTGACTAAAGTCTATCTCTGTGCCAAATTTCATCCAGATCTATCCAGCCTTTTGAACATGAAGACGTAACAAACATACAAACACACTCACAGACTTTCGCCTTTATAATATTAGTTTATTAGTGATTTAACTGAGGCACTTAGAAATAGTATAATTATCTAGCAGTAAGAATTTTTGCAATCGGATCATTTCTGCCAAAAATTGTCTCTTAATAATATAAGATTAAATTTCGGCTATAAGTACTTCAAACCTAGCAATGGTACAGGTCGTTTTTTATTCATCCAGAAAAAAATACATACACACAATACGGAAACAAATCCTAACACTAACTTACACAAATAACTCTAAAAAAACATTGAAGAAAACTCCAAAAAATCCTAGCAAGCCTCGAAGGTACTTTTTCCCTAAAAAAAACTGCCAAGAATTCTAATTAAGTATGCAAAAATAACGACAATCACCATTGGGACCCGCACAATGACAGCCAGAGCGTTTAGCGTAATCTTCGGAGGTGGAGAGGTCCAAAACGAGGATAATATAATATAATGGACCTCAACTTGTTTAGCCTAAAATATCTTAAGGGGAATGCTTTCGCGTAGGCGGTAAAATTCAATTATGACAATGAAATAGAAGGTATAGGGAGTCCATTTTCCACATTTATTAATTTCTCATTTGGAAATCTGTTCTTTTAAAAGGTCACTTTTTACACGTCTATCTGTCTGTCTATGAGTCTATCTGGAAACGTCAAAAACGAGGATAATATAATGAACCTCAAATTGTTTTGTCTAAAATATATTAAGAAGAATGCTTTAGCGTAGCTGGTAAAATTCAATTTTGTGGTTCCGACCTTAAACAGAAATCGGTTGTTAATTAACAAGATCACTTTTTTTATTAATTTATTTAAAACGTCATGCAACATACAGGTACATAGGCGAACTTAATGCCTGAGGCATTCTCAACCAGCCAGTCAACCAAGAGTGGTCTTCTTTCTTTTCGTGTGAGGTGTGGCCACCTCTGGTGTCAGAGTTAATTAAGCCGCCTCTGGAAATCCCCACAGGCCTCTGACTTGGCTATTTCACACTTAAATAATAACTATATAAGTCCAGGTTTCCTCACGATGTTTTCCTTCACCGTTGCCTGTGATGTCCAAGATCAACTTAGAAAGTACATATGAATTTGAAAAATTCACATTGGTACTTGCCCGGATTCGAACCTACGACCTCAAGCACGACAGGTGAGGTCTTAGCCACTGCTTAGTGGTGGAGAGATAACATAGACAGCAGGTGCATAAAAAATTGAAATAATTATTGAAGTAAAGAACGTAATTAGTAGTAAGTTTTCTGTCTGTCCAGGAGGTTTCTCAAAAAATATGCATTGCAGGCTTTTCAATTGTGCCATATCGCATTTTGACAATTACGTGCAATACAATGATTACGGTAGACCATCGGCCAATCGATAGACTGCTCAGTGTAGTTTCGTTCGGAACCTTAATTTCAGCGAACATTACTGGTTTGACCGGTTTTATAATTATTGCGGTTTGCAAATAGCAGCTATGTATCAGTTTAATATTGATTGAAATAGGACTTTCAATATTTACGAATGGGTCTGTTTACAGACTAATGTCCATTGAACAACGATCCATTTGGGTAGGGCAGACTCCGAGAAAGAGGCAACCGTCGAATACGACTCGGCTGGGCAGCGTTCTGGAAGTTGCGCGGTATCTTCTCGTCCAACTTTTCACAGTGTCTCAAGACGAAAGTCTATGACCAGTTTGTTGCCAGTTATGACCTATGGCTCTGAGACGTGGTTGCTCACAATGGGCCTCATCAGAAATCTCACAGTAACCCATAGGGCAATGGAGGGGGCTAAGCTCGGCGTATCCTTGCGTGGTCGAATCAGAAATGTAGAGAACCACAAGAGAACCAGGGTTTCCGACATAGCCTGAAGAATTGCCAAACTTAAGTGGCAGTGGGCAAGGCACATTGCTCGCAGAACGAATGGCCGATGGGGCAGAAAAGTTCTGGATTGGCGACCGCGAACCGGCAGACTTTGCGTTGGAAGGCTTTATTTATTATTATTATTTATTATATACTTTGACGACCTGGTGAAGGCTGCGGAGATCCACTGGATGCGGGAAGCACGGGTCCAGTTAATATGGCGACACTTGGGGTAGGCCTATGGCCAGCAGTAGACGTCTTTCGGCTGATATGATGATGATCATTAAAATAGCGCAAATCAATTTTGACATTCCGAGTTCGAGTATCGAAATGTCACGTGACCAATTATTCCGGCATCCATTTTGGCATTTTGATTATCACCATCGCTGACAGTGAATGACACTTGTCTAGAGTCATTTTCATAGATAATTAAGATAATACTCCAGGCTACGTTATCGCATTCGCCTTAATGGAATGACCTTTTTGAACTTGAAGTCTAGTTACAATGTAGGTGTTATTAAGTACATTTGGGACCTATTGTGGAGTTATAATGACTTGATAGCAAGTTTAATCTTATATGGCTATTATACTTAAGGTATTGTGGTATTCACCAGAGATTTATTGTAACTAGCTTTTGCCAGCGGCTTCGCCCGCGTTTAGGTCGTAAATTAATTAATTTATTATTTATTTAAACTTCATGTACGATGGTGATACATATTCGGACTTAATGCAGCAAGGCATTCTCTACCAGTCAACCTTTGGGTTAAAAAGGACAACAGCGGTAAGAGTACAAAATAATAAAAAATATGAACAATAATTAAAGTCGGATATTAATAAACTACCTTACTAATAAAATACATAAATTATTTCTAAATCAATAGACTAATAAATATTATAATAAATACCAAATTCTAAATGAAAATTATCCCGTGGGTACATATTCCCGGCATTTGTTCCTATGTGCTATTCCTGACTATAATCTATCTCTGCGCAAAATTCACTGAGATCCGTTTAGCCGTTCTGGCGTGATTGGGTAACAAACATACACACATCCACATATCCAAACTTTAGCATTTAGAAGATATTAGTAATATTTAATAAAATATTCTTTTGATATTTGTTATAATCCTACTTATTATATACTGTGTCTGAAAGAACCTATCAGATAATGTAAAAAAATAAAATATTTTAATAAAATGCTAGACTTCTTAATTAGGACCAGCAATCACACTTTGTGTAATAAAAACAATAATTAAGTTTTATTAGGTACAATAATCGTCATAACGGCAAAATTAAATTTAGAAAACATTCCAAACGGAATAATACCCAGACATTAAACCATTCATGTTTAATCCGATTCTGTTCCATTTTCTAATATAAAAGATGCTCCATTTAAAAATAACAAACATTTCATTTCTTAAGAACAACAATCAAATTAGTTTATATAAAACTTTAAAATTAAAACAGAAAATGGTTGGCTACGTATTAAACTCGTAGCACTCTGCTACGCCGTAGCCGCGTAGCAATGCTACGAAGTGTACTTAGTAACTTTGTAATGCGCTTACCACCGGAACTCAAATAGCTTGTAACCGGTTCAAATGAAAAACCGTTTGTAAACTATAAATTAAATTGTGGACTGTTTCTTATTTTGTCTTTGTAATCTGTAAGCAGTGTTATTACATGAGAAAGGTAAATAAATACTAAGTACATAAGTTTTGCTATCAGTAATGTGAAATGAAAGTTTTGTTAGTCGATGTCATGGATCAGGTGTCAATTTTCTTTTTTTGTTGATGGCTTTGGGTCAAAAAGATGCTTATACTGTGAAACATTTAAAACTATAGCTCCAAACATTTGGCCGCAAAACCTGTGTGATATACGATATACAGACAGATGGACAGACACATGCACAGACACATGGATGGACAATCAGACGGACAGACAGACGAACAGATAGACGGACAGGCAGACAGCAGGACAGAATGACGGACAGACAGACGGACATATAAACGGACAGAAAGACGGACAGAGAGACGGACACGTGAGTGACAGCCCTTTGGGTACGGAACCTTAAAAACTGACGATCACTCTTGGCTGCAAATATCATCTTCCTACCCTTGTCCCATGTTACTTGGCTGAAAATAGTGACCTAGGTGTTCTTTATACACAGGATTTTAAAATATAGTTCGGTCGCACAGAAAACAGACTGAACATTGTTTTCTTAGAAAATTATTGTGATTGATGATTCAGGATACTATGTTATTGGTTTGCGGAGGTCAGACATGCAGCCACTCCGAAGGAGGGTAATGTGTTTATCAGTCTATGTATGTATATATGTATGTTTGTTCCTATGTGGCGTTCTAGAGATCAAAGGCGTTGGCCAATTTTGATGATTCTTACGTCAATCGATTCGTCTTAACCTAACGAGTGTCACTGGCTACATTAAAATTAGAAAATAGAAAAATGGCAGCGTTTGGGGGCCTTATTGAGATAGAGGTGATTTCAAAAATATTTGACACTTATATGTTTAAATGTACCTACTTGGAAAAAAATAATAACTAAAAAGTTATTAATAAAAAAAGTTTATTCACAAAAGCCGACTGCTTAAGAAGCGAACTAAAAAGACAAGAAGAAAACCATGATGTGAATGCGGAGGACACATCTGGTTTTGGTAAGCCAGCTCGCGAACATGTATCCTCCGACTGCAAGGCTGGGTTTTCATCTTGTTTACGACTTGCAGTCGGGTTTTTTGATTAACTTTTTTATTTAATAGAAGCTTTATATCACCTTGCTCTGGTATGCGTGTCCGGCAACTAGTAATCCGTTTTCCAAGCACTTCCTGGCACCGATTCAGCTAAAACTTGGCGTAATTATGTAACTTTGGAAACATTGAAATATTATGGTACCATGGAGCTGGTCTCATGATGGAGCCGGCAGGTGACCATAGCAAGTCCTCAACCAGAAAAGAGAGCACCATCGTGTTTGGGCCCATTCGATATGTTTTGTCAAGCGATATTGCATTTCTTACTTTTAAGTCGATGAAAAGCAGGTTTTAAAAAGATTTTTACTTTTATTTATTAGCGGACGCCTCGCGGTTTCATCCGCGTAGTTCCTGTTCCCGTGGGAATACGGGGATAAAAAGTATGCCTATGTCACTCGGGGATAGTGTAGCTTCGCAACGGTAAAAGAATTTTTGAAATCGGTCCAGTAGTTTTTAAGTTTATTCGTTACATACAAAAATACTAATATTTCCTCTTTATAATATTATTAGTATAGATATAGATTACATACATACATTTACATAAACTCACGCCCTCTTCTCATGGGAGAAGGCAGAAACTACAGAACGCAACTTGCTACGAGGACATTTGTCCATACTAATATTATAAAAAGGTAAAGTTGGTGAGTTTGTGAGATTGTGGGATGTAATTTATGGATCCACTGAACCGATTTAAAAAATTCTTTCACCTGTAGAAAGCTACATTATTCTTGAGTGATATAGGTTATAATTTATTTTCACAAAAATTTTGATCCTTATGAAAATTGCAATAATGTAACCCAAAATAGCAAAATTTTGCCTATATAATTAATTATTTGGCGTGCGCTGAGAAAACTATTGATGATGCATAAAAATATGTACTACATGATTAAATAGTTATTCATTTTTACCTAAAAAAAATTCTGCGAGAGAATATATTTAACTATCATAATTAAGTCAGTGAAGCCGCGGGGGTCAGCTAGTATTAAATATTCCGCGAAGTAAGGCAGGCTGAGTACCATAAATTAATTAGAGAAAAGCCAACGCAAATGTTAAGGGTTTTAACCGCGTTTTTTTAATCATTATGAGATCCAAAATACAATCATACATCCCCAAATACCCTAATTTACATACACAGACAAACATGTTTCACTTTTATATCTTTTTCATACAATATTTGCTGAAACGTGGTAAACATATAAAAGAAACATGTAAAGACAAACATTATGAGTTTTGTTCCGGAACTCTACGGAAGGGTTGGGTTATTAAAATATTATATATTTTTACGCCATGGTTATACAAAGTGACATGAACAGATTTTGACAATTTTATTCTGAACTCATGCTGTGTAGGGGAATGTTAACAGTTTTTTTAATGTAAATATGGTGAGTAATTATTTTTCCTTATTAACTCTATTCAGGATTTAGAGAATAATTATGATTTTTCCTTGACGTATTTTAAAGCATCTGACATTTTTATATAATTAATTTATTTCTTTAAGACTTATATTTTAGTACTACTCTCATCTTAATTTATCTATACAAATAAATAAAATTGGAGGGTCTGTATGAAATATCAAAATAACAACGTTTTATTGAATGCACGTGAAATTATATACGGTACTATTTAAGAAATACGCAATTTTTTCGTCTATCTGTCTTTCTGTTCGTTTCGGGTAATGTCCGAAATGGCTGGACCGATTTTGACGGGACTTTTATTAGTAGATAGCTGATGTTATAAGGAGTAACAAAGGCTACTTCTTATTCCAAAACAATTCACAGGCTAATTAAATAAAAATAAAAAAAAGTTTGACGCGGACGAAGTTGGTCGTTGGTAAGTTTATAGGAGGGTATTAAACTATCATATATCTAGGATAATACGTAGGATCACCACGAAAGAAACATGATCATATTTTTTTTATCAAAGGCGAATTTATTCATATATTTATATTATATTATCAATGTAAATATGACTTATCAAGATCTATGATCCTAGATATATAATAGTGTAATATTCCCCATAGGAAGTCCAGACCCGTTTAAAAAAATCATTCACTCTTAGAGTGCAATAGAAAGTAGGCCTCCTACCAGGTGGACCGATGACCTGGTGAAGATTGCGGGGATCCGCTGGATGCGAGACGCACGAGACCGATCAATGTGGCGACGTTTGGGGACAGGCCTATGTCCAGCAGTGGACGTCTTTCGGCTGATATGATGATATGACTGTTAGAAAGCTACATAAATTTTCACTGAATGCTGTAGGTTACTTTGGAACAGACCACGGTAGCGAAGCACTTTATAATTTGCATGTGGATTATATCATACACTTTATTTTATATTTACGTAAAACGTTTTTCTCCCAAAATCAAACAAAAAGAAAAATGGAAGAATCCCTTATTACTCCCTTAATCGAGTCCTTTATCGCAACTTATACATAACAAAAAGGTTGGCACTGATTGACTTGTAACGTTGTGTAGTGTGACGTTTGGGTCCGAACACAAATCAATCAATTCGTAAAGTCCAGTTTAGCCAAGCACACAATAATACTAGCAATTGATTTGGAAAATATTTTAGTTTAGTTAAATTACCAAGTTTCTAGCTAGTAATTTGACGAAATGTTTGTTCAAGCAATATTAATAAAAGCAACATGTACTTACAATGTCTGTGAGTTTTGTTTCCTACACACGCAAATGTAAAATCATGTTCGAACTCAATTCTTATCAAAAGCAGTTTTGCATTTATTACATTCCATAGTACACACCTAAGTAATAGTTATAGGTACTCGAAACTTACTTACAAATACAATTCCGAATATAACATTATAATCAAACGCTCACAGACGTACAGTCAGTTCATACCCTTACATCTTTTGAAACCGTCTGAGTGATGCGAGTCACAATCCTCACAAAGGTATTTCCTATTGCTCTGTCGAGGATTTTTCGTATAAAAAGAGGTAATAAAGTAATATTATGGAGGTAATATATAGCACAGTTATATAACTATTATAGTAGTACGGTTGAAGATAAAAAGCTTCTATTGAAATCTGCCAGTTATGTGTGTTTTGTATGTGACAAAAATTGAGATGTAGGAGCAAATACCATTGTGCGACGAAATTAGTTCAGTTTGTTTAGTTTTCCTCATTATGGGACCAAAATTCTACTGTTGTAACTGAAGATTGATTCGCGACATGCTCAGAAGGGATCCCGACCCAACCACATCACCTACCTACAGCCCCTTATACTTCTTTAATTTTCTTATGCCTTCTGTACTATCTAGGGGACATAGGACATTAAGTCAAGTAAGCCAAGGGACAAAACTGATAATCGGACTTCAAGACCTATACAAGACTTGGCACAACATATCGAGAGTATTACTAGAACAAAAAATATTTTTAACTGCTAATAAATCCTGCCTGTACATTCCATACATTCAAGTACAAAAGATCCATCACAGTAATTTATCGCCCATTTTGTTCCGCCATCGCCATTAAAGTCAAAAGGCCACAGCTTTTGTCATCGGATTTTTAGCTCCGCATTTCCAACCAGTATTAAGACATAGGTACATATTTGTACCGCATTTCAACCCGATCACGTACCATATAATAGTACCAACCTACCGACATAATGGGATGCAAAGTTGGTACTAAACAGCTCGAATACATCCCATATGTGTAATACCGTAATACAGGGTTGGCAAACCTTTACTAAATAACGTGCCGTTAAATTGTAATTTAAAAAAAGTGACAGTGATGTACCGCCAAAGAATCTTGTCTTGGTGAGTTAATGGACAAAAACTGAAACTATATACGTTTCTTATTAAGATGTTTAACTCATTATTGCGACTTGAAATCCGGGATTCGTACAGCAATCATAGTCTTTACAGTTTTCATACGCATCATCATCATTTCAGCAGCCGAAAGACGTCTACTGCTGGTCTAAACTGATCGGTACTGCGCATCTCGCATCCACCGGATTGCCGGTGTAGCCTAAACCAGTACATCGGTAACCTTACAGTTTTGTTTTTTTTAAACTACACAATAACATATGGTCACGGGCAACAGACTGTAGACAGTCGAAAATGGCTTTGCTAAACGTACACCCGCGTCTTACTAAAAAACTCCTCAGCCTGAGTAGAAATAAACTCAAAATAATTATAGGGGCAATAACAGGCCACACCCTTCTTAACAAACATATATTCAACATAGGCACCACGGACTTTGCAGGAGCTGTAAGCCAAAGAATCAGCCGCCCACGTAATCCTGGCATGCGAAGCCGTGGAATCTTAACGCGAAGAAATCCTCGGAACAGTGAGTTCACTCCGTGAAGCCTGTGAAGCTCCCAGGAAGCTTCTGTGCTTTTGAACGGGGCTAGGCTGGCTATGTTAGCCAGTACCCCCACGCACAATGGACCAAATGGGAATCTAAGTGTGGCAAAGGGCGTCCCTACTACTACCGCTATCTATATCTCTATCTCTCTCTACAGAGATCTTAAATTTTAAAATAAAATTAGAAGTTTGTGTGATTTCTGCAGTTGAAAATAATCTACATTACCCAAACCAAACCCTAAATAACCCGTTTTTTTTACGTGTGCCATAGGTTCGCCATCCCTGCTCTAATACCCTAAGCTTTGCCTTGTTTGAGAGAAAGAATAAAGGCAATACATACAACGGTAAAGGAGCATGCCACAATTTCACAGCCAATTTGCAATAAAGGATCTTTGCAGTACGTTCTCCATTCTTTCCAGATGTATTTACGCAAATTGAGTAGAATGGTGAAATATTTGAAGGATTTGGGTACCTCATTACCGGAATACATTGCAGGTTGGATGTTTTGTTATGTGTGTGGAAGGAACTAGAGAAATATAATAAAAATGCATTTATTGCCGATATTTGTGGTAGGTAGTTTAAAAAAATTACCTGTAATTGTGAAGATAATTATTAAGCTTTTAAATCTTCACGCTTGTATACCACGAAGGGGTAAGCAGAGATCAGGCTTATTTATATAAACTTTTTAACTATATACGTAACAAGCTTCTGCCAGTGGTTTCGCCCGCGTGTATTATACATATAAACCTTCCTCTTAAATCACTCTACCTATTAAAAAAACCGCATCAAAATCCGTTGCGTAGTTTTAAAGATCTAAGAATACATAGGGACAGACAGGGGAAGCGACGTAGTTTTATAGTATGTAAGGATTAGTTTAAATACTGATAAGCAGATTCTTAATTCAAATTAGTCATATTAAATTTATACAAAAATCTGATACACTGAGTATAAAGTATATTTAAACTAATCATATCGTTAAAAATATTTTATAAGTTAGACCTATTTCTTCAAGTGTCAATTAGCAGACACAATAAAAATTACCATTGTTTTAATCCGATTCGGCAGTATGGACAACTAAGAGGATTATTTTAATCCGACTCGGTAATATAGACAGCTTTTCCTTAAATTATAGAAAAGTTGGTAAGCAGCAAACATATTGACTACAATTAAAAGTCAAAGACAAAATATTTATATGAATTAGGCCATTAAGCGGTACTTTTGGACGTCTACAATTAAAATTTAGAAGTAATAATAAGAGATTCTACCATCCATTCGGCAAAGTAGCTTGTTATGGAGAAGAAAGAACAAGAAAATCTACATTCACTCATTAAAAAAAGTGCTTTACAATATTTACATACATACATTAATTCATAAAGGTGAGGACGATGCACTTAGATTAGCACTACATACTATACTACGTATAGATATATAAAGTTTTTTTAAGTACAAATAAACTAACCTACTGAAAATTATTTTATTACAATATTCGATATCGTGTTTCTGAGCTTTGTTTATGGACCTAAATATAAGAGCTGATGAAAACTTAAACTACTATAATAAAAAACTGACGTCTCATTTAAAATTGGCCAAAATATTTTTGTTTAAATATCAAGTAATATGTAATTATATACGTTGGGTTCTCCAAAGGTCAGATAATTATATTTCTTAGAACCTACTAAAGGGGTGTGGGTGGAATATCTTAAGGATAAGGGCAAGCAAACACTGACCTTATTAGTTATTATTCCGTTTATTCAACTTTAACATATCCGATTACATTTCTAAGTAATTCTTAAATAAAAAGCTTAAAAAGCACTGAAAAAAGACCCACCGGTATCGGAAATAGGGTGAAAGCTACCGGTAGTCAGGGCTCCAGAGAGAGAAACCTCCTAAAAATAAGATTATAATTAGTAACTCGAATAATGTTTAAATAGATTGGCAATATTAGTAAAGAAAGTATAGAGTAAAAACGTGATGAAGAATTTGAATAACATCTTATTCCTTCTAAACTCACAATGGAATTGCCAATCCCTACTTTAAAAGCCGTAAAAATACTGACGTTTAAATAAGAATTAAAGTTTTTATTTTCAAATCCAACTTTGTAAGGCTTCGCTACGGTGAAAGTTTTGTGAAGACCCAAACGACGATTTGACGGGAATAACTTTGTCTAACTATTTGCTTGCCTTGCCTGCCTTTTCCAAATGAATCCTAAAAATTTAAAACATGTGAAAGTCTGTATGTTTAGATGTATGTCAATCAATAATGCGGTTCGGATGAGAATTAGATCATGAGTAGACTATGGATTATTTCTGTTTCGATACACCATTTTTGTAATTGCAAAAATGTTAATTATCAAAATCAAAATCATTTTATTTTTATTTTACAGAGACCTACATGGGCACTTATAAAACGTCGACAAAAGGTACACAATTCGAGTTGGACGTTTCTGAATGGAGAAGAACCGGCAAGAAACTCCACGGTTAATCTTTTAAAAATGGTTTGGTTTTACAATATTTCCATGTTACAGCAATATCTATATGATTTGATTTCTTTTTTATTTCTCTTTTGAAAGACTACAAAAAAATCGAAGTGTTTATTTGACTTATATGGGTTGTTATAAAATTATACACATTATTTAACATCCATCTACACGTAATCCAACATAAACATATCCAAAACCCGGCTACTATATTTTTCTTGGCTGTTAACAAACAAGTGTACAAAGCCTGGCCCTCTCTATTTGTCTTATCTTAAAATTCAGCGTGAGTACAAAGAAACGCCGCCTTTCTCTGACCGACCGGGATTTATCGCTTAGACCTAATGTGTGGTCACCGTTGTGGGAAGAACTGCTTGAATTTTGAGCTGGAAAAACGTTTTTGTTTGTAGTTGATTATCATTTGTTTTATTTTTCTTGATTTGAAAGGTCAACAACTGCAGGGTTATGAACAACTGCATAGCTGGTGAAATGTAAATCTATGCAAATAAATAAAATTGCAGTGAATTTATGTAATATCAAAATAACAACATTTTATTGAATTCATGTGAAATTAAATACGGTATCTACTAATAAGACTTTTGTCTGTCTGTTTGTTCCGGGTAATCTCCGAAACTGCTGGATCGCTTTTGAAGGCACGTTCACTGGTATATAGCTGATGTTATAAGGAGTAAAATAGGCTTTTTATCCCATAAAATTCCATTCGAAGTCTAGGCCTGGAGGTGGCCCTCAACAAGTCGGAGGCCATGGTCTTTAATTCCGCCGCCCGATGCCCACATCGTGGTCGGGAGGGCTCTAATCGCTGTCGAGCCTACCATGAAGTACCTAGAATTGGAGCTGCGACAGCCGGTGGGATTTCTAAGAACGGAAGAAGTAAACGTGTTGCGCCGATTGGGGATGGCTTAAAATTGAATATGGGCTGGAAGATTATGAAGATTCAATAATTACGTATCTAACCTGGTTTATCTATCTAAACTCTAAAATGAGTATTCTGTAAGTTACCCAAGGCATTGGAGAATGTGGCCGACAAAATTATTTTCCAAAAGTATAAAAAATAAACGTAATATGTACATCATCGAGGGTTCCGTCCAAACAGCTGTATTCACCAAAATACTCCTATATCATTGGTTGCGATCAGTTTAATAACTGTAAATAAGTTTATATATTTTTACCCGACTGCTTAAGGAGGGTTATGTATTTATCAGTCTATGTATATTTGTTCGTATGTGGCGTTCTCGAGACCAAACGCGATGGCCGGTTTTGATGATTCTTAAGTCAATCGATTCGTCTTAACCTTGCAATTAGTACTGGCTTCATTAAAATTGGAAAAAGAAAAATGCTGGTTGGTGGGGGCCCAATTTTCTTTTTGTTTCCAAACACATCGTGTGGTACATTTGGTTTTACTCAGCCAGCTCGCGAATATGTATCCACCGACTGCATAGCATGATTTTCTTCTTGTTTACGTATTTTTATTTCGCTTCTTAAGCAGGTTCTTGCGAAATTTCATGATTCTAGGTCATCGTAAGTTACCATTTTCTCTTGTCAACCGTTTCCTTTTCTTTCGTATAAAAAAATCTGATTACTATCATTCTATAAATAACAATAACACATCACACGTACACATCCGTGCATTGATATCGTATATAACCGCAACATTCGCAGCAAATGTATAGCGGGGTTTACAAATTAATTTATCATCGTAGGGTTTACCGTGTGAATACATTAATCATTGTGAAATATCATAGAAGTTTCGTTTGTTAGGGTTATGCTTAACCGGATTATTGTATTAGTTATAAAACTTTCAGTATTGCGTGTCTGGATATCTAAAATTGCTAGGGAACAAACTTTTTCCTTTAATTTGGACCTGACGTTAATATAACGCAATATAGACACGCCTAGCGACTGGCCCAGTGGCTAAAACCTCGCATCTTGTACTTGAGGGCGTTGGTTCAAATTCGGGCAAAGTACCAATGTGACTTTTTTAATTCACATGTATTTTTAACTCACTTCAAAAAGAAGGAGGTTCTCAATTCGACTGAATTTGCTTTTTTATAGGGGAACCGATTCTGCTTCTAGTGTTATCATCATTTCAGCCGGAAGACGTCCACTGCTGGACATAGACCTCCCCCAAGCGTCGCCACTTTGACTGGTCCCGTGCGTCTCGCAACCAGCGTATCCCTGCAACCTTCACCAGGTCATCGGTCCACCTGGTGGGAGGCCTTCCAACGCAACGTCTTCCGGTTCGCGGTCGCCACTCCAGAACCTTTCTGCCCCATCGGCCATCCGTTCTGCGAGCAATGTGCCCTGCCCACTGCCACTTAAGTTTGGCAATTCTTCGGGCTATGTCGGTAACCCTGGTTCTCTTGTGTGGCCCCATTTAAATTTGATCAAGATCTGATGAAGAACTTTGGATATACATAACAGAACTCTTCAATAAACAACAGCAATTCTCTCGGGATTACTGCAAGCGCATGTCTGTTTAGTGTTTACGCCATTTTATATCATAATATCACGCCAGTAAAACGTTAAAGGGGTACGCAGATGTATGCAGTTTATCCTGGTACACTCTCATTTCACCGGTTATGTTAGTTTTATGTTATTTGGGTAATCTATTCAGGCATAACTTTGGCCATTATAGGTACCTTACTATTGAAATTTTTTACCTCAACTAAAGTCAGTGTTCTTGTGACACTGACTGCCGAAATTTAAGTTATTTTTCACTTTGCTGTGTTTTTATTTGGAACATATTAATATGTAAAAATCTTAGTTTAGTTTGAACATCGCTGATAATGGTGAAGGAAAACATCGTGAGGAAATCTGGACTTATAAGTTTGAAATCGCCAACCCGCATTGAGCAAGCGTGGTGATTAAAGTTCTTATCTTCTTTGTATGAGAAGAAGCTTTTGCCTTGCTCTGCTTATTATTATTATATTAATAGATAGAGAAAGAGAAAAGTACCTAGACTTGTGTAATTCTCGGGTAACTTGCTAGTGACCTAATTGAACCACTATGTGACGTCACTGGAGCTTGCTGATTGGTCGTTTGTATGCCGTAACAAAGACCTGGAATTGAATATTGTGAAAACGATCAGATTGCAAAAAGAATAACAATAATATGTAACAGTCTCTAGAATTAATTAAAATTGTATCGGAACAAGTAAAATTAAAAAAATTGTAAAGAACCCCTCAACACATTTTTATTGCGTGGTAGATTATTTATCTAGTAATAGACACGCTTCGATCGAAAATCTATTGAACACGTAATTAAGACACGATATCTTGTGAAAACACCCTGTTTCAAACAGTAAAACGGCCATAACTTTTGAACGGCTCAAACGATTTTCATCAAACATAGCCCACAACACTCTTGATAAAGTCGCATTTCAAAGAACGATATCAAAATCGGTTCATCCATTTAGGAACTATGATGCCAAAAACAGATATACAAATACACAGGTACACACGTCAAACACGGATAACAGCAAGACGACATTTTAGAGCATACATTTATTTATTTATGTCCCAACTAAAAATATACTAGACATGGAAACTAGCTATCGTCAAAATAGATCCCATCCAATTTATATTTTAATTATAAATAACAAGTTCCATCTACATAGGTTTCTGCGAAATTGCTGTTCAAACAATTTCGTTTCCACTATGACACGTATGCATGAAAGTACTGACTGAAAAGAGGCGTAAAAACACACCAAAAATAAACTTACTCGGTCTGGACCATTTCGAACATCTTTATTAAGACAGTGAACTCGGCAAATGGCACGGATGCAAATGCGGTTGCCGCAGATTATGAGAATGTGCATTTTATATTAACTGTTTGTATGAGGCAGTTTGATCTAAGGTTTACGTGTATTAGTGGTATATTTATAAGAAGATGAGCTTAGACGTATAGTGTTTTTGTGTGCTTTTCAAAGTCTTACAGGATCTCATGCAATATGAAATCTATTTAAGAAGAGAAGTTAGGGCCCAAGTTTATTTTGAGCGTGAGCCTTTATATAATATGATAGTAATAATAAAAGTCTAAAAACGAAGATGCCTGTGGCTGTAGACAAATGATATCGATTGTCAAAAAACAAAAAAAAGTCCTAAATGTCCCGAAATTGTAAATAAAGTATCTCAAAGACAAAAGCCGTAATATTCCTGCCAGAAAATTTCTGAGCAGTACCTATAATAGCGAAATACTTCGCTCATCCAAATAGTTTCCATATTTGTTTCACAAATTGCTTTTTCTCATATCGATAAAGCAGCATTTTAATTAATATTTTATCGAAGCTATAAGCTTGACGGCTCTATAATGTAAATTGGGCTTTAATTGAGGCAACACCACTCACGGATTATTTCGCGCAGTTTTGAGCGGTGCTTGTGGCAATTGCAGAGTGGACGCATCATGTGTTGTGGTTTGTCAATTTGGATACCATGTAATACAAAAATTGTTTATCTATGATACCTCTAATCTTAGTTGGGTCATTTGCTTACATTGTTTTTTACATATACAATTGCGGCCCCAGATTTCTAAAGCAATTTTGTTCTGCTGACATTGTACGACAATTTTTTTTGTACAATTCAATACTTTGACGCGGAGGACGTCGCGGGAGATAGCTAACCTGCTATAAAATTGGCATCGTGCTTAACTACATCCTAGAATCGAAGATCACAGTTTTGTTTGAATTAACATAGAAAATATGCCCAGGATTTGAATGATATCCTAAGGGTCCTATATGTTATCTTAATATGCAAAATATTGTAGACAAAACGCAAATTAGGTTGTAACATAATGTGACAACCTAATTTACGTATCTACAAATGTTACTAACATTAGTCATACCTTCTAAGCCTTAAATATTTAACTAGGCTTAATAAAACGTCTAGGTTCGCACACAATGACACTCCATTTGTATAAGTCAAGTCTCCACTTAGGAAGGATCTTATTACATGTTAGACGTACGTAATAAATAGCTTAGATGTACGTCAGAGCTGAAAAACAAATGACAGTACTAAATCTAATTTCGTAAAGTTGACTACGTGAATTGTCACGAAAGTGTGAAATATTTTATGATAAGTACAGTGAAATATTAGGTAGCACCTCAAAAGTTTTATGATGGTTTTATTTGACAGTTAAATAGTCTATACCACCCACTACCTCTCATGGTCATTTCCGTAATTTTCCTAGCTGTAGTATCAAATTTCGGATCACATGGGCCGTTTGCAAGCAAAGTGAAAAAATGTATCTATTTTATGGCACAAACCTACCGCACTATTTACAAACCACTGCAACTCCTACAAGCCAGAATCAACAGTGGTGATCACAAGAACCACGCCGAGGCATTGAAGCTCAACGAAACCCCGGAGACTGTAACTGTCTTGGATCCCGCAACGAAATTAACCAGGAAAGAATATCGGAGGCGTGGAAAAAAAAACATAATTTCTACTTCCCTCCATATCAAGCAGAGGATATAACAAACAAGGCCATAGGTACAAAGGTAAATAAAATAGTTCTATAATGTTTTATTTCAATCAGGAAGAGATCCTGGAAGAATCTATATAGGTACTTATATAAAAATCCATGAGTGTATGGATGTTCCCTATGGACTTTAACGTTTTAGCCAGTATTCCAGCCGTTATTAGAGTGATTATGATGAAACTTTCAGATCAACCCAGTGGGCAGTGGGTGATCCTGTGAAGTTTGGTAGCGGTAGGAACGACAGACTTTTTTTGGATTTTTTGTTAATTTTGGGTCATATTTTCCCTACAAAATCTAGCTATATATCATAAGTGCTACCCGTGCGAAGTCAGGGCGGGTCGTTAGTTACTTGTAAAAGCAAATTTTAAAAGACTAAAAGCCTAGACGAAAAATAATTAGGGACAAAATCTGAGATTCCAGGCGGACCTAAAAATTAAACGACCTAACTCCCTTTTAACAAGGGACAGGATCCTATTCCCGTAATAGGCTCAGAAAATTGTAAAGTGGAGAGATTACAAGAAAATATCACGCTACCTCCATTTCAGAACACTAAGGACTGCCATTCCAATTACATCAACCCGTAGTTTTCAGCTAAAATAAACGATTTCACAAAATATCCTTTGATTACGAGAACATTATTTCGTGTTCCTAGCGTAATTAGTTTTCTATTACAAATATAACGGAAATGTAGGTAGGAACCTAAATTGTTTTAAAGAAACCCAATAAGGTTGGCTTCTTAGCTTTAATAGGATAAGCCATGATTGAAACGTCAAATAAATTATGCAAGTTTATTTCTGATTGGATTTCACGACAATTATCGAACTGGGTTTGTAAAGTCCGCGTAGAAGTGACTGCCTGTAAAATGTCTAATTCCCGCAATGAGCAGGTGTGGTGACAAGCCTTAGCCCTTCAGTGGCTGGTGTTATTATTGTGAATCTGCTGTATCCACTGCAAGTATTTACTTGCAGCCCAACCAATACATACCTAGTATATGTCTTCTAAATATGATAAAAGTGTAAGTCTTTATATTTGAATGTTTGTTATTCAATGGCTGATTATTTCCTCAAAAGACCATTTCAGACATCAGTCTACATGGTCTTCACATGATCTAACCAAGGTTTTGTCAGGACTTTAAAGAGACTGTGACCTCTGAGTTTGTGTCGGCCTTTCTTCTCAGAGTAGTCAGATAGGAAACGCCGACCTCATCAAGTTAAAAAATATAATCGACATGTAAAAGTGTTTGTACAAACCAACTTACAGAAATAAAATCATTTATCATTATCAATCACGTCTCAACAACTAGACGGGTTTCGATGTAAATTGGAACACAAGTAGACATTGCCCTAGATTAAAACACAGAATACTTTTCTTCCCGGTCTTTTACCCATTCAGCCCATCTTTCAAGCGGGTAAAGCAGCTCCAAAAACTAGTTTCATATTTCAAACATTTTCTGATACAATATTATACCTTAGCACGTGCTTATTATCTTAACGATATTCTTGTTCAAGCTCCAGCGAGTAAATATGTTTACTTGTACTTATGCCAACAACTAAGGTACATGGAATAGATTATAGTATGCTACATTAGTTAACTACATCAGAATAATTACGTAGTGAGAATATAATAGTGTTGCAAACATGTTATTTAGGCACCTTTGGGCAAATATAGTCGCTATTTTGTATCAAAATAGAAGAGATGTAATGAGGGCTTCCGTTTCTGTGCTCACCAGTTAGCGTCACTGGAGAGTAAGGTCCTTAAATAAAGCAAAGTTTGAACTAAATCTTTTCTGATGCCGTAGAAGTGCGATTAAATATAAAATCGAGTATGCTGCAGTTTTCCGCAGTCCCTTTTTTCGATTAAAAGAAGAATAAAATGTGCTGAAAAAAAATATATCAATCTCTAAAAACCCGTACCTGTCTTACCCTCAGTTTCCCACCTTAAAATTATCGCAGAATTAATGTGACAAATTGTCAAGCACGCGTTATCTGCTGTGATTGGTTGAATGAATTTTCGACAGCCAATCACAGAAGGTAACGCGTGCTTGACAATTTGTCACATTAATTCTGCAATAATTTTAAGGTGGGAAACTGAGGGTTAATCTGTCATATTTGGAAAATATTCAGAACAATAATAAAAAAGGTACGTACTCGTAAACTCGCGCTAAAAGCCAAAAATCTATGAATTTTGACATTTTGAAGCCCTCTCGCAACACCAGCGCCCCTAGCGCCAAATCCAAACGGGATTGCCCCCATTGGGCAAGCAATGTAGTGGCATAATCTGTTTATTTTATGTCAAATACCTTCTAAATGATTAAATAGTCAATATTGTAATCAGAAGAACAAACAAACAGTCAAAGTCTACGTCCTTCATATTATCTGCAATAGTTATCTTTAAGTTAGAATTGGTACCCGTATTTAATTTTTTATTGTATTTAATAGAAATAAAAAAAAAATTGCCAATTGTAATACCTGTAAAAAAAAACAATGATCTTATTTTTATAGGGTTGGCTGTTATCTAGGTTGGTACGTTTACCACAATATCATTTCGGTATTTCTCGAAGGGCTGAGCAGAGTTATAAGTAATAGTTACAAGTAACAAAGTCTGAATCTTTGCATGTTTGTGAATCAATCATACCGCAACGGCTTCATTTGAATGAAACTAGCCACAAGGGTAGACTTTAACCTGGTTTAATCTATACCAATATTATAAAGAGGAAATATTTTTGTTTGTTTGTTTGTACCGAATAGGCTCCAAAACTACTGGACCGATTTCAAAAATTCTTTCACCGTTGGGAAGCTACTCTATCCCCGGGTGACATAGGCTACTTTTTATCCCTGTATTCCCACGGGAACGGGAACTACGCGGGTGAAACCGCGAGGCGTCCTCTAGTACCTAATAAGAATACATTCTATCAAGATAATATTTTCCCGTGAAATGATTTTCGATCACACGTGTGAAGCCGCAAAAGCAAGTCTTCAGTAAAAAGCAATTTCAACAAAACGGTTCCCTAAAACCGAAGACCCATAAGCGATTATTTACCATCACAAAACAATATTAATCAAGCGAACCTTAAACGTATTGATTCTTCAAACTTCTATATTAAAATAAGGCGAACACAAACAATTTCAAACATATTTATACAGGGAAAACTTTAATACACGAACACGATCGAGGCCTAGCAAACTTTATAGAAGATCATAACATACCATTACCAACACAACAAAGTAAACAACGAAAATGATTGTGCCAACATAAGAAAACGTAACTTGAACAAGCTTCCTTGGAAATTCAATATTGGAGTTCGTACAGAAATCAAATTATACTAACAGTAATGTCGAACTTTGACTTGGTTGGCGCCAACTTTTTGTTTCAGCTTGACACGCGTAGATATCAGACATAAATCTGAATTTATTCACTTTTATTTTGTTGTTTTTCGCTTTTATGTACATTATAGATTCTGGGTATTGGAGTGATCATGTAAAGTGAAGTTAAGATATTTGCTGCTACAGTCTTTTTGATTTGGACTTTGTTTTTTTATGATTGTTTCTTTTGCGACTGTCTTCAGAAACTGTCTATTGGTTGATACTAGAATAATTTTGCGCTTTGTTTAGTACTAGTTTTCTATAGGCTTTTTTTCTGTTGTAGGTACAAAAAGGATAAGGTTAATTACATATTTCGAATTCTTTTCAATACTTGCTCGCCTTCTAATTGAACTTCTGTATCTTAAGATACAGGAAACCCTAGTTTAGGAGACAGAGTTTAATCTATTGTGTACAGATTTCTGCAGCACCCCAATGTGAATGTTTTCTACCATAATTATTTAAAAAAAATGTAAACTTAAAGTACCTACTATAATCTGTATTTTTGGGCAATAAAGATATTTATTATTATTGTTTATATAACTACATAGCTGGCGAAACGTAGGGGTACTTTATAATTCGTTTACTTCTGCCTGACCCTTTAGGGAATTCAGGGTTGATGTTATGTTTATAATATTATCAATTATCACAAAATTAATAAAGATTCTCCCCATAAAATATCCACAAAGAACCATCTAAAATAGATAAAGGGTTTTCTCCCAATATGTGTTTACTTTTCAGCCACAACTCAACAACAATGAATAAAAGGTTATACCAAAACCCACCAGAATATTAAATGTAACATAAAACACAATTCTCTACCCATGGTTATAGCCAACGGGCATCCTTGTGTCACAACCTTCACTTGACTTCACAAGAAAAGACACCTTTATCATGTTTTTCCTTTTACCCAAATAAAGGTGGAAATTATTTCTATTTCCATGGTACTATAGACTTACGCAACCGTATCAAAGTACTATGTAAAGATATACTTAGAAACGTCAACAACAAAAGTAAATCAAGACCGTTCTAAGTTTTTTATTGCTTCATAAGTTAGATGTTGCTAAGTGATTTTATTTTTACCTTGATATTTTAGAGCTCTTAGACATCAGGCGGTGAAAAGTTCTTTGTTAATTTAAGCTGAAAAAAAATCACTTGAATAACGCCTTATTTGCATTACACTTCTTTGTTTAGATGTAAGTATGGAATGTGGTCAAAAAGGAGCAATTAAGTTTATGAAACCTTGTATAATAATGCTAGACTAACCGATATTCTTGGCTTTCCCCCCGTCGTTTATCTCTCTGGAATCTTGTATTTTTGGGGACAGAACAGCCCATGATACCAAATTATGATACATAGCCCAACAATAATGAAGCTTTCCTTTAGTGAAAGAATATTCGTAATCGGTTCTTTTAGAGAAAGACCTGGACTTTTAATAATTCATCGTTAAATTTTGGTCGTTTCAATCCCGTGGAAGGACGAATGCGTATATGAAACAGAATCAAATTATAAAGATAAATTTAAAAACTATAAAAAAAATCACAAAACATAAACCGACTACCAAAGCAAAAAACTAAAAAGTTCAAAAATAACTTTTGTTTCGGAAGTTAATAATAAATCAATAATTTGTAGAAGAACTGAACCAATACGGAATGATTTCTGATTTAATAAATGTCAAAATACTAAAATAATGAATCGACGTTTCCATAATGTTGGCGAAGCTTTCAGAGGTATAAATTGTCCAATTTCTTAAAACTTCATATTCCTAATTTTTCGTATTAATTTATTTTCCAAGCATTCCCATTATCGTATCCTATTAAGCGGACAATACTAAAACCATTCTCTTCAGCACCGTGTGGACAAAGACTTAGTTCAACCCTATGGGAGTTGTAAAAGACGTTACAAGGGACAGCAGAGTCTTACTTTGCTCTAGTTACAATTTATTGCGATCACCAATCCTTTTGTAAAGCGTAGATGCGAAGCTTTAAAGAAATCCGAGCTTTATTATTGCCTTTGTGGTTCAGAAAGAAATGGACCATCCTTTGTCTTTACTGGAGTATTATCTTAAGTATTTATTATAAAAATACGTTAAATTGTTTATGTTGATCCCTACCTTGATAAACTAGGCTGCAACAAAATGAATACCCTGGAAGTTCGAAGGGCGCTCTTGGATTTGAGATTCGCATATAAACGGCTCAGTAACACCATTGATTGCTCACAACTGGTATGTAGGTTCAATTTCAGAGTACCCCGTAGACCACCTCGCAAACCCATAACACCCTTAGCTCCACGTCTTCGCCATACAGTGTTTGGTGATAATTCGCCTATACCCCGCATGTACAAACTCATAAACGAACGAAGCGACCTGGTTGACGTCCACGCAGAGCCAATATCGAAGTTTGTTAGACGTAATTAGTATTAGTATTTAATATAATATAACTTTCTAGAATTTAAGTACATTAAGTTTTTATAATTACAAAGAACAATTTGCATGTGGTGTTTACCTGTAATTGGTAGTGCAGTTAGATTTAAGACAACTGTTGGTGAACCTTAATTATATAAATAAAATAAAAATTCTGCAGGCAATCCCTGAGAGTGCTACTCCGATTACGGAAATATTATTTTACTGATATATTAAACTCGACTGATATAATAACAGCCTGGTACTGTTCCACTGCAGGTTTCTTCTCATACAGAGAAGATAAGAGCGATTATCACCACGCTTGCTCAAGATGGATTGGTGCTTTTATCCAGGTTTCTTCTCGATATTTTCCTTCACTGATGTTAGCGCTGTCCAAGATGAACTTAGAAAGTGCATTAAGAATTGGAAAAGACACATTGAAATTTGCCCGAATTTGAACCCATGTCTAGTTTATTTCAAAACACGCAGACGAAACCGCGGGCACAAGTTAATAAAAACTAATGGGCAAGATCAAGAAGATAGACAGCAGATTCTGTCTCAACCCTCAGCTTGATAGTAATGATCATAGCAATTTCCACTTTGACAATTTCTAATAAGGCCTACATTGAATCAGCTATGAACATCAAAAAGGTAGTTATGTTTTCCAAAACAAAGAATGGTTTCTATTACCACCCCAGTGATTCAAATCCACAATCATCATCACAGCCCAGCAACGCAATTTTTGCTCAAACAGCCTTAATCTAATTTTAATGGAGACCTCTGAGATAGCCCAAGAAACCGCTAAAGTGCCTCGAAACACAAAGTAATCATTTTTTCATTGTACGCAACCCTAATCAACCTGGGATATTTAATTACTTGGGAGCAAAAAACTGGTTGCTACATACCCTTACAATTTAAATGCCTAACCCGCTTAAATACCCTAAAAATGTCGGAGATAATTACACAATTCATCATTGTCATGTGGATATATACGGATGAATATATATATCCGGCTTTTTGTATAAGTAACCTTTTTGTATCTCTGGTTATTAGGAGAAGAAATAAATCGGAAGAGTAATTTTGCCTGTTTCAGCTTTGTATTTCTTGTTCAAGTAGTCGAATGTCTTTTATTTTTATCTGCGACGCTAGGTAATATTTTTTATCATGAATAAATCTGTCTATATTACATTGGTATTCCAAATTGTTTTTATAAATTTATCATTCTCATGTGGATATTATACGAATGAATATATATCTGGCTTTTTCTAACAGTAACCTTTTTGTATTTTTGGCTATTAGGAGAAGAAATAAATCGGCAGAGTAATTTTGTTTGCTTGATATAAATGTTTTAGCCTTGTGTTTTTTGTTTCAGGCAGCCAACTGTTTTTTTATGTGATTGCTGAAACACAAAACGTAGGTGATGTTTTTTATTATCATAAATAATACTGTAAATGTTGGTGTGCTATTAAAACTTTAATTACTAGCTCATCATAGTCAAGTGGCTGGATATTTTACAGGAATATAAAGCCGGATATATATCCAGCTTTTTGTATAAGTAGCCTTTTTTTGTATCTCTAGTCTCGTTATTAGCAGAAGAAATAAATCTAATAATTATAATATGCATATATATTCTTCTTCGTAACTTTTTCGGTAATAATCTTTTATCAAAAAAAGTCCTTAGTTTTTATCTGATTGTTAAAGCACAAAATGTAAATGAAGCAGTAATAATTTTATCATGAACTGCTAACGTTGGAATGCCATTCAAAATTGCATTGCTAATTCAAATCACGCCAACATCGTTACAATATGGGAAAACGTTCAGAGGAAATATAATACGGAAATTGGATCGAATTTTGGGTTTATGAGGATGGCACCTGCCTACTCAGGTTCTGTAGAAATGAATACTTTGCAATATTTGATGTCAGTAAATGAAGTCGTTGGTCACCGAAATGAAAAGTATTAACAAGTATATATCGTATTGCTTGGTATTTTCAAGAAATAAATTGATTATGATGTTCTGAAGATTTTTTATGCAACAAGGAAATACTTAAATGAAAAAGAAGTAAATTACTGCAGTTTCGTGTAGTTTTACCCAAGTGAAAAAAAAGAAAAAGGATATTGGCAATATTCTCATCGTCATTGCGTAGCACTGCTACGGCGTAGGCTGCTACGAATGCTACATTCAGAGAATTGATTGAATGACTAAATTTTTGTGGAGCGAAAATTCAAATCCAAATTAATTAATACATTAGTATGATTTTTTTTAACATTACATCAGTACATTCCCGATTGTAAAACAAAGCACATAAAAAAAAACGAGTGAAATAAAATATCAAAGTGATAGTCACTCAGATAACCGCAAATAAAAAAATCACGAGCCTACTTTAGCAACCGTTGCCTCGCAGTAACACCGACCTTCAACCCGAAACCTTATTCCACATCAAAAAAATAAAACAAAGCTTAAAAGAACTCACGTTTTACAATTCCCATCGGCTATGAATATCGCTGAACAAAATTCCAGGACAACAAAAAGTCACAAATCACGAAATTGGAACGTAAACACCGTTCGGAATACACTCGCGACCGATCGCGTTCGGGAGAGATCGGAGAGCTTAGGGGATCCGTCCGTTTAGTTCGGCGGTTGGACGTCGAATGTCTGGCTTGCAGGTGTGAGGCGCGACGCAAGGATAGAGCTGCCTCTACATGATATATTCGAATATCGAAAATGCCTTTTAAGTCTTAGTACATCCCTAAAATATGTATCGTCTACAATTTACCTAAAAATAGTTGATTGTATTTCGAATTAGCTTTTCTGTATTATTTTGTCTAGTGTTATTAGAAATAACAAGAATATATTTGAAATGCTTTGTTTAAACAAAACAAATATGTATATTTACGTAAACAATTTAATCTGTTTAGCTGCGTGGGGGCGGATAGGCTTATTATGTTTTTTTCTCGTATGTAATCGCTGTGTATATATTTTGTTTAGGTAGGTATATGATAATTTATTATGTTTGCTGAACGTTTAAGCTTTCTCAAAGATATGATGAATGGTTCTGTGAATATTGTTTTAAAACATTATCATTATTCAGGTCATTCAATATTAATTGTTCAAAAACTCGCTTTTTCCCATGGGGATAGTCAGAAGCTACAGTCAAACTACTAATACTAATCGTAAAGCCAGCAGGTGGATTCTTACATATGTTTAGGGTTCCGTACCCAAAAGGTAAAAACGGGACCCTATTACTAAGACTCCACTGTCCGTCTGTCTGTCTGTCACCAGGCTTTGTCCCATGAACCGTGATAGCTAGACAGTTGAAATTCACAGATGATGTATTTCTGTTGCCGCTTTAACAACAAATACAAAAAATATAATAAAATAAATATTTAAGTGGGGCTCCCATACAACAAACTTTTTTGCGATTATGGAACAGAACCCTTCGTGCGCGAGTGCGACTTGCACATACATCTAATCATACACACACCGACTGTGACTGGCCTTTATGAAGGACATTACGATGGTGAATAAATATTATGTCCATTATGGTTCAAAGAACTACAAGTTTAATAAATTTTAATCCATTCTTTTTATAAAAATACTCATTTGCTTTAAATTAGTGCAAATACTGGCTGGTATAATTAGAAAAAGTTTTTTAATCCGCCTTCTAATTTTAAAATATCTTATTTCACCTGTACAAATTGTGATGAATAATGCTTTGTATCCCATGAACCTTTTAATTCTCCCTTAAAGCTACTAAAATAAATCTTGAAGGCATGTTTAATACCAACAAACTCCATATTTAATATTTTGGCCGTACAGTGACCATGGACTTGAATATTTTATGGACTTTTACAATGTTAACTTTAATGTTTTAGTATTCTAAATTAGAACAGTCATTACCATTTTGTTTTTAAAGTGTTTTTAGAGTGGGAACTAAATACATAATTAATACTCGAATAATTTAAGTTTTCTCAGAATAAAATGTATTCTAGTGGAAGGTGTTAATTGTTAATGCTTTGTAAATTGATTGTGTGTCTAAAAATAATGAAGAAATTAATAAAAGTTTTAAGCCCAATTTTTGATATGAAAATTTTTGCATAGTAAATGTGACAAATTGTCAAACCTGCATTAAAGTCGTCACAGTCTAAAGAAATCCGATGACGTTTCTCATTTTACATGCCGCGATAACTTTCTACGTAAGAAATTAAAAAATCAAATTCATAATCCTAATTAATTACTATGTTACCCATACACTATAAAAACGAGTATCATTCGCAAGCATCAAGTTTAATTATTATTAAGAATTTTTATAGCTGTCAAAACAGGCCTTTTATTTTTTGACAACTTTAGCTGCTGTGGTTGGTTAAATACATTTTCAGCAGCTAATTCCATCACTTGACCTTCGTTTAATAATTGTGATGCATCGATAGTTTATTTACAGAAACTGAGAAAATAAGCGTTTGGCTGAACCGATGTTAATTTCCAGAAAAGTATTTGATACATGATTCTAGACAAGGTTTTGGTATACAATAAAAGGATACCCCATGACGTTGTCCGTTTTCATCCGTTATTTTTAGTGATAGTGTACTAAAACTAAAAAGAGTGAAATAAAGACTTTTTCACCAAAAAATTAACCAACTTCAAAATCAAACCACTAAAAAGTGCAAAATAACTTTCATTTCGGAAGACGGTGAAAAAATTTTAAAAAAGGAAGTACCAAAGACACCGACTTTAGATTACTAGACTATAATACCTAGACTTTAAATGAAAGTTATTTTGCACTTTTTAGTGTTTTGCTTTTGAAGTCGGTAATTTTTTTTTGTGAAAACGTTTTTTGACACCCAATAACGTCTTTAACAGCTACCAAGAATATTCCTATTTTTTGTTACTTCAGAGTCACCCTACGCTAGGGTTAATTAATCTTTTCAATCAACTAGGTTAATTAGAAATCTTGAGCATATTTATTGGGTTTCTTGATTGAGACTATTATAATAGAAAACTGTTTTTATTGACTTCATACTCAAATATTAAAATTAAAATATTAATTAATGCGTTTAAATAATTATCGACTTTCCGCGAATTTCATTTGAATTAAGAAGTCGTTATTGACATTATCAGATTTATTGTAAGTAAATTGATTTTAATGTTAAGTTCATGTTTGTGTATAGCTGGTATATAACAAACATTTATTTATTTATTTGCTTATTAGCTGGTGTCTGCCAGCGGCTTCGCCCGCGTGTTTTCTTATTCCAAGGGAACATTATACCTTGATGAAAAGTAGCGTATGTGCCAAACTATAATATATTGCTGTGCCAATTTTATTATTTCATCCAGATCCTTTCAGCCGTCCTGGCGTGATTGAGCACCAAATATCCATCCATCCAAACTTTCGTATTTATAATATACTAATATGATTTAATAGTCTGTTTAGAAGTTTCAATGTTTTTTTAATCAATCAAGCCTCAGTACCTGTATTTTGGATAACATTTTGAAAACAAGGCCTGGTGCTCTAGATAAATTGTCATTTTATCAGCGATGATGACTGTACAAATGCCAAAATGTAAGGGATCAATCACGTGACATTTCGATAACGCTTTTAAATGCCATACATTCTGACATTATATAAATTCCATACATACTGACATTATACAAAATGTAAGGGATCGATCGCGTGACATTTCGATAACGCTTGAAAATTCCATACATTCTGACATTATACAAATTCCATACATACTGGCATTATACAAAATGTAAGGGATCGATCACGTGACATTTCGATAACGCTTGTAAATTCCATACATTCTGACACTATACAAATTCCATACATACTGACATTATTCAAAATGTAAGGGATCGATCACGTGACATTTTGATAACGCTTGGAAATTCCATACATTCTGACATTATTCAAATTCTACACATACTGACATTATACAAAATATAAGAGAAAAGTAAATTGTTAAGGGAACTTTCGAGCAAAGTTGACATTGTTGTATAATTTACGTAACTTGAAAACATGATTTTTTGTTTATGGAGATATATTCATTATTTTAATTTTAGATGACAGATATAGACGTAAAACTAATATTTCTGTTTGAATTGTGAAAATCGGTCGACACATTTATGAGATATTTGAAAATGTACCGAATTAATATTTTCACGTTTTTGTTCTACAAAGCGATTTAGTGTTTGTAATCATGATATATGTATAGATATTTGTGTTTAATATTATTACGGGATATGTAAATAATGAAAAATACCGAAAATTTTAAAGATGTTATGCAAAAAATTACTAAAAGTAAAGGCTCCACAGGTTTCGGGTTGTATAATATTTAGTGGTAGCCATGAAGTTCCAATGAAGTTTTTTAACATCTAAAGTCGAAGTTGCGCGCCAATCTTGTTTGTAATTTTTTTATTTTACACGAATATTACCTACCCATATGTAAAATTACATTATGACAATTAGTTTCTCAATGTATCTGGTAAACAACAATAACAAACACCGGTCCACTAACACCACAGAATAAATAATAGTACAACTAAAACGTAATTATTCATTACGATTACTTTATTTATGCTCAAAATTTCCAAATTTTTGCACTTATATTCGGATATTTTAGTCAATTCACGTGACACTGTATTACCGTGCAGTTCCTTGAACGTTATGACGTCACCAACATGGCGACCAATCATGGCCCGTTCGTAGACAGGTGATTTTTTTAAAAATTTTATAGGTTTTCAATTGCTTATAATACATTGAAAAATATATTTAAAAGATTTTTGCAACGACAATATTACAAATTTTATAATTGGACATTTTAATTTTAAATTTTCTGATATTTCAATCTTGTTTCATTCTAGTTTTATAAATTTTAATAAAATTTTTGACAATTTTAATCCGATTTTTTTTTTGTTTGTTTTGTCATTCTTATTTAATTTATACATTCAATCAATTGTTTTCGTGTCATGTACTGATTGATTACTAACATTAATTATAAGATTGTACTAACAAAAAATGGACTCCACAATTGTCTGAATATGAAATAAATATAATTTATGATATGTAAAGTTTCAAAACATATTTTAAAAATCGTTTTTTTTTTTAATTCTACAACGCAATTATACAACATTTTATGCTGTTAAAAAGTTGCTAACCCTACCTATGATTGGTAAGTAAAGGCTAACAGAATGTGCTAACCTAATTTCTATTAGTAATAGGTTCGCAAACAAGCCGACGGCCTACCTGATGGAAAGTGGCTCTAGCCAACATGCCTGTAAAGCCTAGCTTTGTTGGTATGTTGCCAAACTTATAGACAAAGTTTTGTGTGTCAGTTATTTTAAAATCACCTTTACATTTCAAACTAGAACTAACCTTACCCCTGTATTTTAAGTCATTTTATTCACATGTCGCAATCAAATTGACAGTTGTATCTTGTTATTTATTGTCATTAATTGAAGGCTTTTTTGTTATCATAGCGACTGTAGGAAGATTGGAGTGGAGGATTTTTCTGCAAAAAGACTTATTATCCTACTTACTCTACTAACTCTAATAATACTAGAAGTGAATTTTGTATGTAAAAGTGAGACAAATAAGTCGATCCATGTTAAGGTAAGTGGTCACCGCTGACTATAGAAATCTGCTGTGAGTACAAACGGATGCCATAGTTTTAAAAGCCACTAAATCCTATTTCTTTGTTTTGATATACATATATAATACAACGTGCAAAAAAAATGGTTGCATATATAAATAAAAAAAAAGGTTATTTATACATTTTGTAAACATATATTACAATAAATTTATAAAAAATAATAACTATCAATATTAAATATTTAACATATAGGACTTATCACAAAATCAGTGGAGTTAGAGACTTCTTATGAAAAATCTTTGGAATTAGTGACACACATCTTAACTAATCACTTCAATAAAGATCAAACAACCAAAAGATTACAAAACCATAAACTTCTTTTCTTTTAACACAATATCAAATCTTACTTCCAATATTCTAATTAGTTTAAAATCATATTTAATCATAATAAACATAGTACTTTTATTATATTATCTACATATTCATAAATTTCTTCCTGTGTATCGTTCTTTTCTTTATCCTGCTGTTCCTGAAGAACTAGCTGCTAACAGTATGTTGTCATGAAAAAGTCGTTTTTGAACAGGAACATACTCAAGCAGTGTCTTGATATCCTGAAGTTTTGCTGGTTTTGATGGTACCCATCCCTTGATAATAATCGCTGCGATCTGCGGTGATCTTGCCACCAATACCAACACGATATAACGTCATCTTCTTAAAATGTTGACCTGTCATCGAATTGGTAAATTCAACATCGATAAAAATAGACTTCTTGACATTTAGAACTAAAGCATCCTCTAATAAGGCAGTCTCTTTTGTATACATATTTTTTTATATTAATGTTTTGTGTTACTATTTTGGTGTACAATAAAATATATGCTATCTGTGTATCTGCTGAACTATGTTATTATCGTTGTTTTAAGCCCGAAATAAGATATCATGCGTTACTCAGTTCGAAATAGAACACAATAATACTGATTGGAGGCTTAAATATCTATTAGTCGACAGATTCCCCCGAATAGCATTGGTAGTATATATTTAACGCTAAACATAAATGAAAACACCCCGAATTTATATTCCATTCATCCAATTCCAATCAATCTGTAAATCGTTTGCCAAGTCAGTACTAAGCATTTTGGAATTTACGCAGTGATTAATCAAGGAATTAACGGCAGATCAATATCTGGATAAATTGTTGATCACCCTCATTGACTTTAACAGCCGGTTCCGCACGTAAAACTCAGTTTTATGAACTACTAAACTACGATTTGCTTCATAAAGATTGGAGGTTCTATTAATCGTGAATGGTTTTAAAGTTTATCAGAATACTAATAAAATAAAGGAATTTTATGTTTTTGATTGTGTATTGTTTCTGATTATTATTTTCAAGTTATACAAAACTGTTGCTTTGAGATCATACAGTTTTTGCTTGTCACAGGCAATGTGTTTACTATAATATTTGACCCATTGAGTATTAATTTATGGTTTATATGATTTAGTAATAAATCAATATTTTTGGTTATGTGAAATGTGACTATGACAGTACCTACCTACGTAATTTTAAACTGTAATAAATCAATCTCTAAATGTAATGTTTATGTCATGGCCAAGTGATCAATCAGGACACTATGTATAATGCCCGGGCATTATGAATCTAAACAAGTTAAATCGGAAAATGTTATGAATATTGATTTAAACTTCTATATTTATCAAATTGTCTGGTCATTATGAATATTGATTTAAACTTCTATATTTATCAAATTGTCCGGTCATTATGAATATTGATACGTAACGGTTTGGCAATTTGATAATTATGGGCAATGAATTAGTTCAAGAGCGAGTGAAGCAAGCACAGGAGCTTAGGGCACCTCGACACGGATAGGTTAGGTTCGAAGGAGATGAAAGGAACTGAAGAGAGCGAGGAAAGCGAGCGAACTTTCGGCCCGACATCTCCTTCACGTTAGGTTTCTTTAGACCCTGCAGACAGAAATAGGAAAAGGCGTCAACTTTTTTGCTTATACTTACGTCGAATAGTAATCGCACTTACCTATTCTATATTAAAACCAATGTTTACATTAAAAATATAAAAATAACCATCTTTTTATTACCCGGCCCAATAAGTGATGGACATTATTCAGAAAACCCGGTTAATTTAATTAGTTCAATAGTTTAATCATATTGCCAACTCTTATTGGGCATTTTTTTAATTTTTTTTTCTGATTGGTTTGCTCTTGGCTCTAGTCTAGGTCATAGGTGACAGAGATAGAGTCGACGATGAAGTGTGCTTACCCAGAAGAAGCCTGTTCACTATAACTTTGAAGAGATTTTAGATTATAAATTGCCCGGGCATAATGAATAATGCCATATTAATCACTAGGTCCATAACACATATATATAAATAAGTAAATTCGTAATGCTATTATTGAAGTGATTTCAAATCTTAATGTCCCTAAGTAAAAATATCATCAAATAAACTTTATTTTCAACTCGATCTAGACAATTCCGAACAAAATTACAGATATAATGTCTTGTAACTTAGTGAGAAGTGCTAAACAATGTTTTTATCTTGCGTCAACGTCAAGAAATTGTGACACTTATTACTTGGAGACAAAAGTCAGCATGTAGGGGGTGACACCGCGGGAGGGTGACACTGTGGGAGGGTGAGATGTCACACTAACAATCTTCTGAGGATAAAAGTCATGACTATCGCTTTCTTTGCTGTTTTTCTTACGAAAAGATTGCGGTGTCAACGTTGTTGGTTGTTGGTACATAATAATGTACTACTATTATTCTAAACATTAACATTACATTCTCTGACATATATTATATATATGCTGGTTTATCGTCTAAATTAGATTTTTCGTTTTGTAAGAAGGTTCTTGGATCTTTTAGCTTTCCCGTCTATTAGGTATATCAATGGTTAGTTATAATGCAAAGTAACTGTGCCTAAATACAAACAATAAGCTTAAAGATTAAAAAAAAATGTTTCAAATAACCCGACTGCTTAAGAAGCGAACTAGAAAGGTTTAAACAAGAAGAAAATGATGCTGTACAGTCGGAGGATACATATTCAAGAGCTAGCTGACAAAAACCAGATGGATCCTCTAATTTTAATAGCCAGTGACACTCGCAAGGTTAAGACGAATCGATTCACGTAAAAATCATCAAAATCGGCCAACGCGTTTGGTCTCTAGAACGTCACATAGAGGAACAAACATACATACAGACTGATAAATATTACCCTCCTTCGACGGTCGGGTAAAAAAGTGTCCGTGGAGTTTCTTGAAGGTTCTTCCCCATAAAGATCTATCTACGTTTGCAAATTTGTAACTAGGTTCATCTTTTTAACCGACTTCAAAAAAGGAGGAGGTTCTCAATTCGCCGGAATCTTCTTTTTTTTTTATATATGTTCCCCGATTACTCAAAGACGCCTGGACCGATTTCAAAAAGTCTTCTTTTGTTTTGAAGGGTATACTTCCTAGTTGGTCCCATAGTCATCAAGTCAGGATCTGGTGATGGGATTCTAGAGCAATCGAGGGAACTCCTCAAATATGATAGCCATGCATATAGTGATTTTGGTATTTTCATCAACAATGCAATCACTTGCACTAAGAAAGTATAATTTGGTGCAGTGGAACTGATGAAGAAGACCACAGATGGCCACTGGAACTCCTAAATGTTAAGTATGTCACGGGTATAAAATATCTCGAATAGTTAGCCGACTATGATGAAGCAAATACTTATGAATGAATGGTACCTACTGATGAAAATAGTACCATTGAACTGTTCTGATGATGAAGCCGGAAGGTAGGCACTGGAACTCTGAAATAAATCAATGTATCCTAGTCGTGCTTGGGCTTATTGGAATCGTCTTGAGATGTACTTTGACCATAAAAGATTATCATGTTAATTGGAGATTCCTACCAAAACTAAAAAGAGAAAACTTTTTAACAAAAAATCAAACCGACTTCCAAAACAAAAATCTACAAAGCAAAAAATAACTTTCTTGTCCTAAGTCGGTGTCGAAAAACTGAAAAAAATGGGTGCAAAAGACACCGACTTCGGAAAAGAAAGTTATTTTTTTGCTTTGTAGTTTTTTGTTCTGGAACTCAGTTTGATTTTTTGTTAAAAAGTTTTTTGACAGATGTTGATCTGTCAAAAACCTTTTTTATTGACATTTCAAAAGTACCTGTAATGGTATAATCGAAATAAATGCTTTATGTTTGGTTTCGAGCTCTAAGTTTCAGTACATATATTTGTATATCTACCTACTTAAGTAAAAAATCCTTTTAGGATTTAACTTGGTATCATAACTTTTATTAAATTTACACACAAAACTACAAGAAATAACTTTGTATCGAGCTTCACTTCCTTACAAAACATAAAAGCAAAATGTAACATAATTTAAACTCAACCAAAAGAATATTAAAATACGTAATTTAACCATTCCTTTCTGGCCAGGCAAGTGAAACCGTGCTACAAACAAAAGAATAGGTCGCCATAGTCCGCACTCCGTAACTCTATAAAATTGTTTTATTTTTTTTTTGTTCATATTTTGCCCACCCCTAAAGTTTTTCCACAAGATGAAAAAGTATGATTAGGTGGGAAGTTTCCTTGGCTACCTTTTTTATTATTAATGTACACCGGACGAGCTCCGAAATCTTAGTTTTGAATAGTTTTTGACGTGGTTTTGCTTCTTTATTTTCGTTCCGAGGAAAGGAATTCTCGGTTCTGTTTTCTTTCGTGTTTCCTGAAACTTATGTTTATAAAGCAAATATTAGAATAATAATGTACTGTTTCTAGGTAATTTCAAAGTTGTATTGAATCTGTCAAGATAAAATAAACTCAAAAAGTTCGTGAGTTGGGAAATTTGAACTAAGAATATACTAATTAGTATTTAAACTAATCTTATGGTTATTTTTAATTAGAAAAAAACCCATTGCAAGAAGCGAACTAAAAAGAAGTAAACAAGAAGAAAATCATGCTGTGCAGTTTTAGGATCAGGTGGTCAGCTAGCTCGCGAATATGTTTCCTGCAACTGTTTATTAACTTTTTGATTATGTTTTTCGAATATACTTTATACATATATATTGTTGTAACCACTTAATTTTGATACCCCGCTGGATGGGATTAGCAGAAAAAAAAATTGGACCCGCACAATATAGCGCCCAAATTCCACCATGTTTGGTTTTCTTAAGGACGCTGTTACATTTTCGACGAACTCAAATTTAGGTATCTAGTCGCACACAGCAACATTACGCGTACGCACTCATTGAAACTACTGAGCGCTCGATTTTATACACCACTCAAATAATATTGGTACTTGATATTATTTTTTAATTTTATTCAGGAAGGTTTGTTGGCACTTTGAATATGCATTTGGTAACTGTTACAAACCGTCGACGTAAAAAGTATGTTATTATTTTCAACCGACTTCAAAAAAAGGAGGTTCTCTATCTATTCGACCCGTATGTATCCGCAATTTTCTTAAAAACTACTGATCCGATACTGATCGGGTTTTCGTCGTTAAATGTATGTGTTTTCAGGGAAGGTTTTATTGTATAATTTATTAGGATCTGATAAAGATTTTCGGAGATAGACAATGGAACTCTTCAATAACAAACAGCAAATGTCCTGCGATTACTGTGATCGTATGTTTATGTTTTGTTTTCACCATACCCTAATATAACATCATGCTCGTACGGTTTAAGAGGGTTATCAGATGTATTTAGTATACCCAATATGGGGTACCAACAAAAACTAAAACATGAAAAATAATAACTTTCCTGTGTCGAAAAACAAAAAACAATAGGGAAATAGGAGAAAAAAAAAATTGTATTCAATTTATTGTAGTAAGTAGGTATTTTTTTAAAAACGCTACATGAAATAAGTAGATACCTAAAACGAAATAATTTCCGGTCACAAGGATTAAAAAAATACTTGAACATTTTGCATTACATGGAACATATAAAATATTACTATCTAAAATTTTTGGAGCATTATATAATGAGTAGCAGCTAATGACATATTACCCAACATCCATGAAAATGACACCCATTAAGAAAAGATGTAAAATTTTCGTCGGCGCTATCTTGTATTTTGGTTTTGACCCCATATTTGATATAAGCGACCCCAAAAACCATGAAAATGTTTACCCATGACGAAAAGATGTCAAATTTTCGTCGGCGCCATCTTTTATTTTGATTTTGACCTTATATTAGATATAAGCGACCCCAAAAATCATGAAAATGACACCCATGACGAAAACATGTAAAATTTTCCGGCGCCATCTTGTATTTTGGATTTGACCCCGTATTCGATATAAGCGACCCCAAAATCCATGAAAATGACACCCATGATGAAAATTTGTCTAATTTTTGTCAGCGCCATCTTTTATTTTGGTTTTGACCCCATATTTGATATAAGCGACCCCAAAAATCATGAAAATGACACCCATGACGAAAAGATGTAAAATTTTCCGGCGCCATCTTGTATTTTGGTTTTGACCCCGTATTCGATATAAGCGACCCCAAAATCCATGAAAATGACACCCATGATGAAAATTTGTCTAATTTTTGTCGGCGCCATCTTTTATTTTGGTTTTGACCCCATATTTGATATAAGCGACCCCAAGAACCATGAAAATGTTTACCCATGACGAAAATATGTAAAATTTTCGTCGGCGCCATCTTGTATTTTTGTTTTGACCCCGTATTCGATATAAGCGACCCCAAAATCCATGAAAATGACATCCATGACGAAAAGTTGTAATTTTTTATCGGTGGCATCTTGTATTTTGGTTTTGACCCCATATTCTATATAAGCGACCCCATATGAAAATATATCACATAAAAACCATGACAATGACACCCATGATGAAAAGATGTCATATTTTCGTAGGCGCCATCTTGTATTTTGTTTTTGACCTTATATTAGATATAAGTGACCCCAAAAATCATGAAAATGACACCCATGTCGAAAAGCGGCCAAATTTTCGTCGGCGCCATCTTGTATTTTGTTTTGACCCTGTATTCGTCATAAATACCTAAATACAAACCGGTTCAAATCATAAATCTCCTCCCACCAATCCACTTCTCACCTTCACCGCCGCCAGCTTAACCTTGCCCATCCAAATCCTAACCTTACTAAGAGCTGCTTAATTAAATTTAACCCACCCATCCTTTTCTCAACCTTGTCAACAACTGCTTAACACCACCTATCCACATCCCGATCTTACCCAACATAATTTCTAAATCACATCCTAATAATAATAGGAAACTCAAACATAATTTTATTTCGGTCCGATAAAATATCAACTCCTTTCGATCACGACAAACGACTCACGCATGCACACTACAATCTTTTCTATTACTTTTATCGTAGTTTTTTTTGCGGTAAAAAGCGATATGCTCGTCCTTCCACGAGCGCTTCTGAGCGCGGAATGATAAGCTTCGAGTGCAAAATGTATGAAGAAGTCGGCAAGTGTTTTTATTTTAGCTGATAATTAAAAAATAAATTGATTTGGGTAAAAAATAATTAGCCGAACCTGTAAAGGACTATATATACCGCAATTTATTATAATTTTGAAGATAAAATATGCTATAAAATTACCTAAACTAGGACCTATTCGGACCCTACTTTTTTAATATTTTTGCGATTAATGTGATGGGAAAAACGTATTCGTGCGAAAATTTTGTATGATGTCATGCAATTTTTCTGATGCCAATATGGAGCTGAATATATTATCCATAAATTAAGACCATGATATCCTCACATTTGTGATTGCATATACATTAAAATTGTACCTGAAAAGCACTGTTATTTGTAGAAAAATGTAATAGCGTCCTTAACCTCACCTATTTAAAAACACTTGGACAATCAAGACGCATCTTACGATGTCTTCATTAAATAATTCAATCTAGCGGTTTAAAAGATATAAGGCAGCCGGGTTCAAAGATTTTATTGATTGCTTGCTAAGGAAAACACTGTCTTGTATATTGTACAACCAATTTTTTTAAATTATATATCAAGCTGTTAAAATACTAATATTTCTACAGAAAGTAAAAAGACTGGCACACAGCAACGACCCAAATTTAAAATAAAACAACAAACAAGGTAAGGTGACCGAAAGTGGAAAAAAAATAAAAAGTCATGTAGAGTAAAAAGTATTCAGCCAGTAACAGCTGTGCTTATAGTGTGATAATCAATTCGGTCACGCGATCAAGCAGGCTTTTTGAATCCAATATTGTGGGTTGTTTCAGTAAAAATTTTCCTTGACTTGACGTACAAAATATAAAATGGAGATTATATCTATGGCGAGTGATTAAAAAAGTTTTCATGGATCAGTGGTAATAATGTATTTTTCCACTGCCTTGTCTATTATGTAACACATTGCCTAAGAAATTCGTTTCGAAATATGAAAATTTAGAAACAAAATTATAAAATAGAAATTAAAAATACTAAATTCTAAGCAAACAAAAGTCATTTCGTAACTAACAGTTACGAAATGACTTTTGTATGGAGTTTTGATATCATTATGTAACGACAACATAATTATTTTTCTTTTTGGCGGCAAAGTACGAGTGAAACAATTTGAAATATAAAGAAAAAAAAGTACGTAACTGAATAGGCTACTGTTGGCAGACCGCGCTTTATCCACCGCCCCATCTGGTATAATGAAACTGAACCTGTTACCTCTCGAAAAAGCGCGTGTTGATTGTGTGGTTTTAAGTCTGAATGAAAAACTAAAATGTTTGTAATAAATTGTTGTTGGAACTTATTTGCATTTAATTAAGTAAGCTCTTCAGGTAGTAGAAAAAGAATCGTTCGTGTGTCGCATAAAAATGCATTATTTTAACACTCGCATACAGCTTTTGTGGCTACATCGCTCGTGTTAAAATCTCGACTTTTTATGCTCGACGCGTAATGTACTATTTTGTCTTCTGACCAAAAGGTTTAGAATAATACCAGCTTGTAACTGCATTATTCCTTCACCGATGTCAAATAATATTGAACATGGTAATGAATTGAAAAAGTCTCACTGTTACTTGACTGGTCTATGGGCCTGGTTTATTAAAATCTCGGTATAGCAACTGATTAGTGGATTCTTAATGCTCTTCCATTTTAGATGTTTGGTGCCGGACTGCTGCGGCGCCGTAGCGGGGCGGATATCGTACTGCGCACGACCAGTTGATTGTTCCATACAATTTGTTCACTAAGAGCGCAGTGCAGCGTAAGTACCGCGCACGCACGACAACAGGACGAGTATCATGTGTGTGTATAAATTGTGTTTAAAAAAACAACTGGTCGTGTGCAGTACGACGCCCGCATTGCTGTGCGCTACGGCGCCGCAGCAGTCCGACACCCAATGTTTAAATTGAAAGAGCCCAATTCAAATCTTCTGTAGAGAATTTGAATTTAGAATCTGCTAAGCAGTTGCTAAACACAACCAAAGGTGCATAAGTTTTAAATCAATACTTTGAAAATTTACAACAGAATTTTTGGTCGAGGTAAACAAAACATTGGCAGAGAACCATTGGACGATTTAAGGTAAGTCAGCATTGAAGAAAAGTCTGAAAGAAATGACTAACGAAACACATGAAGTTTTTTGAAGCAAATATTTCGTATTTTAATCATCAATTAAAGCCTGAAAATACTCCACTAAATATTTTAACGAATCCTTATGCCTAATTGATATCTGAAACTCAAATAAAAATTCTAATTGATACCTAAATCCCAAATAAAAAGCCGAATTGTAACCTAAAGCCCAAATAAAAGTAGGTATTTGCCTGGCCTTGGGGTGACCCTTTAGTGACAATAAACTAAATCGTGTGTGGTATTTTATCAACTGGAGTACTGCTCATAAATTAAAATGATTAATGCACACAATTAGTTAAACAAGTACTAAACAAATTGTTAGGCATGTAGAAACGTAATTTTAAGCCCTACATTTGTAAGACTTACCTAATTAGATATGTTTATTTATCATATTATGAGTGTATTAATAAGTAACTAGCGACCCGCCCCAGCTACGCCCGTGACAAATTATATATAGAAACCTTCCTCGTTCTTACTCTTCCTATTGGTGAAAACCGTATGCAAATCCGTTCTGTAGTTTTTGAGTTTATCGCGTACATACACGGTGGAGAACTTTCTTTTTAACCAACTTCAAAAAAAGGAGGAGGTTCTCAATTCGTCGAAATCTTTTTTTTATTTTTTTTATGTATGTTCCCCGATTACTCAAAGACGCCTGGACCGATTTAAAAAAATCTTCTTTTGTTTTGTAGGGTATACTTCCTAGTTGGTCCCATAGTCGTCAGGTCAGGATCTGATGATGGGATCCTAGAGTAATCGAGGGAACTCCTCAAATATTATAGGCATACATAATAGTGATTTTGGTAATTTCATCAACAATGAAATCACTTGCACTCAGAAAGTATAATTTGGTGAAGTGGAACTAATGAAGAAGACCACAGGGACTCTGGAACTCCTAAATGCTAAGTATGTTATAAAATATCTCGAATAGTTAGCCGACTATGATGAAGCAAATACTTATGAATGAATGGTACCTACTGATGAAAATAGTACCATTGAACTGTTCTGATGATGAAGCCGGAAGGTAGGCACTGGAACTCTGAAATAAAACAATGTATCTTAGTCGTGCTTGGGCTTATTGGAATCGTCATGCGATGTTCTTTGGCCACAAATGATTATCATGTTAATTGGAGATACCTATCATAACGAAAAATAAAAAACTTTCTAACAAAAAATCAAACCGACTTCCAGAACAAAAAATTACAAAGCAAAAAATAACTTTCTTTTCCGAAGTCGGTGTCGAAAAACTGAAAAAAATGGGTACAAAAGACACCGACTTCGGAAAGGAAAGTTATTTTTTGCTTTGTAGTTTTTTTTATACTATGTAGTGATATAATACGAGTTTCTATGATTCATAATATTGTACACTAGAGGACGCCTTGCGGTTTCACCCGCGTAGTTCCCGTTCCCATGGGAATACAGGGATAAAAAGTAACCTATGTCACCCGGGGATAGAGTAGCTTCCCAACGGTGAAAGAATTTTTGAAATCGGTCCAGTAGTTTTGGAGCCTATTCGGTACAAACAAACAAAAAAATCTTTCCTCTTTATAATATTGGTATAGATTACATTATGTTTTAGTAAATGTTTTATATTGCCGCCATAGTACAGATTACTAAATAGTTACTTGCCATAGTCTGCAAAAGCAAAAACACACATTCGTTAGGTACCTATGTCTAATGCCTGCACAATAAGAAAGAGAAATATCTTGTGTCTGTTTTGTTTAAGTAATAATTCAAAAAACCCGACTGCATAAGAAGCGAACTAATTAGACGTAAACAAGAAGAAAATCATGCTGTGCAGTCGGAAGACACATATTCGCGAGCTGGCTGACCAAAACCACATGTATCCTTCGCCTACATTGCATGATTTTATTCTTGTTTACGTTTTTTGGTTCACTTCTTAAGCAGTCGGGTTTTTTTTTGGTTCACTTCTTAAGCAGTCGGGTTTTTTTAATTTTTTGAGTCAACTTATTTTATTTATATCTTTTTAGTTAACATTATTTTTTGAATTAGGTACATTTAAACATATAAGTGTTATATATTTTTGCAATAACCTCTAAAAAACCTTTATTTTGATACCCCACAAGATAAGAAGTAAAAAAATGTTGGCAACCCACAATATGGCGCCCAAAGTCCGCAATTTTTCTATTTTAAAATTTTTATGTAGCCTGTGACACTCGCAAGATTAAGACGAATCGATTGACGTTAGAATCATCAAAATTGGCCAACGCGTTTGGTCTGTAGAACGCCACATAAGAACAAACAAACATACATATATACATACATGCATACATAGACTGATAAACACATTACCCTCCTTTGGCAGACGGGTAAAATAAAGAAATTTCAAAATCAAACCAATCAACTCTAGTGCAACCAATGATGTTGCTTGATGCTCTAGATTCGATAGAAAAGTGGGCCAAGAGGCTCATCGGCAATGAGGCACTGGTCAAGTGTAGGCTCAGAGCCTTGAACATCATCGCCGAGTTGCCAGGTTGTTATATGCGATGGAATTGCAAGATCTAATTCCACCTAATCTGTTTCATCGTCGGACTACAAGACGTACGGCGATGAGCCATTGGTTCATGGTGGACATCTCATCCATTGGCACAAAACGTTTTAGGAACACTTTCATTATGCGTACAGCTAAGGAGTGGCATTCCCTGCCGGATTCTGTGTTTCCCGATAGCTACAATCTAGGGGTCTTTAAGTCAAGAGTGAATACGTTATTTCTAGGCAAGCATGTTTCACCGTGGACCACATCTTTGCTTACCATCAGGTGAGATAGTGATCAAGCGCGATCCTATAGAAAATTAAATTCAAATAAATAAACACCATAACTGGTGAAATTTTCAGCGGCCATACTTAGCAGATACAATAGAAAACAAAAGCGTCCACACCCGATTCAGCTGTCGCATGGGTACACCCCCGTCTAACCGTTTGATGGCACATCTTACAATATACAACATCATTATCACCAAGCACCCAATAATGTCATAAAAAATATTCTACACCCAAAACCATTGATCGTAAAACAGTAATTGGCAGCGCACAAATAAAAGAGAATCTTTAGATGTGACAAGGACACGAAGAAAATTGAAAACGTGACGTTTTGCCACCAGAAATTATACCATACTGTTTATATTGAAATATGGCCGCTTTCTATTACATTTTATTTCTACTAAATTGGAAGTTTGTGCTTTTATTTGGTAAACAATAACGGAAATCATTCGGAATTTGGTTTTCGATTATCGTTGGAATAATTTTGTGGTGTGCGTTCTATTTGTTGTGGTGTGGTGGTTTGAAAACAAGTAAGGTATGTGGGGTGCAAAATGTTACTGGAAATAATGTAAGGTATTTGTACTGAACTAAAATCGATATCAAATTGTATAGTAAAATTTACATAAATTCATTCATTAAGGCGCAGGTACCCCTCAGTACCTGATTTTAAAATGAGAATCACTTCTAAACGGCTAGTCGTAATTTTTTGGAAAATATATATTTACAGGGTTTATTATAAAATCCATTTATTGCAGACTAATTACATGTCCATAGTTGTTAGTAACAAAGGTCTTAAAACTATGTTAGTCAACTTATTGTAATAGTGTCATCTCGTCACGTGAAGCTGGATGACTCTCCCCAGCATCTCAGAGTCTGGCCTCTCAGAAAACATCCTTAGGATTCGATTGTCGCGCCCCCGAATCCGACGCATCAGAGAAGCAGTTTTCTTGCGCATCATGGCATAAAAGTCATCGACTCTAGCGTCAGCAAATATGACGCGCTGCAGAAACGGGGGAGCCTCACCAGAATCCTAAAGGCGTTATTGTATTGTACACGATGAGTAAAGTACACGTAGCACGTAAAGTAAAAGTTTTGGCAGTAGGATCTGAACAGTGTCACCTTTACGTCTACTGAACACCTTGAGAATCTATGAACCATCATGTTAGCACGCACCGACAGCGCTCTTCGTTATCGCTCAACATCCGCATCATCTTTCAGGGTCTCTGTCACAAAGTGCCCTAGATACTTAAACTGAGCGACACGTTCTAAAGGTACTCCTTTCAGATAGACAGGTGGTACATGCTCCGGTTGTTTTATACTACCTCTTATGACCATACACACATTCTTCTTCTCGTTGTACCTCAGACCGTGGGCCGCAGCATATGACTCACAAATATCGAGCAGTTTTCTTAAACCACTGAGCGATGGATTCAGCAACACCATGTCGTCAGCGTAGCTGATGTTATTAACACAGACGCTATCTATATGACAACCGACATGGCAATTACTGAGCCCATCGATCAGCTGATCAACGTACAAGTTAAATAGTCTGGGAGAGGACAGGCCTCCCTGTCTCACACCACACTCCAGTGCATACTCGTCCGATAAAACATTGTCCCACTTAACGAAATTCTTCTGGTTTTTGTATCAAAAGGACAAGATGTTAATGAGTTCAGTGGGTGCACCTACCTCTCCAAACTTGGCCCAGAGCCTGTTGTAGTCCACTAAGTCAAAGGCCTTCGATAAGGCAAGGAAGCAAGCATAGACAGGTGTTTTTTTGTTAACATAATAGTTGACATTATTTTTCAAAGCCAAGATAGCACTTTCAGTCGACAGTGACTCACGGAAGCCAAACTGCGCGTCATTGAGTTTAATGTGCTTACTGAGTTGAGTGTCAAGTAGACCATCGAAAACCTTCACCACCACAGTCGCTAGTGAGATAGGCCTATAATTTCCTCTATCTGTGACGTCCCCAGTAACATCCTTCGGTATCGGTACAACAATAGTTTCTAACAGCTTTGCCGGTAGGTAAGAGTGTCGCATACAAAAAGTAAACGGCATGGCCAGAACCCTAAATATATGCCTGCCTGCAAACTGCATGTGCTCAATACTGAGACTGTCATTGCCTGGGGATTTTCCTCTAACCATGCTTCTAACAATCCTTTCCACGTCTTTACTGGAAAAACCTTACAAGTTATCTGGATCAGCGACACCAGAAACAGGTACCTCAATGCATGATGAGAGTGGTGATATTACTTTAAAATGATACTTAAAAAATTTGGCTATATCCTTAGGCTCTCCACATCCTTCCATAGTCACTGGCACACTAACCTTACCCTTCATTTTCCTAGTACCCTTCCAAAAAGCCCGAAAGTTCTTACCGGAGACATGTTCTGCCAAAATGTCCATTTCAAGCTGTTTTTTATGGTTTTGACAGAATTTTAGCCTTGACTTAAAATTTTGCGTGTTGCATACATGTCATCATATATAGGACTACCATCCGGCCTGCCACATGATACATATCTAATAAAAGCCCGCCTAGCTCTGTTGTGTGCTTCCCTTACATGCTTGTTCCATCCCGCTACACTCACACCCTTTTTGTTTGCTTAGTACAGAGGCCTCACACAAGATGAGTATAATGTCAAGATTATATTTTGACATTCTACAATTAGTGGCAAACGATCTGAACAATACCACAGTTGACTTTAACACTAGCTACCGTTTTCCGGGCTGATTCTGTAACCAAACAATACTCTAGCCAACGTTTACATCTGTGAGCCTGACTATAGAATGTATAGGTATCAGACGATATGCCCAGCTTAACTAAGTGGATACATGTCCAATTGTTATCCGTACAGAAATTGAGCAGCCGTGCAGAAGGGTGGGCGTTAAAGTCACCCAATATATATACTGGTTCTATATTATTATTTTGTACAATGGCACTAACCTCACCCATTCAATGCGAGAATGTTGGTAGATTGTCTGGATGGTCCGTTGGCATATATACACAAAAAATCGATATTTCTCGCTGGTTGTCCGTACACGCTTTGATTGCTACAATTCGGTCACTATCACACTTTACTATAGACACTTTAGTAAACACACTCTTTCGCCACAAGATTGCCACACCACCAAATGGTCTGCCGTGTCTCACTCCAGTAGATAAGTCCATTGCCGATTTGCCGGTAAAGCTGAAATTGTCATCTATGCAGCCGAGGAAAGGCAGGTCCTGAGGGACCAACCAGGTTTCTTGAAGAGCTATCACATCAGCTTGCTTGCAAAGTGACCTGATACACTCCACACTCCTTTTCACATTTTTGTTGAAACTAACGAGCTGGCTATTTTGATTGTGATTCATTGAAATGTTGTCTGCCAGGCTCCTTTCTCATATTCACAAAACGACGGAACGTTATGCCATCGGGCCACATATTGTCATCTAGGTACAAATATAACTTGTGCTTCAAAACGTACAATTTGAATGAGTTATAATCTTTGTCGTACTTCATTTTCATTTTAATCAGGCTTACTCTCTCTTGAGATTTTGTGTAAATATAGTCAACTATATCTGTCTCCGCTGCGTCTTTATGGACATTAGAGATAAATAGGGGCACTTTAGTATCTGCCGCCTTAAAATTATTTAAAGGTCCGCAATGGCCTTGCCCGACTGACTTATAAAGCGATTACGTGAACATAGTTTTTGAACTGTCATGGTCACTAACTCTAACATTAACATTAGAATCGGGATATTTACCATGTTTACTGTTTGTTGCGAGTTTCCGATATTTCGGTGCTGTTGCAAGCACCATGATCTCGGATAAACTAAAGTTGAACTCGCAACAAACAGTAAACATGGTAAATATCCAGATTCTAATGTTAATGTTAAAGTGTAATTAATTTGTAAAGTTATGTCTAATACGGACAAAAACACGACAATCGTGCTAAAACCGCCGGTCGTATTTTAATGAAATTAACACCATCTTAAAGACAATTTAATTATCTACATTTTGATCTGAAGCTTATTTTTTAAAGTATAATAAGAAAAGTACAAAAAACTACCGAATTTTGGGTCGCGCGGGTGCGAAACGTGTGCCCGTTTTGTTCGCTCAAGGTCGTTGGTGACTGTCGTCGTCTTAATTAGTTTTGCAAACAGTTACCTACATTAAAACATATTCTACAAGTGACAGTGTTAGATAGATTCATCAATAGCCTGTTATTCTTAAATACGTATTATGTTTATTTTTTAACCGACTTCCCAAAACGGAGGAGGTTCTATGTTCGACATTATGTTTGTTTTTTTTTTGTACTTTCACCGATAGCTCCGTCAATTGTGGACCGATTTTCAAAATTCTTTTTTTATTTGAAAAAGTATGTTTCGAAATTGGTTCCATTTTAATTTGGTGAAGATCTGAAGAAGAACTTCGGAGATATACAACAGAACTCTTCAATAAATAACGGCAAATCTCTCGGAATTGCTGCAATCGCATGTATGTTTATTGTTTATACCATTTCATAACATAACATCACGACATTACGCTCTTAAGGGGTACGCAGATCTCTCATTTCACCGGTTATGTTCAAGTTTCATGAAATCTATTCTGGCGTTATAGTTACCTTACTAACTTGCCTATTGGGTAGGCGTAACTAAAAATTCTATAACGCAAAAAATTGGTGCCTACGAAAGACACCGACTTCAAAAAATAAAGTTATTTTTCACTTTGTGGTTTTGTATTTGGAAGTCAGTAGTATTTTTTTGCAAAAAAGTTTTTTTTTAACCATATTTTAGAAATGAAAGGTACTGAATGTGATATCACTTATATGTGATATCACAATACACATCCTATGTGCCCAAACACGATGGTGGTCTGGTAGGGGAGTTGCTATGGTCACCTTCCGGCTCCATCATCAACTAACTCCAACCAATCAATCAATCTGCCTAGCCTTTTCCTATCTATGTTGGGGTCGGCTTCCAGTCTAACCGGTTTCAGCTGAGTACCAGTGTTTTACATGAAGCGACTGCCTATCTGACCTCCACAACCCAGTAACTGGGTAACACGGTACCCCTTGGCTAGACTGGTGTCAGATCTCAAGCTTCTGACTACCTTTAACGACTATCAAAGATCTTTAAATGACAGCCGGGAAGAACGGTTTAGCGTGCTTTCCGAGACACGGAGGAAACTCGGTATGTTGAAATGGTCGCCAATCCACGGACCGACCTCGTCAAGCGTTGCTTAACCTTCAAGACCAACCCGTGCGGCTGTTATTATTTAGCCACGAGCTACATAGTATCATCAAACAACTCTATAATATCAAATTATTTAATTGTTTACAAAGTCACATAAGTACGCCAAGTTTTAATTAAATCGGATGCCAGAAAGAACATGCAAAATCAATTACTATTAGCCAGACACACATACGAAATTAAGGTAATATTAAGCTTGTAATAAAAACAAAGGGCTTTTCGAAATAACTGGGTATAGGTACGAAGACAAGCTACATCCATTGGTTATCTGTCCTCCTAAAGTACCGACGACGACCGAAGCAAACACATCTTCACATGCATTAACAATATCAATCTCCGAAGAGTTATAGTTGTCGGCACGTAACTTGGCAAGAATCGTTTGATTCAACAAGTCGTTTTTTAGGTGTCTTTGGTTACCAAGCGGGTCGCGGGGAAAGAAAGAAAACTAGTTTATTTGACATCCAGATAGACAATATAGGTTCAAATCAAAGAGAACTTAATTATAAAACAATTACATAGTGTATCCCGCGGCTGCGCCAAATAGGTCCAATTCAGCATAATGCCAGACAACTAGGAGTTGCCTGACGCTGGTTTTCAATTGAACCTTACGTTGAAGTGTACGGATGTGAATCAGTTTTTACGGTGTTAAATGTACAGGTAAATAGATATATGTTAGTGTGTTATAAACGATATATATGTATAATAATAATTTGGTGTTAACCATTATAGAAAGAGATATTTTATTTCTTTTATATAATATCGACTAAATTACCAGCTGCCTCTCGGCATTCTCCCTCCCTCTAAAACCCACCCAAAAATTCCAAACCATCAAAATTCCAACATCGCAAAAGCCATGCAAATTCATTCTGACACTCAAGCAATAAATAATTCCGAAACCTAGTATAAAGATTGATCATGATAAGACTAAAATCTTAGAATTGAAATGCACTTTTACTACTATTGTTGTTCGGATACTTAATATTTTCACTGGAGTCTTGAGTACATAGCAAACGCAGTTTTACCTCTTAAAACATTGAATAAAATTATTATCGACATTATACAAGATAAAATAATAATGCACCATTTGCCTCAGCTTCAATTTCCTACACCCGATAAAAGCCACCAAAAATTCTAAGCCATCGATATCCCAGGATCGCAAAAGCCATGCACATTGCATGCAAATTCATTCTAACTCTCAAGCTATAAATAATTCTGTAACCTAGTTTATTTCAGGCAACATAAACGGTATGTTACGCGAACGATCTGCACGAAACTGTTTAATGTGATTTATTTTAAACGTTTTTCAGTCCGAAATGCAGCTGTTTGTGGCTGGTCTTTTACTTTTGTAGACGTTTTTCGGTGTCGGTTATGATTTTTGGGAATGGACGGCTTCTTTTCTTGTGGTGTTTTTTAATAAAGGTTTAGCAGTAAACTAATCATTTGTGATCGATGGAGTCGCGTTTGTAAACCTACCTAAATCTCACGTTTTAAGGACCTTCCACCGCTTTGGTGTCGTAAAATGGTAACTTTCTAAAGCATCCTTCATACAAAACGAAATATTTTCGCTGTATTAGTGAGACAAAATCCATGTAATACGACTTGAATGTTTAAAATATTTTTATACAGAAGAAAATATGGCTAGAATATACTTCATAACTGATTTAGCATACCTATGTAATCAAAAGAATATTTTGCAAACAAAACTGTCCAAAAGGAGGTTAACCAGTACTGTGTTAATATTGGGGAATTTATACGCCTTAATAATAATTGACCGCTGATGACCTGGCGTCCGCTGGTTGCGAGACGCAAGGGACCGGTCAATGTGGCGACGCTTGGGAGAGTCCTATGTCTAGCAGTAGAAGTCTTTCGGCTGATATGATGATGAATAATGATTTGACAATGACGGTTTCGTGGATGATATTTTTGAATGCTGTGTATACTCGTATATGAAACTGCTAGCTTTGTGCCATGGTTTTGCGCCCCGGTCTTGGATCGAAACATCTGCAAGGCCTGGGGGACTCTTTTAGCCAGTTCAAGGATAAAGCAGGCTGACAAGTACCGATACTCAAGAGTAGCACTCATCGGTGATTAAACAAAAAATGAATCAAGCGATGCTCAGATGTCAAACATTGTAGGTAGTCCACACCTTTAAGTCTTAAATCAACTACATGAAAACAATGGACAATTGTTTTAGACAAAGCAATACGTACCCTGTCAACTGAGTTAGATAGGTACTAATCAATTCAATTTTTATTCATGAACAATTACATTGTTTTTGAACTCTTAATTTAAATAAATAAATAAAATCACATTCATTAAAATTATAAAACTAACACATTCATAATACAATAATTTTCCTAATACAATTTAAACATTCCATACAATTAAAAATTCGATAACATTACAATTCTATTACATAATCATTATTACCTAGTCTCACATTAACTAATATCAAATTTTAAAGGTGGATATGTCATCGTCTATCGAATACAGACATTTCTCCAATAGGAACGCCTTGAGTGTTGACTTAAATGAGCTCTTGTAAATTATTAAATCCGCACTGCTTGATATTGAGGACTATGTTGAACAATATTAAGCTGGGGTACTATTTTGTTTTTAAAATCTTTTCCGCGCGTACCTTCCCTCAACTGTCTCTCCTCATCCGTTTCATAGGTTTGCAGGCATTTATTAAAATTCACCTACAGTACCAAAACAAGAGGCCGGGCACAGTAAGAATTTTTAATTTTTTAAAGTGTGGCCGACAGCTCCCTATTTGTGATATCCGGACCATGGTTCGTATGGCTCTCTTTTGGAATAAGAAGGCTCTCTGGCAGTTATATTTAAAACTATTCCCCCAGAACTGAACACTATATCTCAACCTTGATTCTATTTGAGCATAGTATACCATTTCATGTATATAATCACTGGAATACCTACCTACATCTTCAGTGCAACAGTTGGGTTGTGAACTCACGACCACCAACCCGCCCGATAACGTCTGAACTATTGCCACTTTTAAAGTTGATTTATCAACCTCACGTTTTGCCTACAAGTTAAGCAGTACGCTGACTTGGATTGATTGGACGAAGCATGCAATAGTAATGTGATTGATTTAGATCTTTTGCATAACTCAAGGAAATGCAAACCATTGCCTACTTTACAAGATTGAAATCCATAAATAATAAAATCTTCTCCAATCGCCCAAGGATATACATGGTATCGAGTGGTTTAGTGGAGTAATTTCTAAACCAGTTTTAGTAATCGAACTCTCAAATAAATTAATAATTAAAATACTTGAAAAACAGATTTGTGATGAAAGATAATAAATTTATTATGATGCTAAGTCGGTGCAATAAAGTTTTGGTATTTACTAAACTTATTGGTAATTTCTGCTGCATTTTCTGCCACTCGCTATATATTTTCGCAGCAACAGTCAGTTAAATTATGTAGTGTGCGTATTCAGCTCTTCATATTTACAGCCATTATTTTATTTGCGTGTTATCACGGATCCACCTTATCAATATTCTTAAGAGCCTGTCGTTTTTCACTGTAGGGCAAAGGTCCCTCCCTAAATTGTGTGTATTAGTTGTGAGTGTTTACTTTCTAATAAACATGTTTACTTTCTTCCTTTCTCTTCCATATTTCCAATTTCTTTATCCTTTTGGAATATCTGGCCAATCCTTACGGTCTAACAGAACTCCACGTTTCCGGTAACATCGGCCGCATTTTACTTAGTAAAGCCACAGATAATATAATAGTAGCATACAGATGCCTTAGATGAAACTAGCGTTTTTCATTTGATTAAGATGATTATTTTTCCAAGCACTTCGATCGCGGTCGGTTCCGTTCTACGGCTATAGATGGTGTTAGCAACGACTTGCAACTAAAAGGGTTTTCTCGGTTCGTGACTATTTTTTCTTTAAATTTAGTGAAAATTTGTTAATAGTATTTTTTTTTCAGGTTTTTACAGTTTTATTGTACCAAATTAAGTAACAATACAAATTTAAAAATTCGAGTGGCATGCCTCAGAAATTTAAAACCGCGCCATCTGTTGGAATCAATTTAAAATGATCCATTCAAATAATATGGATATGAAAAGTGAATTAAGAGTCCAATATTCCATAATTTTGTGCTTATGAGAGTTGATTAAACAAAAAAATATTTTTTGTATGATCAATTCTAGAAAATGTTAATTTTACACACAATTTAATAACAATTCGATGCATATCGCGCCATCTAGTGACATTTATTTGATACAAATTTTCTTTGTTAGCGCTGGGACTCCGTGGTGAAGCTTAATGAATTGCACTACGCGTTTTATTTAAGATACTGCTTTAATAGCATAAATTGCTCAGGTGGAGTCAGATAATACATCTTCCATAACTTCATAATGCCCCATTAATAATTAGCCTATCATTTTCAGTTATCAAAACCAATGTCCACCGCTCCGTTGGTGGGCGGGAATCCTAACATAAATTACGTTCTTAATTATGAATTTCATAAACGTTTTCACAAGTTTTGATTTTGATTCCGGACTTTAATGGCTCTGCCCTAGTTTTGGCAATAGAATTATTATGCTTAGTATTAGACTTTGGCTTGATTAAACTTGGGCTTCTAGAGATAATAAACTGGGTTTGTATCGTACGTTTTCATTAATTAATTTCTGGAGGCAAGCAAATACCAAGTGCTGAATACAAGGCCTGCCCTGTTGGTTCCAACGAGGTATCCTGTGGGGATATTGCTGTAATGAACGAGGATGGACGGACGAGTGATCGAAAGGTGTTATTAGATGAGGTTGATATTGTAAGCAATGCCTGGATTACCTTGATAGTAGATTGACTAAGTTTTACCGGTCTCATATGTCTCTAATAGCTTGTTAAAAATTAATCCTAAATTTTACCACATAAATAAAAACTGGTTGCTGCATTAAGTTAAGACTAAAAATTACCAGTATCACGTTTGTAATTACGTTTACCTACCACTGTTTTACACTGCTAATTTTAGTATGCAGTATGATGACAATTATAATCTTCTATTTCTTACAATTGCTAACCATGATAACATAAAAATAATAACCTTTTCCTTGCAGTCGTGTAATAAATTCATCTACTAACAAAATCTTTGTAAAAATCGTGGTCACCGTTAACATTCACGGTACGACTGATCCATTATTTGTCAGCCACCACACGTCCATAAAAAATCCCCAAAATAAAGAAGCACGTACTAAAAAGGTCAGAACACATGTGACGTTATATTCTCAACTAAAGGCTTCCCATCCGAAATGGCCGAGGTAGCTAGGCGGTGCTAGGATGTACTTTATTTATCAGAATAACAATTATCATTCCGGGGTTATATTTTTCAATTTAAATCGATATGATTAAACTTCTTAGCTTATTACAAACAAGGGTTTATTTCCACTAAAGCTGTATGATATACGCGGTACGAGTATGCATAGCGAAGCTGACACTATATGTTGCTGAGTGGTGCGAGGATGCATAGCGGGCTCTTTTTAACTGTATACGCATGTATTCTTCACTAGCGTCTTTCGCACACATTCCTCGCACACAACTTTTTTTGGATGAAGAAGTTCCCAGCTCCACTAGCCGCTCCGCTAGTCGAAACAATAAAACGTCACATACATACCCACAGAAATCCCTCGCGCATGTCTCCTGTCTAAATCCTCCGCATACATCTCTCACTTTTTTGTATATAGAAATACCTAGCTCCGCTAGCCCTCTTCAACCAGCGCTGCGCTAAGCCAAGTTATGAAAATTAAGTGATCCCATTGGTGATTTCTTTCCTCGTATACCCCTCGCACATCTTTTGTATAAAAGCCTTTATTCCGTAATCCTGGACTGAATGGAGTAGTGTTGGCGTAATGCGCTCAAGCGAATTGATATACTCGACTAACCAATTGAGTTTATACCGACGATTTACATATATAATGGAAGGAAATAACCGTTGCGTGTTGGATGTGGTGAAGTAATGATTGTATTGATATGATTTAGTGTAATTTTGGTAGTAGTCGAAAAAAATTATCATTTTATTGGTTGAAAATATTCATGTTATAAAAAGTAAATGCATTAATCCATTTAAATGTTTTCAAAGGACATTAAGAGTTGGTGGTAGTGCATGTTCAGATAATTTAATCTATAAAGGGGATTCGTGAGCCATGAGTTTCCCGTTATATGGCGAGGATATGGCTAAAAAATAGAAGCTATCAGTATGGGGTACACGGGTAAAATGATTTACCTAAATAATCCCTAGACTGGCTAGTAGCCAGGATCATTCATTGTTTTCTAGCACAAGTGTAGTCAGTGATTATGTTTGTGATAGGAAACATAGTGAAAAAGCAATCTTAATTTATATTAAACTAGCTGGTACCCGCAGCTCCGCCTGCGTTAACTTAGTACTGCATCTAATATCTTTAAAATGTATACCCTATGTGTACTGTAAAGTTTCATCAAAAGGAGTGGAATTACCTGCTGGAGTATTTGTTTCCTGATAGCTACAACCGGATCTTTAAGTCGAGACTGAATAGGTTACCTACTTCTAGGCAAGCGTGCTTCACCGTCGACCACATCATCACTTGATATCAGGCGAGATATTGGTCAAACGCGAGCCGAAAAGAAAAAAAAATATTTACCATTTTCAATTCATTTATCAGTTTTCTGTCATCATCATCATCATCATTTCAGCCGAAAGACGTCCACTGCTGGACATAGGCCTCCCCCAGGCGTCGCCACATTGACCGATCCCGTGCGTCTCGCATCCAGCGCCTTCCCGCAACCTTAACCAGGTCATCAGTCCACCTAGTGGGAGGCCTTCCAGCGTATCGTCTTCCGGTTCGCGGTCGCCATTCCAGAACTTTTCGGCCCCATCGGCCATCCGTTCTGTGAGCAATGTGCCCTGCCCACTGCCACTTAAGTTTGGCAATTCTTCGGGCTATGTCGGTAACTTTGGTTCTCCTGCGGATATCATGAGTTCTGACGTGATCACGCAAGGAAATTCCGAGCATAGCCCTCTCCATTGCCCTTTGGGTGACTTTGAGCTTTCTGATAAGGCCCATTGTGTCAACACGTATGAAAGGATTTTTTGAATTTCATCCCTTAAAGAGGTAAAATGGGGTTTTAAAGTTTGTATGACAAATAAATTGTTTCTTATCAAAATGACTATAAATTTAGCATTTCTGTTCTTCTATACAATTAAACAAATACGTATTCAAGGATTTCTGGAACTTCATGCCTTAAAGGGGTGTTAAAATTTGAATGAAAAATAAATTGTCTGTTATCAAAATACTGCTAAAAATATTATAGATGCCACTGTGATTAATGAATGTGCTCGAGGGAATCAGTTTTAATACTACGAATACCACTGGTACCCTCTGACTAGGTCTGTAGAGTTTAAACTATTACAATCGAGGTCTGCTTTGCAATGATCATAAATGAAACTCAGGGTCAGTAATTAAGGCAAAGATTTAAAGGAATTTACTTCTCACACGGGCAATTCTACTTTGCCTGATCCAGAGTAAGTACTAATAGCAGCCTGATCATTTCGGCACTAGACAGAAAACCACCAAAGCGGTATACAAAGAAGTGCTTAATTAAATTCTAACTTCCTGATGACGACTTTGTTAGCGTGAGTAAATTGGAGTAACCATTTATCTAGACTGTACAGGCTCGTGCAAAACTCATCACTCTATCGGCAGATGCTACAATTTTTGCATATGGCGGCAAAATTTCAGTTCTTTTTCGGCACTTGTGAAGTAAACTGATGCAAATAACGTTACCTATATATATCAAAGGCAATGTCCCGACTGACATATCAACGCCCAGCCTAAACCAATAATGATAGAAGTTTGAAATTTTAGAGGATGTTGATTTTATACTGTAAAAGGGGTAAAAAGGGATGTTAAAGTTTGAATGAAAAATAAATTTTAAGTTGCCTGTCCCAGAGTCAGCACTAGCAGCCTGGTCATTTTGACACCACACAGAAATAAAACATTAATGTGATATAAAAAGAAAAGAACGTTAATTAAATTCTAACTTCTTGATAACGATTTTGTTAGTGTAAGCTAATTGGAGTTTTTTAATAAACTAATTCACTTTTTCGGAAAATGCTTTAATTTTTCCAAATGGCGGAAAATACCAATTCTGCATCAACATTTGTGAAGTAAACAGATACTAAATATAGCTGGTAACCTCCAAGCGGGTGTAACCTACGTCAAGCCATTCTAAATCGCGACCACGAGGAAGACAACTTTTCAACGAAAATCAGGAGCAAACTCTTTGAATACCTACGTGAATAAGCATTATCTCCTCTGTGGTACCGAAAATCTATAATCCAGACAGAGTCATTACACCCGCTCAAAGTTACTGCATGGTGTGTTTTTTTACGTTATCGGGCCACCAAACTACTACTGTGGTCGATGAGGTCAGAGAGCAATGATTAAAATATATCTCTATTCTTAAAAGACATTTTTTTTAACTAGAGTACATAATGGTTCCAACAGGATAAAGCAGCGGCGCTTACTGTACGAGCCGCAACCGAATTTCTGAGGGCGGCATTACCCGGACTTGCACTGGCCAGTAAGCCTGATGTAACTGTTCCAGACTGCTTTTTGTGGGATGTTTTTTAAGTCACGAGTCTGTGCCTAGACTTTTGAACCCCTCATAGATAATATCCGCCGGAAGTTCTGGTAAGGGTTATGGCAAATGCCATAAACGGGGCCGAATGTTTATCAATTCTGGCGAAGCGAAAATGAAACGGCCACTTAGCCATTTCATTTTATCCACTAAATGGAAAATAAATGAAGACACCAAATTCAAAAGCAGAAACAAAGTTTTTAATTCATAAAAAAAATATAGCCAAAGAACATCGGGTGATTACTTTTGCGCCACAATGTATTAATTTTCTATCGTGTCGGTAGTAGGATTCAGAAATTGAAAGCAAAGTGGTCTTCCACTATTTGTGGAAATCGATCTAATCCGGAATGAAAGTCTAGCTCTAGATATTAGAACGGGAAGGTAGAGCTGTTTATGCTCATTTTATATCAACTTACACGTAATTTTAATAATTCGATAAAATAATAAAGTTGAGAAAATCGGTCTACGGGAACAAAGTCGCGGGCGGAAAACTATATTTGGATAATAATTTACAATATCCCACAAGAGCTGAAAAAAAACGAAATGGCCAATATCGTGACGTCCACGCAGGCGAAGCTGCGGGCGGACAGCTAGTATAAAATAAATCATAAATATACATACATACATAAGTACAAAATATACATAATATATACTAATTAACGCCATTAACGTTGCTGCCCAGCCCCCTCCAGTCCAGAACCTTGAAGACATCCTCCAGCGCAGCAGTGAACAGTTTCGGAGAAATGACGTCTCCCTGTCTCACGCCGCGCTGGAGAAGGATTGGTTTCGAGGTCTGATCCTGAAGACGGACTGACATGGTGGCGTTTTTGTACAAACACTTCAATACCTCAATGTACCGGTAGTCGATCTGGCACCGTTGGAGAGACTGCAGTACAGCCCAAGTCTCGATCGAATCGAAGGCTTTCTCGTAGTCCACAAACGCTAAACATAGAGGCAGGTTATACTCTTCAGTCTTCTGTATAACCTGCCGCAGCTTATGTTTGTGGTCTACGGTGCTAAAGACTTTTCGGAATCTGGCTTGTTCGGGGGGCTGGAAATCGTCAAACCTGCGCGCGAGACGATTCGTGATGACTCTTGAAAACAACTTGTAGACATGACTAAGAAGTGAGATGGGCCTATAGTTCTTCAGCCGGGCATTGTCGCCCTTCTTGAAGAAGAGTACCACCACACCCCTGCACCATGCCTGTGGCGTTTTGCCCTCGAGTATGACGGAATCAAACAGCTTCTGAAAAGCCCTAAGGACCGGTTTGCCACCCGCCTTCAGGAGTTCGGCCGTAATTCCGTCATCACCCGGCGCCTTGTTGTTTTTGTGCTGTTTCAGAGCCATCCTAATCTCGTACAGGCTGACGACCGGGATATCTTCAGTATAGTGCCGGGTCAATCTAGCTCTTGGGTCATTTGCTAGACTCGCAACGGGCTTGCTGATCGATGTGTACAACTGCCCATAGAATGTCTCGATCTCCCCGAGCCATCGTCGGTCTTCAGTTTCGTGAGTTGGCTCTGCCCAATAGCCAGATCCCTTGCAAACACCTTGGAGCCTTTATTTCGCTCGATCGCGTCTTTAATACGCTCGGTATTGAATCGGCGGAGGTCTCTTTTCAAGGATTTAGAGATCTGTCTATTGAGCTGCCGGTATTTGCACGCCTCATCTGAAGACTGCAGGATCATCTCACGCCTCTCCTTCATAAGCTTGAGGGTATGATCAGAGAGCTTTTTGTTCCTATCTGTACGACGGGTCTTGAAAAACTTAGGCCCGACCGTATGGACAGCTTCCACGAACCCGTTGCTGTATTCATCCACGGAGCTCCCTAGGCATTCGAAACGATTCTGGAGTTCGAGCTGAAAGCTCTCGAGGTTTTGGACCTGGATCTGCGCTGGCCGGAGCGTGGACTTCATCAGTCGAGACCTTTCAAGCTTAATATTAATGTTCAATGTGCCTCTTACCATGCGGTGATCGCTCCCGGTTTTTACCGAATTGATCACAGAGACATCATTGAACATTTGCTTCTTGGTTGACATGATGAAGTCGATCTCATTTTTTGTTGCACCATCGGGGCTCTGCCAGGTCCACTTCCTGTGTTCACGCTTTTTGAAGAAGGAGTTCATCATATAGAGGCCCTCCTTCTCCATAAAACTGGCCAGTAGGTGACCCCGGTGGTTCCGTTGTCCAACTCCAAATTTCCCCACTTGCAGCTCATCCTCGTCTCGTTTGCCCAGTTTCGCGTTGAAGTCCCCCATGACAACGGTGAAATGAGTTTTGAAACCATGCATGGCTCTGGAGATATCCTCATACATGGTCTCTACCTCATCGTCGGGGTGTGCCGAGGTTGCAGCGTAGACCTGTATGACCTTCAGCGAATATCTTGAGGATATTCTGAGAATAAGGTACGCCACCCTGGTCGACACACTCTCGATCTTCACCACGTTGTTCACAAGGGACTTGTGGACGATAAACCCGACACCACCCTGGGACTGCCGGTCACCCTCTCGGAAATAGAGCAGGTTAACCGGATTTGAGGATTATCGAGTCCTCCCCCTCTCTTCGGACCTCAGATAACCCTATAATACTCCATCGCAACCTGCTCAATTCTTCCTCGAGTTCGGTGACCTTCTCGTCGGTCCGAAGTGTGCGCGTGTTGTACGTTGCCAGGTCCAGTCGTCGGTGATTGTTGGGGTAGCCGGATCTCGTCCGGAGATTCTTAGCACCCCTTGCCATGCCGTAGCCTCGACCGCTACCGTAGTCGAGGGTAGGCAAGCTGCCGGGTACTAGGGGCCATTTTTTATTTGTGCTATTAATTGGGGGGTTTTGCCATAATCGCCACACTTGGCAGGAGGGTTGGCGATCGCAGTATGGTTGTTATAGAAGCACAGAGAACGCTGCTGCCCATTCTCTGGTTTGTCCCTTAGTCGCCTCTTACGACACCCACGGGAAGACATGGGCTGGTGAAATTCTTTACGTCCGGCACCATATGGAACTTTACGGTTTTCTGTACTATGCACAATTTGCGAAATTACAAAACCATTCCTAATTTAATTACCTCATAAATTCACTAAAAAAGTCACATCACTAATCTCGCACCGGCGGAAACTCGCACGCCCCTTATTAACAATGTGCCGGCGTACATTCAGCACTTCCGGTGCCGCGCAACCTACCTCCGGATACTTCTTCAGGTATGCGGTCACTTGTATGTGGTTGCTGAAAATTTCTTTTACTGTTTTTAGTTTGAATTTTTTATAGCGAGTGTATTTTTGAAGGATTTTTATTTTCTTGCGGTCATTCCCATGTCTAGGTATATGATGGTATTGGATCTGTATTATCCTTTTGTGCGAATTATGGTCACAGCTGCTTATTACTGCCAAAACTAGCGATCGACAAGGGAGATTTTACATTGCAAAAGTGTGTGCGCAAAGTTGCAAACATAGGCACACTCCCTTATACTCTTGATGTCCAAGGAGACAATCATTCGATACGGCTGAAAAGAGAGCAATCATGTAATACACCAAATGAAACTACTACTACGAGTATAATAGTCACAGCGGATCTTCGTGTCCCTGAAGTTGGCTCTGCCAACCATTGCGCAAGAAACACTGCATAGAGTAAGCGAGATAGGACGATGCAACAAACGTAAGCGAGTGAAAGAGACAGTTATACAATGCTATCTTCACCTTCAACATTGACATAAAAATAGCTACTGCGCAGGCTCTTGCAGCCAATTCAGAGACACAAATAATATCCGTTGTGAGTATTATACTACTTTAAAAATAATATTGGGGCTTTTCAGTCTTGAAAAATTCTATAACTAAGACGAAACATGCTTAGACCAAGCAAACTATAAATATGGAAGCACGAATAACCAAACAATAATTACTTTAGTACCTACCAACTTACATCAAGTGCCCATTGTATGCGATATTAAATCCTCCATAATACCCCTTCCACTTGTACGTACTTACATGAAACTTTCAAACAAATACTATAATAATTGCCCGTTAAAGTTCCCGGCAGTCGAGTTCAACGGTTTGTTCCGGGAAGAGACGGGAATATTACTAGTAGTCGCCTCTCAGTTTGATTGTGCAAAGTTAGATGATACCTTTGTAGATACAAAGATTCTTTAACAGAGTATCACTTGACTTTGTACCGTCCCAGAGTATATTAAAGTTATGATTAGCAAAGCTAAAATATTTGTTTTTGTTACAATTTGGCAAGTAGCTCTGTATGTCTGTTTGTTACGCTTTCACACCTAAACCGCTGTAAATACAAATTCAAATTTACTTTCATAGTAGGTAGCAATTCAGAAAACTGATGACAATAAAATCGGGGGCTATTGTCTGGTGTTGCAGCTCCATATCCATTATTGACATCCAATTTTTTTTCCCTGAACAAGGACCTTTAGAATAATTTCCAACTTTCACGTGGCTGAAGCCGCTGGCAGAAGCTAGCATTTTCATGAAGATTCTCTGGGCGAAGAAAAGGCCAGTCCTCTCGTCACGTGAAGAGTCGTCGAGCTTTTTGCTAATGTCTCAATAAGCTCGATGAGCACTCGGACCCCATGGACCTAATGTTTCAACCCCAAACGGTTCAAACATATACTGACTTAGAATAAGGTACCATATTTTAAGATACCACTCCACCAATTCGCACCAAGCGCTTCCAAACATCCTTCATAATGCGCACAGCGAATAAATGGAACTCACTACCTGCGTCTGTGTTTCCGAACGCATTATATTATTATTATATATTATTTATATCTTACTATTACTATTATATTATTATATATCTTACTGTATTTTTGTACCTATCTTTACATGCGCTACAGACCTTGGTATCCGTACGTCACGTCCTAGGCGACCACTGAAAATCAGCGCCGTGCTGTGGATCCCCCACGGCACAGCATTATGCTGAGTGGAAGCCTTCTTGCCACAATCACGACATGCATCTGCTTTTTTACACTCGTATTTTTTTATTTTAATGTTCTATCATAATTTAAGAACTACTAACACTATCGTTAAGGGTTTAGCTTTCAAAATCTTTTACCACTGTTCTTGTTCTTGAAATGTAATATTTGTATGTCGTTTTGTATCAATTAAATATTTTTCTTTCTTTCTTTCAATTCAATTCAACCCGAATCTCTTCAAAGTTACAGTAAACAGGCTTCTTCTGGGTAAGCTCACTCCATCGTCGACTCTGTCTCTGTCACCTCTGACCTAGACTAGAGTCAAGAGCAAAGCCATAACAAATAAAAAAATATCTTATATTTAAAATTCTCGTGTCACAATGTTAGTTACCATACTCCTCCGAAACTTTATATGCTTATTCAGTAGGTCTGAGAATCGGCTACTATCTATTTTTTACACGCGGGCAGAAGCTAGTACATATATAAAATCATTTGCGCCGTTTGAGGTTTTCTGCACCAGCAGCAGCCACCCCACCACATCCCGCAGTGTTAAGAAGATGGGAGGGGGCAAGAGTGTCGATACATGTTGCATTCCATACCAAAGTCCTACCCACCTTCCAAGGCATTATGGTCATCCCGTCTGGTCTTTCCCCCATCGTCGCGTGCCGAGCCATTGGGTTCTAAAACATCTGGCAACCCGGCAGTGACAAGAGCTTGACGTATGATATCATTAATGCTGGCGTGCCGTGCTATCCGACCAGCGCTTCTACTCCTTAGGTAGATTTAGTGCTACGTAATCTACCACTGGAAGGCCTCCCACTATGTGGACCGATGACCTAGTTAAGGTTGCGGAAAGGCGCTGGATGCGAGACGCACGGGATCGGTCAATGTGGCGATGGATGGAGGAGGCCTATGTCCAGTAGAGGACGTCTTCCGGCTGAAATGATGATGATGATGATAAATCTACCTTCTTATTTGATACGACATTGCCTTAAGATTCTATTTCACATTAGACCTAAATCCCACTCTCTGCACAAATAAAATAAAAGAGCAATTTGTCGTTAACGAATAAAAAGAGGGGTGTTGTGATTACCCCGTAAAACGAAGTTAAATAGCCAATGAAACACCATGTACATTTTAAGTTGGACAATAGAATGTAATTCTGTGGTATATTGGCTTCAATGATTTAGCATAAAGTCTAAGGTTAGTAATCGAGTGGATAAGAGAAGCGGTTTTTATAGTTTTTTTTATATAAGATATCTAAATCTTGTGCTGAAAATCTGCTTCAGTTAATAATTTGATACCAAATGCTATTATATATAAGGAGCAGTGGTGGCCTAATTTACGTGTCGCAGGTCATGGGTTCGAACGGTTCGAACCTTTTTTAGTTTAATTTGCAGTAGTTTATCCCCGTTTCATGGAAATAAATATTATAATCGACGCGTTATAAACCAAACGCAAGTCAAGTTGCGATTGGCTGTTGAAAACTCATTCAACTAATCAAGCAGATTTTTATTTTGTATTTTATATTTTTTCCAAACCATACATTGGACTTTGTTTGACTGAAATATCGACGTGGATCCTAATCACATCATCATCATCATCATTTCAGCCGAAAGACGTCCACTGCTGAATAAAGGCCTCCCCCAGGCGTCGCCACATTGACCGAACCCGTGCGTCTCGCATCCAGCGTCTTCCCGCAACCTTAACCAGGTTATCGGTCCACCTATTGGGAGGCCTTCCAACGTATCGTCTTCCAGTTCGCGGTCGCCATTCCAGATCTTTTCGGTCCCATCGGCCATCCGTTCTGCGAGCAATGTGTCCTGCCCACTGCCACTTAAGTTTGGCAATTCTTCGGGCTATGTCGGTAACTTTGGTTCTCCTGCGGATATCATCATTTCTGACGTGATCACGCAAGGAAATGCCGAGCATAGCCCTTTCCATTGATCCTAATCACATTCGTAACAATTTTAGACCAGAATGTATATCGAAAGACAGCTAATATTATAATCATTAGACACAATACCTATGGATTCTTTTCCCGATTACAATGTACATACATTTCAACAGAAATCACACAGGTTTGCTCTGGAAGAATGCATTGAAGTGAAAATCTATCGAGAATCGAATGGTAAGAGCTCACTCTACACTACTCAGCCCAGGTACTTGATGACTAGGACTGTAAGCACAATACATCCTTGTTCTTATTTTTCCTTATTTATGCTTGTTTGTCTTGGTTGAAAATACTTTGAGGTTTTTAAATGAGTATTAAAAGGAAGAGAGTTTGTTCTCTCTGTTTCAAAGCATTGCGGAAATTATATTATGTGATACTATATTTATCATTAAAAAAGTAGGGTTTTAAACATCCTTTATCACTGTATTGTAGGTTTTATAAAAGTTAAAATTCAGCAAAATAACTAACAACATTTGTTGTTTTCATGGACCCTAGATGTATTTGATAAATAAAAAATCATGTCTCTAATTAAAACTACTATAATAATGAGAAAAGTATTAGAAAAAGTAAAAGTAAAGTAACAGATAATGTCTGAAAGAATTTCGATTTTCTTTTTCTGAAAATCAGATCCGATTTTAAGAAAGCCTAGTATTATAAGCTACTTTTATAAAAAATGTATGGTTACTGTAGGATTACCACAGTGTCTCAAGACGAAAGTCTATGACCAGTGTGTTGCCAGTGATCACCTATGGTTCTGAGACCTGGTCGCTCACGATGGGCCTCATCATAAAGCTCACAGTAACCAACAAAAAAAAGGATAGGGCTATGCTCGGAGTTTCCTTGCGTGATCGAATCAGAAATATAAGAATCCGTAAGAGAACCAGGGTTACCGACATTGCCCGAAGAATTGCCAAAGTTAAGTGGCAGTCAGCAGGGCACATTGCTCGCAGAACGGATGGCCGATGGGACAAAAAAGTTCTGGAGTGGCGACCGCGAACTGGAACACGATGCGTTGGCAGGCCTTCCACCAGGTTGACCGATGACCTTATAAAGGTTGCGGGGATCCGCTTGATGCGAGACGCACGAGACCGGTCAATGTGGCGACGTTGGTAGAGGCCTATGTCCGACAGTGGACTGCTTTCGGCTGATATGATTATGATGATGATGAATATTATATGTCAGAATCAAGCTCAAGACCAATCCTGCCACAGTCTTATTGCTTTACTAAGAACAGAATTTCCAACCAAGCACAACCTTACAATTTTAATGAAATCTTCTACCTGCTCAGATAAAGAAAGAAAGAAAAAATCTAAACAAAAATCTTCCCGCTAATCTTTCCACCACATCGTCAGTCTAATCCAAGGTAGAGGGCAAAAACCGCTAGGGCGACCATAAACTTTGATTAGATTTTGTAACACGCGGCTCCGTCCTACATTAGAATGCGTGAATTGGCGCCGAGTAATTGGATTTTTCGCGTCATCGCGTCTGATCTCCTGTATCTTGGTTGCCCTAAAGTTCTGGAGTAAGGGGTAATTCATAAAAATGTGTCAGAGATGTGATTTGATACATAATCAGACATATCTATTTTACATACATGTTATCATGTCTGGTGTGGTATTCAGTTGCAACGACCACTTACCATGGGATCTCAAGACGAAAATCTATGACCAGTGTATTGCCAGTGATCACCTATGGCTCTGAGACCTGCTCGCTCACTATGGGCCTCATCATAAAGCTCACATTCACACAAAGGGCAATGGATAGGGCTATGCTCGGCATTTACTTGCGTGATCGAATCAGAAATGTAGTGAATTATTTTATTTATTTATTTATTAGTCTACCCTCGCATTGGAAAGCCTTACAGCAATTACACCAATGGAGCACAATCTTACAATAAACTCACTATAAGTCCAGGTTTCCTCACGATGTTATCCTTCACCGTTGTCAACGATGTCCAAGATTATCTTAGAAAGTACATATGAATGGAAAATACACATTGATACTTGCCCGGATTCGAACCCACGACCTCAAGTATGAGAGGTGAGTTCTTAGCTACTTATTTTAGTGGGGCTCCCATACAACAAAAGTGTTTTTTGCCGTTTTTGCGATAATAGTACGGAACCCTTCGTGCGCGAGTCCGATTCGCACTAGGCCGGTTTTTTTTTATTGACTGGTGGTAGATAAACTAATGAATAAACAATTGACAAACGCCCCATAGTAACATGCATTTTCATTGTTCACGTTTTGTACAAGATTTCAATGTGAACGTCACCTTATAGCTTGGATCCCAAACTCAAGACATTTTTGCATTTCGTACTTAGGTATCATTTAGAAGGTTTTTTGAAGGGATTATGTACGTGAGAGATAAGGATTTTTTATTTAAATTTAGACGCTTAGTAAGAAGATTAGATTTGTTTTACTTACAAAATCTTGTCTAAACGCAGATCTAAGTTGTTTTAAAGTTTTTGCATAGAATTGAATAGATTAGGGATAAGATTAGTTTCAATTTGTTTTAATAAAATCACAACACCCAGAAAATCTACAGCTTTTAAGATTGCAATCGGGTCTGAAACATTCCAACAGGAAAATTAGACCAGTTTAATCAAAGTCATAAGGCAAAATAGAATCATAAAATAAAATCAATTGCATTAACAAATTCGTACACCTTTTTTTGTATAATGATATCAAATGGAAATATAACCCCAAAAAATACCTGCCCACTTATTTTCATATATCCAAAAGAAGCCGGAAAAATCCTTAGAGATAAAGACATGCCAATGAAGACAGCTCATGATAAACCGACCTTCCCTGCCATCCCTTCCGATGGAAACCTTCATAAATAGCCCAAAAACATATAGTTACCCATAAATCTCAGGAAGGCGTTCGCACGATTTTCTTACATTTCTCTCTCATACATCAAATTACAGGTGAAACAAATTGCTAGCCACCACTATAAGCGCGACGTATATTTATTTATAAAGGGTACTGAACGTGACACGACTGCTTAGGTTCGGGGTGAATATTTCTTTATTGTATTTATGTAGGACATGTTATTGATTTAGTAGCGGTTGTTTTGTAGGTGAGAATGTTCGTGTTTTGAAGGTAGTTATGGTTATTTTGTGAGGCTGAAATAGGAATAGTTAAAGATGGTTGGACATAATATATTATGTGTGTTTATCATCAGAAAATTACTGTCCATATAATATAGATGTTTAGAAGAGAACAAGAGAAGTATGTGTGAAGAGAAGTGTATGTGATTGTAATAAGACAACATTGTGGTTTAATAGAAGATCAAGTGACTAAAATTGATAAGAGTATGTTGAGATGGTTTGGATGGCCATGTTGAGAGGATGAATGGAAGGCGACTAACGAAAGTTATTTACAAGGCAGACTTGTATGGAAACGCCGGGATGGGACGCTCTAGAAAGACATACATAGACCTTATTGGTGACGTTCTTCAGAAAGCCCAGGTGCGCAGTACTCATAACTGGCGTGTTTGTATGACTAGTGTATGAATGTGAGTAAAGCAAAAGAAATATGTAAAGATCGCAGCAGGTGGTGTTCTGTAGTTTCTACCTACCCCCATGGGAAAAAGGCGTGAGTTTATGTATGTATTTAGAAAAGAACAAGCATACGAGTAGATACGTTGCGACAAAACTATTTGAAATTAGAATATGATGTTTTGAGCCAATTTCAAAGACGAAGAGAGCCATGGAGTCCACTAGATGTGAGGAATAAGGTACAAGTCTATGTGGCGATCCTTGAGGAAAGTTTATGTCTAGAAGTAGATGTATTTTGGCTGAAATGATGATGATGATAATCCTAGCCCAGACGAACCCAGCTGGGCTATATGTTTACTTTGTTCCTACTTTTTTTTCTAAAATACATAGTTTATTTACATAGATAAATGTATATAAAGTGTATAAACTTATACTAATCTAAAATATGGCGTCGAAAAACGCCTCCACATCGTTGTCCACTAGTAATATGCCCAAATGACTGGCAGCATTGCCACGTTGTATGGAAATGCTTATTATCTGAAGGTAAAAACCAGCCCTTGGGTCACGCTAAATGTCAACTAGGCATTTGGAAAGATCTTTAAATAAAGCGCAAGCACTTGGACCTAACAGACCAAGAGTTTAAACCCCAAACGGCTCGAAAATATAAATACCGATGAGGTTATTATATTTCCGTCGCTTGAGGTTCTCTGCAGCCGTACTGGCAGCGCCAGCACAGCACGATGAGCTAGGAAGATGGGATGGCACAAGAGTATCGAAACAAGTAACGTCCCACACTAAAAGCCTACCCATCTTCCATGGAAAGAAAATACATCCCGTCCGTTCTGTTCATACTTGATTTAAGTTAACTTTACTGGTCAAGTTATGACTTCACATAAATTACATTCATATTTTTAACTCCTACTCTATTTAAGCAATGGAGAATATTCAGCAAGCCCATAACTCTAAGCCTATCGCTAAAGCTATGCTATGGCGTGTTCGAGTGACGTCACTACGCATCCATTACGCGGTATTTGCACTGGTGTAAATTAACCCCGGTTCATTGCTTTCCTAGAAATAACGGCGAAAACCCATTAGCTGCTTTTTTGCGTTTAAATTTTTAATAGCAACTAATATTAAACAACGTACTAAAAACTGAAATTTGTTTTTAAAGATTAATGAGGAATCACAAATACTTGGCATAATTCTGTTTTAACCAGACGATATTAAAATTTCAGAGAAATGTTCCGTGCGTGGTTCCCGGAATTTAATTTGCAACATACGATGTAACTCTTTTAATAAATTTAAGATAGGGTGCAGGCAAAGATGGCGTACGGGTATCTTGAAACTGTGGTCGTGTTAAGCATATAATGCCATATGGTCTCACTACTATGATTATTTGTACTAGCTTTATCTAAATGATGAAGCCGGGTAAAAATGTACCTGTAGATAACATATAATCACGCCTGAATTCACAAAAGTTTAGTTTTACGTAGTGTAATATATCACCAGTTATGCTTATTTGTCACGTAATAGCAGCGAGTCTATTGTCATCACTTGAGCATAAATCCAAACTACGGGCTGTTATTAAGATATAGCTTTTGTTGTCAACAGAAAAATAGCACAACAGCACTTTTAGACCATCAAACAATACTTGATTAAATAATATTATTTCATATTTTTTTATCACATCTATTCAAAAAGACCTAGACTATTCTTCGCAAACAGGGACTCAAATAGCTCGTTAATCCCTAGGAAGAAAAAGTGATTTGAATTTGGAATGTGGATATAGTTAGTAAGTGTTCAAATTAGCAAAGAGATGAATCACCAACCACGGGGTCCAAAATAGGATTACATCGCTAAAATCGATTACAACGAATGTATGATATGAATGGATAATGAGCGATTGTAATAATATTTCGTACCGCACAGGAACATTGTATTGAACAAGTGACTGGCTGGAAAATCACGCGTGATGCAAATAAAAAATAAATCTACAACTGTAAAGGATGGTACTAAAAAAATGTTACGATACACTTCCATAATGCTTCAAATACAAACATTAGCCTCTTATTATTTTTATGTTATGTCTTATGGTTCCTAATTGTATGATTAAATAAACGTAACGTTCTTGTCCATAAGTTGCACTTACTTATTTTCTCATAGAGGGTAGTAAAAAGTAGAGTGTCCACCTCGGGAGCAACACTATTTTAAGTTCAAGTGGCGTACTTCGAACCATTGCATCGCTCAGGATTCTACTTTACTTCTCTAAAATCCTGCCCTCCGCTCTGGATTAAAATAAAACACTCTCATCTTTAAAATAGTTGTTTGCTTCCTAGATAAACAATAAATTAAACTCATGTTCAGTCGTAGCGAACATGAATGTAAATTAAAAGTAGCTGTACTTACACAATATGTCTTAGAAGTCGTGACTTACGTACTCTGACACCTTGTTTAAACTAAGCTCAAGATTTGAATGTTTCCGAAAACTCCAGTCAATTTTAACTAACCTTAACAAAGTTTGGAGCGAATCTAGTGCTTACAAGCAATGCTCCAACAACCGGACACTAAGTCCATTGTTACAGGTGCTTTAAACTACAATTCAACTTGTTTAAGTCCACTTAGAACTCTGTTCAACTCTGAAGGAATTATATATGGACAAAGTAGGTAGAGTTGAAATGTATATAGTGTATAGTAAACCCACATTTCAGTAGTAATGTGTAAGTAACATGTAACAAGACGCGAGCCTGTTCCCTATCAGGACACAGGCAGCAGTTACAAGTGCAGCTCTTCGAGCTGCTATTAATTTCTTAATAGCAGCTCGAAGCTCATAAATAACTTATAATTCTTAACCCCATCTGGGTATCGAACTAACGAGTTTGTCACCTCTAGGCAAAGTGAGATTCTGTCTGGAATAAAGATTGTAAAAAATCAGCCATGTGCGTGTCGGACTTCGCACATTCATCATGCCGTAATAAACCGCAAAATCAAGGTAGTTGTAATAGGAAAAAACTGATTTCTCAATATATTAGTAATCGTTATTAAAATATACGTAATAGTAAACTTTATCACCAAATTTTAAATTCCTAGGTCAATGTGAAGTTAAAAATTATTTGGAACAAAATTTTGTAAAAAAAAAATACTTTGGTGGCTTCTCATACCTTTGTTTGCCAATATTTTTAGTATGTATCTATTCAACGAGCTTTAAACAACGATACCCAGATTTTTTTCGTGCACCCGTTTTGTTGTATGGCCCCCCTTAAAAACATTTAAAAGTATTTATTTACAATTTGTATGACTTTGGCTACTAGAAGAAGCTGTGAAAATTTGAAGACTCTGAAGAAGAAGCTTCAACCGTTTGGCTGTAAAACCTATGTGACAGACGACGCTACGGACGTTAAGACAGACGGACACATGAGTGACAACAATAGGGCTCCGTTTGGATCGGGTACGGGACCATAGGATCAAAAAATATGGGAAAATGACAAGCGGAACCAAAATGTCAAGTAATTAATCACAACCATTTTTGCAATATTTACCCTGGTTGCAAACCAAGAGCTAAGCTACATAAGTTAGATTAGCTTCGTTATCATAGCTGAGATATTTTAACATACTTGTTACATAGTGATAGATAGATAGATAGATAAAACATTTATTTAGTGCACACAAAAGACACAGCACAAAAAACAAAATCACAATTAAATTTTCATTTTATACGAGGTATTTAAAACAAGGTGCCAACATACAAAAGAAAGAAAAAAAGAAAAACAAAATCATACAGGAAATAAAAGTGGCATACCTCAAATAGTAGGTATAGCGATTAAAAAACAGTGCAGTGTGCGTCTCAAGGTTGCATCAAATGGGAGTCCAGCTCAGCACATGTCAGGAAAATATACCTGACGCTGATATTCTGCTGGATCCCTGCAGTGACATATGGTCGCCAAGCAGACGTGATAATTATGTTGGAGTTGTTAAAGTGTAATGCGAAGAATATTTCACGTAAGTAAACACACTAGTAACTTTGCACACTAGTATAAAAACTACATCAGCTATGTACGCTAAGCTTAAACGTACTTAGTTTAATTCTTCTCTACTTATCTCAACCCCTTCAGCGAAAGTAAGCGTGAAGTTATTATGTAAAATAGATAAATAGGAAGCCGCAGTCAAGCAAAATTTAATTGGTCCACAAGTTTGTGTGTGTCTTAACAAAATCAAATTCAAGTTTTGCACCTCCGCCTCGAACGCCGCGAAATAATCAAACTATGATTATGTAAATGTTTGGAAATTCTATTTTCCTGGAAACTGAAAGGTTACCCTTTATACAGAGTGAAAGCAAGATATGTCAGTGCTTCAGTATGTGATATTGTAACCATATTACAGCTTAGGAAGTAACTAAATAGTAACTTACTTTAAGAAGACATGAAGAAAAATAATAGGTTGACGAGTAATAAAAGTTGATATTACGAAGTCTTGTAACATAATATATTTCGCTAGAAACGTTGAAAAATCATTCCTGAAAAGTCCTGAACAATTTTTTTATAAAAACAAGTAACAAGTAATTTCAAACACTTCTAATTCAATAAAATGCTAGGCCATGAAATAAGTTTGTTTTTGTAACAACATGCAATTTTGGCTACGTCATTACCTACTTGTCCAATACATCACTATAATTTCAGCAAAAATAATTACACCGTTTGACATATGCCTTCATTAAGCGTCGCTATATCGATCAGCCCTGTGCATCTCGCATCATCATCATCATTTCAGGTGAAAGACGTCCATTGCTGGAGATAGGCCTCCCCAGGCGTCGCCACATTGACCGATCCCGTGCGTCTCTCATCCAGCGCCTTCCCGCAACCTTAACCAGGTCATCAGTCCACCTAGTGGAAGGCCTTACAATGTATCGTTTTCCGGTTCGCGGTCGCCATTCTAGAACTTTTCGGCCCCATCGGCCATCCGTTCTGAAAGCAATGTGCCCTGAGCACTGCCACTTAAGTTTGGCATCTAGCATCAAGTGAAATAAAAAATAAAAAACTATAAAACATTACTAGGTATTCTCTTTTTAAACAAATGATAAATTTATAGTGCATCCTGTATAGCTTCCTATAACAAAGCTGAAAGCTGGCCAACCAGAAGGGATTAAAGTTTTATCATAATCCTGACGAGCATTGGAGCAGAAAGTGTGAGAATTTCGCATAAACTAATAAAACATAGCAATTCGCTGACGACACGTTTGGGTGGGCAACTGAGCACAAATTTGATAATCGCGGGGTAGTTAAGGAAGGGATTTTGTTAGGGCCGGTAATTCGCAATGCGTGTTAGAGACAGCCCAACGAAAGGATGAGGTAGAATCGTGGGAAATTGTGTTAAATTTGGATTATAATATAACTAGCGACCCGCCCCGACTTCACCAGTGACAAATTATACATAAAAGCCCTTCCCGTTTCTCACTCTCTCTCTATTGGTCAAAACTGCATGAAAATCCGTTCAGTAGTTTTTTGAGTTTATCACGTACAAATGCGGCGAAGACTTTATTTTATAATATGTAGTGATTTTCAGATGATACATTTATTGTTAATAATGGTTCTCTAATTAGCCTGTTTCATTAGCCCGGAGTTATTTTTATTTTTTAAGCTATTGCATAGCTTCTATCGCGGGCCTTGAGTGTGGAGACCGAATCCAGAAATTCCGTAACGAAAACAACCTAACACCCCCCACTCCGACCGGCACAGCGGTGATACTTTGACTTGGGTGTCGCGACAGGCTCGACGGGAACACGGACTCCTCTCACCGCTAGATGGCGTTGTAAAATATGTTTGATAAAAGAACGACATACATAGAGTTGTAAAACCTACATAATTTTATTTGTTAATTATAATTTATAAAATAATATAAACACATCAACACGGTCTAGGGATATTTTTAAAAAAGCGAATTACTATCAATGTGTTAATTATTTATATGACATGTATATATTTAAAAGATACGTTATTTAATATTCTACCATTTTATAATAATGGTTAAGGTACTTCGATTAAAATTTCAGGATTTTATGGAAAAAAATGAAGCATAGACGGAAATCGTATATGAATTAACTTTTAATTTAAGAGTAAAAACTGAAAAAAGTAGAAAAATCATTTAATTTGTGTTTATAAACTTGAAGTTAGTAGTCTGAGAAAGCGCACATGATGTTAACAACATGATTCGGCATGCTCAGAACAAGATTGTCAATGTCTTGCTGCGGAATATTGTCCCATGTCCTTCTGAAGTGCGCAAAAAGTTGATCTTCTGTAGCCAGATTTTCAGGAACTTCCTTCAGAGCTCTTCTTTGCAGCATATCCCACGCATGCTCAATGGGATTTAGATCTGGCGATTGAGCAGGCCAGTCTAAGGCCCTAACATTGTGTGTATGTAACCAAGCTGCTACCGTTCTCGCCGTGTGTGCCCGGGCATTGTCGTGCATGAGCAGGAAATCTTGCCCCATTTGTGTTCTGTGGGGCAAGATTACGGGCCCCAGCACCTATTGGACGTATCGTTCTGCCGTCATATTGCCCCGCACCCAAACGAGATCCGTCCGTCCTCCAAGACGAATTCCTGCCCAAACCATAATTGTTCCTCCTTGGTATGGGTGAACTTCATGAGGGTTCTGAAGACGGCTCTATCATCCAGGAACTCGCCAAACACACGTCCTTCGTGAATCTGGATGGAAGCCGAACCTGGATTCATCCGTGAACAGCACATTGGACCATTGCTCACGGCCCCAGTCCACATGGTTCCGAACCCATTCTAATCGTCGTCCACGATTGCCTCTCCGTAAAGGTGGGACCCGGAGTGGTCTACGAGAGCGTAGATTGCTTTCATGCAGTCACCTTCTTACAGTTTGGTCACTCACAAGCACTTGGTGTTCCACTCGCAGCCTTTGGACCAATTGAGTCGCCGTTGCATTTGGTTGAGCTCGCGCAGTAATTTGCAAAAATCGGTCTTGTCTGGGGGTAGTGATGCGACTTGGCCTCCGGTGCCTCTCCGCTACTTCACCTGTGGCACGATAGCGTGTCCACAATCTTGAAATTACATTTTGGTGGGTCCCTATGGCCTCAGCAACATTACGCTGAACAGACCCAGCTTCCAGCATTCCCACAGCTCGTAACATCTCCGCCCTCGTCAAATGTTGGCGTTGCATGGCTTCAATACCTCAATTTTAACTTTTAATTCGTTTAAAAATGAAAAAAAACTGTAACTAAACGTAATTCGTATTGTTTTCTAAATTTCGCACAAATGAAAATTCCCTCTCCTACACATCAAGACATTTTTATGCCACCGAAACAAAAGAATTTTCAAAAATTTGAATTTGGAATTAGTCTGAGATAAATTACAAACAAATCGGTGTATAAAAGATTCAAATGCGGCCAGTACTTTTCGAGTTATTTAATTGAGTATGAAATATCCCTAGACCGTGTTGATATGTATATATATAAATAGAATTTTGATATATTTTAATATGCAAGTATAGCAATTTTTGTCAAATTTGAGTATTATTTCGAAAGAGAAATTACTTACGGCATACATTTTCAAAACTAAAACTAAATAAAAGCAAATTTTTGGTCAGCTGGATTTTATTTTACTTATTTCAAATTCGGACGCCAACGGCTGGATATACATAGAAAATTATTTATTTTATTTTAATAGACTAAGGAAATATATGCCAGAAGACACTTCTGTTTCCTTCTGTGCCCAAGCTAAGGTCGCCGTGCCGAGAGCTGCATGGCTAGGGCAGAGCCTAAGTCGCAAGCGTGCTTGTTGTCTGAGACCAGGCGCCCCCAGGCACTATCCAGCCTTACCTCCACAAGCGCGGCTCTGTAGAGCGTAGACATAGTTTCCCGTGCTATTCGTGGGAACAAAATGAGTCTAAATAATCTACTCGGAGATGACGGTGATGCTCGCCACACCCCACGTCAATTGTTCTCATGGGGCGAAAAGCGAGCTGCGGAGTGTCGCTTAGCTACGCTGAATGTACAGGGAGGGATGATAGATAAGATGGATTAAGTATGTGAAATAGTGAAGGACAAAAGGATAGATGTGTTATGTGTGAATGAGATAAAAAGAAAGGGAGTGGATATGTCTAAACACGGGTCCCTGACCGTTATCTGGTCTGGTTTTCAAGAGACACAGAGTTATCCTCTCGGAGCGAATCATGAGGGGTGTAAAAGATTACGCTTTTGTGAGCCCTAGAATTCTATGGCTGAGAATGAAGGTGGGACTACACCCTATCTTTATTTTGTGCGTGTATGCACCCGATATGGGATGCTCACCTTCAGAAAGAGAGGAATTCTGGGGAAGTTTAGGAGATATATTGAATGAATGTAGCTCTAACGAGAAGATTGTTATGCTCGGTGACTTTAATGGTTGGGTTGGTGTGAAGAGGAATAGGTTCTAAAAAGTATTAGGGGCATTCGGAGACAATAGAGTGAATGAGAATGGGATGAATTTACTAGAAGGTTGTGTAGAGAAGGGTCTGTGTGTAATGAACACTATGTTTGATCATAGAAAGATCCATAAGTATACTTGGGAAAGACAAGACAGTAGAAGTATGATTGATTTTGTAATTGTAGATGAAAGATTGACTTAATGTGTTAGCCTTTAAGGCCCAAAATATAATGAATCAGGCAACAAACGTGACGGATGATCTCGCAAGAGTGAAAGTTATGTACAATCAAATGAAAGTGAAAGTCAAAGAGGTGGTAAAAATGAACATAACAGGAAGTTCTCCGATAGCTTCAGGGCCAATGTTAAGCTGTTCTGGAAACAGGTAAGACTGGCTTGCGGAGTGACAAAATCATCGAGCATGAATGTAATAAGAGCAGAACATGGGTGTTTACTGAGCGAAGAATGCAAGGTCTTGGAACTCTGGAAGGGATATTTTGAAAGTTTATTTAGTTATCAGGATAGTGTGCAAGGAGTGGGTAACGGGGTAGAAGCCAGTTGTCAAGACCCAAACTCAGACGAAGAGCAAAAGAATGAGAATGAAATATAAATGGATGAGATTATATAACCTACCCCATGGGAAAAAGGCGTGTGTTTATGTGTGTATGTATTTTTTTACTTTTTGGTAGATAGTTACGAAACAGCTTCTAGGAGGGCTGACATCATATACTCGTAAACCAGGATAATAGCCAGGAAAATGAAAAACAAGACTTGTTTGGTAGATACTGGTAGTTCTTGATTGAAGCAGGCTCTAAATATTAAGTAGTTCTCATTGTTTTACCATCGATAGTGTTGAATATATGCCATGAATCAATCGATATTTATTCCACAACACTTCAAAAATTGAAGCGCCAATCAAAAATAACCACCATATAAAATTTATTCCTTGTCATCTTTGTATCTACGTACCAATGGAATTTTACCAATAGAGACGTCCCACACATTACGAGTATAAAGAAATAAAAACATGGTGATATTTTACTTTAGTTACCTACATAGGACTTATGGAATTTGGAACTTTATTTCTATCACTGAGTAGGTTGAAAGATCTCAGAGATATAAAAAGAATCCCGGAGTCACAAAGTGATAATCATACTGTTCAAATGTACCTTCGTGTCGCGGCCTGACGCAGGATGGACTGAGCTCATTCAAGCTGGTCATCTTGTGTTTATATTGCCGCGCAGACGTCAGTAAAACGTAACTCAGTACATAATATAACATCATTGCTATCAACTGTTTCTAAATCTACCCACTAGTTGTTGTAAATCTTAAGCTGCCTACACTTTAATGTGTCGTGTCTGCACTATATGTGTATATTTTTCTCTGTGTTATTTTCTGTATTATTGTAATTTTATAGATGTTATAATTTTGTTTTTTCATGCTGTGTCTATCGCATCATAATTTTACATTAGTGCTTCTATGATATTGTTTGTATTAATACGATAAACAGTGTAGCAATTGTAGATACCCCGAAAAAAATAAATAAATAGATATAAAAGGCAATTTTACCAGCTTATTCAATTATTAGACCTACATACACAACACATGGCCAAAATTTCGTAACTTCTGAATATTTAAAGTTGTTTAGTACTGACATACCTACCAATGCCACTTCATAGATCAAGTGCTCCGCATTGGGTTCGTCTCCCAGAAGTGAAAGCTTTCTTAGTGTTTTTTTTTCTGTTCCTCTAGTTTGATTATTACACAAATACATTGGGTACATTGCCGGATAATTTTGCGATGCATTTAACTTATTTCCAGGGATTCTCTTGAGATTGAGCGCTGCGAATGCGAATCATCTTCATATATTTTACCTGCCTCCAGCTTTTTTTTGAAATATTATAAGTAATTATGATGAATCTTCACTTTGCCTATTTTTTGGGTATCAATTATTATGTCCTAGAAGTTGTATTATCGGATACGGTGAATATAATATAACACCTCTGATAATAGCAACCCAGACAATTTTTTATTTCTATCGTGCGTGAATAATAATACTAAAAAATCTAATAGAGAGGGAGCTGGCAGAGTTTTTGGGTGAGCATATTAAAGGCGAAAAAGTAATAGCTGAGAGGTTGCGGCTTGCTAAGAGAACACCGAGAATATGTACATCGGAAAAGTATCAGATAGGAACTTTTTTGTCAGGGGTCTACTGTCAGATCACAGCTACCTCTCCTTCTACGATGGTATTAATAATATATTAATGCTAACTAAGACTGGTTAGTGTTAAACCAAAAAATTATGTATTTATTATAATATTTATTTTTCGATTATTATTATTATCTTTTAAAGAACTTAATCATCGTTTCTTTTCATCTTCATTTCAGCCAAAAAACGTCCACTGTTGGACATATGCCTCCCCCAAGCGTTTCTTTTACTTCAAAGTAACGCTGACCAAGTAATAAAAGGGTAGTGTTTAAATGCTCAAATAAACCGGATGTCGGAAATTTTAAAAGCTATTTTCACTGTTTTGAATTTAAAAATAGCTTGTACGTAAATATCGATAAATAAAAAGCGCCACGCAATTCGGGTCAGCTCGAAATCTAATTGGAACGAAGAGCTGAACCTAAATAAAACGATGCTCTTTTTTAACCGATCTTTATTATGCATAAATACACTTGTTGTGTTCTAACAAATAAATGATTGGTTTATTGTTATTGTGCATACAACAAAAATTACAATGAACGATTTTTTGAACTTTCCTTCACTGTGACGTTCTCCTATCTGTCAGCTTTGGCAGCTTTTGTTGAAATTAGTTCTTTGCATCGTCATATTAGTTCACTGCTGACTTAAAAACGTCACAAGTCACAACGATCAGTCCTGCGTTACCTGTGCCACCGCTAAAAACTTTTACTACTTAGTAAAAGCAGTAGCCGGAAGAATTGCCAAACTTAAATGGCAGTGGGCAGGGCACATTGCTCGCAGAACGGATGGCCGATGGGGCCGAAAAGTTCTGGAATGGCGACCGCGAACCGGAAGACGATACGTTGGACTGCCTCCACTAGGTGGACTGATGACCTGGTTAAGGTTGCGGGAAGGCGCTGGATGCGAGACGCACGGGATCGGTCAATGTGGCGACGCCTGGGGGAGGCCTATGTCCAGCAGTGGACGTCTTTCGGCTGAAATGATGATGATGATGATGACTTAGTAAAAGTTTTTATAACGGTAATACAACACGATCTAATCTTTTCATTCTAAACTTTTTACTAAATACCGCATCATTATTTCAGACGAAAGACGATCACAACTAGACAACCGTCTCCTCCAAGCGTCAACACATCGATAGTCTTGCACCTGTCGCCAAGTTGTCAATCTACAATCGATAACGCTATATATATAATCTGAACTTTAAGTCACGTGGTCAGACCATACAAATAGAAGGCGTTAACGATTGTAGAACGAGATTTGATACGAAAGGTTTATAACTTGGCTAGGGTGTTGTGCTTCTCGCATCAAGCGTACTAACGCGGACATCATCAGGTAATCGATATCACATTCAAAGGACCAAACTAGAACCACCATGTGCGATAACTTCAAACGTGGAATCTGGCAATACGCGGTCGCCACTACAAAACCTTCAACATCATAAACAGTCAAACGAACTTAACTACAAAATAAACAACAAGTTCAAGGAAAAATAGCCGTTGGAACATAAATATTCAAGGAACCAATACAAAAAGTTGTGTAACAAAAATAGTTGCTTGTATTTATATTTGGCAGCCGTTTGCAACTTACGCTTTTTCCACCCACTTCCTACACTGCCAATTCGTATGAAATGCAAATGAGGCGGTCGTTGCTTGTTTGTCATTTTGTTTATACAAAAAATACTGGAGAACGAGCTACGAGTATGGAGGATAAACATTCGTTCTGTGTTTCTGCGAAAAATGCGGAGTTGTTTTAAAATTCTATAGCTTTGTTACTGGAGCTGTAGAACTGAATTTCTGTTTGATATTTTCTGATCTGGGATAACTCAATTAATAACTTACAGTTCACACAGGCTACGTGAATTTGGTGGGTCACTTTCGTTTAATTTATTAAAGGCCCAATCTGTACCTAAATAAAAGTTTAACATGCAAGATACAAAACTTAAACAAACTTATCGTAAGAAATCAAGGCAACACACCATTAATACTGGAAAAAAAATCCATTTGATAACAGACGTATGGATCTTTTTCTGATTTCATAGTTAGCGATGCTGGGATCGATGAAGGAGCATGCTTGCCTTCATGTAACCTATTGCTAAGCGGATTGCTACCCGCTACAAGACTTATCTTTTATAATGTGTCGGTTACATTATTCAATATTTTCAAATTTAGTTTGAGAAGAAAAGAGAAGACAAAATTTCTGCTGAAATAATGACACTGACAGAAAATTCATGGCATCGAAATCTTCAACCAAATTATTGATATTTTTAAAGCAGCTGTTGAAACGTCGATATTATTTGAAATGGCGAGCAGGATGGTCAGACAGGCTCTAGACATATGAATGAATGAAATTGTTTATTTGTTAAATGATGTTGTTTTTGTAAAACAGTCCCGATACATTTTTCCTCACGGGATGCAACATTGTATAATTTAATTTAATTACAGACACCAATTATTTTAAAGCATTAAACCAGTCCAAACATTTATAAACATAGAATGAATTGCAGCATAATACAGTAAAGAACATGAAGGTTATCATATTAATAATGTCAAAATATCAACCAAAATTCTAATAGAATCAATATGAATATGTCAAACATCTCTGGACAAAGTTCAACCTCTCGTTAAAACAGGCTGGTGTCCACTTGTTTATTATATATATGTGTCCAACTAAGGGTTATATTATGAAAACTGGTATGTATCGTGGTTTCTTATTTATTCTTTGGAGTTTCGCTTTCTCTGATATCTAGGACTCTTTTTATTACATAGTTCTGATTAGTCATGTTTTGGCTGTAGATATCAATTATTAGAAGCCGGAATTCAGCCAACCCGTACGGGCAGAGTGCGTGACCCCTTATGTGCCTGCAGAGTTCATGATTCCGTAAATTTTACAACTGGTTCCGTACATTTTTTCAACGGCCTGAGTTTTGCTACGAGAATTGCGGAGTTGTTTTTGCCCGTAATCCAGCAATGGAGCGGTACTACTGAAGCCGGATTTATTCGCCTAGAGGGAGGCGCTGACGAGTAGCTGACGTATCTTTTTTATTACGGTTATTTTTTGTGTTAGTATTAGCCTAGTATTTACGTGTTAGTTTCTACTCTCAAAATTCTACGGATTAAAACTTAGCTTTATGTCGTTAAGGATTTGTTTCCACCTGGATGCTTAATCCAGAATCCAACCGGTTGCAACTGCGTTGATGATAAGTGCATGTCTCCAGCGTAATACTTTCAAATTGAGTCAGGTATAAGAGTATTAAATATTTAAAATAACTTAATCGATAGCGATAACTGCGGGTTTTCTGTATTTTTAATTCCAGTGTTGCAAGAGCAACTTTTTGTAGTATTTTATATATTATCGGTGTATTTTATTCAAAAACCAATTTATATTTATATATTATTTAAAACGCCGACATTAATTGTCGGCGTAAAGTTTTTTTTTATAACGCTACACTATGCACTCCACGCCTTAGCTGCATACAAAATGCAAGTTATCCCTAAATGTGCATATTGGTGGGATCTACATTCTATGGTGTCGCATCACCGTACCTAGTGTTGCTTGATGATGAAACAAGCTTGACGAAAATAAACTGTGCAAATTCAAATTAAAACAAAATACTGTCTTCAAATCTCCATTTCTAAATTCCCAAACATACCAGTTGCTTACAAACCCCCCACTACCAAGCCAGTCTATCCAAGAGCTTCAAGTAAAACAACAAATATTTCTAAATAGCCGCTCCACCGAGTCGCAGGTTACGGTTGACGGCGCCCGGCACGTTACACTGCAGTAGACACCACAAATCGATGCTTAGTTCTGTGTTCTCTTTGATGTCTATTTTCGCCTCGCCGACTCATACCAGTCAAGCGAACACGGAAACTTAAAGATTAATATGGTTTTTATGAAGCCGATTTGTATCTGTTAGGTTAAGAGCTCTAAGCGGTCAGTACTGTTGTTGCTAATTGTTTCGTAACCTGGAACGTACTATCTGGATGAAATTATTTTATGTACTAATCTAGGCTATGGTCTACCTATGTTCTTTTATTAAAATTATTTCAGCTGTAGATATGAGAATGATTAACGAATATCAAAACAAACAGACTTTCTTATTTATAACTCATGAAATCTTTGAATCCATAATTATTTTGGGTTTAATAACCTAAGCTTACAATATAATTTCAGTGTCTAGAATATCAAACAAAAGAACTTTCAACAGACGTTTCTTTTTCACCCTTCACTAAAACTAAAAGAAAAATATTCTCCAAGATTTAAAGTCTACTTACCTCTTAAGATTTTCCATAAGAAACTGCATTTCTTAGTAAAGAATCTTCTAACTCCCTAAGAGCTTGTGTTTAAGTTTTAAATCTTACCTTGTAATCCTTCATCCTCCGTTCCGTTTTGCTGTTTATTGAGACTCCATAGATGAGTATAATGAGCTATCTTACGAGCTTAATGCTTTAATCAACACGCTTTGCAGAAGGCTTAGCAGCGCAGTACAATATCATCAGAGGGGATCTGTTTATGTCGTCTGTTTGTTTGTCGGTTATCCTTCTCACTGGTAATCCTTCAGGCTTGTTTCTCATAATGTACTTAGTTATCGGTTTTGGCTTAAAATCATTGTCATGTGTCTGTTGTTAATTTAATAAGATTTATTTTCCGTGGCGTGGTATTTATTTTATAATAAGCCGTGTAACCGATGGAAATCCAAAAGCAACGGTGGCGGAATATTGTGAAAATAATTAAGTAGATAATGCTTTTATATAGGGAATGACGAAACTTCAACACAAAAACCAGCTCTATATAAAAATACTACATCATTATCGCAATAACACGCCAGTTTTCCCTGACGCCGACGGGTATAGACAAGGTGCACCAATAGTACACCCAAATAGTTCAATTTTTTACTATTCATTTATAACTACAAAATGCCAGATTTTTGCTGCTTATTCCTCTTTTGACATCTGATATAAAGCAGAAACACGTTACTTTATCAAGCTAGCCGTCTAAACCTTACATTTCCACGTAAACACGTACTCGTAGCTGCGAATAGTTTTATTATTCAAGTTCGTCGGCGAATATCTTACGAGGTGCCGTTACTAAATTAGCCTTACTAACAAGGTTTCTTCAATCAAGTTTCATAATTCAGAGTTTGAGGCCCATTGAACTAAATATGCTAATGGGTAAGAAATATGAGGGTTGGTGTACAAATGTTACCATTTTGCGGTGGTATGATTAATATGATTAACTGCTTTTAGGTTATAGGTTATGTAGTGGTTATAATATTAGAAATCAAATTATTAAAATTGTTCTATAAATATATAATCAATAATATTTTAAAAACATATTAGTAAAAATGTTCTATTAGTAACTGAATGTGCTTCACGTCCAACCAAGGACGTGGCTTGAAATATTTTTCCTACAAAAACAGGCTAAAGGATATAATGAGGTATTGAGGTACTTACAGGATACTTGGAACACTGCATGGAGTCGGGTGATCACCACACTTGCCCCTTTAGTCTTATTTCACGATAGTTTTTCTTCGCGCACGCGAAAGTTAGCCGGCCGGCATTTTTATTGAGTTCTTACTGAATAGTTTTGTTACCCGCCGTCAGATGGCGGGATTGAGGTAATGTCTTTTATGCACTCGCAGATGTAGGAGTGCCTTTTGGCGGCAGATTTGAAGTACACAGATAAAGGAAAGGAAGGGACTAGGGAATTCATCCCAAAGCCTGTTCATATCCCCCCTTTTGAAATCAACCAGGGATTTCACAAGATAAGATAGATAAAGTTCGAGACTTACAGCCTATGCGGATTCACAAGTCACGATGCTGATAAGATAGATTCTGAGTTTAAGTTTAAGTTAAGAACTAAATACGTTTATAAATGTAATGTATAAATGTAAAGTGTAATATATATAAAGTTTAGGATATTTATGTAGATAATTAATTATTTAGTTCTATGGGAAGTGGACAAACTTTGACGGCAGGTCTTACAAGTAAGCCTTTAGATGTTTTGACTGTCACCACACGAGTAATATTATCTTTACCCGGATGGAGCTGTACAACGCGACCTAGTCTCCATTCGTTAGCAGGTAAGTTAGGTTCAAAAATGGTTACAAGATCGTTCAGTTTTGGCTGACGGTTGCCGTGTTTAAACCACTTCAGTCGCTGTTGCAATGTATGCAAATAGTCCCTTTGCCAGGTGTGCCAGAAGCTTTGTGATAGGCGCTGTAATAGCTGCCAACGAGTACGTAAAGTCTCGTTTTCAGCAAAAACCGGTTCAGGTAGGGAGATTAAAGGTCGACCGATGAGGAAGTGACCAGCTGTAAGAGCGTCAACCTCGCCGGGATCAGAAGATAGTTCCACTAACGGTCTAGAGTGTAACATGGCTTCCACCTTTGTTAGAATAGTATAAAATTCTACAAACGTAAGAATTTGCGATCCAATGACACGCTTGAGATGGTATTTTGTTGATTTTATACCGCTTTCGAAGATGCCTCCGAAGTGAGGACCGGACAAAGGATTAAGTTTCCACGTGATACCTCGAGAAGCGAGCTGTCTGGAAATACCATCGCTTTCACGGTAGAGCATTTCGCTGACTTCCGACAAATAACGCTTGGCACCCACGAAGTTAGTACCACCATCTGTAACTATGGAGTGGTAAACTATGGGGCAAAGATTAGCTTTGTAAGTTTTAGCGTTACGACTCCTACCTTCTTTTATGATACCTCCAAAATTGATGCCAATTGTTTGGAAACAATGACCCAGTTGCGTACGGGAAGGTGGAAGGTCACCTAGTACAGTTTGAAGTGCAATAGATTTAGCTTTAAAACAGGTCACGCATTTCGATAACCGCGATCTGATAAGAACTTTAACGCTGAGTATCCAATATCGACGCATAAATAAAGATTTGAGTAGGCGAAGCCCACAGTGAAGATAAGCTGTGTGTAAGTGGTCAATCAGAAGAGTACTCAATCGAGAAGTCTTAGGTGAGAGGTATGGATTTTTGACGCGACCTGGTAACGATGCATGCTTGAGACGTCCCCTCACTCGCAAGATTCCGCGAGTGTCAAGATAAGGGGAGAGCTTAGATAAATGTTTGGTTAAATGTTTATTGGAATTTATTAAAGATATGACATCATTAAGATTTTGATGTTGAACATACTTTGTTAAATGATTTAAAGATTGGCTTAATTCAGTGGCTGTCAGGTAAGGTATTACGTTATGCTCAGAAAGTTTAGCTTTCGCGTTTTTAATGAAACGGGAGAACCATGCAACCACTCTTTTTAATGGAAAAAGAGAGGAGTGGCGTTCCATGAGAGATTCAAGCACGTCAGCTTCGGGTGTCACACTAGCATGACACGCGCGTGATGTTGGCTTGAGTGCGAGCACATTATCTAACACTTCTACTGCTGAAACAGGCCAGTTGAAGAGTTCGTTAGACAACCACTGAGAACCATACCACCAGATTTCGGCAGATGATAAAGATAAGCAAGATAAGCCACGACTATAGATGTCAGCTGGATTGTCATGGGTGGACACATGTCGCCACTCAGTAGGCAGAGGACTGTCGTTAATTAGAACTACTCCGTGCACAACAAAGGTCATAAGTGTATGTGGCTCAGTATTCCACTACGACAAGACAGTCGAGCTGTCCGTGAATAAGATAGATTTATTTAAGATGAGTTTTGAACTAAGCAAGGAGTGAATGCGATTTATTACTTTGAATAGTAATACAGCATTGCACGGCTCTAAAAGGTTAAGTGTCACTTTTAGAGGTGCTACCTTGGACTTAGCAATTAAAAGATAAAAACGCCATAAATCTTGAAGGAGCAATTTGGCTTCTAAGATACAAGGTGTGAGCCACCCAAGAGGGTCAAAAATACAAGCGATGCTGGATAAGATGGAACGCTTCGTAAATTCAGCGTCCTCGATTGGGGACTGTGGGTAACTGAAATTATCACTCACAGGATCATATTGGACTCCTAAGATTTTTAACGTTGATTTATCACTTTCTTCGGAGAAATGTTTAGGGTTTTGATAAAGATCTAACGATTGACCGTTAGTGGTTTTAGACCTGACATCGAATACCACTCTCAATTTAGTGGTCGTGCTCTCCGGGCGAACGACGCAACTGTGAGGGATAAGATAACGATTGAGAGTAGGTACGACGGCGTTAGGTACGGTGTACATGTGATTTAAATTCTCGTACTCACGCATAGAATTAATATAATCGGATTTAAGTTCAGTCTGACGATTAAGTTTCTTTTCAAGATGAGTCAAACGCGACAAAGTACTATTATAAGATTCCCCCAAAGAACGCTCGCCATCCTTTAAGAGGATAGGTACGACGTATCGTCCGTTAGGTTCACGATAGGTTAAATCAGTGTACATGCGTTCGCAGATATCATTCTCAGGGACAGTGATGTCCACGCGCGGTGGTTCCTCCGCTTCCCAATTTTTTTTAATTTGGTCATCTAATGTGAATGTGGTGGCCACTAAAGAGCACGCGGTGTTTAAAGGCACTGAGTACGCGTTTACTGTCCCGGTGAGAATCCACCCGAAAACGCTACGCAAAGCGGTAGGTAAACCGGGCCCCAGATTGATACGTTGACCGTCATAGATATCGGGGAATAACTCCGCCACTATTAATAAATCGATTTTCGCAGGTACATCGTAGTCGCGATCGGCTAACACTAAATGGTTGCAACATTCTCGAACGACTGATGGTACTTTAACGCTAGGTATTCGTGTTAGATAACATCACTGCTCTACAGTGATGTTATCTAACACGACTGGCTTTATATTAAAATGCGGAGCTTCACCGTGCACGGGCCGTATAGTGCATTCCGTCACCCCCCTTACTTGAGTGACTGTGTTTTGTCCTAGTCCGGCTATACTAAGCTTACACCGGCGGATTTTTAACCCGAGCGATCGTGCGCACGCTGAACTGATAAAACAATCCTGCGTCCCACTGTCTACGAGTGCACGGACGGTACACTGAGTGCCGGCGGCAGTGTTGAACGCGCGCGCCTGACATGTACCTAGTAATACCATATCGCAGTGGGGAACGGCGGCGTGGGCATGAGCAGTAACGTTCGCTCCAGTGGTTGCGCTGGCGCTTGATGGCGCTGGGTCAATATGCAATAGGGTATGGTGACGTAATCCACATAACGTGCAAGTCATTTTAGATAGGCATTTATCTATGACGTGATTTGTACGCAAACAATTTGTACACATATTATTTTTACTTTGTACTAACGCGAGTCTAGCACGAGAATCTAAGGATTGAAAGGTAGGGCACCGATAAATCGAGTGCGCCTCACTGCAATGAGCACAAGTCACATTTGCAAGTGGGTTTGATTTTGCGAGATAAGATGAGCGTTTTGATCCGCTGCTATTTTGCCTACTAGCCGCAGGCGGAGATTTTTTCCCCTCAAGGTTACGAGGGTTAGACATAATAGTATGCCTGATATTAGATTTAGAAGATAACTGACTAGTTTCTAAGACTTTTACGTAGTCTTGAAGAAACTTTATCAATTCACAAAAAGTGGGTATTTGTGAAATGTTTTGAGATTCGAACCGATTGCACGTGTCCGAGTCCAGCATGCGCGAAGTTAAACAAAATAAAATGAAATCACCTAAATTTTCAATTTTCAAAGCTTGGAGTGCATGGTATGCCTCATAAATTACGTTTGTTAAAATTTGTAAATCTTGGAAGTTACCCGATTTTAAAGCTGGCTGATCTAAGAATTTATCTAGATATGTTAAAGCTATTATACGCTTGTTTTGATAACGTTCGATCAAACTATTAAAAACAACTTCGTAATTATCCGCGGTCATCGGGACCCCTTTGACAATAGACAAAGCTGGGCCTTGTAAACAAGACGCTAAATAGTGATATTTTTCTATTTGAAAAATCGAAGTGTTATCATGAATCAAGGTTTTATAAATATCATAAAACGTTTGCCAATTTTCAATTTTACTATCAAATTTAGGTAACTCAAGTTTAGGGAGCCGTGCGTTACGCCCTGATTGTGCGGGGTCGTAAGCCCCGGCAAGCACGGGCGGCGCCGTCTCCTGCGATGCCCCGGCGACGTTCCCGCTCTTATCAGTAATTTGTAACTCAGCCGCCGCACTGATTACGGCATAGTACAAATCATCAAACGAGCTCAAAGACTCTTGGCACACCCGGGCATCGGGTTTCATGGCTAACTCCAAAGTCTGTATTTTACCACATATCAAAACAAATTCTTCGCGAATTGAATGTATTCGAGTATATCTCGCCTTGAACGACGATACCTTTGAACGATCTTGAATCATAGTTTTGATAAGTCATAAAGGATTTGGATATCACGGTAAACATATTCGCGTTGAGATTGAAGAAGTTTAAGTTTGCCTTCCTCCATTTTGTTCTGTGTGTGAAAAATAGGTATGAAAATACTAGGTGTTTTTCGATACGTTTAGGTGAAATGGTTGTGAAATAATGTTTATAAGTTAATAAATACGTTAAATAGCTATAGATAATGTAATTACTTGCAATAAATTACGTAAAATACATAAGTTATTGAAATATAATACGGATGAAATTAAGATGACCTCTGAATCCGTATAGGTTATATGGAAAGTATGACCAACGCAATTTTAGTAGGATAATATTTGTAAAATGCAAATATCTAGCAAATCTCAGAGATTTTTATTGAAATTGAACCTGAGAATGCCTGAAAAAACTGTAATCTACAGGTATTCGCGCTCGAAATGGACCAAAAAATATGAATGTGCTTCACGTCCAACCAAGGACGTGGCTTGAAATATTTTTCCTACAAAAACAGGCTAAAGGATATAATGAGGTATTGAGGTACTTACAGGATACTTGGAACACTGCATGGAGTCGGGTGATCACCACACTTGCCCCTTTAGTCTTATTTCACGATAGTTTTTCTTCGCGCACGCGAAAGTTAGCCGGCCGGCATTTTTATTGAGTTCTTACTGAATAGTTTTGTTACCCGCCGTCAGATGGCGGGATTGAGGTAATGTCTTTTATGCACTCGCAGATGTAGGAGTGCCTTTTGGCGGCAGATTTGAAGTACACAGATAAAGGAAAGGAAGGGACTAGGGAATTCATCCCAAAGCCTGTTCAGTAACCCTGTATCGTATTGAAGTAAAGAAGATGCTCACTCTTCATTTTAAATCATATCAACAATAGATATTGTTATTTAATAATTTGTTTTAAGACCAGATTAATAATTATTAATATTAATATAATTATTGAATAATGTTAATCTGGCTACAAAATTATTTTCTATACCTTGATAGGGTCATAATGCTTATAAGGTGTGTCTAACCTTAGTCTATAATAGGGTAAAAGCCGAATAAAATGTCCCGGCGATAAACATCTATCCCGCAAAAATTTTGAGCGCATTTTGCCTTCCCATGCAATTGCAGAGAGACATATATAGTGAGAGAGATATATTAATAAAATAGCATGCAATTCATCCACGAGACTCGACGAATACAACAATAATACACAATTCACACAATCGGGGCAACTATCCTAGTGTGACCCTATGCGTCATGCATTACATAAATAAAGTTGAATGTCCTTTATGTAATATCTACCTTGATAATATCTTCCTACTTTATAAGGCATTGAAGTTCACGTAAAACGTGTTGGTACGTGCTTCCTGACCAAATAACTCCACACTTTCCACACAGCGATAAAACAAAAACACCAAATCACATACCGAAACTAAACACGGCAACGTTGATTAACCCGCACTAAGACACCTTGACATCACAACTTTCAAGGCCTCCAATCCGAGGTGCCAGAGGTCAGGCTTGATCCGTAAATAGTAAACTTTGATTAGATTTGTTGTACCCAGTCCCAGCCTGTCTATTAGAATGCAAGCCAGGGACAGTTGTGTAATTGAATTTTTCCAAGTCATTGAGCATGAATATTCCTCTTTTTTCGTACCATTCGTACCCGCCACCTCTTTTATAGTTTGCGTCTGTGATGCGTGGAATATAAAAATCGAAATGGATTCATTTTTTATGAATGTTCCACGTTCTCAATTTATGGTGTTCATATTTAATGCAGTCTGTGAGTGGTCTGGTAACACCTTGCTCGATTGGGATGTTTACCTGTGCCCGGGAGCTTGATCAATATTAATCGTGTTTTTATTGGTGGAATGATGCGAAATGGTCGGTGTAAATCGGAATTGGTTTTACGTTCTTATTATGCAAGGTAAAAAATATAAATAGTTTGTATGAATAAGATACAATACAGAGCTATTTTGTACCAATCCACTAATACATTTGCAATATTATATTAACAAATTTATTGTTACTTCATTAATTATACCTAATGTTTCTGACGGATAAACGAACATGACAGATCAGTGTGGTCACGTTTAGGAGGTCTATGTCCAGCAGTGGACCTCTTTCAGCTGAGATGATGATGAAAGTTTCTGATATGCAGAAATCACTCAAGGTGATCAAACAGTGGATACTTAAAATAATAATATGGTATTACTGAATATAACTACATCATAAGCACCATCAGCCTTATCAAAATATATAAAAAATCACAATCAGCAAAAAAAAAGCTAAAATACCCGATAAAATAGGCATGACAAATAAACCTAAATTGAACATGAACTGAACTGCAGCCAAAACTAGCGTTACAGTACGTACACCATTTTAATTGGCATCATAAAAAACTACGCAGTTAGTACTCGAATTTTGTTTTGACATGAGTCTCAAATAAAATTGCTATCCGCGCCAAAACCAAGCTTCGTACGAAAAAAGGGATTTCGTTCGTTTCGTGTTCACAAAGGTTTCAGTATGTAAGCGGATTTACTGGAAGATTAAGAAAAATAAGCGAAAATATAAAGTCGGCACAATATTCTTAACAATATCAGTGGATTTTGGTTTAGTAGATTTATGCATAAAAGGTAAGAAATTGAATATTCCCTTAGATAAGTAAGCTTACATTTTTTTCACTCACTTAATAAAATTATTTTTACGTTTTTGTTTGACACTGACTGGATTTTATGAACCTAAGGACTGTTTGCACAAAAAAATTTATGCTTCAGGTTAAGCTTTTACTTTTTCGTTCTGTTTCAATATCCAGAATAATTTCCTCTCGTGTAAAATACTGTGAAAGTTTTCCTTAAAGATGTAATCCAATAATGTATTTAAATTACTTTTGAAATAATAAATGACCCATGTTATTTCCCTGTACCGCACCAGAAGCCAAAATAACCACACGACAACCGAAATCATTCAAAATTTAATGATCTAATAATTTGATTGATACAATCTCGAAGCTGTCACAATCAACGACCTTTATTTTCATTTCAGCGGCATTATCTTCTATTTTCCCGAAAATATAGTATGGCATACTTTATCAAATGCATAAGGTAAGTCACGCTAAGTGGGGTGGGCAAGCCAATGAAAATAGCTTGTATTTTCTATCGGCACGTTGCTACCACGACTGTGAATAACCAAACAGACCTGTTCAAGTAGAATTTAATCAACTTAGACACGCGACCTCTCACGCGAGCGCTTTCCTCGTTGCCGGCAATTATCATGTCGATTTTATACTGATTGTGTTTTTGTGAGCCTTGACTTGTGTACTTTCCCTTGACTTTTTTTGTAGCGTGTAAAGCTTATTGATTTTAGAGTGTGTTATTTTTTATGCTTACTAGATTTAGGTACTGTTGCCTACTTATTATGAATACTCATAAACTACTGTTATTGCCCCATAATGATGTGGCTCTGCAGTGTCTGCCTATATCTCAGGGCAGAAACAATAAAACGCTACCATCTACGATCCATATTGCTTCGTGACTACTTTTAAAGTACCATCAAAATATTTGAACTTTAAAACAAATGAAATTGCCGACTTGCAGATGATTCTGCGAGATTTATAGGTGAGGTGTAGTATTTCAAATCGTCATAAAAAACAGTGTTCCCCAATACGTTGTAAATCTATGTTCGAATGGACTATCCGTGGCTTTTTTCTTTATTACGCGGCTCGCAGATGTCAGATCGCTGTGATATACTGCCTATGCAGCCATTAGAACATCATAAAACGGGATATTCCTATTAGTTCTGATGCTGGGAGTGGAAATGCTTACTTAATTATTCACATGCCCTAGTCTAGTGTCCGCAAAAATATAGGTGATATAATGAAACGAATTTTTAGCTGCCTTGTTTTATGAATGCCCATGTTCCATTAAAATAATGCCCAATTGACAGCCTATTCTAACAAAGCTTTTAAATGTATATATTTTTTATTTCACAATATTTTCTCAATAAGCTACCGTATGAAAAGTTCAATTTATGCAAATGTCTGTCTTAAAGTTTATAGCTTCGTACAAAAATAAAGTAATAACACTTCTTTTCGACCAGTTCAAAAGTTACCTAAACCAGTCCTAGATTTACAATATACTGAAGTTGTGACCAAAAATTGGATGTCAAAAGCTTTTTCTAACTAAGTTGTAAATCTATGTTCAAACGGAATCCCGCGGCGCCGCCCGCTTTTTTCTTTATTGCGGGGCTCAGAGATGTCATATCGCATTGATATACAGCGTGTGCCTCTATTGATATACAGTGTGTGCCTCTATTGGGACACCATAAAACACGTCAATAGGCGAAACTGAATCTGTGAAATGTCGATTCTTGGAGGGAATCGTTGTAATCTCTTTGCAAGTGATTGTGAACTTTTTTAGCTTTATGCTTTCAATAGAGTACAGTAGCCATACTTCTTTGTAATGATTTATTTTCATTAAAAATAAAAACATATTTTCAGACATCAAAGGACAGTTATGATCTATAAAAAATACTTAAAAAAACTATGTTAAGTAGAAGACACACCTGCAAAGAAAAACGGCTTGTATTGCAATCGATTTATTTAACCTTGCGAGTGTCACTAAAGACATGACAGTAATCAAAATTCACCACAGCGTCAACCAGATGCCACATAGACCAAATGAAAAAAAAAGGATTTTTATAACGATTTAAAGTTGGTTAACAACCATTCTCGCCAACTGCCGCATATCTTTTAAAACACTTGACAGATTTATATGTAATTAAGACGTCGTTAGATACATATTGACCACTCAAGAGTTCTTAGATAAGTGTCGTAAAAAAACAAACATGGAGAATTTTGATCCCCATATTTGCGGAGGGCCCAGTTTTTTTCTTCCATACTCATCGAGTGGGGTATCAAAATGAAGAGTTTTTAGAGGTTATTACATAAATATATACCTACCACTTATATTGTAACGTTGTTCAACGTAAATACTTTCTTTTAGGATATTAACCAACATAAGTGGGTACCTAAATCCAAGCACGTATTATTTTGCGTTTGCGCTGATCAACGGAAAATTCCACAAAGAGCCCACGACTGTTCTAGTGTTTGGTCTCACTCGCTCACGACAAATCCTGCTTACCTTCCCCGTTGATCGACACGTGAACATTGCTTTCGGTCCGAGAGAAGAGGCTAATTAGGACACAGCCGTCTGCCAGAACGCATGTCGCTAATCTCGATCTGCTACCGTGTTACCCGAGCAGCATTCACCGCGAGAATATTACGTTATTTATTTAATTTAAATCAACTTTAATTAAAACCATTACATTTAATTAAAGTTACTCCCCGTATTGGGTATGTGTTGACAAGATTCTTAAGTTGCTAGCTAATTGCAAAATTATGCTTCATCATCTTTTCTTTGTTTGATTTTTGCTTTTACTTCATAAACCACGAATGATTTTCATACACTTGCTTAAAAAATTATGTAAACATAGTGCTTCAACCTCATTTTTTTTATAACTTCCTGTGTAAACTCCGCATCTGCTGGTAACCGTATACACAATAGCCTTAAGCGCTGTACTTCCTACGCTTAGGCTGCGTGGTCACCGTCAGTTGAGGGTTGCAGAGTAAGTATTATATTATTTTATTTTAATTATTGTGAATGTGAAGACTATGTGGATCATTATTTTTTTTTGTTTTAATTTAAATTTATCTTAGTTTTTAATCATGGTCTGCAAGTTTGAGTAGTTTATGCGGCCTACCCGAATGTCCTTTCTTTGGTATTGTTCGTCTAATCGTTGAGCTCCTTAAATATTGAGTTGAGCTGCTCGGTTATTGATAAATACGTGCACTGACTGGACAGGTCCACTCAATCTGGCTTGGTCTTTCCTCAAAAGACCATTTCAGACATCAGTCTACATGGTCTTCACATGATCTAACCAAGATTTTGTCTGGACTTTTAAAGAGACTGTGACCTCTGAGTTTGTTTCGGCCTTTCTTCTCAGAGTAGTCAGATAGGAAACGCCGACCTCATCTAGTTTTAAAAAATATGTTCGACATGTAAAAGTGTTTGTACAAACCAACTTACAGAAATAAAATCATTTATCATTTACTGTTTATTTACCGCTGGACATCAATTCCAGGGTTCATGTTTCGGAGTGGAAGTGTTTGGCTCGTTAAGTTCAACCTTCCGAAACGATCAAGGACGGCTGCCGCGTCATCTGGCGGCCGTCATCAAACCTGCCAGCGCATCCCAGCATCTCAACCCTGCGGGTCTTCTTCTTCTACGTCACCAACTTCGCACTAAGCCAGGACGTACTTTGCGCGCCTACCTACACAAGACAGAGATTAATTTGACGGGCTCATGTAACCCGCGACCACGTTATAATACATTTTATGAAGGTAGGTAGTTGAGTATTATTTATTATTTCTACGCTCACACGCTTCAGTATGTTTAAAAGTAATTCAAAAACAGAATATGGTAAATAAAAAGTTGTAGGTACTTAAGTATAAAAGTAAATTTATAAAATGAAAATCCCAACTGCTTAAGAAGCGAACTATTAAAGATGTAAACAAGAAGAAAATCATGATATGCAGTCGGAGGATACATATGGTTTTGGACAGCCAGCTCGCAAATGCGCATGATTTTCTTCTTGCTTAAATCATTTTAGTTCGCTTTTTAAGAAGTCGGGTTTTTCATTCTTATATTTCCTTTTATTATTATTTGGGTGTACAAACGATTTATCAAACCCCATTTTTGACATCTTGCTTTAAAAACGTTAAATAAGTCCTATCTTTTCTGAAAGGTATTTTATTATAAGGTAAACATCAATAGATTAATTCTAAAATATTTTATGCAATTTTTTTTTTGGTTGTACGTTTAAGATCAGCCTCTATAATTATTTATTACTTCAAAAGCGAGTTCGGTTAAATTTTGACTTAACCTTCACCTTTATCCCTGTGAAGGATTTATATCAGATATTTTTGGCATATAGGCCTAAAAAACCAACAAGCCTATGTATAGGAGTCAAGTAGGCGTTTCATAACAAGGTTTATAATAATTTACCTTTTTTGCTCCCTTTATTAAATTTTCTTTGATTAAGTAATTTTGAACCTGTTTTACCTAATAACAGTTATTCAATTAAATTTACGAAGTTTTACATCAGTGAAACAATTTATCAAAAAAATAATCATCATATCAGCCGAAAGCGTCGCCACATTGACCTGTCCCGTGCGTCTCGCATCCAGCTGATCCCCGCGCCTTCACCAGTTCATCGGCCCACCTGGGGAGGCCTTTCAACGCAACGTCTACCGGTCCGCGGTCACCACTTCAGAACTTTTCTGCCCCATCGGCAGAAAAGTTGTCTGTTTTTCAATGTTGTCTTAACTTAATCAATTAAATGAACTCTCTATAGTACAATTGAAACCCTGATTAATACTTTACCTCATTCCTCAGAATTTTCATCAATAAAATCTGTACCAACAATTATTTCACTAATTACATTCTCATTTACTTTACTTTAATCTTACAATATCTTTACAGCGAAGTACGCTTGATTAGTCTCCGCTCAAGTACCCATGTATCCATTAAACAAATTGAAAATTCAACTTCTCAAATGATTTTGTAATAATGTGAGTGAAATGTGAGACGCCCACAAAGGTTAGAACTTTGAGCAAACTTCGTAGACTACAAAGAGTGGAGAACGAACAAAAGGAGCTTTCCATCGTATTTTGATATTATTTATTAATGCTTTGGAAGTTGACATCCAAGAATTTCGCCCGGAGTTTGTAAAAGGTAGTAACTCTAATGCCAATTTGGATTGTACTTACGTAGAAGTAACAGCTGAATTCACGGAGCAGCTGTTGAATATTCCCTCATTTCTTGTTAGGAAGTCAATTGTAAGAAGCGCGTTTTCTTAAAGAAACTTCCTTGTACAACTGTGAGCCTAGTACAATTCATGACGGTAATAATGCAATTACTATTCCATCCATTTCAACATCTGTGATCTGTGATAAAATGTTAAAGCTATTATGTACCTATGTATGTACTCACAAGATTCAAAGTTAGTCAAATATTGAAATGGATATGACATTAAGTAGATTATTTATTTTACACGTAACGGATTCGTGTATATTTTCTTGTATCGGATTAGGTTGATTGTCATTTTTAGATTATTTATATGAAGTTTGCCATGACATTTTTGGAGTATTTATTGCAGTATATTGACATGATTTAGATTTTATAATATTGAATGAATCAATTCTTGTAATGATATGTCTAGTGTGATTTATTATAAATGTAATGGTGAGATTGCTCTTAGTAAGAAATTGAGTTTAGCTTGTATTATTTTCCTTTTTGTAAACATTCAGACACAGTGTAAAATTGTTAATGAAATGAAATGGAATTCGACTTAAAATCTAAATAAATGCTAAAAGTCTGGAATATTTCGCTTTCCATAAATTATTAAATAAGACCTTCCGATTAGGGTGGTTCGATTCTAGGAATACGTCTGATTTGATTACGTTTTAGGTTTTGTTGCTACGCGCTAATTGGTCTAGCAACCGAGTAATCTACATTGTCGGCTTGAAAATACAATTGTGTGAATTTTCTTGTGAACAATAGGACGAAATATAATCACTTAAATTTATTAATCTATCCATATTGCGTAGGTCTTAAGAATCGAGTAACTACGCTACGCACCGAGCTACAGCGTAGCGCGCTCGCTATGCTACGCCGTAGGTCAGTGCATGCTACGACACTGTGGTATTCCTGTCAGACATAATATTTGTTTAATTGTAGTCGTTATTCGATTTAGTTCAACATCACAAACTATAGAAATGAACATTAACATGTAATGTTATCTTTTTTTATTTTTTATGTTTGTGTTGTCTGCTGTGGCTTGTGTCAAATAAATGTGTTTTCTTTCTTTCTTAATATTTACTATTTAATTCAGACAGAATATAAAAGTGCATGAGTGGAGAGGAAGATCGAAGATTGCGTGAGGAGTGAAATGAAAGTAAAGGGATGCAGGGACAGCATGACAGTTCACAGAACCCAAGTAAAATGAGGCTAAGAGCAGCAAGACGATGATAATGATGACAGTCAGATCACCCGTCTAAACTCAGAACAAAATAGATTTCCTCAAACACGATGTCACAGAAACTCACCAAATTCACCCACAGGAAAAATAATCGTGTGACAAAACCCTGGCACACACTTGCCTGTAATGACAAGCCATCAGGCTGTTCAATGGCGGCGCTATTAATATTAACTACAATAGTCTGTCACTCACAAACGCGGCTTGTTAACATTTCGTGTATTGTGTCAATCACGCGAGAATGTGACTTGTATGTGTATGCTCGTCGTGACTTTATTTGTGGGTAAAAATCCGTTTCAAGATAACACTTCATATAGATCTGCCTAATCTATATGAAGTGTTATCTTGAAACGGATTTTTATGAAATTTTCTGCAAATGAATTTATCAGGAGGAAACTTATCTGTAGGTTGTAACATAGTTTTTTATATGATTTTCAGAAACTTATAAATTAATAGTCCAAGAGACAAAAAAATACAGCTTGTTTCAAAACCTGGTTTCTAAAAAAATTGGAAACGGACACATATTATTTTTGATCAAGTTATAACATTACTTCAGAAAACATATATGATGACCGTTATCACTGGGCCCGACTTACGCTTCGTAGGTCGTGGTTTCGAAAAGGCAAACTTGGTGTCCTAGAACCAATAAATCGAAGACATGTGACATCCACCAACCCGCACTGGCCCTGCGTGGTGGATTAAGGCCCATTCCCTCTCACAAAGACCAGCAGTTGCAGCTGCAGCTGCTGTCCCAGCAGTGGGCACATTAGAAGGCTGATTATGATACATGATGATGCCGGATTTAGCTGAATACGAGTAATTTAATGACTTTTAGTGACTGCCAATCTGCAACCACATTCCAGTGGCCAAATACCACGATATCCCTGGCAAGGCTGCAGTCAAATTTAGGCTTCTGTCTTCTTATTTATTTATTAAAACTTCATGCAACATAAAGGTAAATAGGCGGACTTAATGCCTGAGGCATTCTTTACCAGTCAACCAATGGTGGTGGAGAGATAACATGGCAGGTGCATTGAAAAAGATGTTAAAGCAAAATGGGTGCAAAAATTTATTTAGCTTAAACAAATACGTATAAATATATATATATATATATATAAAGTAATAAAAAGCGGTTTATTGAGGCCACTCTAATATTCGTGTAGAAAATAATTCCGCAACTTCTGCCTAAATGCATACTGACTGGTTGCCGTCCTGATATCAAGAGGAAACGCATTCCAGAGAAGAATAGACTGAATATGAAGGGAACCCGCAATGAATGTCAATGAGCTACAAATAAGCGCCAGGACCAACAGCTTAACGTGCTTGCTGAGGGCATCAAGGAGTCACCCATCCACGAGCCGACCTGGACAAGCGTTGCTTTTTTATTTTTTATTTGTGATGGGTTTTTTATCTTATCTTGTGCAGGGGCCAAGAAATACCTCGGAAACTTCGACCCATTGGGATCTATTGTGGTCCATTAGATAACCTACTCCTCCCCAATCTCGTGAAAACTCTTTCCATGAGTTTAGGAGACTACTAAGAGACTAGGAGATATGAGCCTATAGTCTTCTGGTTTTGGTTATCCAACACCCAGGAGACTCATTCGCTTACCAGCCAGTACATCGCATGTGCACAGAAGGAGTACTATGCGATCCGTATGTTCCTCACACAACCTGCACATGGGTGTCGCGATTGGACCCATCTTCATGAGCATGTCGTTGGTTCCAAAGTGCCCAGTAAAGGCCCCAAGCAGGTAGCGGATTTGCCCCCTGCTGATATTCCAAATGCATTACCGTGCTTTGAACGTAGCGCACAGGATTGTTTTGGAGTGTCCCAGTTCGGTATTGGTGTTGGGTTTGCTCTTGAATCTAGTCTAAGTCAGAGGTTATAGAGACAAATTCAACGATAGAGATGTTGAATGTATGGTGGATGGGTGGCTTCACCAAATCGTCTCTTGCGGATGTTATTATTAAGTCACGAGCTCTCACCACTCTACCGATAAAAAACAAAAAAGACCCACACACTCTTTACAATTAAACAAAAATAGCAATGGCTTTTAACGTCGAGCGTGACAATTCCCCATTGATGAAACCGTAAACAATGTAATATGTTTCAAGTTCTATTTACGAGTACAATCTCACGAATATCGACACAAACAAATTTGACATTGACAAAAGATCATTCCTATTTTTCTTACCGCCCGCAACAAAGAGCTGTTACAAAAAGCATGAATAAATAAGAAAGGACATCAAGGATTCTACCTAGGACAAACGATCCAGTTGGGTAGGGCTAACTTCGAGAAAGAGGTCAACCGTCGAATACGACTCGGCTGGGCAGCGTTCGGGCAGTTGCGCGGTATCTTCTCGTCCAACTTACCACAGTGCCTCAAGACGAAAGTCTATGACCAGTGTGTGTTGCCAGTGATGACCTATGGCTCTGAGACGCTCTGATGAGGCTCATTGTGAGCGACGTCGCTCACAATGGGCTAGAAAGCTAACAGTCACACAGAGGGCAATGGAGAGGGCTATGCTCAGAGTATCCTTGCTCACGCAATCAGAAATGTAGAGATCCGCAAGAGAACCAGGGTTACCGACATAGCCCGAAGAATTGCCAAACTTAAGTGGCAGTGGGCAGGGTACATTGCTCGCAGAACGGATGGCCGATGGGGTAGAAAAGTTCTGGAGTGGCGACAGCGAACCGGAAGACGTTGCGTTGGAAGGCCTCCCACTCCACACGCGTTTGGCTTTGATATTCTTATGCAAAGCATACAGGACGGTTAGTACTGAGGCCTTACCGGTACTTGCTGGCGTACTTCCGGTCGAACTTGAAGTGCAGCGACGTGCTGCAATGTACTATTCCGCAAAAGAGACCATGGACGCGGACTTTTTAACGCGGAGTGACCGTGCCAAAATCTCTAGATTATTTAAACCACATATTGACGTCTGGGAGGAACTTTTATCCGAATGGCAATGTAGGTGGGATAATTCCATCAAGGGCCGACACCTCCACCAATTCTTTCCATCCGTTCGCGTGCGGCTGGCCAGGACGTGGCTGGAGGTGGATCACTGTGTTGCCCAATTTCTCACAGGGCATGGTAACTTTAAAAGTAAATTATTTTCCTTCAAGCTTGTTGCCTCGCCATTATGTCAGTGTTCTACATCTGACTGTGAATATGTACAATCTGCACATCATATCTTATGGGAGTGTATTTTTTGGCAGAATGAACGCAATACTATGTTGAATAATGTACAGGCTGTATCAGGAGCTGTCTACTATACGGACCTTGTGGAAACTAGAACAAATTTCCGTGCGTTCAAGCGCTTTTGCCATACCTATTATTGGAATCAAATATAACAGCTCACAATGTTAGGACCCATTAATATTAATGCTAATTTTTATCCGTGGTGCTAGGCAACTGGGCTTATCCCAGTTGTAAACGACCCTTTGTGCCTATTGGTCTTGTTTGTTCTGTCTCCTGCTTGATATGGAGGGAAGTGGAAATTTGTATTTTTCTTACTCCTCCATTTTCTTTTTTGATTAATTTCGTTGCGGGATCCAAGACAGTTAAATTCATTCTCCGGGACTTCGTCGAGCTTCATTGCCTCGGCGCTTTTCTGGTGGTCGCCACTGTTGATTCTGGCTTTCAGGTGTTGCAGTGGTTTGGGAATAGTGCGGTGGGATTGTCCCAAAAAAAAAAGGCTTCTTACTAGGTGGACCGTGGACCTGGTGAAGGTTGCGGGGATCCGCTGGATGCGGGACGCACGGGACCGGTCAATGTGGCGACGCTTTGGGGAGGCCTATGTCCAGCAGTGGACTTCTTTCGGCTGATATGATGAATAAGAAAGAAAGAAAAAACCGGTGAAGTGCAAGTCGGACCAGCGCACGAATTGTTCCGTACTATTATCGCATAAAACGGCTATAACATCACGTTTGTTGTATGTGAGCCCCACTTAAATATTTATTTTATTCTCTTTTAAGTATTTCTTCATATCTTAAATATTTATTTGTTGTTATAGTGGCAACTGAAATACATCATCTGTGAAAATTTCAACTGTCTAGCTATCACGGTTCATGAGATACAGCCTGGTGACTGACATGCAGACAGACAGATAGACAGACAGACAGACGGACCGCGGAGTCTAAGTAATAGGGTCCCGTTTTTACCTTTTGGGTACGGAACCCTAAAAAGTATTTATTTGTCATAGAATTGACATGGATACCCGAACTAGGCTGATGCAAGTTATGGAAAAAAAGTGACAAATTATAATTTCAGACCAAAGACGTCCACTGCTGGATATAAGCTTCTCCCAAGTATATTCTCATCGACTGATCCCAAGTTTCAAGCAACCAGTAGACTCCTGCGGCCAACAGGATTTAATAATACTTAATCTAGGAATCAAGCACAGTAGCTTACGTTCGCGTCAAGGTTTTTTGGTGTTCAAGATTACGGCTATTTTCACTGGTATTTTCAATTATTCGACAGTAAAAAATAGTCCTTTCAAAAGTTCGCATAAAGCTCCTTAACGTTTTAATGTGATACAAATTCTTCAAATACTAAACATAATTTATATTGACTTATTTATGTATCAAAGAATCAATTTAGACAGGTGTCAATTAGCATAATATATATATCAAGTCCTTTTAGTGTAGCAGACTTTGATATAATATTTCGGCTAAAACAGGGGCTGAAGATCTTCAAGTATTATAAAAACCTTTATTTTCCAAACTACTTCATTCGCTTGAATTTAGACACCAATGCCATACCTGATCGCAATAATGACGTACGCCCATTTCACTGCCCGACGACCAACATTTTCTGCCAGTTCTTGGACGCCACTCGGTTACTGCCTTACTCCACCCGTCATTGTCGTCATCACCACGCTATTTGAGTTCCGTAACGTGTTCCGTACTTTTAAGTAATGTTCGTTTTTTTTTTTAATCTACCCTAAGGCACCTAATAATAGAAACCATTTCTTAAAGCCACTATTAGTTTAGATCGGACGTGGCCTTTTAATCATTCATGGAACTTTTTAGTGTTGAACAAAATACATGATAAAAAGGATTAACCAACAAATACCAGTTTCCGATCTGACGCATCTAATTAAATTAGTTGGTTATCCGACTACGGGTCTACATAGTTTTATGAAATAAACGGGAGATCAAATTTCGAGCGTAGGCGAAGCGTGCAGTGTTATCGTTCACATCAAATTTATTAAAACTCAGTTTGAAATATATCCATTAAAACGGGGAAAAGTTTAGGAGAAGCTTAAATTAACATGTAGATGTCTGATGCTTGTTAATTATATCTTTGCCGTTGAAATTGCGTCGCATTTTGTTATGATTTAATGTTTTGTACAACAATTTTCGTTTTCTTGATTTAACTTGATTACACCGAATAATCTGAAGATTTACCTTACGTGATCGAAGCAGAAATGAAGAGATCCGCAGGAAAACCAAGCTAGTCAAGCTAATCGACATAGGCTGAAGAATTGTAAAATGTATGTGGCAGTGGCCAACACACATCGTTCGCAGAACAAATGGTCATCAGGGCCTAACTAGTTTTCTCACATGACCTGTGTGGATCTGTGACCTGAAGAGGGCCGTGAGAAGCCGTGGATGCGGAAACCAATGGACCGGTAGATGAGGTGACACTTGACAAAGTTTAGGTAGGTATATCTAGCAGGGGATATCTTTTAACCTAAATGATGATGATTATGACACTGAGTAAGTTTCTTCATGTTTTAAGAAAGTATGACCCAAAATTGCTTGCAAACAAACGTCGTAAAGACCTTGTATGCACTTCTGTCAAGGCTAATACTGTCCTGGCGCGCTGACACTATGACAGCCTGAGTGGCTACCTCTACAATGTAATTAATAAAACTTGCAAAATATACTCTCTTTCAAAATATAGGTGTAGGAGTGTTGTAAACGATTATCTCCAGGCTCTAACTTATGACGAAACTGAAAGTCTGTTCTCTAGTTAGGTAATATTCATCAATAGGTAATAAGCGCTAACACACATAGATTTATGTACCTATTCCCAAGCATGCTTGTAAATTAAGTGCATGTTATTAATTAAATTATATTATTTTATTGAATTAAATTATATTAAATTATCTCTGATTATTATTATTAAATTATAATGTATTATTTTATGTTCAATTAACTTTATTCGCATAATAAAAATTGTAATTTTGTATTATTGTAATTTTGACATAAAGTGTAGATTGACTTGTAACTTTTAGCTGTAGGAGGAAGGCGCCGGTGTCTGTAACACAGTTTATACTAGTACAGTCATCGTCGTTCACTCTATCTTTAAAAAAACAAAAAACCTTAGTATTCCATGTTTTTGATTAGGATAGATAAATTGTACCCATTTTTTATGAATAAATTTTATTATTTATTTATTTATATTAGTGGTGATTTGATCAAATTAAGGTTGATCATTTCTGAAAACCATAAAATCACGCGCATCAATAACTGTCTTCTGGTAAAAATACCTTCATTTTTAGGTACACAAGAAAAAAATATAACAATCAGCCTAACACAAATGAAGTCCCAAACAACTACACAAAGCAGTTGCGTGCCACGAAAAGAAAAATGTTCAGGCATTCTTGAGTGACGTAAGGTAACAAATAATAATCATAAGTTGGCCTTATCGCGCCCTTCATAAAACCATCAGGCCGTATCTTCATGCAAAGTCGAATTTAATGGAAAATATCAGAGTTCGGAGTGGGGAAAACTTGGCTTTTATGAGATTTGGTAAATGGTTGAGTTTCTGTGATTCTTGTGTAAGGAGATATCGTGATAGTCATTGTGGTCATTGGAGCTAGCGATAAATATTTACTGTAATCTTAATAACTTACAGTTGCAGTGTAATTATGTATAGTGGTTGCTGGTCATGAGATTGTATAACAAAAATAATTATATCAAACTAGCTTCTTGCCCACAATCACTTCAATTTATTTGGGATAGCAAGTAAAAGAAAAAAAAAAACACCCAACACATTTTTATTTCATGCTACATAATTTATCAAATCGTAGACACGCTTCGATCGAAATTCTATTGAACACTTTATTATGCCATGATTTCTTTCGAAAACACCCCGATTCATACAGAAAAACGTCCAAAACTTTAGAGCGGCTGAACCGATTTTCATCAAACATAGAGAACAATCTCAAAAAAGTCAATTTAAAAAAAAAAAAAAAAAACAAAATCATTTTATCCATATAGGAGCCACAGACAGATATACAAAAACATAAATACATTCAAATATAAATACAACAATACATAAAAACACAAACACACAAGTACACACGTCAAACTCATCTCATCTCTTTCGGCTATTCAGTAACTTTCTATCAGAAAAAGATTCGTAATCTGATGATTAGTACTTCCAGAGATGACCTGACACAAATATACAATTTTATCTGTTTATAATATTAGTTAGGATAACCCAATTCAGAAAAGTATTTTGATTTTTCAAGATTTTTACAAATTACTTATAAATACAACAATACATAAAAACACAAACACACAAGTACACACGTCAAACTCATCTCATCTCTTTCGGCTATTCAGTAACTTTCTATCAGAAAAAGATTCGTAATCTGATGATTAGTACTTCCAGAGATGACCTGACACAAACATACAATTTTACCTGTTTATAATATTAGTTAGGATAACCCAATTCAGAAAAGTATTTAGATTTTTCAAGATTTGGAAATACATAAACATTTAAATATTTTATTAGTAACAAATGATTCGTTTAATGGCGGCAAAACGTTTCAAAAAAAGGAAAGGTCAAGTTAAAACCAAAAAAAAAAATGGAGAAAGTATGAGAAAATAGCAAAATAAGTGTGGCATCTCACACGTGGGTGTTCTGAAAGGCGCCAGAAATTTTCCTCCCCCAATGCTTTTCAACACTGGAACTCTAACAGGCTACATTAACTCGAATACGACTACCTTTTACTTCATTACCTAACATACGTAAACCCGCTTACAATTTCCATTACGCTGGATACATAATAATTCATCAGGTTACCTGTCAAAATGACTTTTTAACATTTCAAAAACAACGGGCAAAAATGCGAACAACTAAGTTTTTGTGTCCAAACAAAACACCTCGAATTTTAATGAAGGTGAGACGAGAGGACAATTAAAAGTTTTACATAATTCAGTTGTGTGTCTGAAACGGGGGGAAGGGGGAGGGGTTTTGGCATCCAGCCCTCCCTCCACATCAGAGCCTGAGTTGATTACGAGATACGACTTTTTGAAAATTTAATTTGCCAAATTCTGTTGGAGTTTTGGTATGATCGCTTTGTGGTTTCTAGTAATTATTTCGGGATTGTTGTTGTTTTTTGTTGAAATAAGTTATTTTTTCCCTTTCTATAATCGCCTTATATACGCAGTTAACTTTTTAATCATCATCATCTTCCTGCCCTTGTCCCATGTTACTAGTGGTCGGCGCAACACGTTTTCTTCTTCCATACCGTCCTGTTCCCCGTTACGCTATCACTGACTCCCTTTTTTAATCAACTTCCCAAAAAGGAGGAGATTCTCAATTCGGATATTTATATATATTGTTTTACGTAAGTACGTATGTTCGTAACGGATTTAAATTTGGTAAAGATCTGATGAAGAACTTTGGAGATATAAAACAGAACTCTTCAATAAATGACGGCAAATCTCTCGGGATTGCTGCAATCGTATGTCTGTTTATTTTTTACACCATTTCATAACATACTATCACGCCAGTATACTCTAAACGGGTACGCAGATGTGCACAGTTCACCCTGTTACACTCTCATTCCACCGGTTATGTTCAAGTTACATGTTATTTGGGTAATCTATTCTGGCATCACTGTGGGCATATAGTTACCTTACTATATAACTTGTCTATTATGTACCACAAAATAATTAATCCGACTTTTTCAAAGCTAGGAGTAAAAATAAAAATTCTTAAGAAAAAGCAGATACTGAAAGATTCTTCGTATTACATTCAAGCGGACTATCCAAAACACGTGCTAGAGAAGAGGAAAGAATTAAAAGAACAGCAAAAAGTAGAAAGAGAAAAAGGAAACATAGCCATAATCAAATATGACAAACTGATCATCACCGAAAGCATGAATAAAAGAAAACTTTCTTTATCACCCGAAAACAGCACCGTACCAAAACAAAATAAAACCACTCAAGCCAATAAAAAGAACAAGCCACAACAAAAAGGCTCGACAGCACAGAGATCAAATAGCATTTCAGAAGGAGTAATAAAACCTGGCATCTTAAACTTTTTAGTAAATAAAAATACATCTAAGATTAACAACACCCAGGATACAAACGATACAAATAAATAGCAACTAAGCCCCTCCTCCTACATAGATCTAAACAAAAATGAAACAATTAGAACCAGAGACACGAAACATCTTCCAACCCGGCTGGTCACCGTGGAAGATTATGACCAAACCCTCCAAAAGAAACTACACAGACTGATAACAGGAAAAATAAGCAATTAACTCAATTAAAAATCGCAACTTATAACGTCAGGACCTTATCGTCATACGAACGCTTACTGGAACTAGAAGAAGCAATACAGGAAATTAATTACGACATAATAGGTATTTCAGAAGTGAGACGACTTGGTAATAGAATTGAGGAATACGAGAACTTAATACTTTGCCACATAGGATGTATATCGGGTAAATATGGAGTAGGCTTCATTATAAATAAGTCTCTCAAAAACAACATAGAGAGCTTTATTGGACTAACAGATCGTGTGGCAACGCTAAACTTAAGCTTTCAAGGGTATAAGATATCCATTATACAAGTATATGCACCGACCCACGCAGCGAGTGAGGAAGAAATTGATGAATTTTATAAGACCATAGACAAAGCGATGGAAACAACATATAAAAACATTATATTAATGGGTGACTTCAACGCGAAGGTTGGTGCCCCCAAAGAAGGTGAATACTTAACAGTGCAACAGCATGGATATGGCGAAAGAAATAATAGAGGGCAGAGACTTGTAGACTACGCGCTTGAAAATAATCTAACCATCATCAACACATGCTTCAAGAAAAACCATAACAGAAGATGGACCTGGCGATCCCCAAATGGAAAACACAAAAATGAGATTGACTATATTCTATCCAACCAACGAAACCTATTCCTAAATTTTGAAGTCATGAATTTAAACTATCCATCGGACCATAGACTAATTAGAGCATCAGTAAAAATAACCAAACAAAAACAAAGCAGAGTTAAATTTACAAACAAAAAAGCAATCCAACTAAATAACACAGAAGAAGTAACAAGATATAATAAAAACCTAAGGTCAATGCTACTCTACCCAACCATCAACTTGCAAAATACTTCGGTACAAACCTATTACGATAAAATAACGGACGCTATCAGCCAGAGCCTGAAAAAAGCTAGAGTAGATGTGAGAAATACACAAAAATATCACAAAATACTGTCAGATCGCACAGCTATGTTATTAAAAAGGAGAAAAGAACTACAACAAACAAAAAATAAAACTCGATCGATGAAAAACGAACTCTCCGCTCTCTACAAAATAACAAATAAATACATAAAAAGGGATTATGCTAAATACAGACAAGATACCATAGAAAGGCATTTACAATGTACAGGAAGCACAAAGAGGGCCTTTAAGGAACTCAGAACAAGTAAGACTTGGATAGAAGGGTTAGACAAACAAGACAGATCTTTGTGCAAACGAACTGACATTATTAAGGCGGCATCAGACTTCTATAGGAAATTGTACAGCGATAAGACCCAAAAGACTGACATCCCAATTACTAACAATAAAAGCGTTAATGAACCAGCAATTAAACCAGTCGACGAAATTGAAATCATGGAAGCAATTAGGAGTTTGAAATTAGAAAAGAGCCCTGGTTCCGACAACATCACAAATGAATTATTGAAAACAGCACACACAACATTAGCCGAACCATTAGCGAAACTATTTAACCTAATACTGTTAAATTCTGAAACACCCTTTCAATGGTCTGAATCGAATATAATACTTCTCTACAAAAAGGGCGACCCGAAGGATATTGGCAACTACAGACCGATAAGCTTGTTACCAAGCATCTACAAACTCTTTTCTACCATTATAAACAAAAGAATCAGTAGTACATTGGAAGCAAAACAACCGGTAGAGCAAGCAGGCTTCAGAAAAGGATTCTCTACTGTTGACCATATCCACACACTTGAACTAATTATTGAAAAGTATCAAGAACAACAAAGACCGCTATACATAGCGTTTATCGACTATCAAAAAGCTTTTGATACGGTAGCACATGTAAGTATATGGGAAAGCTTAAAACAACAAGGAGTAGAAGACGTATATATAAAGGCCATAAAAAGCATATATAACAACAACAAGGGTAGAATCAAGCTAGAAACACTTGGACCTAGTTTTCCTATAGAAAGAGGCGTAAGGCAGGGCGACCCGTTATCACCAAAAATATTTATAGCCATCCTTGAGGCTATAATCAGCAAGTTAGATTGGAACAAGACAGGACTGTGTATAAAGGGCGATTACTTAAGTCACTTAAGATTCGCAGACGACCTAGTGTTGTTGTTGGAGTCCAGCTCCCAGCTACAGCTCATGATCAAAACCTTACATCTAGCTAGTGTCAAAGTGGGATTACAAATGAATCTCACTAAAACTATGGCAATGACGAATAAGAGGAGAAGATTAATAACAATTGATGGAGAGCCACTTGAATATACAGATAAGTACATCTATCTAGGGAAGCAAATCAGTTTTGACAGAAAAAATAACGAACATGAAGTCGAAAGAAGAGTTCAACAGACATGGAAAAGATACTTGAGTTTAAAGGAAATCTTTAAAAGCAACCTCCCTATAACCATCAAAACGAAAGTTATGAACTCCGGTCTCTTACCATGCTTGACGTACGGATGCCAGACGTGGAAGTTCACCTCAAAGCTGAAAAATAAAATTACAACCTGCCAACGAGGACTAGAGCGCAGCATGCTTAAAATAAAGAAATTATATAAAATAAGACACACAAAACTAAGGTCAATAACCAAAGCAACAAATGCATTGAATTTTCCATTGAGTTTTTTCACAAAAACTCAAGTGGAAATGGGCGGGGCATGTCGCCAGGCTTAAAGATCAGAGATGGACCCTAAAAGTGACATTTTGGAAAGGTCCTCCGGGTAAAAGAAGCAGAGGAAGACCGTTGACACGTTGGGATGAAGAGATTGCAAGGACGGCCGGCCCAAACTGGAAACAGACCGCACAGGACAGAGACAAATGGGCATCTTTGGAGGAGGCCTTCACCCAATATGGGGTTCCTGCAGATATTACTATATAAAACAAAATTATGTTAGGCTATATTATTATTTAATTTTAAATTATTATGTTATTTATATACGTTAATAGCTAATAAGTAAAGCAGAAATGTAAAGAAACTAGTTAAGCATATTAAAAATTAGTAGTAGGTATGTAAAACAATCGAAGAAAAACTAGGTGAAGTAAATTAATTAAATTAGATAAGTTACTAAAAATAATGTATAGTAGGTAATTAGTAGGAAATAAAAGGCTTTTTTATTTTTATTTATTTATTTAATTAATCCGAATTTTAAAGCAAAACACAACAAATCGAAAAATATTTTTTTTACCGAAGTCGGTGTGTAAAACACGAAAAACAGTAGGTACCAAAGACACCGACTTCAGCAAAAATGTTATTTTTCGATTTGTAGTGTTTTGCTTTCGAAGTCGGTTTTTTCATCCTTTTTTAAACATACAAGTAATTATTTAAATAACTGGCCACAATGCAGTGTTTGTAATGGTATAACACAATTCTTAACCGACTTTCAAAAGAAAGAGACTAATGTTTTTTATTATGTATGATTACAGTACACCAGATTTGATGATTTTCCTTATCTGAGTATGTTAACAATTTTCTCTAAATATTACGTACACTCATATTTATCAGTAGTAATTATACTTTGTATTCTGATTTGTTGATTTTGGTTCTCACAAACTTTACGAAGAGTGTGTTTTTGTTGTTCAAAATCATGAGAGTGGCAGGTGACACGTTGTTAGTACATTGCGTACCGTGTGGCTTCCCAAAATAACCAATTTAGCCACGCTACAAATTGACATATAAGTATATAGAATTCGAAGAATGTTTGGCTTAAATACATATTTTACGTATCTCCATATAAGAATAGAGATTTAATTGAAAAAAATACTTATACAATTATGTTAGATTTCATTTTAGTAATAAACTGAACCCTTTAAAAACCTTTGTGGTGATTTTGAAGAGACTTCAAAAACATCAAAGAGTTAATATTTAATTTTTAGTAAGCTATCATTTTTTTTCATGTGAACTGAGTTAAAATCTACTTCAAAATATGAGAGCAGGCGAAACGTTTTGTATTTTATGAAAATCGACTTATAAAATACAAAATTGAGCTATGAAAATAGTGTATTTTATTGTGTGGCTTACGCACATATTTAAATAATGATTTTCTGAATAGTGATATTGTTTTATTCATCGTCAAATAGTATTCTTAACAAAACATTTTTTATGAATTTGATCCGATGATTTTTTGTGTTCTATCAATAGTTAACAAAAAATCAAAGGCATAAATGTATTATTCCGTGGGGTTTGTTGTTCCATTTTGTTTTATTATTACTCTTAACTAAAACGGCTCCTGGAGCGGCGTAATGTCATAATGTTTCGCGAAAAACATCATATGACACGCTCCATTTTTTACTTGCGTTCCTATTCTCATCGGAACAACCTAACCCCGACACTTTTAGCCCTGCTCTCTACTTTATCTTATAGTGGAGAAACGATAGGTGATGTAAATGAAAACTAAGAGTTTAAAATGACAAGTAATACGAAGAAACACCTTTACGTCGAATTTTCTATTCGATAATAATAATTTTGTATCAACTATTAAAAGTATGTGGCTACTTGGAAAGCTCAGTAATTTGCCACGTTAAGGATCTGTAAGGTGCAGTTGGTTGGGCATGAAGAGTAGACAAGGAATTGGGTCTTATACTGCGAAGGAGCTCCACACTGACTTCTTCATATCGTCATATCAGCCGAAAGACGTCCACAACTGGACATAGGCCTCCCTCAAGCGTCGCCGGTGATTGACCGGTCCCGTGCGTCATCGGTCCACCTAGTTGGAGGCCTTCCAACGCAACATCTTCCGGATCGCGGTCTCCACTACACATCTTTTCTGCCCAATCGGCCATCCGTTCTGCGAGCAATGTGCCCTGCCCACTGCCACTTAAGTTTGTCAATTCTTTGGGCTATGTCGATAACCTTGGTTCTCTTTTGGATCTCTACATTTCTGATACGAGCACGCAAGGAAACTCTGAGCATAGCCCACACTAACCTACTTCCTTATAAACCTTTTCTTTTTTATAAAATCAAAGTACCTTTCACTATTCTAGTTGAAATTTAATAACTTAATAACCACTAATTAAAGTAGCCACCGGTATCGATCCCCGGTCGTCAGGCGAAGGGTGTTAATAATATTTTTACTACTTTCAAGCCCTTATTGCAAACAATAATGTTTGCCTTCGGACGCAGTGAAGCCTTATTAAAGCTAAATAACTGGCGTGTTAGTCACGCGATTTATATAGCGTGTGTAAATATTACAGAGCTTTACTATATAATTGACACCATGAAGTGGGGAGAAGGAACGAATTTGTCGACGTTTTATAAGTGTCCATGTAGGCCTATGTGAAATAAAAAAATTGGTTTTTGAACCTCTGGGAAAACTTGGTCTTTTTATCCAAGTGCGGGAGGGTAATGTTTTTCGAGCGTATGTATGTATGTGCATTTCTATGGCACGCTCTACAGCCCAAACGGCTTGACGGTTTATGACATATGAATTGTCGTTGGATTTTTCTACATTGTGGGGATACATAAGATATTTATTTTTTAAATATGGCTTTTTGGGGGTGGGAACCCCCAAATAAAAGCTACTAAAAAGACCAATCAAAAATATATATAACGTAACAATTTTATGTTAAGATTTTGGCACAAATTCAAGATAAGCGTAACTTTGATAGCAAAATAAATAATATTTTACCATATAACTTATTTGGAGAACTCGTTCATTAATAAAACTAAAAAGTTTGAAATAAAACAAATGAATATAAAACCAAAAACCCTCTGGCACCACCTCATCATATTTAATGTATAAATTATACCTAGTACTTGTTTTTCTCTTTTCATTTAATTATTTTTCGCAATTCGGCTTTTTTGTTTTTATAATATTTTTTTGACATTATTTTATTTTACTAACTACATTTTTTTATGACATTATGATTTTATTATACCTCTATGACACCTTTTTTTAAATTATTTTTATTTAACTTGATTTTTATGATTCTTTTATGATTAAACTTACTATCAATTTATTATTTTTTGTTTAAAAATTCTATTTAAATGTTCTATAGATCGATTTAATTAATATTAACAGTTTTATAAAATTTATATTTGTACGCCTGGACAGGCAAAACATGTATGTGCCACAAATAATAAGTTTAACCATCTTGCATGCATAAGTTATGTAAACACATGTTATGGCAAATAAATTATCTTTATCTTTAATAATTTGTTAATAATTTTTGATTGCATTATTGTGCGAGCTAAACAACCAAGTCATCATCAACATCAACTTTCAGCTGCTAAATCGTTTTGCCGGGATTCATCGAGCTTCATTGAGTCGACGCTTTTCTGATGGTCGTTGTTGATTCTGGTTTACAGGCCTTGTCGTGGTTGGAAAAAGAGTGGCGGGCTAGTCTACTACTGCATTTCCAATCGCACGCCACTTATCTCGATTTTCAGCAACTTTCATTTAACTTCTACCAGCCACACTGGAAAGATCATCGCTCCGCCTAGCCTGAATGTACTCAGGAAAATAGTACCACGGATCGAAATTGCCGCATAAAAATTACTTAAAAAGTAAACTAGTTTTTGGTTCTTGACAATGATGGCTTGGTAAAATTTATGCTTTTTGAATAACGAGTTGTAACAGTTTGGATCTTGATTATAACAATACATTTGATTTTATCTAAGAACTTATTTAGGGTATTATTTTCTGAGTATTTTATTAGTCTCAAGGTACCAACAACTTATTCACAATCTGCCTGCCTAGCCTTTTCCCAAATATGTCGGGGTCGGCTTCCAGTCTTACCGGATTCAGCTGAATACCAGTGTATTAAATGGAGCGACTGCCTATCTGACCTCCACAACCCAGTAACTGGATAACACGGTACCCTTTGGCAAGACTGGTGTCAGATCTCAATCTCCTGACTACCCGTAACGACGGTCAAAGATCTTCAAATGACAGCCGTGACCAACGGCTTTACGTGCTTTCCGAGGCACGGAGGAATCTTGGTATGTTGAAATGGTTACCCATCCACAGACCGAACTCGGCAAGCGTTGCTTAACCTTGAAGATCGAACCGTGCGGCTGTTATTATTTAGCGACGAGCTCCACAACTTATTCACAATCATAAAGTTTTTTTTTTAAACAAGGTACTTATTATTCCTCAAGTTCCTGTCGATCTTTGTCTTCATTAATAATTAATTAATTAATAGATTCCATTGATCATTTCCTTCATTCTTCTATAAAACCATCTAAGTGCTCTAGAAATTAACTTCAAGGAAGCCGGGAGGGCTCTTCTACGACTGAAGGGACACTTAGCTGTCGTTTGATGTGACCTCTCCTTCTGAAACGTTAAAAATTGAACTTTATTTTTTTCTTTTCCGCGTAGATAATGTGCCTATATAATTTCTTTCCTGAAAAATTCACCTTAAGGTTGAATGTTAAGGTTGGTTTTCTCTTCGTACATCATTTTCTTTTTGAAGTGTTTTATGTATGCGTAAATATATAAATCATTTTACTTGCATGTAGTAAAACTGTATTTGTATATGGGACAGTACGATAGTTTCCGCTTCTTAATGTAATTTCAATATAATAGGAATTGTAGTGAAATGGTAATCTATTAATTTTCCTTGCTCTTGCCTGACATTTTCCTATAGTTTTTTTAATTATTTTATTATTTATTTAAATGTAATGGACCCAGTGATTAATCAATGAACTATGTATAATGCCCAGGCATTATGAATCAAGTCAAGTCAAATCGAGCTTAGGGCACTTTAGACCCTGCAGACAGAAATAGAAGTCCCGTCGAAATTGTTACTTAAATACAAGATAATCGTACTAACCTTTTCTATATTAAAATCAATGTCAACATTATAATAATTTAAAAAGACACATCTTTTTATACCCAGCCCAATAAGTGATGGGCTTTATTCAAAAAGGCCCCGATCAATTTAATTATTTCAATAGTTTTTAGCATATTGCCTACTCATATTGGGCATTTTTCAAATTGTCTGGGCATTATGAATAGTGCCGTTTAATCACTTGGTCCATAACATATTCAGAAAGAAACAGTACGAAATAGCATTTTAAATTAACAACAACGCGTATTATTCTGCTGATTGTGTTCCTATGCAGTGACCCAGTTTTTTGTGTTAATTATAATTGATAGCTATAAAAAGACCCATATAAAATACGGAAAGAAAGAGTTGCTTATAAAAATGATCCAACCTTTCCAAATAAACATTCAAAATACCGATTTAATTATACATTTATTATTATCATACGAGTGACGTCATGAATGACTTACGTACGATTCATAACGGCATACAATGGGCAAGCCCCACCAAATACATGTTTACGTCACAACCAGCCCAAAACCGAGGTTTGTAGCCACATGATTAACTCAACAACGAAATTAGGCTCTATTTTTTGTCTTCGAAAGTTTATTTTTGTGTGACAAGGTAGCAAAAAGGCTTAGTTTCATTTCGTGTTCATTTATCTTTGTGACTCAACCATCGCATAGTCAATTAAAACTGACGGATAAAAAAACGTTGGTTTTTGCCGCTTGTGTGTCGTTTTGAGTGGATGAGGAAATGGTGTTATGGTTGCCATAGAGACCGAGTATCTTTTTTTGGGATTTGCCGAGGTTCGTTCCTAAAAATATAATCGTCTGTTTTTCTGTGTTATTTTTGGTGAACCCTCAGGCCTTGCACGGCTTGCAACTGACAACTCTCTTTTCCTTACTTTACACAATTAAGTAGGGGTGGTGTAATTAAAATGTCAATCTGTCTGTGTCTACTTCAAATGATTGGCGTAAAGACATTGATGTTATAATTTATGTTTAGCTTTAATTGAATGGGGAGGCTTCGTGCGTTTGCATGGTAGGGTTTTATTCTGTATTAATAAGTAGAATATTTTGCAAATAATATAATAATAATCGTTATTTCTGGTTTTGTCACCTCTAAAATTAAAATTACAGACTTCTAGAAAACAAAAACTATATTTTAATAAAAGTAAACTACCGTATTTCACACCAAGAGAGTACAATTAAATACACCTCCTTAAATTATTAAGTACGTTTGTTTTGTCAAGAGTACATTCTACCATGTTAAGCTTAGCCCGAAACTTAAAAAAAACACCATGTCTAGAATATTTTAATATATATTACACGAAACTTTACAGCAGTTTCCTTAACGGAGCATTGGATTAATAAAATGTTTGAATAAAGCTTGTTAAAAAAGATTTAGTGTCCAATTAAAATCCCCCCCTCGTAAATGCATTATAAAGATTTATTTATTAAAACTGCGCTTCTTGAATCATAAAACAGGTACCTAAATAATTAATGTCAATTAAAGTAGAAAAATAATAACAGAGATGGAGATTTTGAATGAATTATAATTCAAAATTTATTTATATAGCAGCGCGAGAGCAGTGGTGTTACGGGTTACGGCCCTGACTTTCGAGTTGTAGGTCGTGTGTTTGAACTCGAGCAGGCGCATTACTTTGTCTAATTTATTTCATCACCACTGCTCTCAAAACAGTGAACGAAAACATCGTAAGGAAACCGGCATGTCCTAGAAACAAAAATTCGAAGAAATGTGACAGTCTAACAATCGGCATTGGGCCCGCGTGGTGGATTGTAGCCCACCCCCACCCCCCCTCTACGAGAGGAGGCTTGAGTCCCAGCAGTTAAAAAGGCTGTTGATGATGATGATGATATACTAGCACTAAATGGGCATTTATGAAACGGAAGGTTTTTAGTTAGATACCTTGTCTATCGAATATAGTATAAAAGATTATCGCAAAACAATGATTTATAAAACGAATCTTTGTCTAGCCTAGACTCAATGACATTCTTTCAGCAATAACTAGTGCAAAAAAAAGAACCAACGCGCTAATTCGAAAATGTTGGCCAGTGACATTCCAAATTGGCATTATATCGTTGTTTTCCTTTATAGAATGTAATTTAGTCTGCTCCATGATTACCTTGATGACATTGTCAATCTTGTCATGTCATTGAAAATTAACTCTATATTAAAGCCCCATCCACCTCTCTTTCATCTCATTTTCCTTATCTCAAGCCAATTCGTTAAGCACCTTAGATTTTCCCTCAAGTTTATTGCAAAAGGGGCTGCCTTAACGAATAATTTTACACCCTATTAATCTTTAGTACACAGGCATTTTTGGAAGCCTATTTTCCCCTCTTTAATCACCACTCTCAATCAATACATTTACGTTATTATGAAAGTACCAAAAACCTTCTAAAATGTCCTCAGATTTACAACAATCGAGGTAAAGCTGTTCAACTTTTAGTGGTATTTTTTCAGGAGTTCAAATAATATTTTTTTAGGGTTGGCACGTATTTTTTCAAACGGATTTCGTTAGCGGTTTCAGTTCAGATTGGCTGAAGCAAATGGAAACTTAAATTGGCATGCGTATGGTTTCACTGGCCACTCGCTTTTACTATGAAAATAGGATTATGAACCCGTATTGTGATTACTTTATTTCCTAAGCGACGGTTTGAATTTCAATTTTTTGAAGAGAGACAGAATGCATAATGACGTGGCTTTTAGTTATATCGTGGGTTAAAAAAAACTCATGGATCTCAACACACTCTAGAAATTGAGATATGCTGTAACTTCTACACAATGATGATTCGAATTTTAGAATCCATTTTCATTGATGATCAATTGAGCTGCTTCCTAAGAAACTAGTGACGTCATTTAATGATGCCCGACTATGTATACTTATAGCGTTTTAGACACCATTTTCCTGCCATTTTCTATGTTACTTGGGGTTGACGCAACACGTTTTATGTTTCCGTTTCATCCCATCAGCCATTACGCTATAACTAATTCTCTTTTCATTTGTATCACATGGATTGTGTGAGAATCCATCCATCTTTTCTTTGGCCTTCATCTCCCTCTTTATGCATCCACATTTATATTCATTGCTCTTTCAATATAGATCGTGCTGGATACAATCATATATTAAACATCGCTAAAATTAAAACTTTCCATGACAGTCGTGATTTTTCACATCCATAGGAGGCCAGTTTACTGTCTCTGAAATTATGAAAACGTCGAAAATGAATATAAAAAAGTCACCTTCAAGCAAACCAACCTCCACTGGCCCATTAAAACTCTCCCCTTAAACTTCCTTACTCGAGAAAAAACATTGTATTTCATTTTCATGCCGTCGGAACATATAATCCTTTTTTCGCTCGCAAAGCTTTTACATAGCAAAAAAACACGGTAATTCATTTGTCGTTGAATAATTGAATAAATCACGGTAATGGAACGGGTTTCAGCGAATGGATCTGCTTCCAAAATGGCTTTCGCTGTCGGATCATCTGTGGGACACGGCAGTGACAGCGGTGTGGTGCTGAAAAGTTATTTAGTTAAGATAAAAGCTGGTAGTTTTAGGAGAAAAGGGAATACTTTTCTAATAATGATTTACTTGCCACTTCTAATAATGATTTCCAAACTATCATTAGGTGTAAAAAGTTAAAATGATTTAATTTCTTCTCTGTAGGAGTAAATTTGTGTAAGTACTTATCCCGATGACATTTGTGATGCTGCATAGAGCTTGACAGAAATAAAGCCTTAATACGCTTTTTTTGGTTGTAAATGTTATGTTCTATTCTATTCTAATCCATTCCATTCCATGTAGTTCCGTTCCATTCCATCTACTACTCTACTCTATTCTTTTCCATTATACCCTATTCTACTCTAATCCTCTCTGTTCTACCCTATTCTACTCCATCCAACTCTATTCTACTATCTTTTACTCTATTCTGTACTATTATATACGTATATTTCAAAATATTAACTTTCTGATACTAAGAACGTGTAGGTATGTATGTAATATCATCTCCGACTGATGTCTGTTCAATAACATACGAACGCCCACCCCTGCTCTAACGCATGTAGGTAGGCGACATCTATAGATAACAATAATAGGTTCTCACAAATCTACTAAAACTCACCAACTCGTGTACCTATCTAACCACTAGAGATTATTATCACACTCGCTAACAGCGAGTCCCCACAGCATCTATCACTCACTAATTTCATAGACGGGCCGTATCTCGTTACATGCCAATACTCAACTCAGACATATCACTATCAATAAACTTCTGAATACCTATTATTATTTTGGCAGGTGACACATCTTTTATTGAACGATGTGATTTTGGTTTCGTGTGGAAAACTTTTCAATTGAGATACAAGAATGTAATGCTTCATCTTCTTTTATCATTAGCATTTAGAAGAGTTTAGTAGTTCCTACATAATATGAGCTTCTTAGTCAGATGCTACTTATCTACCATCAAAATCATCATTAAATTTGATCCGAATGAAGTTTACTAAAAGGCATAGGCTTCTCCCAAGTACCTATCAAACTCGCATACAGCGGTCGTCTGACACCCTCAGAATGTCATCGTTCCACCTTGTGTTGTTTTCAGTAGTTTATACTAAGGTAAATAATTATAAATACAAAAAAGCAACGATACCGTGATCAGGATATTCACGATGTTAAGCAAATATCTTTAAGTATGGAAAATAATGTCTTCAAGGGAACCTCAATAATTATTTTGTGTTTGCACGCAGAACATTTTTTTTTTCTAAAGAAAGACGTACGAATTGACCTTTCAACACAAGCACATTCCTAGAACCGACTCATACCTATAAATCTTACTAAAGTACCCCAATCAGTATTGACACACCAGCTAATAAGCAATCGCGAAAACAATTAACTGTTAGCGATATCCATCGGTTTGTTAATCCTAGAGAAATAAATACGGACGGGTACGGACGGGGCGTTAGGTATTAATATCTACTATCTGCCGTCCGTATAAATTAATCCGAGCCGTCAGTCGAAAATGTCGAACAATGGAAGAGGCGAGTGTAGTACGTCTAGAAAGGCCACTTTATGCTGACACTTTGAAATGGTGTTAGTTATTGATACTGGGGATGCTTCTTTTGTTTTGTTAGTTCATAACATATTGGTCGTAAGAGCTACCGTTAAATATGGAGTTTCGAGTTCAATGCCAAGTTAAAGAAAAGTGTTTTTGGGGTTTTTCAGTAGTTATTTTTAGTAGCATTCTGTACTCAAAATAACATAATTGTCGAAATTTTAGTGTACCCTTTGGAAATTAATTATAAATTATAACTTAGTTGATGTTCAAAATTAGGATCATTGACAGACTAATTGAATTCAGTAGGTACGGCACGTTTCGGTTGAACTTAATTAAAAATTATTTTAGTTTACATATACCTACATGGGTACATAACTTATGCAACATCAGAAACTAGGTGCATAGCTCTAATTGGTCGTTTCCTATGAAGAAGAACCGTTTAAAATTTTGTATTCATTTAAAAGTTTTTCAAAAGTAGCTTTTCGCTAGTCGTGCATTATCCAAACCAAAGATGTATGCAAAATTTCTGTTTAATCGGTTGGGTAGAATTGTTTAAAAATTCAGTTGCAAATTTAGAACCACATACTAACTAACAAGGCAGGTTATATACAAACTTGTAAAAACAATGGGTTTCTACAATGTTTTCATATTACGATGCTAATCGATATGCAAGGACAGTGTAGGCATTTCAACCGTTACATACTCGTATCAAATTGGAATTAGTTCCCTAATTTGTCGGATGTCTAAATAAATTGGTGGCTTTGTATGTTGATGGCATGAGTTAGGTGGATATAAAGGTTGAAATTAGTTTAGTAGTTGTTGAATTTGATATAGGGTTATATAAGTGCGGTTTATTCGTATTACGTCGTGTTGTCGACTAGTTCATGACCTCTTGTATATAAGTAGGTTGTTAATGTGCTATCTATAAAGTCCGATGTACTATTGACAAGCAATTTTGTTTTACTTAGATATATAATATATTAGCTGCTTGAATAAACTGGTCTACTGGTCATTTCCCAGTTTGGATACTGAAGAAAAATACTATATTATTACCTTATAAGAAGGTAATAAATATCATATTCTTTTCTTGATCGTATTATCAAATAAAAATGGTAACGTGGCTTGCTTGCCTTGCTGTTAGACATTTTTTTTTAAAGAAGGGTTCCATTTCAACTCGATCAATTGGCCTAGCTGTCTTCCAGTCTAACCCTATGTAAAGACTGTCTATCTTAGCCCTATGAACCTAAATATAACAGGAATATTTTTGTATAAGCAAAGGTAGATAAAACTCAAATACACGATTCTGAATACTACCTCCAACAAACGTTTCTCTGCTGATGGAGCCGCCGACAGAATGTTTCGTTTATGAGTTTTTCAACGACAGCTCCTTTCAACTACGAACGTTTCGCCGACAGAACGATTAATTCATGAGTCAATCGACGACAGAATCTGTCACCAAAGAAGGGTTCGTCGACAAAGCTTATTTAGGCATGGTTTGACACTACAAGTGACTAAATCTATAGACTACATATGTTTTGAAAGACATTTGCAATATTTGCAAAAATGAAAAATATTTGCAAATGAAAACAACTTTTATTATTAATGATTACCCAAAGAACATGATTATTTTTTCTATTTTATTATTATCTATTTGTCAATATTGGTAATTTTATTTGCTACACAAATGACAACCCCATTTTATGCCCAGGCAAACACTGTTCATTCCATTTCCACACCATTCACGGCATGCGATATAGCCACCCGTTGTATGTATTTAAGTTTTAAGTTACATTTTCTATGTTATCATCTGATTCACAATAAAGTATATATATATATATAATTAAGTTTATTACCAAATCAAAAACTCAACAAATCAACAATGAAAAAAGTTACAAGCTACAAAAACAATTCTAAAGTTCATAGGACACATATTTTTTTATTAATTAAATGAGAAATGTGTGCCCAGTCATTTGAGTATTTAATTGTTTTCCGTTTAGAAATTAGCGAACATGCTTTAATATCAAGTATGTATGTCTACTATCCTATCAAGTATGTAATCACCACAATAATCCGTACTAGCATGTGTTGTCGTGCATTTAATTTTGAATCATCATAAATGTAAGCAGTTAAGTGATAAGTTAGCCGGATATGATAAAATCTGTCGATATGACTACGAGTACAAAGTTTAAATTTATGTGCTTAGTATTATTTTTAGTACATACCAAGTATTTCTTAGGTAGTACAAAAATAAAAATTAGGAATAAAATTCAATTTCGCATACATTTACGATGATATCTCGTTAAAGATTTCGATTTTAGCTATTAATTTAACACAATATACATATTGATGTATGCAAATATTTTTATTTAACCTTTCAAAACGTTTATATAATCTTTAGATTTAGTTACTTAGTAGTGTCAAACCATGCCTAAATAAGCTTTATCGACAAATCCTTCCTTGGTTAAAGATTCTCTCGTCGATTCACTCATGAATGAATCGTTCTGTCGGCGAAACTTTCGTAGCTGAAAGGTTCTGTCGTTGAACAACTTATAAACGAAAAATTCTGTCGGCGGTTAATTTGGCAGAGAAACGTTTGTCGGAGGTAAGTTTCAGAATCCAAATACACAACGCTACTTATTCTTATCAAGGTCTTATCCACTCAAATCTTTTTTCAAGACACATCCGAAGGTTTCCACTTAATTTGTTGACCGCCTCCCTTAACACTGGGGCATAAACATCAAATATCTGAGCAGACGGCCCATAACCCGTGAAATTAGACCGTGCCTACACCCCTGCCAGCCTTATAATTCTTATCGTCATTAAGTTTTATCAGTTTATGACTTTATGGAGTGTGTCAAAGTGTTAAATTTTATTGAGAATCGATTTTATAGGTCATCTCATTGTGTGTTTGATTAGTTTCAGTTTATTGGCTTCATAATCAGGGGGTTTAAAGCTTTATATAACTTTCGGGAAAATGAAGTGCGTAATTGAGTATAAGATTTTAAGACGCCATTGACATTAATTAATTCATTATAATTTTAAATTGGAATTTTATTGTGTCGTAAAGGCTATTGTATATTTGTTATTTTCTATGTGTATGGATAATTTAGTATTAAGGGTATGATGATGATGACCGTGGTAAGACGTTTTTTAAGTGAGAAAGGGGTTGGGCTGTAAATCAGCTTTGATCAGCGTAGTAGCGATGGACACTCTTCAAAATCTGCTGAACCCGCTTCTTTTAGCCTTATTATGAAATATTGTGCTTTGGAACTAAAATTGTGTCTATCTACTACAAATTTTGTTACCGTTGGGCAACAAATGTTTTCTTTCTTTCTTTATTATTTCTATTAATAAAATATTTTGAGGTTTCTTACAAAAGTTTTGTTTTGGCTTATTTTGGACGCATTAATAGCTGTATAGATATAAAGTTGACTGACCTGGTGAGACCAGCGGGAGTCCCTGGATGCCATAATCACATAACAGTTCGATGTGGTGATGCTTGGAGAGGTCTATATCCAGCAATGGACATCTTTCGACTGAAATGCTGATGAGGATTGGTGAAAGTATACATTCTGCTTCAAATATTGTGGACGTCAAGTGTAATTCAAGTAAAAATTATCAAAATATTGTCCAATCAATACATTAAAATGTACCGTCTCTTGACTAGCCTGAACTTATTGCTTTAGATGTTTCACAAGGATTACACTACTCACTGTAAAACCAGGTGACAGCAATAAAGCAGTGTTACAACGATCATTCGCAAAACGTAGCATGATAAATCAAGTTTATTTCTTCCTTGAGGAAATAGAGCTAGAGAATCATTATCTCTACATCAAAAATGATTTAACAACACGTGTTCCAAGATAAGTAGATACATCTCCCTAAATCTCAAGCCATAAAAAGCCAATAATATACGTGCAACACATGAAAATCAGTCATAAATTCACTTTATACTTCCGTGCTCACCGAGATTTGGCATTCAAAATTCGGCATTCGGCAGAAATATGCGGCATTCGGCAGAAAATCTTTAAGTTACAAGTCATAGCAAACTCCCGAACAAAGTTTGTGGTACACCGAAAATGTTTCTTTTTTCGTGTGCATATTTTATTGAGATTTCATATTCAAATCTCCCTTCAAACGGTGTAAAAAGGTTTTTACAAGTGAATGGTTTAGCATAAATTCAAGTGAGTTGGAGAAAGTAATGTGAAGGTGATTTATAAAAGATATAGCTAGACTTATTTAGAAACCAACTGTCTGAGTTTTTCATGAGAGCTTGAATTTGTTTTTTATTTAGCCTATGCTGTCCCACTTACGCATTAAAATACCGAAATAAAATTTTCTGAGGTTCAAGACAATAGCCATCTCAACAAAATATTTTCATGTAAAATGTTGCCAAGACGAGACCATATGGCTCACACTGTCAAAAAGTGATCAGATCTCATGTACAGCCAAGTTTCTAACTTTACAAGCCCTAACTTCACAACACCTTAGTCAAATATGTGTCTTGGCCGTTTCACTACCGTCACATAGCGGTGATTTACTAAAAAGCCTGAAATATGTATTTTATTATTTATAACAAGGAATCCATAATATATAAATTTTCAGACCTCTAGCATCAACATTTGCGGCAGCCTAATACAAACATCCATGGGTATAAGTTCCAAGATTGCGTTTTTTTTTGTTGTTTCTGAACTAATACTAGCGTACATACCAAATTTCAGATTTGTAAGGCTTAAAGAAGTACCCTAAGATTTTTGATAATCATCAGTGAGTAAATGAGTGAGTAAGTTATTCAGAGACGAATCGGGGTTTTTTAGATATCAATAAAATCTAGTTTAAGAGCTATGCAATTGAAACTTTATATGTTAATTAAGTCTACTACAGACATCATATCTGGAGAATTTTGTGTATCTGATATAATCCAAACTCAAGTTATGACGGTTAAAAAAATCGGCCAAGTGCGAGTCAGAGTTCCGCACAAAGGGTTTCGTACCATTATGCCAAAAAACGGCAAAAAAATCACGTTTGTTGTATGGGAGCCCCACTTAAATATTTAATCACGGTCTAGCTATCACGGTTCATGAGATACAGCCTGGTGACAGACAGACGGACCGCGTAGTCTTAGTAAAAGGGTCCCGTTGTTACCCTTTGGTTACGGAACCCTAAAAAACGACGAAGCGCTTCGAGAAAAGGTAGGTAGTGCCCTTGCACTTCGCTTGGCTCGTCTTTTCAAAACAATAGTCATTCGATGTCAATGATGGCGATTGATCACGTGACATTTCAATAGCGTTTGGCATTCCCAAAAATTATTGTCATTTTTCCAATTGCTATCACCGCGCTTTCGTAATAGATTGTTTTTATGTCTAGGGTCTCAGGCCTAGTCAAGGGCCTACCAAAATGCCCTAAATGGTCTTGACAAGCTCTAACGAAATTTTACGTAGTATCAATTATCATTATCGCAGAATATATTTCTCACTTTATCCAAAGCCTCACTTTATTTCATTGGCGAAAAACATTTTCAGATATTTACAACAATGTAATTGTTCTGATAAATGAAAAGGAATAAAGACGTAAAAACGTACGTAATCCCATCACCAAAAGTAATAAATTCGTAGCAAGACTTACAGAATTGAACTACAAAGTTGGAGTTCCCAAGTAGGACTGGGCCAGTGGACTTAAATTAAAATGTAACAATTTATGGTGAGACGGCTGCCATAAATTTTAGCTTCTAATTGGCTTTGCAGAGTCGCCGTAAACTCTTTTACAGCTCAATAGCTTGCTTTATTAAATACAGTGATCCGCTGTGGGTTTGCTTGGGGTTTTTGGGAATAAGAAAGCTTAATCCTGGTTAAGTATTTTTACTGATTAAAAAAGTGATTATACTTTGTAGATTTAAAATTTGTAAGGGAATCGTTAGTCCTAGTATGGTCATTATGATGTGGAATGTAACGCATGTTACTAAAAGAGTTATGAATATAAAATGGATGAATTCAAATGGAGAGGAAGGCCAAAGAAAAGATGGATGGACTGCTGTGTGAGGACTGGCATGAAAGAAAAGGGAGTCAGTGAAAGCGTGACAGTTGACAGGACGGTATGGAAGAAGATAACGTGTTGCGCCGAACCCAAGTTACAAGGGACAAGGGCACATGACGGATTTATTTGTTGGTAATAAAACCAGCCTTTCAAAGTAACCAAATATTACAATATTTTTATAACAGTTACGTTAGTTTTTCTATTCACACTGACAGTATTTGGAAAAGTAAATAAAAAGTTTAGGCTGTATGCCGAAAAAGTTTTAAATGGGTACTAAATTTTCAATACTGCAGTATGAACAGTGAATACTGTTAGTTCAATAGTTTTGGGCACTAATACTTTTTTCAAATATCCGTACGTAGATACGCAAAACTTTTTATAAAATCTCGATTTTGTTTTGTTTTGTATTCGTTACTGAAATAGACAGTAGTTAAATAATGTTAGAGAATGTTGCATTACATTTTTTGTCTAAATTTTTGAAAATCTTTTTGTAATGTTATCTTGCTACACAATGTTTATATTATAAAGAGAAAAGATTTGTATTTTTGTATGTAACGAATAAACTTAAAAACTACTGGACCGATTCTAAAAATTCTTTCACCGTTGGGAAGCTACACTATCCTCGGGTAACATATATATATACTTTTTTCCCTATATTCCCACGGGAACGGGAAGTACGCGGGTGAAACCGCGAGGCGTCCGCTAGTAACCTTATATAACAGCTGTGTGGGAGCACACAACAACCAGCATAACATATTTCCATTTTATTTTGACCGCCACATGAATGAAAATTTCTGCGCAATGAACATAAATAATACTTTGCCATCCTATAATCTGGTAACATGAAAGCTTAGTAAATGAATGGCCGTTATATAATACATATTGCATTCCAGTGCAATCAATCTACCTAGCCCGTTCCCAACTTTGGCATCAACAGTGCGCCTTATAGGAATATCAGCGCAGCGTTATTTCCTTTTTGGATATCGCTGCACATGCTGAGATATGAGCCTTTTTGGTCTTACACGGGGTACATACATTATTGTTTATTTTTGTGTTTTTGCTTATTTTTCGTGTCTCCTGTGCGGGTCTCAAATAAATACATATTCTTTCTTTCTTTCTGTTTTTCTTTCTTTCTTTCTTTCCTTCTTTCTTTCTTTTCTTCTTTCTTTCTTTCCTTCTTTCTTGCTTTCTGTCTTTCTTTCTTTCTTTATTGGGGTCGGCTTCCAGTCTTACTGGATTCAGCTGGATTCCAGTATTTTTACAAAGAGGGACTGCCTATCTGACCTCCACAACTCAGCGCTAAAGTGCCTAGGTATTTTTTTCGGCATGCGTAAGAAATCCTCATGGAATCCCGAGCTGCCTCACATAAAAGCCAACTCTGCTGTATCGGACTCACCTAGGTACCTACCGACTAAAAAAATACTAAGCAGACGTGCTGCACCGTAGACTACATCATCGCTTACCATCAGGCGAGATAGTAGTTAAAAGCGAGCCTATCGTCAAAAAAAATTAAACTCCTCCTGCCTTACAATTTATCCACAGACGTGGCGTCTATGCCCTTATTAACCCTCGACAGAAAAAGGGGGGTGATATAAATTTGACCTGTGTACCTGTGTGTTTTTGTATTTGTGTATCTGTCTGTAGCAACATAGCTCCTAAACGAATGAACTGATTTTAATTTCGTTTTTTTGTTTGAAAGGTTGCTTTTTTTTTTTTTCTTTTTTTGATAGGATTGCGTTTGACCACTATCTCACCTGATGGTAAGCGAGAGTGTTCTTAGTTATGTTTCATGAAAATCGGTTCAGACGGCGTGTCTTTTGCCTGCTAAAGCCAATTTCACCCGGCTCCAACTTTCCGTGATGTAACCGTGCCAATAACGGACCACCTTGAGCTTCTTTGCGTTACGTTGACATCGACTCTCAATTTTGGACCATACATTGCGGCAAAGGCTCAGCTGGTTGCCAAAAAGATGGTGATCCTTGCGAAGGTGAGAAGGTACTTCACGCAGGAACAGCTGCTCAACTTGTATCAAGCGCAAGTTCGATCGTGCATGGAGTACTGTTCTCATCTCTGGGACGGATCTGCCAAATACCAGCTTGATGCACTAGAGTCGATCGAAAAGTGGCTCAAGAAACTCATCGGCTATGAGGCACTGGTCAAGTCAAAGCTCCAGAGCCTTGAACATCGTCACCGAGTTGCCAGCTTGTCGTTTTTTTATCGGTTATATTTCATCGCACACTCCCCGTGTGCGATGGAATTGCATGATTTAATTCCGCCCAGCCCGTTCCATCTTCGGACTACCAGACGGCGATGCGTCATCCGTACATGGTGGACATCCCACCCATATGCACAAAACCTTTTGGGGACACTTTTATTATGCGTACAGCTAAGCTGTGTTTCCCGATAGCTACAATCTAGTGGTCTTTAAGTCAAGAGTAAATGGGTTTTTTCTAGGCAACCGTTGACCACGTCATCGCTTACCATCGGGTGAGGTAGTGGTCAAACGCAAGCCTATAGTCGTTCAATAGTAATGTGCGTTTTACTGTTTCAATCAGGGTGTTTTCGCAAGATAACGAGTCATAATTACGTGTTCAATAGATTGTCGATCGAAGCTTGTCTGCTATTAAATAAATTATGTAGCATGAAATGAAATGTGTCGGGAGTTTTTAAAATTTTATTTGTTTATTAATTTTATTATATGGTTTGCTGTGTGCTACTCTATCTGCAAGTGGCGGTTACACCAGACCTAAAATACAGTTGCCTAATTTAAAATAATCAGGTATCAGGATATCTTGCACAAACAAACATACACATATCTTTCTACCTTTGTTCAAAACTACAAAGTGACAGTTACCCAGGCGAGCTCAATTTTATGCTACATACTTACTTTTTGAAATACCTGTAATTTGTAGTTATGAAAGAGGGGTTAAAGCGAATCACAAAATAGCGGACAGAACAGTTTGAATAACAATGATAGTTATGCATTTATAAAGAGAAACAAGCATGATTTACTAAGTTATTTGAACAATATGGCACGGGTAATGATGTTTCCAGCCGGCCATATTTGCTGTAGAACTGATGAACGTTGTGATGAACGTGTTCTTGACCGGACTATAGGCTGATGATGATGATTGATTTTTCATTACTTCCATAGTTTTGTACGAACCAATGGCTTCTAAAGGAGATCGTGGCTCAGTAAAACCAGCCACGAGTTGATCCTGAAGGTTTAGCAACGCTTTGCAATGCATTGCATACCGAACCTCTTTCATGTATTGGAAAGCACGTTCAGTCTTTTGTACCGGATAATATTTGTTGAAACCTCCTATGGAGTTATTCAAAACCTATTAATGAATCTCAGCCTATATTACTTAACAACTTACTTACATACATTCCCACACATCCCATGTTAAGCTTGAGGATAGTCTTTCCTTATATTGTAAAATGTTGTAGAATCAATATCAATCTCATCATCATCATCAGCCTTTTAATTTTCCCACTGCTGAGACACAGGCCTCCTCAATAAATCAAATCAATACCTATCAACGGTTTATCTAAATACCAATGTAGTCAGCAGTAGCCGTTGCATATATGCAAAGAGGTTCCTGTTTTGCATTGTTCTACAGGGCATATACAGGTTGATATACACGCATCAAATCGCTGAATGCGAGATGCAAGGCGATGTGGCGACGCTTGAGGGTCGCCTATGTCAAGCAGTGGACGTATTTCGGCTAGTATGATGATGCTGATGATACATAATTAAGACTGCAGTCTCAATGCGCTCAGACAGAGTGCCAAGATTCTACCACAATGTTTGCCAATCGATATAGGCGATATAATGTCAAAAAAAAAATAAAAAATATGTGAATGATGGAAAATTGATTCTCAGGTAGGCAACGTACAGTAAGGGAAGTTAATTTTTGATCACCTTAAGTTTTAAAATAGATAGCACTACTTCTCTATTTGTCGGTTAGATAGTTTTACACTTAGTGACGTTTCAATTCACTGGAAATTGTGTTCACGAGGGGTTATTTGTTAATCTCTCTGACTTTACCCTTAAAATTAAATATTGGTCCAGAACACTACGTTTAGTCCTAGCTATATTTTTTTGACTTATCGTTCTTTATCATTTTCTCATTCCAAAAACCTCTTCAAGTTTTAGTGTTTATGGAAAGTATAGAAAACTATTCGTGTGTAAAACATCGCATAAACAACGAGTAAAGGGCTCATATATTACACCTATATAAAGCAGGACATTCCCTTGAGAGCCATAAGCATTACTAGTTTTACAGCCAAGCTTTACGTACACGTATCGAAAGATTTTATAGCCCTATTGTTAGTACAGACGAACAAGCTATGCTACACAGGCATCATTGTCATCGTATCAGCCTGGAACGATCTACTGCAGAGTTTAGGCCTCTTTACCTTTTTTACGTGGGCTTTGAGAAGCCCTTGGTTTCAATTACTGAAAAAAAAGTAAAAGTGTTGAGTAGTCAATTTTTTTACGGATTAGTTTTACATAAGCCGGAAGCTTAATAAGTTTTTCCGCATTCAATAATTAGAAACCGGCTGCCGCGTTGATTTAGCGTTGAGTATGAGATCATGGGTTCAATTTTGGGTTGGAAGTGTTGTTAGGTTTTCCCATCAAGAATTTCTTAGTAGCAGCCTTTGCACCCGGTTGATATAGCAATAGGTTCACCCCCATTACTTGGTACTTAAATATAACTGGCATATGTGGGTGTATTATACTCGGAAGTAGTACAGTTCTGCCTAATCTGGAGAATAGAGCCTTGATAATTATTTTCTCATAAACATTATTCTCACAAAAAATATTAATTCTTTAACCTGTTTACCTAATACTTCGACCAACTGTACCTACCTACTACAATTTTATAGAAACTCACCGATACCCCTGTTTTCCATGTTATCAAAGGCTTGTAATAAATAAGCCGGGTATGCCTCTTTTCCTCAGTGCTGTGGCATGCACAGACACGCTCGTACGTTAGCAAGGTTGATCCATATGGATATGAGCTATCTGCGGTACCGAGGCCTCAATTTTAGTATGAAGTTTTGTCGGTGGAAGCGAGTTTGTTGGGCTATTTTATGAATAAAGAAGTAAAAGGAGTGGAATTATTGAGCAAAGATGAAAATGGAGAGGACTTAAAAGTTAACGGTTTTAATTTCCAGTTTCCATAAAAGCGCATTAAAGTTAGGGAGTGGGGGATTGCTACGTCTACATGAAATGTACACAGGTCTGACGTCATGTAACATTATAACTCAATGTATCGGTAATTGTTTGATTACTTATTTAAAAAAAAATGTAATCTACACACAGGCAAATAAGTTTTTTTTATCATCCCCGTGGAAGGACTAATGCAATTGTAATGTAATTACATAGGTTTAGCTTTCTTTAACTTTCTCTACTTTAAAACTGGTTGTTTCGTCCCGAATTGTGGTATTTACTTGCAACACCGAGTTGGTGGGCTGTCAACGATTTTGACAGCTGACACTACACAGTCGAGAGAGAAAGTTTGTAACGTGAACACACGGAAGTCGGGTTTTGTCCCCAACGCTGCTATGGGCCCCAGCGTTAGCTCCTGGCTTGGGACCAGAAGACCTGTATTTAACACTGGTGAACAATTTAGTCAATTCTGTCTAATCTTGTAGATCCTAATTGCAGTGTAGATCTTCTTGAATTACAAAAATACTAGTGAAAAGCTCTCGATGCGACCACGCCTTTAGGTTAGGAACTTACCTTCTAATTTCATTATTTATTTATGTATGCTTTATTGTACACCAGAAAAAACAGGAACAAAAGAAACTTAAAACTAAATAATATACAACGGGCGGCCTTATCGCTTTCCGCGATCTCTTCCAGGCAACCTGGAAGAGATTCATTGTATTGGTCCGTCTATTTTTTTATTGTTTATTGAATTAAAAAAGCTTGGATGGTTTGGTAATGTTGAGAGATTGAATGAAAGGCGATAAACAAAAGGTATTAATACAAGGCAGTCGTAAGCTGGAACGCACGCTGGGAGCTAGAACGCCCTAGTAGGAAACAAATCTTATTGGTGAACTTCAAAAAGACCAGGCACGTAGTACCCACTATGTATGTATGGCCACGTATGATATAAAAAAAAAATCAATATCAAAATTTCTTTATTCAATTAGGTCATTAAGCGGCACTTTCGAACGTCAAAAAAATAATTAAATGTAATAATAATTGATTTTACCGTCCATTCGGAAATGTAGCTTGTTATGGAGAAGAACGGACAAGAAACTCCACACTTACTCTTTTAAAAAAAAAACCTCTTTATTATCATATTATTTTACCTTTTCCCCAAATAATAAATTTGAATAGTGACCCCTATTTATACCATAATAAGGTCGCTTTTTCAAAGTGACCCTTATTCCCACATACATAAAGTCTACATTGAACGCGGTGGAATTTAAAATAGGATACAAATAAAGAACCTCAACTTCAATAGAACATAAAAATATTTCCTACATCCGTCATAATAAAAATTCTTATTATAACTTTGAATGAATTTGAGCCTTTAAATTAATAAAAACGTTAAAAACTCGGAAACGTAGCGCGCCAAACACCCATTTATTTCCGATGAATAAAACTCTAAAAAAACAAAACAAAAATATAAAGTGACCCTTTATATTCACATTGAAATAAGGTCGCTTTTCTTTGACTAGCAAAAGTGACCCTTATTCTCATTAGCATAAGGTCCACATTGATCACCATTGTCAAGTTTCGTTACGGAATTTCTGGATTCGGTCTCCACGCTCAGGCCCGCGATAGAAGCTATGCAATAGCTTAAAAACGCACATAAAAGCGTCTAGAGTAAAACAAACAATTAAAAATACAAAAAATAGGTAATTAAAAACAGGCGGAGGCAGCTAAGATATGACCAATCCCAACTGACGGCGCCCGTTCACGAATATGGCAAATGGATCGGCACCACTCAGCTCAACCATCACCACCATCAGAGAGAATTTAGAGAGAGCATGACACACTCAATTGCCAGGGCACACTGAAGTCATCGAACGACATATAGGTACAGTAAATGGTAGATTTACAATTGGTACATAGTACTCACATACGTGCTGTGCAGTTATATAATACAAAAATAAATTGAGTTTATACAACATAAATATATTCATACAGTCTTCAGCAGGTCCAAAAAATACTTCAGAACTTTTCTACTTATCACTTGTTTTTGTGCCCTAGTGGCTGTGGAGCTTGAATAGCGCTGGGCCAAGCATTTTTATCAGCGATGTAATCCCCCAACCTATAATATGCCTGCATGCATAGTGTGCGTTTTATACAAGTTTTAAATTTCGTCTCATTCAATTCTAGAATGTATGGCGGTATTTTATTGTAACATTTTATACAGTACCCCATAAAAGATGACGCTAAGATACTATGAAAGTAACTAAAATAGACCAGCCTCGCGGTATCTACATCAGTAAATTGACGAATTTTTCTAAGAGAATAAGCTGCCGAACTTAACCGCCCGGCAAGTGATATTAAATGGGGACCCCATTGTAACCTTGAGTCTAGCGTGATCCCCAGGAAAACCGTTTTGTCGACGAATTCTATATTCTCGTTTTTTAATATAATGTCACAATCGATAAGTTCTGCCTACCACGGCTTAAGGCGTGATTTTAAGTATATGCAGGTGTCTATGTAAAATACAATAATAAGGAGCGCAAAGGATGCTCATTGAGCAATACAGACTAGATAGCCCAGACATTATTACATGTAGGTACACTAACCTGTTATGTTTACACATAACATAGTACAATTTGCTTAAATGAACACACGTAAACGTAGAACAATTTCCTAAATGAAACACGTACCATATTTAAATCGATCAAGATATTTGTAATTCATTACACACAGCCGCTGCAGCGCTGCATGCTAACCGCTTGGTTAGACTAAATACGCTTTGCCTGGAATAGTTTCAGGGAGATATTTCAATATCTACAACGTTACTCGCAAAGGGTTTTACTGGTTGGTTTTGGTTTCTTTCAGTCTTCTGTTTTATAAGTAAAAATAGAACCTAATTATATTTTATACATCTTTTTAAAAATGATAAGGAAATGTTTGAGAGATGATGTTTGATGGGTGTGATGGTTTGGTTTGTAAGGTATTTTGGAGTACATAAGAGTGAGTAATATAATATGCTGAGCTTCTGCCCGCGGCTTCGCCTGCCTAAAAAGTGTTTTATCATCCCATGGGAATGCTATCCTATATCCTTCCCAGGGTCTCAGACTATCTCCATGCCGAATTTCATCAAAATCGGATCTGTAGATCCAGAGATTACCCCCTACAACCTCATAAACTTTACCTCTTTATAATATCAGTGTAGATTATAGCTTGAATTTGCTTAGTAACTCACATATCTATCTATATGCCACCGTCATGGTTTTTATCAGACTTTTCCAAATCGTCTTTCATACAATCTATCCCCAGTTTCTGTGGACTTCATCTACCACTCACTAAGTGATCATTTTGTCTGTAGTCTTATTAAAAAACAACATGACGATGAAAAAGCACCTTGTTTATTACAAAGATAAAATATCAAAAGAACTAAATCCGAAGATTACTTACAGCTGTATTACGTTTTTAATTAAATTTTTAATAAACAGTTCTGAGGCGTTTCTGTTTTACTATCTTTACGGTACGGAGGCATGGTCGTGGTTCAAAAAGGATTTCGTTTTTTCAAATTATGGCTCATCATTTTTTTTAAGGCTGATTTTGGGATATAAATGGTTTTGGCATTTAATTTTGTTTTTAATAGGAAATATGAGCTATAGATTTATACTGGTGGACAATCTTCTTCTTCTTCTTCATCGTGTCGATGATTCCATTTTTAGTTTTTAATTTAGATGTTGTGCTTCGACCAGAACTCAGCCACGTCGACAGCAGGTGTTTGTGCACAGAGAGCAGGACAGCAGATGGGGCATCGATTGCGGTGTGGTTCCACAGTCACATTGTGGTTGATTGGAGTATCCCCACCTGACCATGTTGTACCTACAGCGGCCTACTTAGCTTCGCAGCCTATTTAGGGCTTTCCAGGTAGTTATGCCCAGCTGGGAGTTTTTCTGCAGGATCGATATAGTCAGTTGGAGGCGGGAATTTGAGGAGCCATAGTTTCCTGCGCACTTCGACAGGGCTGTCACCGTAAGTTGTTATAGCCGACCTAAGGAAGCTGTTCCGACTCTTTAGTCGCCCCCTTGATTGCTCCGTGTTGTACAGTAAGTGTCGGTTATCGGGCTTCTGCTTGTACTTTTCGGAGGAACAGGCAACTTCCCTACGGACCTCTGGAGGGGCTATTTCTGCCAGTGGATAGAATGCAGCAAGTGGAGTAGGTTTAAGCACCCAGTGATTATTCTGCATGTGTCATTTAGGCCTACATCTACTTTTCGGGCATGAGCGGATCAGTGCCACACTGGGCAGGCAAATTCGCCAGCCGAGAAGCAGGGAGCTAAACAAGATGTACGAAGGACGTGAGGGGCTAGGCTACTCCTATTTTTATGATTTATTCATTGTTTAAGATATAAACAGACCGTAGGATAGTATTGACCTATTTTATTATCCACCAGTATACTAGGGATTAGCTTTTGTCCATGGAATTCTTCCCGTAGCCTATACTACTGGCACCTGACATTGAAACACAACACAAAGTACCAACTAGTTGGTCGAAATAACTGAATACCTCGCTGGAATGCGAACACACTTCAGCCAATCTGTACGGCGGCGCCCCGCATTCGCCTCGTGCGCCATTAAATCTAGAATCAAACATCAGAGTGAGGTCACAAATAAAACTCAGCAATAGTGTAGTTTTCAATTAATAAATTCATATTCGTAACTGGATCAGGACCTTCAAACAAACAGATAATGGCCACGGTAATTTTAATATCTTCAGAGTCACATACACATTCGCTCAAAAAACACTTTACATTGTAATGGACCGCATTCAAATATAAAACTTAAATTCGTAATGATGAAATTCTACTTCAAACAAGAACGTGATGCTTCTAGATAACAAAAAATAAAAAATAATTATAAAAGATCCTTCAAGAACGAACAATTTTACGTTTCTTACCGCTATCACTAATACTAAAATCTAGAACTTCGTACAACCACTATTTACTTTTCGTTATTTCAGCATTCTTCAGTGTACAAAACACTGTTTTGCTACCATAAAACACACGAAACTACCGTGTACCTAGCATCTGAAATACATTTTTACGTGAAATAATCAGACGTAACATCGGAGGCACATGTATCAATACTAAGATCTTTTTTACAACACGCGTGGAATTTATTCGATATAATTTTCAATAAAACATTGGATATGTTTATTTTCAAACAACCAACATCAAATTGATCCCCAACCAACGGTTCGTGAGTTCACTTGGGCACAACGTTTACGTTCCAAGAAAAGTTTACTTTGATCTGAAACTGAAAAGCTTTGCAAATAAATCTTTTGGAGAACCAAATTATTTCTAGCCATAGACAAAGCTAATATTTTGGTGTTTGCTGGTTATTGTTATATCATTTACGGAGGAATTTGGTAACACTGTGACATATGACATCACATTTGTATTCTCTGATGGGTTAGGTAGATATGTAATATTATAAAATAAGATAATTAGTCAATACCTATGTGAAATACCTAGATTTTTTTGTTGTTCTGGGTTTGAAAATCCTCATTGGTGGTCTGTCAGAATCCTACTGAGTAAAAACCACTCCGGTGTTCCATCTCACATATACTCCGGGGGTCGCGAGAACGTACAATCATGCCGAAACCCCTGCTGTTGCCGGCCCGCCTGGGCGGGACTCGACCTCGGCTCGGTGAGGGGGAAACGGTGTGTGATGCCCCCCTCAAAGTCAAGAAGGGCACGAGTTAAGGAACCCCAATATTAGCTTCATCAGACAATAAATATATTATATTAGAATAACTACTGTATGTCAGCTATGCTATCTAGGACACGCGTCACTAGCAGAGATGATTGGTTAGCAATAAGATTAGTATATAAGATCAATATTCTGTAGAATTAAGCGTTTACGTTTTTCAAAGTTTATTTTTTAAACTCTTCCGTTGTCGCTTACTTAATTCACGCGTGGGACACTACGCGCCGCCACCTCGGTATTCTGATTTGTGGGGGGGGGGAAGGAAATCGAGGGTCATTTCCTAGTCTCACAATATTGCACTAACGAAATAATCTTACTAGTGCCTCTTCATATCACCAATCATAAAACGGCGTAATTTGGAAAAAAAATGAGGCAGACAGGATGCGACTTTCACGCTGCCTAAATTCATGTGATGAATATCTTACAATCTTACACACTTTGTCTAGCTAGAGCTTCAGAAAAAGGAAGCATCGAAAACATTACACATAATATTTTTTTCACAAATGCAAACGAAAACAAATGGTAGTAAGCAGAGCTGTAGAAACAAATACGATCGTAAAGGAGTGTTACGCGCGTTTTACGAGAGCATCGAATAATTCGGTATAATTCACTCCGAGTATCATTCGCTTCGTGTTGAGTTACGACGTGTATTCCGGTGTCAATACGACTACCTTTATCAGAATAAAAAATGGTATTTAGTAAGGACATATCATCACGCCTGTTTTACTTAAAGGTATAGGCACAGTTGTACTTTTCTTTTTGTAAATTTGGTACCCACATTGAGCGAAATATGCTTGAGTTCCACGTAAAGCCTATTACGCGTACGCGAGCCTACTGTCACCAACCGGCACAAATTCAGAAACCGGGCGGCTACTTCTGAAAAATTTCGGATGGTACTCGTAAAATTTAAACACGTTCCCTAATCCGGTTATCGAATCGAGGCCTTCATGCTCAGTATTAGAAGTACTTAGTGCATTTTAGTATGATTAGTATGATTTACCGTGTTTTTATCATCGTGATAAATACAAGGAAGCTGTGGCTTACATATAGTTATGTAGGTAAATATCACAGAAGTTGAATAAGAATATTGTTTTGCAAGTATTTTTAAAGTGTTCCTGCGGGAGAGTTGGATCTCCAAGCCTATTGTTCTATCAGTAATACTTATTTTAATTTAATAATAATAATGTTTTGATAGTGCAGTTGAAAGATAATAATAGTATATAGGTTTTTTTAACATCATCATCACCCGGTGGGAGGCCTTCCAACGCAACGTCTTCTGGTTCGCGGGGTCGCCACTCCAGAACCTTTCTGCTCCATCGGCCATCCGTTCTGGGAGCAATGTGCCCTGCCCACTGCCACTTAATTTTGGCAATTCTCTTGCGAATCTCTACATTTCTGATTCGATCACGCAAGGAAACTCCGAGCATAGCCCTCTCCATTGCCCTTTGTGTGACTGTTAGTTTTCCGATGAGGCCCATTGTAAGCGACCACGTCTCGGAGCCATATGTCATCACTGGCAACACACAATGGTCATAGACTTTCGTATTGAGACAGTGTGGTAAGTTGGACGAGAAGATACCGCGCAACTTCACAAACGCTGCCCAGCCAAGTCGGATTCGTCGGTTGACCTCTTTCTCGAAGTTGGCCCTTCCCAACTGGATCATTTGTCCCAGGTAGACATAGTTGCCCACAACTTCGAGTGTAGAGTCTCCGACCTTGATAGGAGTGGGTGTAACATGGGCATTCAGCATCACCTTGGTTTTGTCCATGTTCATCCTAAGACCCACTCTTTTGGAAGCTCTACTGAGATTTTTTTAACGATAACCGGTAAATCATTATCAGTCGATTTAAAGGCTGATTTTAATAATGATAATGATACTATACTATTCCCCGAATCCTTTAGAATAATTAATACTAATATTACTTAGAGTGTAGGTTAGTAGTACCATATCGTGCTTGCCAAGAAATGATCAAAATACAAGTTTATTGATAGAATATGATAACAAAGACGATGGACAGAGGGCTCGATATATAACAATATGTATTGTTGTTACTGGCTGATAGGCTTCTCATCGTAGAGATCAGTTTCAGTGGAACGTGTATCCACCAGAGTCACTGTTGAAAAGCCTTTGTAGAGTTACGATATTTTGTCAATTTATGTTGGTATGTCACCAATTCTTTTAGCTCTTTCGATTCAGCGTCAATGTGGAGCATGGGGAGAGAGGAACTGGACTTTGCCCAGCATTCGTGATGGATGCTGACAACATAGGTAGACCGTATTTGATGACAATATTCTTTTTTGTTCAAGAGAATATTGCTGTCATATGTTGTTGTATAAACACTCAACAAAAATTTTGAAATCTTCATACAGATTATCTTCATCAAAAATGAATTCAAATCAAAATCAAATTTTAGAGCATTTCATGTTATTTGGTATTATTGAAAGTTTGCTCATGCTTAATTAACTGTTCTCTGAATTTTCGAAATCAAACCATTTGATTTGATAAACTAAACATCTTCAAAGACAATGTCTACGGGAGAATTTTGTTTATTTTAAATTAGCTTCTGCCAGCGGCTTCGCCAGAGTGAAAAGTGTTGTTTTTCACAAAAAACATTATACAAGGATGAAAAATAGCAAATGTGCTACTCCAGACTATAATCTATCTCTGTGCCATATTTCATGCAGATCTGTAAAGCCATTCTGGCGTGATTGAGTAACAAACATACATCCATCCAAACTTTCACTTTTATAATATTAGTAAGTTCCTTTTTCCTTCCCAGAGATGTTTTGGTTTGATTGAAAGTATGCTCATGCTCAATTGACTGTTCTCTGAATTTTCGAAATCAAACCATTTTATACAATAACCTAAACATCTCCCAAAGACAATATACAGACGCCGGGCTAATTTCGTTTATTTTGAATTCATTTTTCCTTCCCCGAGCTAGGAGATTTGTATATTCAGAGCTCAATTCTGAGAGATTCCTAGAATTTTAGGAGCGGTAACCTTACTAATTTCAACCTTTATTTTTCTTTAGTTATTGTAACGACACTCCAGACACCAACGCGATATGTAGCTTAGCATACTTATCAATTAAAATTTGAGACTAAAGCCGCCTCCATATGTTTGGCGAACAATGGCAAACAGCAAACATAAAACAACAAACACGAACGTATGGATGGGTGAATGTTTGTGATTGCCTGTTTTTGTATGTGTTCGCCCGTGTTCGGCATCGGTGTCGGTTTTTATGCACAAATCAAAGGGTGTTTGGAAAACATATTTGCGATGTATCCAGACGCTTGTTCTGTTCAGTAGAACGCGCGAGCTTGCGGGCGGCGGACGGAGTTAAAAGTGGTGGTCAAATTTACGAATCGGGAAATTTTGTGTATCCTAAATTCCTAAGCTAAATTGTAAGGATAAAATTCTGATTGGTCTGAGGAGGTTAACCCGAAATTAATCGCTGCCACAACAAGCTCATCGTGTGCCATGTTTGCCCATCGCGAATATACTAGCACGTTCTTCAAGCCTGTGGATGCCGTGTTTGTGTTGGATGGTTGTGGTCAGTGTTTGGCACGTGTTTGGCGTTCGCCACTGTTTGTGCCAAACAAGAAGTGTATGGAGGCGGCATAAGAGACAGGTAATATTATGACGTTACAAAATGAGTGACCCGTTATTGGACTTTTTCTATATTCACCGAAACACACTTACAAATGCTCTTTAATCAACTTGATCATCTGCCCAGCAGTTTTCCAACTATTTTGATGTTACCTTTCAGTCCAAGCGGATGCAACTGAGTACCAGTCTTTTAGAAAGAGTGACTGCCTGTCTGACTTTGATAACCAGGTATTGTTATAACTAGGTATTGCTATACCTCCAGCGCAGCAATGAACAGTTTCGGCGAAATAACGTCTCCCTGTCTCACACTACGCTGGAGTAGGATTGGTTCCGAGGTCTGATCCTGGAGACGGACTGACGTGGTGGCGTTTTTGTACAGAAAATTCAACACCTTAATCTATCGCTAGTCGATCTGGCACTGTTGGAGAGAATCGAAGGCTTTCTCGTAGTCCACAAACGCTAAGCAGAGAGGCTCATTGGTGGTCTGTCAGAATCCTACTGAGTAAAAACCACTCCGGTGTTCCATCTCACATATACTCCGGGGGTCGCGAGAACGTATAATCATGCCGAAACCCCTGCTGTTGCCGGCCCGCCTGGGCGGGACTCGACCTCGGCTCGGTGAGGGGGAAACGGTGTGTGATGCCCCCCTCAAAGTCAAGAAGGGCACGAGTTAAGGAACCCCAATATTAGCTTCATCAGACAATAAATATATTATATTAGAATAACTACTGTATGTCAGCTATGCTATCTAGGACACGCGTCACTAGCAGAGATGATTGGTTAGCAATAAGATTAGTATATAAGATCAATATTCTGTAGAATTAAGCGTTTACGTTTTTCAAAGTTTATTTTTTAAACTCTTCCGTTGTCGCTTACTTAATTCACGCGTGGGACACTACGCGCCGCCACCTCGGTATTCTGATTTGTGGGGGGGGGGAAGGAAATCGAGGGTCATTTCCTAGTCTCACAATATTGCACTAACGAAATAATCTTACTAGTGCCTCTTCATATCACCAATCATAAAACGGCGTAATTTGGAAAAAAAATGAGGCAGACAGGATGCGACTTTCACGCTGCCTAAATTCATGTGATGAATATCTTACAATCTTACACACTTTGTCTAGCTAGAGCTTCAGAAAAAGGAAGCATCGAAAACATTACACATAATATTTTTTTCACAAATGCAAACGAAAACAAATGGTAGTAAGCAGAGCTGTAGAAACAAATACGATCGTAAAGGAGTGTTACGCGCGTTTTACGAGAGCATCGAATAATTCGGTATAATTCACTCCGAGTATCATTCGCTTCGTGTTGAGTTACGACGTGTATTCCGGTGTCAATACGACTACCTTTATCAGAATAAAAAATGGTATTTAGTAAGGACATATCATCACGCCTGTTTTACTTAAAGGTATAGGCACAGTTGTACTTTTCTTTTTGTAAATTTGGTACCCACATTGAGCGAAATATGCTTGAGTTCCACGTAAAGCCTATTACGCGTACGCGAGCCTACTGTCACCAACCGGCACAAATTCAGAAACCGGGCGGCTACTTCTGAAAAATTTCGGATGGTACTCGTAAAATTTAAACACGTTCCCTAATCCGGTTATCGAATCAATGCCTTCATGCTCAGTATTAGAAGTACTTAGTGCATTTTAGTATGATTAGTATGATTAACCGTGTTTTTATCTATACTAATATTATAAAGAGGTAAAGTTTGTGAGTTTGTGAGTTTGTGAGTTTGTGACGTTGTAAGGGGTAATCTCTGGATCTACTGAACCGATTTTGAAAATTCTTGCACCGATAGAAAGCTACATTATTCCTGAGTGTCATAGGCTATAAAATATTTCCAAAAAAAATAGAGATCCTTATGAAAATTGCAATAATGTAACCCAAGGTAGCAAAATGTTGTCTGTAAAATACATTATTTGGCGTGCGCTGAGAAAACTATTGATGATAGATACAAATTAGTAGGTAGGGTAGGTAGGATAGGCAGGTTAGGCAGGGTAGGCCGAGTAGGCAGGGTAGGCAGGGTAAGCAGAGTAAACAGGGTAAGCAGAGTAGGCAGGGTAGGCAGGGTAGGCATGGTAAACAGAGTAGGCAGGGTAGGCAGGATAGGCAGGTTAGGCAGGGCAGGCAGGGTAAGCAGAGTAGGCAGGGTAGGCAGGGTAGGCAAGATAGGCAGGGTAGGCAGGAAAGGCAGGGTAGGCAGGGTAGGCCGGGTAGGCAGGGTAGGCAGGATAGGCAGGGTAGGCAGGAAAAGCAGGGTAGGCAGGATAGGCAGCGTAGGCAGGAAAGGCAGGAAAGGCAGGAAAGGCAGGAAAGGCAGGGTAGGCAGGAAAGGCAGGGTAGGCAGGGAAGGCTGGGTAGGCAGGGTAGGCTGTGTAGGCAGAGTAAGCAGAGTAGGCAGGGTAGGCAGGGTAGGCAAGATAGGCAGGGTAGGCAGGGTAGGCAGGGTAGGCAGGGTAGGCAGGGTAGGCAGGATAGGCAGGGTAGGCAGGAAAGGCAGGGTAGGCAGGGTAGGCAGGGTAGGCAAGGTAGGCATGGTAAGCAGAGTAGGCAGGGTAGGCAGAGTAGGCATTGTAAGCAGAGTAGGCAGGGTAGGCAGGATAGGTAGGGTAGGCAGGAAAGACAGGTTAGGCAGGGTAGGCAGGGTAAACAGAGTAGGCAGGGTAGGCAGGAATGGCAGGGTAGGCAGGGTAGGCCGGGTAGGCAGGGTAGGCAGGTTAGGCAGGGTAAGCAGAGTAGTCAGGGTAGGCAGGGTAGGCAGGATAGGCAGGAAAGGCAGGAAAGGCCGGGTAGGCAGGGTAGGCAGGGTAGGCAGGGTAGGCAGGATAGGCAGGATAGGCAGGATAGGCAGGACAGGCAGGATAGGCAGGGTAGGCAGGAAAGGCAGGGTAGGCAGGGTAGGCAGGAAAGTCAGGGTAGACAGGGTAGCCAGGGTAGGGGCAGGGTAGGCAGGGTAGGTAGGGTAGGCAGGGTAGGCAGGGTAGGCAGGGTAGGCATGGTAAGCAGAGTAGGCAGGGTAGGCAGGGTAGGCAGGGTAGGCAGGATAGGCAGGATAGGCAGGATAGGCAGGATAGGCAGGGTAGGCAGGAAAGCCAGGGTAGGCAGGGTAGGCAGGAAAGTCAGGGTAGGCAGGGTAGCCAGGGTAGGGGCAGGGTAGGCAGGGTAGGTAGGGTAGGCAGGGTAGGCAGGGTAGGCTGGGTAGGCTGGGTAGGCAGGGTAGCCAGGGGTAGGCAGGATAGACAGGGTAGGAAGGGTAGGTAGGGTAGGCAGGGTAGGCAGGGTAGGCAGGTTAGGCAGGGTAGGCAGTGTAGGCAGTGTAGGCAGGGTAGGCAGGGTAGGCAGGGCAGGCAGGGTTGGCAGGTTAGCCAGGGTAGGCAGGGAAGGCAGGGTAAGGGCAGGGCAGGCAGGGTAGGCAGGGTAGGCATGGTAGGCAGGATAGGCAAGGTAGGCAGGGTAGGCAGGGTAGCCAGGCAGTTGACGGGAGCGAAGCCCCGAGGGTCAGCTAGTCATCGTGATAAATACAAGGAAGCTGTGGCTTACATATAGTTATGTAGGTAAATATCACAGAAGTTGAATAAGAATATTGTTTTGCAAGTATTTTTAAAGTGTTCCTGCGGGAGAGTTGGATCTCCAAGCCTATTGTTCTATCAGTAATACTTATTTTAATTTAATAATAATAATGTTTTGATAGTGCAGTTGAAAGATAATAATAGTATATAGGTTTTTTTAACATCATCATCACCCGGTGGGAGGCCTTCCAACGCAACGTCTTCTGGTTCGCGGGGTCGCCACTCCAGAACCTTTCTGCTCCATCGGCCATCCGTTCTGCGAGCAATGTGCCCTGCCCACTGCCACTTAATTTTGGCAATTCTCTTGTGAATCTCTACATTTCTGATTCGATCACGCAAGGAAACTCCGAGCATAGCCCTCTCCATTGCCCTTTGTGTGACTGTTAGTTTTCCGATGAGGCCCATTGTAAGCGACCACGTCTCGGAGCCATATGTCATCACTGGCAACACACAATGGTCATAGACTTTCGTATTGAGACACTGTGGTAAGTTGGACGAGAAGATACTGCGCAACTTCACAAACGCTGCCCAGCCAAGTCGGATTCGACGGTTGACCTCTTTCTCGAAGTTGGCCCTTCCCAACTGGATCATTTGTCCCAGGTAAACATAGTTGCCCACAACTTCGAGTGTAGAGTCTCCGACCTTGATAGGAGTGGGTGTCACATGGGCATTCAGCATCACCTTGGTTTTGTCCATGTTCATCCTAAGACCCACTCTTTTGGAAGCTCTACTGAGATTTTTTCAACGATAACCGGTAAATCATTATCAGTCGATTTAAAGGCTGATTTTAATAATGATAATGATACTATACTATTCCCCGAATCCTTTAGAATAATTAATAATAATATTACTTAGAGTGTAGGTTAGTAGTACCATATCGTGCTTGCCAAGAAATGATCAAAATACAAGTTTATTGAATTTGAAGAAATAGAATATGATAACAAAGACGATGGACAGAGGGCTCGATATATAACAATATGTATTGTTGTTACTGACTGATAGGCTTCTCATCGTAGAGATCAGTTTCAGTGGAACGTGTATCCACCTGAGTCACTGTTGAAAAGCCTTTGTAGAGTTACGATATTTTGTCAATTTATGTTGGTATGTCACCAATTCTTTTAGCTCTTTCGATTCAGCGTCAATGTGGAGCATGCGGAGAGAGGAACTGGACTTTGCCCGGCATTCGTGATGGATGCTGACAACATAGGTAGACCGTATTTGATGACAATATTCTTTTTTGTTCAAGAGAATATTGCTGTCATATGTTGTTGTATAAACACTCAACAAACATTTTGAAATCTTCATACAGATTATCTTCATCAAAAATGAATTCAAATCAAAATCAAATTTTTAGAGCATTTCATGTTATTTGGTATTATTGAAAGTTTGCTCATGCTTAATTAACTGTTCTCTGAATTTTCGAAATCAAACCATTTGATTTGATAAACTACACATCTTCAAAGACAATGTCTACGGGAGAATTTTGTTTATTTTAAATTAGCTTCTGCCAGCGGCTTCGCCAGAGTGAAAAGTGTTGTTTTTCACAAAAAACATTATACAAAGATGAAAAATAGCCTACTACTCCAGACTATATTCTATCTCTGTGCCATATTTCATGCAGATCTGTAAAGCCATTCTGGCGTGATTGAGTAACAAACATACATCCATCCAAACTTTCACTTTTATAATATTAGTAAGATTCCTTTTTCCTTCCCAGAGATGTTTTGGTTTGATTGAAAGTATGCTCATGCTCAATTGACTGTTCTCTGAATTTTCGAAATCAAACCATTTTATACGATAACCTAAACATCTCCCAAAGACAATATATAGACGCCGGGCTAATTTCGTTTATTTTGAATTCATTTTTCCTTCCCCGAGCTAGGAGATTTGGATATTCAGAGCTCAATTCTGAGAGATTCCTAGAATTTTAGGAGCGGTAACCTTACTAATTTCAACCTTTATTTTTCTTTATTTATTGTAACGACACTCCAGACACCAACGCGATATGTAGCTTAGCATACTTATCAATTAAAATTTGAGACTAAAGCCGCCTCCATACGTTTGGCGAACAATGACAAACAGCAAACATAAAACAACAAACACGAACGTATGGATGGGTGTATGTTTGTGATTGCCTGTTTTTGTTTGTGTTCGCCCGTGTTCGGCATCGGTGTCGGTTTTTATGCACAAATCAAAGGGTGTTTGGAAAACGTATTTGCGATGTATCCAGACGCTTGTTCAGTTCAGTAGTACGCGCGAGCTTGCGGGCGGCGGACGGAGTTAATAGTGGTGGTCAAATTTACGAATCGGGCAATTTTGTGTATCCTAAATTCCTAAGCTAAATTGTAAGGATAAAATTCTGATTGGTCTGAAGAGGTTAACCCGAAAGTAATCGCTGCCACAACAAGCTCGTCGTGTGCCATGTGTAAACATTGACGTCATTTGTATAACTGAGCATTTTATTATGTCTGGATATGAACAGTTCCTATCAATTGCTAACTACAATCTAGCTGCGATTTACGCGAGAAAAGACAGTAAAAGAGGGGGTTCTTGTATATTGGTAAAAAAGGGCTATCAGTGGAAGGAAATTACAGATATCAGCAAACTCTCAATTGGTGGCTTGTTCGAGTGTTGTGCAATTGAAATGACACAAAGTAATACCATTATAGTATGTATTTATAGAATTCCAAATTCGAAGAATCTAAATACATTTTTTGAGCAGTTAGAAAAATTGTTAAACTTTATTAATAAAATGAAACAAAGAAATATTGTATTATGTGGGGATTTTAATATTGACATGTTAAAGCGAGATCGCACTACATTAGAGTTGGAATGTCGACTACTTAACTCGAATCTTAAACTGCAAGTAGATCAGCCTACTAGACTGAAAAGTGGTACATGTATTGATAATTTTGCACACAATCTGGGAAATAAATGTGAGTCTGAGGTATTGGACCTTGCCCTTTCCGACCATACCTGCCAAATACTAAAGTGTCCAGAAAAAAAAAAAGTTTGATCAACCAATGGCATATTTATCGTAGGGATTACATGGACAAATTTAATGACTGTCTAAAGAATATCAGTTTCTCTGAAGTTTATGATATCAAAGATCCAAATAAAGCATTCAATGTTTTTATAGAGACATTCTTATGTTTTTATGAACTATGTTTTCCAATAAAAAAAGTCTTAGTTAAATCATATAGGAAACCACAATGGGTCTCACGTGGAATAAGACTTTGTAGCAAAAAGAAAAGGACACTGCTATGGCGGTATAGACTGCACCCCAGTGACGCAGGTAGAGATAAATTTAAAAAATACTCTAGAACGTACAAAAAAATTATTAAACTGACCCAACACGCTCAAAATACACATAAGATCAAAACATCAATAAACAAAGTAAAAACTGCATGGGAAATTATTAACAGTTCCAAAGTGAATGTACCGAAGGAAGCCATTACGCAACTTCAAGTAGGTGATAAAATAGAAACTAATCCAACTGAAATAGCAAAAGCTTTAAATATTTTTTTTATAAAAAAAGTCAAATCTATTCCTAATTGTGGTAAACATGTTACAGAAAATATATCTAAAACTAACAACTCCATATTTATGCCGCCAAGTAGCCACCATGACATATCAAAGATTATTAAATCACTTAAAAATACAAAGAGTGTAGGACATGATGGTATTTCCACACATGTAATTAAAGAAGTTGGTGACATCATCAGTAAACCTCTAAGCCATATTTTAAACCAATGCATAACTGAGGGTGTACACCCAGAACACCTCAAAATTGCCGTTATAAAACCTCTTTTGAAAAAACCCGATAAGATGTCAATGGAGTCATATAGGCCAATAGCGCTTGTACCTATATTATCAAAAGTATTCGAAAAATATCTATATGTGAAAATATATAATTTTTTAGAAAAAATTAACATTTTGACAGATGACCAAAAAGGTTTTAGAAAAAGTAAGACAATAAATATGGCAATCTATGATTTCCTAAACAATGTAGTGGAAAATGTTGATAAAAGGCGTCCAGTGTGTTCAGTGTTCTGCGATATGACGCAGGCTTTTGACTACGTGGACCATAACATATTACTGGATAAATTGGATGCTTACGGAATCAGGGGAAACGTTTTACAGTTAATTGAGTCATACCTTAGAAAACGGAAACAATATGTTGAAATAACTCAATGCAATTATGTGACTAGAGAAGAGCAGACATTTACATCCAAACACAAATCAGTCCTATACGGCGTTCCACAAGGGAGTGTCCTGGGCCCTCTACTATTCATAATTTATATTAATGATCTACCGAATGTAACAAATAACCCGATGTCACTTTTTGCCGATGATAGCACCGTAACAATTAAATGCACCGATAATCAAAATTATGAAGCTGAAATAAATAATACAGTTAATTCCATTATTACCTGGCTAAGTAATAATAATCTAAAAATAAATATCGATAAAACAAAATTAATGTTATTTAGTCAGCGTTTAAATATTAATAATAACTTGAATATTCAAAACAATAACAAAAAGATAGGTAAAGTGGATGTGTGCAAGTTTTTAGGGCTCACAATAGATAAAAAATTAAACTGGAAACCACATTTAGAGGAGTTAAGCAAGCGACTGAGTAAATCCGCCTATATGCTCTACAAAATCGCTCCTGTACTAGGTTTAGATGAAAACTCATGGCGTATCATGGCATAGTTGGTCATCTCCTGAGATTTGGAGTTATTTTCTGGGGGAACGCAACCCTCAAAGAGTTAATATTCAGATCACAGAAGAGATGCATTAGAGCCATGTTCGGTTTAAAAACAACCAACTCATGCAGGCCATTTTTTGTAAAACATAAAATTTTAACCCTCCCATCACTCTATATATTTGAAATTGCAATTTTCATAAAATCTCAAATCGAATCAAATCAAATCAAATAATTTATTTGCATAATACATGTTAAAAAGGTGTTACAGATATAAAAGGTACATTGTATTATAACCCAATGAGGGTGTGCAAATTATATGTTAGGTACTATGGGAACATTAAATATTAAACAGACAAAATTTTACTAAAGACACAGTAAATAAATTTTAAATGGGGTTACATTAGAAAATAAAAATGTCACATAAAATAAAAAAAACAATTAAAAATGTCAAAATAAATAGTTAAAAATGTAAAATAAAAAAATCGAATCAAAAATGTCAAATTATTATACACAAGTCAAATCAAACTTCAATACTCATTAAATTTGTGATGACATTTCAGATAAAATCAATCATTCTTCACTCAAATAATCATTAATTGAATAATAACATTTTGAAACTAGGAATTCATGCAAACATAATTTGAATTGGTACATTTTGTGTAGGTCTGTGATACTTTTTGGCAACTTATTGTATATTTTGGGTGCCATGCCCAAAATGTTTTTAGTAAATACTGCTTTTCTATGACTTCTTACGCATATTTTATTTTTGTGTCGTGTGCTTCTTGGATGAGTATAAAGATGTAAATTCGCTTTGACAAAGATCGCCACTTCATATATATAAAGACACGGAAATGTTAATAATTGGAACTCTTGGAAATGTGGCTTACAGCTTTCTGTACGTTGTATGCCACACATTGCCCTTATACATTGTTTCTGGGCTTTGAACGCTATTTCTCTGTCTGACGAGTTCCCCCAAAATATACGTCCGTAGCGCAAAGTAGATGCAACATACCCGTGATACGCCGTTAATAATGTTGCACGATTTGACACTTTTCTTAGGTTATGGAGAGCATAGGAATACTGGCTAAGCTTTTTGCATGTATTTTCAACATGTGTTTTCCAGCTCATATTTTTATCTATCCAAATACCTAAAAATTTTGTGTGTTCTGCTTCATTTATTGTTTTGTCACCGTAACGAATATCCGGTTTTTTATTGTTTGTTTGTTGTTCAAATGAAATGTAATTTGTTTTTTCAAGATTTATTTTTAAGTTGTTTTCGGTTAGCCAAGTTATTATACCATTTAAGTTGTCGTTTATTTCTTTTTCGAAAGTCACATCATCTTTACTTTTGATTAGTATTGTGCTGTCGTCAGCGAATAAAATCATTGGATTATTAATAGTTTTAGGCATGTCATTAATATATATAATAAATAACAATGGAGCAAGAACACTGCCCTGTGGCACACCAAATATGCATTTTCTATGTGTAGAGACAAAAGTCTTTTCACATCTTGTATAGGGGCAGATTTTATTTATGTATGTAATTTGTTCTCTATCGGTCAGATATGATTTGATAAGTTCAAGGACATTGCCTCTAATTCCATATTTTTCCAGCTTGTTTATTAGTATTTTATGGTTAACATAGTCAAATGCCTTTGACATGTCCATAAATAATGCAACTACAGGCGTTCTATTATCAACGTTAATTAGAACATGTTCAACAAGTTTGTAAATGGCAGAGTCAATGTTTTTATTTCTTCTGAAACCATATTGTTCGCTAACCAAGACTTTGTTAGTTTCTAGAAATGAATATAAGCTGTTATGTATTACCTTTTCAAAAATTTTAGAAAATACCGGAATGAGCGCGATTGGTCTGTAGTTGCTAGGATCTTGCTTATCGCCTTTTTTATGTAATGGTTTAATTACAGAGATTTTCATTTTTTCTGGGAATATGCCAGTTTCAATGCTACTATTGATAATGTGGCTGAGTATTGGTGCAATGATAGGAGATGTGGCTTTTATTACCTCGGTGGTTATGTCGTCATATCCAGAGCTTTTAGTATTTTTCAGGGAATTAATAATTTTAAATATGTCAAAGGGTACTGTGGGTGTCATAAAGATTGAATTAGGATGTGAGTTTATTAATGGTTTATTATTAAGATTGATGTCACTTTTTGATTTAATTTGGTCTATAAAATAATTATTTAATTAAAATCAAATCTAACCCGCATTTGTTTAAGAAACTATCAGATATGGATAACCGCAACCGGCGCGATAAATATAAGCACAGATTGTGTGTGAGACGATCCAATTCAGCACTAATGTATAAAAGTGTGTTCTGTATGGCACCACGTATATTTAACCACCTACCACAAGCACTCAGAGATATAACTGTTACTAATCTATTTAAAAAAAAACTAAAGGAGTATTTGGCAGCCAAATGTTTCTATAGTATTGCTGAGTTTCTAATGGAGAAAACATAATAATTCTTATGTAGTGGCGAAGTTTGGTTCTGTAAACTATTGTAATTATTTTATTTTGATTTTGACATTTTAATTAATAATAATAATATGCATAGTAATGATAATATTTTTGTTATTTTTCTTATCTAATTTAATTGATGTTTAAGCTTGACTACATTTTATTTAAATTTTATTACTTTTTTATATGCATGATAATTAATAGTTATAATTAAGGTTATTGTAATACATATTTGTACGCCGTTAAGGTAAAACATGACTGTGATCCTTTCTGCAATGTACTTAACATCTTGCATGCTTTGTGTGTGCATACTCATGTTTCTGACAAATAAATGATCTCTATCTCTCTCTATCTCTATCTCATGTTTGCCAATCGCGAATATACTAGCACGTTCGTCAAGCCTGTGGATGCCGTGTTTGTGTTGGATGATTGTGGTCAGTGTTTGGCACGTGTTTGGCGTTCGCCACTGTTTGTGGCAAACAAGAAGTGTATGGAGGCGGCATAAGAGACAGGTAATATTATGACGTTACAAAATGAGTGACCCGTTATTAGACTTTTTCTATATTCACCGAAACACACTTACAAATGCTCTTTAATCAACTTGATCATCTGCCTAGCCGTTTTCCAACTATTTTGTGTTACCTTTCAGTCCAAGCGGATGCAACTGAGTACCAGTCTTTTACAAAGAGTGATTGCCTGTCTGACTTTCATAACCAGGTATTGTTATAACTAGGTATTGCTATACCTCCAGCGCAGCAATGAACAGTTTCGGCGAAATAACGTCTCCACCACGCTGGAGAAGGATTGGTTCCGAGGTCTGATCCTGGAGACGGACTGACGTGGTGGCGTTTTTGTACAGAAAATTCAACACCTTAATGTATCGCTAGTCGATCTGGCACTGTTGGAGAGAATCGAAGGCTTTCTCGTAGTCTTCGTCTGACGTCGCTTGCGCGCGAGACTTGCGATCGAATCCGCTCCGTGACTAAATTAACTAAAAATAGTAAAAGTGACTTTTTATTGGCTTTTTTTTCTCTAAATTTGTTTAAATAGTTACTATCAATAAGTGAAAGTGTTATCTCGATAAATAAACATTTATATCGATTATAAAAAGCAAACTTTCGGTAAACAAAGAAAAATCATATTAACAATAATGAAAATTACTGGAAATCAAGTGCAATGACTTAAAAAAAAACAGTGATCTTTAATATCATGTGAAAAATTAAACATAAGATATACGTCTAACACGAATACGTTAGACTTCAATAAAATAAAAGGTGGATTAAACTATGATTAATATCGGTGTCATTGTTATAATAGTTATAATAGTGCTATAACCTAATTAATAAACAATCTCCAATAATAAACAAAACATAAAAAAGTGCAAAAGAGTGTAATTTCATATCTTTTTAAAACAAAGACAAAGTGACTCAAGTGTTCGACATTGCAAAAAATTCCAATTGAATGAGTCATTCCTAACCGTCTTCGCTCGTTCAAATACTTCATATGTTCATTGCACTGCTCAATTTCACTGCTGATTATTAAGCACACTTGGATCAGTGGCGCAAAGCGTGGCATCAATACACCGGTCAACCGAACGCGAGTTCGAGCCCCGCAAAAACTGGTTCTTTTTGTGTTTTCTAAAGCTCCATACTTCTACATAACATAACGTTTATCAACTTCATAATAACACAATAGAGGGCACTGCGAGAGCTTCGAATAAAAAAAAAATGGATTTCGACAGTAATAACATAACTTACCGGAATAAACCTAGTAGAACAAGCTCGTTAACCGACCTATCTAAAATGACAACAATTGATAGCGAGAAAACTATATTGGATGCAACGATGATGAGTGTTCCGGATAGCTTCCATGACACCACTGACGAAGTACGTGAGTTAAATAATGAAATCGAGTCACTTAAACAGCATTTACTAAGCGCTCATCAAGAAATCGACAATTTGAACATAGAAAACCTCCGCCTTAAAACAGATTTACAAAATATGATTACGACTGTTAACACCTATAAGAAAATATGCTCAACGCCTGAAAAAAAGGGCACAACACCAAAACGCATAAGTAAGGTATCACGCCTTGTTAATTCACCAAATGACCTAACCAATAGACGTGAACCTCCAATCATTCTACCAGACTGCGCGACCAACAAACACAATAAGGGAACTCAGACTACTAAAAGTCGTAATCAGACGCCACACAAAGATATAATGTTACCTGCTACTGTACCACCGACCAATTCTGTAATACAAAAAACTGTGGTATCGAAACCTAACGAAAAGAATAAACTATGTATCTTAGGTAGTAACAAATACAAGGGATCTTTGTCCTCCATAGAAGAAGTTTTCTTCGAATACTTCGACTACTGTCACTACATAATGCCTAACAGTACCATAAAACAATTATTAAGCGGAATCGAAGAAAGATTGAAAGGATTTACCCTAAACGACTACTGTCTAATCTTTATAGGAGAAAATCATATTATTACAAATGAAAACAACTACATAAACCTAATAAGCTTACTAAATGAGTCCCTTCGAAAAGTTACACACACCAACGTAGTAATTTGTCTCCCTACGTATAAGATGGGATCACTTATATATAACTTCAAAGTTGAGATGTTTAACAACCTTCTGCACTTAGACAACCAAAACCATAAGTATGCATACATCTTCGACAGCAATCGTGATCTAACACATAAGATGTTTTCTTACACTACGGGTAGAATCAATAGATACGGAACCAAGAATATATATGACAATATTATGAATAACATTCAGATTGATTTAGACTTATATTGTAAGACAAGCAGACAGACAATTAATAACAACAGACAAGAGTATGACGAAATTTTGACGACTCCCATTGGTGACGAGCACAAAGAAAAGCCCAACTTTTTTCGTTTATAACAGTATACATATCCTTCACCAAAATATTGCTGGGCTCCTGAATAAAAGCGATACGCTTACTGTGTATTTGGAAGAACTAGAAAATAGCAACAGACGGATCGATACTATATGCATAACAGAACATTTTATGACACCTGAACAGGAAGGTCTTTTAAATATACCAAACTACAGTCTAGCAACAAGTTTCTCCAGAGATAATAGAAGAGGTGGCGCGTGCATTTTGACCAGGGTCGGTCACCAATATAAAGTGTTAAACTTAGGGAAATATTCCGTAATCAACGTAATTGAATGCTGCGCGATAGAATTGACAGCACACAACATTATTATTGTATGTATGTATAGGGTGCCCCAATATAATTTGGATAAATTTTTCGAAAATATGAATAATATTTTACATTTGCTGTGTTTAAAATTGAATAACAAAAAGATTGTCTTATGTGGGGACTTTAATATCAACTTACTGAAAAGAAATAAACAAACCTTGGACTTCGAATATACACTGCTAAATTATAATTTAAAATTACAGTTTTCTCAACCCACTAGGCTAAGCAGTGCGACCTGCTTGGACAATATAGCGCATAATGTAAAAGGTTGTAAAGGAGAAATTATAGAATTGGGTCTGTCAGATCATACCGCACAACTTTTGAAATGTCCTGTTAAGAAGACATGTGTCTTAAAGCGTTGGAAACTAAAGAGGCGGAATTACTGTCAAGATAATTTGGTGAAGTTTAGAAATTGCATTAAAAGTCTCACTTTTTCGGACATTTATACAACTGACGACGTGAATGAGGCCTACGACTATTTTCTTGACCTATTCAGATGTTTTTACAATCTTTGCTTTCCCTACGAAATAGTAACAAAATCAATCAATAAAAAATCAAAATGGATCACTAACGGTATAAGGAAATGCAGTAAAAAGAAACGTCACTTGCTATGGCAATATAGAACAAATCCTACCCCAAAGAATAAAAAAACCTTTAAGACATATTCTGCAAGGTTTAAAAGAGTTATTACGTTAACACAATCATCACGAAATAACTACTTCATTAAGACGTCCAAAAATAAATCTAAAGCGACATGGACCATAATTAATAATTCTAAGACCTACTTCCCTAAAGAACCAATAACACAAATTCAAACAGAGACACAGAAAATAAGGAACCCATTAAATATAGCTCAGGCTTTTAACAATTTTTATATTAATCAGGTTACCAAACCAAAAAACAAAACTATGCCAGAAATTAACGTACATTCAAATACATCAAATTCTTTATTTATGGAGCCGACCATACCTCAAGATATAAATAATCATATTAACTCACTTCGAAATACAAATAGTGTTGGTTATGACGGAGTATGCACTAAAGTTATCAAAGAAGTGTCTCATTACATAGCTCCACATCTCAGTCACATAATTAATATGAGTATTTCCAGCGGAATCTTCCCTGAGAAATTAAAAACGTCAATAATTGTACCATTGCACAAAAAAAACGATAGGCAAATTATGTCAAATTATAGGCCTATCGCGTTAATACCCGTCTTTTCAAAAATATTTGAGAAAGTCATTTATAAGTCCTTGTACAACTACCTTGAGAAATCAAACATATTAGTAAATGAGCAAAAGGGATTTCGTAAACAGAAGACAATTAACATGGCTATACATGACCTGCTTCTCCCCATTTTGTCAAATGTAGATAAGAGAAATCCTGTATGCGCTATCTATATGGATCTAACTAAGGCTTTTGATTATGTGGATTATCCTATACTAATACATAAACTTGAAAAATATGGTATCAGGGGAAATATACTTGATCTCATTCGATCTTACTTAACGGACAGAAAGCAATTTGTAGAAATCGCACAAATATCCTCAATTACCAGTTATGAGGAAAAATATCGTTCCGAAAGTGAGGTAATTAAATACGGCGTTCCTCAGGGTAGCGTGCTAGGACCCCCCTTTTTTTTGCTCTACATAAATGACCTTCCGAGGCAAATAAACCACCCCATGGTACTGTTTGCCGATGATAGCACCGTAATCATTAAGTGTGATGATCCCAATAATTATGAAAATGAAATAAATATGACATTAAATAGAATTATATCATGGTTTGACAACAATAATCTAATTATTAACTTGGAAAAGACTAAAATCATGCATTTTTATCAAAGGATCCCAAATAAAATCCTTGACATTAGCTACTTAGGGACAAAAATAGAATCAACTACTGCTACTAAATTTCTTGGTATTAATATAGACAACAATTTGACATGGAGACCCCAGACAGACGAAATATGTAAAAAACTTAATAAATTTGCCTATGCTCTCTATAAGCTATCAAAAATAGTGAGCCTAGAATCCGTACTTACAGCCTATCACGGCTATGTTGCATCAACACTTAGATATGGCGTAATATACTGGGGCAATTCAGTAGATAGACAACTCGTATTTAGAGCCCAAAAAAGATGTGTCAGAGCTATGTGTGGCCTTAAAAGCACAGACAGTTGTCAACCTTTCTTTATACGTCTAAAAATTCTTACCTTGCCATCGCTTTACATATACGAAACAAGTATGTTTGTCAAATCTAACATTTCATTATACAAAATTGCTACTAAAAGTAACTACAGAAAATTACGCGATAAAAATAAGTCAGAACTTGAAGTGACTTATGGAAAAACTGCACTAATGAATAAAAGTACTTTCTGTATGGCCACAAAAATATTCAACAAACTACCTGAAAGAATAAAAACGTTAAATCGGGACAATTTCAAAACAGAACTATTAAGAATTTTGATAAATAAATGTTATTACTCACTACAGGAATATTTGGACGACAATTCTATAATTACTGCTTCAGACAATTGTGCATCACCTCACCTATTTTGACGATTTTGAATTTTGTTTGACAATAGCATTAATATGACATGTAACGTAATATATTTGACATTTATATATAATTTTATTCGCAATTGACTGTATTCTTAAACTCGACAATGTTAATTAAAATATTTTTGTACACTTTGATTGATTTTGAATTTTGTTTGACAATAGCATTAATATGACATGTAACGTAATCTATTTGACATTTATATATAATTTTATTTGAAATTGATTGTATTTTAAACTCGACAATGTTAATTAAAAATATTTGTACGCCCTGATTGATTTAGAATTTTGTTTGACAATAGCATTAATATGACATGTACAATAATCTATTTGACATTTATATAAAATTTAATTTGAAATCGATTGTATTAAAATATATTTGTACGCCTCTGTGCAAAACATAGAGGATCTACCTATCTGTAACATCTCGCACTCTGTTGTAATTTGACCTATGTTTACAAATAAAGCATTCTGATTCTGATTCTGATTCTGTAGTCCACAAACGCTAAGCAGAGAGGCTGGCTCTTCGATGTTCAGGCAGTTGTACACATCAATCAACAAACCCGTTGCGAATCTAGCAAAGAACACACTCGATACTATCGCGAAATACCAGACATCAGCCTGTACAAGATTAGGATGGTTCTGAAACACCTTGAAAACAACAAGGCACCGGGTGATAAAGGAATCACGGCCACAGTCCTGAAGGCGGGTGGAACACAGATCCTTAAGGCCCTTCAGAAGCTGTTTGATTCCGTCATACTCGATGGCTAAACACCACAGTTATGGTGCAGGGACACCATGTGGTGGTACTCTTCTTCAAGAGGGGCGATAATGCCCGGCTGAAGAACTATAGGCCCAACTCACTTCTTAGCCATAATTACAAAAAAAAAACAAATGTCATCACGAATCGTCTCGCACGCAGGTTCGACGATTTCCAGCCACCCAAACAAGCCAGATTCCGAAAAGGCTTTAGTACCGTAGACCACATACATACGCTATGGCAGGTTATACAGAAAATCGAAGAGCCAGCCTCTCTGCTTAGCGTTTGTGGACTACGAGAAAGCCTTTGATTCTCTCCAACGGTGCCAGATCGACAAACGATACAATGAGGTGTTGAATTTTCTGTACAAAAACGCCACCACGCTAGTTCGTCTCCAGGATCAGACCTCGGAGCCAATCTTTCTCCAGCGTGGTGTGAGACAGGGAGACGTTATTTCTCCGAAACTGTTCATTGCTGCGCTGGAGGATGTCTTCGAGGTTCTGGACTGGAGGGAGCCCGACATCAACATTAATGGAAAGTATATCACTCACCTTCGGTTTCTCGATGACATAGTGGTCATGGCTGAGACCGTGGTGGGCCCCATTATAATGCTTGATGACCTCAGTAGAGTTGCCGAAACAGTGGGTCTTAAAATGAACATGGATAAAACCAAGGTCATGGTGAATGCCCACGTAACACCCACTCCTATCAATATCGGAAACTCTACACTGGAAATTGAAGACGATTATGTCTTGTTGGGACTAACGGTCCAGTTAACCTAACCTACCTGTTCTAACTTCGAGAAAGAGGTCAATCGTCGAATCTGACTCGGCTGGACGGCGCGGCGTTCAGGAAGATGTGCGGTATCTTCTCGTCCAATTTACCACAGTTTCTCTAGGAAAAATCTATGACCGGTGTGTAAAAAGAAATTGCTCTTAATGCTGAGACATGGTCGCTCACATTGGGCCTCTTCAGAAAGCTTAAAGTCACCAAAAAGTCAATGGAGAGGGCTATGCTCTTCGGTTCCTTGCGTGATCGCATCAGAAATGAGGATATCCGCAGGAGAACAAAAGTTATCGACATAGCCCGAAGAATTGCGAAACTTAAGTGGCAGTGGGCAGGGCACATTGCTCGCATAATGGATGGTTGATGGGGCCAAGTTCTGGAATGGCGACCGCGAACCGGATGACGGTTCGTTGAAAGGCCTCCCACTAGGTGGACTTGGTTAAGGTTGCGGGCAAGACGCATGGGATCGGTCAATGTGTTGACTCATGGGCCCATGTCTAGCAGTGGACGTCTTTCGGCTGAATTGGTGTTGATGATCCATGCACGGTAAAACTTCAGCAAGCGTTGCTTAACCTCGAAGATCAACCCGTATAACTGTTATTACTACACGGGCTAACAAAATTCAGATTAGCATTCAGAAAAATCTGTAACACGAATTCGAAACGCACCAGAACAGTCGTGAATTAATTCCTCTTGTCAGAGTGCCGTCCTTCAACAAACTCGTTAGTGTGATCTCATTAGAGAGGAAACGTCACGAGCAATCTAATTCTGAGGCTGTCAACGACTCGTGCAGAGTGATGTGTGATGAACATGCTTTGTGGTTGGTGGGCGAGTTACATGGTTGTAACTGATTTTAAGAGGAAATGCGGTCGCAGACATCCGACTGAATTTCCTAAGTAAAAAGTCATAATTCGAGGTTTGGTTAGTTTAGGTTTTGTTTCTTCCTCCAATATAGGACCAATAAAAAAAAAAGAAATATATATATATTCCATAAACTGAATAAAAAGATTAACACTGCGGCCCTATGTTTTCCTTCTTGATGATACATATTATTTAGAAGCACTAGAACACTCAAAAGATGCTCAAAATTGCGCTGTCAACAGAGGCCTAGTGTAAAAATTTGACAACAATAAATGAAAAATAAAACATAGGGGAAAACAACGTCTGGAAAGGCAATGACAAGACAAAAAAAAAGTTTATCAATAAATCAGTTTTAAAGTTTTTAGCGTTCCGTACCTCGAAAGGAAAAAAACGGACACCTTATAGGATCACTTTTTTGTACGTCCGTCTGTCTGTCGGTCAAGACCCTTTTTCTCAGGAACGCGTAGAGGTATCAAGCTGAAACTTATATAAAATACTCAAATCTACTATCCCTTAAATCTGCGAAAAAATCAAACTTCTAAGCCAACGCGAGCAAAAGATACAGCCGTTTATGCCGAAATTTCCGCAAATTTTGGACACTCGCAAGGGAATTATAACCTACAGGTACTTCCCGTGAACTCAGAATATTGAAATTTGGTACGAAGCAACAGCACAGATAAAGAAAAATTGCGAATACCGTAATTTTTTTGTTACATCATATAATAAAAATAATTTTAAACTTACTGCCCCTTTCCTAATGAAAGCATAGATGTATTAAATTGAAATTCATATCAAATACTCAGGTCTATAATATCTTTATGCTGAGGTTTGTATGGAACCCTCGGTGCGCGAGTCCGACTCGCACTAGGCCGGTTTTTGTAAAATTTAAGCATTTATTTCTATGAACCCATTTACAGGGGCTTTTAAATTGTCAAGAAATCTGTCAGCTAGAAATATGAAGCTTCACAGTTTGTTTATGTTCATTGTGCTTGTCCAGTATTTTGAAGATGGTTTCTTCTTTCATGCTTGCACGGCTAAGAAGTCCTTTGGGGTGTTTTAACAGATAAGTATCTTGAGATCAACTGCAACATGAAACATTCAATCATTGTTAAGAAATTCAATTATAGAAACGAAGATTTTGAAAACGAGAAAGAGAACTTTCTTTTGTCTCATTTGTACTATTTAATAAAAAGAGATTGCAACAAAAATTAAATTATTAACTAAATATACTTATATACAAACGCGTATAAAAATTGCGCATTTGTCGTCAAAAAAATCGTCCACATCGACGTAATCGGGAAACGTGCCCAGAACGCTGGTAGCATTGCCACGTTGGATAGCAATGCTGATTCTCTGGCCGAAGAAAAGCGCAGCCCTCTGGTCACATGAAGAGTCGACTAACCGTTTACTTATATCTCGAAACACTCGATGAGCACTCGTGGACCTAATGTTTCATCCTCAAACGGCTCAAACATATAGCTTCCAGTAAAGTTGTTGTTTTTGCGCCGTTTGAGGTTGCCATTTTGTGTGTTTTGCAAGTAAGTAGACATTTTGTTTTAGAAGTCACAATTGTCACTTGTTACTCCTGATAAAATTTCTGAACCACCCCTTATAGTCTCGAACCATATATATTATTTTCCAACATCACTCGCCAGAGATAAAGTACCTAGGTAGTTCTGGCTGAGCAGTTCTATTCCTAAAGCTTAATATTCAAAAGCTCTTCAAATCATCCCACTTACACCGCTTTTGATTCATTTATACGAACTCCGTGCTATTTCAACCTCAAAGGTCGAAAATACTTCACATTTTACTACCTATTTAACATCTTTTTGCTTTGTTCGAAACTCGTTGGCTTTTTCCATTGTTTTTTACTACCCGACTCTTTACCGTCACTACTTTTGTTTCGCAATTTGCCGATACCAGAGTGCTATTTTTTTGTAGTGGACTATATTTTTTTTGTAACATTTTACCCCGTCACAGGCCGCAGTCATTCATTTTGTTCGCGCGCCGTTCTATTAAACCTGAAGCACGAATACAGGTGGGTGTTGCGTTTAGTTCTTTTTTTTTGTTCGATTTTAAAAGTTAGCGATATCCTCGGTGTTAGTTTGAAACTGTTAGTTTCATCCCCTTGTGGAACGGACTCTTAAGGATATTAGAGTTTTAGTTTTATTATCAGATTTAATAAATCAAATTTTTAGACCAGTGTGTTTTGCCAGTGATGAGATATGGCTCTGAGGCGTGGTCGCTAACAATGGGCCTCATCAGAAAGTTTACAGTCACTCAAAGGGCAATGGAGAGGGCTATGCTCGGAGTTTGTTTGCGTGCTCAAATCAGAAATGTAAAGATCAGCAAGAGAACCAGTGTAACCCACATAGCCCGAAGAATTGCCAAACTTAAGTGGCAGTGGGCAGGGCAAATTTCTAGCAGACCGGGCAGAAAGTTTCTGGAGTGGCGACCGCGAACCGGAAGACGTTGTGTTGGGAGGCCTCCGACCAGGTCCAGATCCGATGGTCTGGTGAAGGTTGCGGGGATCCGCTGGTTGCGAGACGCACGGGACCGGCTTAATGTGGCGACGCTTGTGGGAGGCCTATTTATTTCCAGCAGTGGACTTCTTTCGGCTGGTTTGATGATGATGGATCAGATTTAAAGGAGTAATTGTTTAAAAAAAATGCTTTTATCAGTAGGCAGCAGGTAGTCAATTAACATGATTTGCTGTATAAAATAATAAAAATACTGTTACTTTTTTACACTGGCATTATGTCTCTTATCTAAAAATTCAAATGCCTATTTGAAATTCTCCACATGTAAATACAATTAATGATGGTCTCGGTTTGTATCCAAAATATTGTTATTCTGTGATTGTATCCATAACTGACAGTACCAACAAAGGTATATATTTCAAACATATTTAAAGAGGATCTAATTACAATGGCAGAGTAATTATGCATGGAATTAGTGTTCATATTAATACAATCCAATTACCAGAGAGCCATGCAATAAATACGGATGGCTCATAAAATAATTAATACTTTGCCACTGAAATGTTATTAGTTTATTATTCAGAGTCACTTTATTAATATTAATATGCATAACCACTATATTCAATCAATCTGCCTAGCCTTTTTCCCAACTATGTTGGGGTCGGTTTCCAGTCTAACCGGATTCAGCTTAGTACCAATGTTTTACATGGAGCGACTGCCTATCTGACCTCCACAACCCATTAACTGGGTAACACGGTACCCCTTGGCTAGACTGGTGTCAGATCTCAAGCTTCTGACTAACCAACCAATGGCTTAACGTGCTTTCCGAGGCACGGAGGAAACTCGGTATGTTGAAATGGTCACCCATCCACGGACTGACCTCGTCAAGCGTTGCTTAATCTTGAAGATCGACCCGTGCGGCTGTTATTATTTAGCCACGAGCTCTTGTTTATATATTATTGTAGTTTATAAATTTATGTTGATATTAATACATACATAAACTAACGCCTTTTTGTCATGGGGATAGGTAGAAACAAACCACCATCAGCTTCGAACATTACACACTGGTTTTGCTTCATCTACAAACGATCATACATCTAGTCATACACGCCAGCCGGTTATGAGTACTGCGTATCTGGCCTTGCTCTGTTAATAGTGTTATATATAATTAGGTCATAGTTTATTACTTGAAAGTTAAATATAATTTATCACTAACGAAAAGCGTACCTAATTCAATGTTAACTATACATTGAATTAAGTCAATGTCAAATTCGAAATAACTTTGCATTAAAGATAAGTTTTCGTTAGTGATGTTCTATTCTATTAGCATCTAGCTAGACTTTACCTAATTAATTATGATCATCTTTCACCTAAAATAATTTCACACTTAATTAAAATTGAGATAAAATACCGATCCACTTACTTAAAAAAATAAGGTGACCAAGACAAAATTAAAATAATTCTGAATTATTAAAGAAAGTTACTTTATTGGAGCCTAACGTTTAGATGCACACAACACTAATTTGGCAGTGTTATGATGGTGAAAGCTCATGTAACACCCATCCTATCAAGATCGAAGACTCTTCACCCGAAGTAGTAGACGATTATGTCTACCTGAAACAAACGGTCCAGTTGGGTAGGTCTAACTTTAAGAAAGACGTCAACCGAATCCGACTTGGCTGGGCAGCATTCAGAAAGTTGCGCGGTATCTTCTCATTCAATTTACCGCAGTGTCTCAATACAAAAGTCTATGACTAGTGTGGTGTTCTGGTTTACAGATCCACATTTTTAACTCCATTTACAATTCATAACACTATACAAACCATACCTTCATATCTTTTGATATTGTATCAGCTTTTGTAATTCATTTTTATATTTTCTTTCTATTGTTATCATCTGAAAAGCATGCTTTTAGTTTTCTCTGATTGTTTTAATATCTGATACTTAAATTATATTGATAATTTGTAATTCTTGCAATATTTTTGTACTGTGACATTTTCATCTGACATGACATCTGTCTGTCTATTTTATTTTCTTAAGCCATAGACATACATTAGGTATCATGTACAACCTAGACCTTTCCTTAAGCTAGTTGTACATTATTGTAAGGGCAGCGTAGACTGACCCCTTTGTGAACCGTTTTTATTCATTCTGGTCTTTATTTCTTAATAGAAATTTGAATTTAAAATTTAGACGATGTGACACAGAACGATGAAAAACGGGCGTCAGCTTTTTAGTTTTGGGTCTAGACTGAACGCCGAAAGACGGTTGATTTTCTTAAAACTACCAAGTGTACGATCGTATTTAAACTCTATAAACTATAATATAAATGGCTTTTGAAATAATATCTGAAGTGCACTAGTTTAAATATATATTATATATATATATTGAGTGATTTACAGTGTATAATTTGCCTGCCTTCCGGCCTACCATTTACCTGTGTATCTACGGCGTGTAACACCACAGTCCTATCACCGACTCTCCTTGCTAGCTACCTACCGCACGTGGTGTATTACTGCGGCAGACAGGTCCTCAGCGGCGCGGCGGTATCCTCACTGAGGCCGCGCTCGTTCTCCAGCAGTACGCGCAGGGTGCGCACGCTGAACCAGAGGTTGCATATCTTGCGGTGCGCACCACCACCCGTGCCATCGCACCGTGCCACGCCGCCCTGGGAGAACAGAAGAGATCTTGTCCGTCCTGCTGCCTGTCTAGCTGACGACACAAGCAACCAACGACGTTTGAAGCCGGCCCCTTAGTTTATACTCTATATCCTTTTTCGTAGATTTATATTTAATAACCCTATTTTCATCTTATGTTTTTATTAACGTAGCTAACGTTTAGCTCCCTCTGAGCTAACGTTACACTACACTAGTGTGGCCCGAGGCGTAGTCGCATTGCTCACATAACGGATGGCTGACGGGGCTGAAAAGATATTGAATGGCGACCGCAAACTGGAAGACGATGCGTTGGAAGGCCTCCCACTAGGTGGACCGATGACCTGGTGAAAGTTGCGGGAATGCGCTGGATGTGAGACGCACGGGATCGGTCAATGTGGCGACGCCTCGGGCAGCCCTATGTCCAGCAGTGGACGTCTTTCGGCTGAAATGATGATGATGATAATGGCATGTAGGTTTGGTTAGGTTAATACCCATTCATTTATTGCACCAACATTAGAATTGAGGAACTGCAGTAGTCATAACGCATAACAATGATGACACTGACGGCTTTTGAACTCAACTTAGATGTTCCAATCGTGTTCAATTTCATAATTGAAAGAGTTTTTCCTTCCCCTCTTTCAATAAAAATCCCACCAAATAGTTTCGCACATCCATGTCAAGCTGAATGTTTTTTAAATGTGCATTTCAGTCGGCTATTCGGCCAGTGTGAATGGCAAAAATGCCAGTGCAATCGTTTCTAGTTCCTCTGTTGTCCATAGCCACACGCGTTGCAGTAGGGTTGTCACAAAAAGAAAATATACGCATATTTTTGAATATGACTTTTCCAATGGCAGCAGAGTTGGCAACTCTTTTTGCAGTGATTTGAAAGTTTTTTTGAGAATGGGAGTTGAAGTTAAATTTGTTTCGGATGGTTTGAAAGTAATTTCTTATTGAGGTTTGTCGGTAAAGGTCCATCAATAAAGACCAAATTACACCAAGAAAACCAATAAATACAAAACACTTGCTAACAGATAACATAGCATAGCATAATCAGCCTTTTAACGTTCCCGCTGCTGGGACGCAGGCCTCCTCTCTATGAGAGGAAATGACCATTATTCCACCATGCGTGCCGAGTGCAGGTTGATGGACGTCACATGTCTCTGTATTTTTGGTTCTACGATATGCTGATTTCTTCACGATGTTTACCTTCACAGTTTTTAGAGCAGTGACAATGAAATAATTTACATATAGTACTTGCCTGGGTTTGAACCTACGTCGTAGGTCGTGAGTAAGTCGGAGCCTTTACCACTGGCCTGCTACTGCTATTGCTAAATGATGGTAACTAATAAATTTTGTTATTACCATGTTTATGGTTAATAAAAATGATATAAACTAATTATTCAAAGCCCAAACACATCCATGGAAGATGAGGGTCTTTTCTTTGCTAGGAAACCTGGAGCCGGATATGGGTTCTAAAAGAAGGTCAATATTTAACAATACTAAAATTAGGTACATTAGGCTTCACGTCAGTGGTAATAAACCTGTATAAACTGGCCTCACATTCTATTCAAACTCCATATCACACTAGGCTAGCTACAATTAGAGTGTTAATACTGATGCTCAGCCTACTGTACTTGTAACAAAGTCCCTTAAATATAGGCCAAGAACCTTTTTATAATCAGCTTACAATAAAATTATTACGCTGTCCCTATTTTGTATACAAATTAAAATTTATGCCGAGGGACCGTCAAATACGGTCGTAGTCTTGATTTTATTTTTTGCATTAATAATGGTAGTATAATGCGCTATTTTAAATGATCCCAGAAAATTTTTGGGCTTGATTATTTTCACTATTGTAGTAGTGAAAAATTGCAAAAACGTAGCAAAATATTTTACAATTTCTCATTGCAAGTATACTTATCGTGCCCAATTATTTTTTGCATCAGAGCGACACCCGCAGAATAAAAAAATATTGTTTTGGTATTTTATGCGTTTATTAGAGAATGTTTTTTTTTTTCATTCCTTATAGGCTCGCGTTTTACCACTATCTATATATTAGGACCACTTCCTCAAAAACTTAACTCAGAAGTACTTGATAACACAAGGTTTAATTGACAATGCAATATTGTCAATTTAACCGCGTGTTAGCACCTAACTCTGAGTCAAGTTGTTCACGCAAAGTGAGCCTTAGTACATATTAGTTAGGTTACATCTTCATCACAGGACTTCTAAGATCTAACTAAGCAATCGTTTTTTATGTTTATTCGTAATTATAGACCAAAATCTGTTCGCGATAGTGGGACATTTTTCCCCTCGCTAGGGACAGCAGGACCGATGGCTTGAAAGCGGGACTGTCCCACCCAAAACGGGTCGTATGGTTTATAATTGTGAAAAGAAGATCCATATTTAACAATGAAATTTTACGGCGTGTAAATGTCCTCACTGTTGGGATACAAGCTTCCTCTCTGTAAGACAGTGTGGGATGTTACTCACTTGATGGCTCATTGCGAATTTTTTAAAGTTCACACGTCTTCAAATTTTTAGTCCTAAGACGGCATGGTTTCTACACGATGTTTTCATTTACCGGTTTGATTTCAGTCGTGATGAAATTAACTGCACAAAGTTTAGTTCTTGGTTCGAACCCAAAACCTACAACTCGTAAGCCTGGGCTGCGTCTGCTACTACTTGGCCACTACTGTTCTTAATTTTCGACGAACAGTTTAAAATATTTCAACCATTAACAGTTCTTCATTTTAGATTTTTTTTCAAGGAAAGACGTTGCTCTAAGCAAAAGGCAAAACAGTATCTACCGAAGTGCAAATTTACTTTGTCGTTTATTATTTTTATGCAGGCAGTCTTTGTTATTTACAAAACCTTCTTAGTGTCTCGACTTTCATTAAGATCTTTCCTTCTTTATTTTACTTAACAATCTTTTCTTTTTTACAGGTCAGACGAACTGACCACTCACCGCTGTAAGTTCGAGGCAATGAGAGTTTTCAGGAAAATTTATACCAACAGTTAGCACCACTTTGGTAAGAGGTCTTTAACTTGGAAAATGTAACTTATGACATCATAATGACATTAAAGTCAATTTACCTAATGTCAGAAAACATTATGACCCCTGGACCTGACGTTGCAGTGCTCCCGCTTGGCGCATCTCAGAAAGCCCTCATAAATGTAATAATACATTATTACAAATTTCTTAAGGTATCTAATTTTTAAACATTAATTATAGCCTATGTCACTTCTTATTTTTCTACTTATATAATTTAGCTTTCTATTGGTGTAAATGTTGTTAAAATTGGTCCAGTAGTTTCGGAGTCCATTCGGTACAAACAAAAAAAACGTTAAACGAGCTTTAAACGAGCAATTCTTGAATATATGTATATTTATAATCTGAATCTTGGAAACGGCTCCAACGATTTTCATGAAATTTTGTAGGCAGGGGGTTTCGGGGGCGATAAATCGATCTAGCTAGGTTAAATTTCTAGAAAACATCGTTTTCTCTATTTTCACACGAGCAGAGCTCGGTTGCTCAGGAACTAATATACAAACATAATATTCTTTATATATAGTTAAAAAAATATATTTAAATTTATTTTTAATTTTTAATAGTAATTGAAATAAATAATGATATTATAATGCCATTTATTCATTTTATATATATATTTTTACATTTTTATATATTTATTATATACTTTATTGTACACCACTGAAATAATTACAGGACAAAACATTTATAAAGGTAAGTGTACAATGGGCGGTCGACAACCTTTGGATGGACTGAACAAGTGAAGATAGACATAGGGCTATCAGTGTACAAAAACTATACTAAATAATATTACTTAGATATAACATAAAATACATACATACAAATAAGATAATATAATAATAAATATCAAATATAGAACAGAGAAAGGAGAAGAATAGTTACAGAGAAAGGAAATGCTCCTTCACCATTTTTTTTTATATTATTCTATAAATAAAAAAAACATTTAAAATACAAAAATAGTAGCCCACCGGTATCGGGAACAGGGTCCAAACTACCGGTGGTCAGGGCTCCTGAGAGAGGAACCTCCTAACGATAAGCACCGTGTCCAGGAGTACCGCTTTCTGGATCAAGCCCTTGATCCAGCTGCCCAACGAGAGCCTCCTAGATGTTCGTCGAGGCTCTTGGCTATTATGCCATTGGCCGTAACGACTAACGGCACAATGATTGCTGTATTCACGCCCCACATGTCGACAACCTCGCGAGCCAGATCAAAATACTTGCTTTTCTTATCTCTCTCAGCCTTCACGAGGTTCTCGTCTTGTGGGACCGCTATATCAACAATCATTGCGCGATGCTCTAGTCGGTCTATCACCGCTATGTCAGGCTTATTGGCAACAATAGTCCTGTCAGTGATAATAGACCGATCCCAATATACTGTCTCTCAAGATACAGGTTGCCCTAGTTTGAGAGGCAGGGTTCATTAACCGATGGTTACAATGTAGCTCCTACAATAGCAATAGCTGTATACTTATGTGAAAACTTATTATTGTAACATTTTTTTGTTTTTTTTGTTTTTTGTACCAATAAACATTTTTTTTTTATTTATTTATTTAATACAACGCGACATTGCCATTTTCGAGAACTGGGTCGGGCACATACTTATAGTAAGGCACTTCCGACTCCACAAGATTGTATTTAAGAGCAAGTTGCTGATGGATAATCCTGGCTACAAGGTTGTGTCTATGCAAATAGTCTCCGTTAGCCAGACTAGAACAACTGGAGATAATGTGACGGATTGATTCACCCGGCCGGTGACATGCCCGACAGATGTCAACCGTGCCGTCCTTCACAATGTATTTCCGGTAGTTGTTCGTCATCATAACTTCGTCCATAATCGCAAAGACAAAACCTTCGGTTACCCCGAAAAGGTCACCAAATCGCAGCCAGGCCACGGACGCTAAAAGATCTACATCGGGCCCATGTAGAACCCGGTAGAAGCGTCCGTGAAGCTCCTTGCTCTGACATACCTCCCTGCGATTATTAGTATCTAATACTATAGGTTTGCGCCAGTTCTCGTTAGCCAAGGAGAGCGGGATAATAATAATAATATATTATAATATTTTTATAGTACAGACTTGCTTTTTCCTGTAGCTCCAATGCGTGGCCTATTCCACATAAATTGTATATTTTACTCAAATATAGACGTGTCTATTTCTATCAGGGATTCCGATTTGGAAAGGGAACTATTACAAAGCGATTTCTAGTATGTTTTGACAGTGATTTTTTTCGTAACAACATAACTTTACTTCAAGTAAGCTTTATATCAATTTGATTCGTTTTTCATGTTTTGACATGCAATCCAAAAACCTAGCGTTTTCTTAAACGAAAGCCAAGTTATCCCGCTAACATTGCGGACCCACCTTTACCCTAGCTAATCCACAGCAAAAGTAGCTCGAAAGTAATCCGATTTGTAACCGTACTGCACCGCTCCCGTGATTGGAACTACACCCTTTTAAACTGCTCTCTAATGCTTTCTTTTTGTACTCTTTCCTGTAGTCTTTTTGAAATACTGTGGTTTCTTTACGAAAGATATCGTTGCTGGGTTATTTGTAGTATTTTACAGTATAGTAAACGTATTGCAGACACGTATCTTGTTTTTGATGATTCTTATGTGCTCTCAAACTTTCACAGTAACGTACATCGCAGTAAAGAACTGTCGCATAAACGAACGTCGCGATAGTAATCTTTCGCAGTAACGTACTTACATCGCGGTAATGAACTTGGCATCAATGATTTACACTCTGACAGTATGTTTGGCAGTGACCATAGCGAGAAGCGAATTCAAAGTCTTCTCTTTGGAATTCATCACGTGACATATTAGTAGCGCTTGACAATCCCACACATTTATGAATATTTGACAATCAGGCCACACAGAAATGGCGTCGGGTGCGGACATGGTACTGGTACGGACACGGCGCGGACATGGTGCGGAAATGGCTCGGACATGACATAGAAATGACGTGGCGTAGAGCAGTCTGTTGTCCGGCATCGATGTGTCATCAGCATGTCATCCTCTGAAGACGAAGATACTCTTGCTCTCGTACAATTAATTAATATGCAGATGCACAAACTTTTTTGGGTGCATCCTGTTTGGCAATTGGGACATGATGCAAGACTATATACAGCAATACGAAACTTGAGGCACTATTCTGATCGTTTTCATGACGTATATAAAATGTCTCCGCAATGTTTTCAATATATATTGAATAAAACTAAAACCAGACTCCAGAAAAAGTGTAGAAATTCACCTAAATGCAATATCAAAATCTGTGTCACGCATTTTTTACCTCACTAACAGACGTCTGTTGCAAGCAAGCGACACTACGAACTGGCGGCGATCAGGCACGGGCGCCGAAATGGCGCGTCATAACCACGTCCGAGCAACGACATACCGTGTGCGTCCGACGTCATTTCTATATGGCCTGCGCCTTATTGAATTGAATTTTCAACCAACTTCAAAAATGAGGACGTTCTCAATTTCACTGTATCTTTTTGTATGTTTGTTACGCGATTACTCCACCAATTATCAACCGACTTTTGTGATTCTATTTTTATTTGAAAGCTGGAGCTTCTCATGTGGTCCCATTCACATTTGATCAAGATCTTACGAGGAGTTTACAAGTTATCCTTAATAATGCGTATTTTCATGGTAATATATGAAAACTAAAAAAAAACCAAAAAAAGTTTAACAACAAAAACTTGCATAGACATTTAAATGTCATTCTAACTTCACTTGCGATTGCAGTTAAAGGTAAAACCCAGTTGTAAGTGTAGAATATTATTTGGCATATTTTTTGTAGATTGTTTTATCATTTCATCAAATAACAAAGAAATACCCGTGGAAAACAACGTTTGGTTTGTTTCTAACATGTATTATGTCGCAGGTAATTAAAAATTAACATTAAAGGGCATAGGAAACAAGCTTTGCATACAAATTACTATTAATATAAACTCATTATGTTACTATTCTTTTATTTCAAATCCAGAAACTTTTTCTTTTTACCTCGTTATTTTAATCGCAGACATGTTTCCACGAAAATGAACCACCATGGAAATAATGGGTTTTCAAGTTAACAGTTCCTGGTATCATTAAATTCAACATTTTTTTCTTTAGCAATTAACTAAAAGATCGTGGGTAATCGATAATCGATAGTTAGTTAGTGGTTGTTGGCTTGACGTCACTGGCTACTGGATAGATTGTGTTTATAATTAAAATGGTTGTGAAGTTTTCGGTTGCGAGTATCGGTAGAAAAGTGAAGTCAGTTTTCATGTTTTAGGAGTTGTCAAAACAGCCGGCAAGTTAAGTTTCTCAATATGAAAGTGACCACTAAATTAGAATACAGCAAACGATACTTCATAAAAGATGAAAGAAAGATGGTAGACAAATACTATGTCTATCGCAATAGTGCATTTTTATTAATTTTTTATTGGCTTCTCCCAGTTCGACAAAATTATGACTACTGCTTAGCTGGAATTTCCCTGTGGAGACTAAACTAGAGCCTCCAGCCAGGCACAAAGACTTAACCTAAGCGACCACGCTGAGGGCTATCAATTCAATTCAATTTATTTATTCAGTAACAATTTAAATTGCGTTCAAAATAATCAGCATAAATAACAATTTCAATAAATTAATAGCAACTCAAAATGTAAACAATAATCAAAAATAACAATGTCAATGAATTACAAGCAATTTATAACGAAAACAATAATCAAAAATAACAATGTCAATAAATTAAAAGCAATTTAAAACGAAAACAATAATCAAAAATAACAATGTCAATGAATTAAAAGCAAATTAAAACGAAAAGAATAATCAAAAATATGTAATAAAAGTCGAACACAAATTAAAACACCTTAGTCTAAAATAACATGTCATTTTCAAGCTTATAAATCTTCTAATGACATCTTTCCAACAGATATGCCCTGAGCCTTGCCTTGAATGAGCCTGTGTACAGTATGATTTTTAAATCCAGCGGTAATTTATTAAATACTAGAGGAAGCCTCGCAGTTTCACTCGCGTAGTTCCCGTTCCCGTGGGAATGCAGAGATAAAAAGTAGCCTATATCACCCGGGGATAGAGTAGCTTCCCAACGGTGAAAGAAATTTTGAAATCGGTCCAGTAGTTTTGGAGCCTATTCGGTACAAACAAACAAACAATCAAACAAACAAACCTTTCCTCTTTATAATATTGGTATAGATTTTAACTGCCTGATACTGTGGACTGTGTTTAACTATTCCAAGAGCCGGGGTGATTTTGTTTGCAAAGTCTTGCCTACGCGTTTTTCCCCTGACCAGCCTGCCCTCGTCTGTTTCGTAGACATAGATGTATTTTTTTAAAGTGTTTAACAGTACTACTACATAAAGGCTAGGTACTGTGAGAATGCCAATTTTTTAAAGTAAGGTCGACAGGTATCTTGTTGAGGGATGCGGACGATGGTTCGGATCGCTCTTTTCTGGAGAATGAATGCCCTGTGATACGAACCAACTAGGGCTGGATCTTGATTATGTGATTCTACAATCCGTTCGGAAATTACCTAAGTGGAGAAGAACGGACAAGATCGCAATTGTGCACTTTAGACAATGGCTTATCTTCTCATTCATACACACAATACAATTATTATTGACATTATAGAGGATGGAAAACAGCCAATCACATGAATAGGTGTAGTAATCATTATAAAAAGTTAATTTAAAAATCAAAAACCCGACTGCGAATTAAAAAGATGTAAACAAGTAGAAAATCATGCTGTGCAGTCGGAGGATCAGGTGGTCAGCCAGCTCGCGAATATGTATCCTCCGACTGCACAGCATGATTTTCTACTTGTTTACATCTTTTTAGTTCGCAGTCGAATTTTGATTTTTAAATTAACTTTTTTTATTTACAACTTTTTAGTTACCTATTTTTTTTTTCGAATCGCATTTAAACATATAAGTGGTATATATTTTTGTAATCACCTTTAAAATCCTTCATTTTGATACCCCACTTGATGGGTTTCGAAGAAAAAAATATTGAGTCGCCCCCAATATGGCGCACAAAAGCCACCATTTTTGTTTATTTTTAACGTCACTTATCTAAGAACACTTGGGCGGCCAAGCCCTATCTAACGATGTATTAATTATAAAAATCCATCTAGCGGTGCGCAAGATATGAGGTAATAAAGAATATTACATACATACAAACATACATACCTTTCCTTGCAGCCGGGTAAAAAAAACAAAGGAGCGGGTAAAGAATCCGTTTCCTGGCTGTATTTATGGAATCAGTAGCTTGTGCCAGCTTCTTCGCTCTTGTGATAGTCGGAAGTTGTCCCACGGAAACCGCACATAATGCCGTGATAAAAAGAAGCCTGTATGCTACTTTTGACTATAATCTGTCTTCGTGCCAAATTTAATCCAGATCCGATCAGCCGTTCTGTCGTGATTGAGTAACAAACCTACATCCATCCATCCAAACCTTCGCATTTAAAATATTAGTAAGATTCTTCAACAACAAACTACAAAAAAATAAAAATTTCAAGAACCAGAATAGATCTTTCTCAACATTTCCAAGACAAAGAACTATCTTAAAACAAATGCAAGACAATTATGAAGGCACGTCTCGATATAATTATAAGGCAGTCTGACAGTGTCAAGAATATTCGCGTTATTAATATTCCAGTCATCGGCGGCGTCCCCGGTCGGGACTGCGACTCGAATGTCAGCAATTAGACAACGCGGGAGAGACAGCAACATCTTTAAGTGTTAATTAGGAAATTAATTAGTGTTTGTTGTTTAGTTATTGAGCAAAGGTTTGGGTGACGTAAATGTGAATTGATTTGAGTTGATTTTAGAAATGGTGTTCTGGATGAAATGTATTGCATTTGTTCGTATATGGAATGCAATGTGTTATTGTATTATTCAAGTATGCATTAACTATTAGATTCCAAGTTAACGAAAAAGTTAGAATCTATATTTGTTTCGGGATATTAACCATGTATAAGATTTTGGATGAGAGAAAAAAAGAAAATACAAAATATAAATCTAAATATACATGGTAAATATCCCGAAACAAATATTAATTCTAATGATTGTGACCATGTCAGCTTAAAAAATTATAACGAAAAAGTTGTTTTGTTGTTACATATTGTTTTAATTTAATTTTACCAAAATTGTGTCTAAGCTAGTAACATGTGGAAACGTAGTGGATTGTACATTTACTTAAAGCATACTGTGTATCTAGATATAATATACAATGTACGAAAGTTTGTTGAGGCAAAAAAAAAAAATACTGCTTCGACGATCTTGTTGCCTCAGACGGGACTGCTGAGCACACGTCATAGGTTCAGTTGCCAGATCCGCCAAAAAGTGTTTTTAGATTTTTTAATAGGGAGTTCTCAATAGCTACTTGGAGTTTGGAAATTTTCGGTGTTACACTCGTGCCGCGGAAAGCACGTAATGCATTTTTTCATGGAACGACTGCCTATTTTGACTTCTATCTACAGGCCAGTAACTAGGAACTACGATACTACAATTTTGTATATGGAATATTTACATTTGCCCCTCAGAACCACGTTAAGATAAGAAAGAAAAAGTGTTTAATTGTCACAAAACGACAAACATGTATGTGTGTGTCAAGCAGAAAAGGACCAGTTTTGGGTATTTAGTTACCGAGATATACGCAGTTTTGTAAAGTTGCATACAAGTACAGTTTCAACTACAAATGTCCGATAAAAAATGTGCCAGTTTTTGTTTTGTTTTAAATCCTTATTATGAAATGGAATATTCTAGATACTGAATCTAGTCTTAACTCAATATCCCACTACTGGATTCTATTTACTTTGAGACCCACATATATATGCTTATGCTAAACCCTTAACAATGGTATTAGTAGTACTTACATTTTGTTAGTTAAGACGGAAAATAAATAAAACAATAAACTAGACCTAGATTCCTTTTAGAGAAACCACAGACTCGTATAGTAATTTTCAAATGCAAAAAAAAAAAGAACTCTTTTTTACTTTCAATACTTAAAGTATTTCCAAGAAACACTTTTGCTAACGCTACACTTACAATAATTACACGTCTAGTCTGTGCCTAACGAGTGCCGTCACTCGTGGCGTGGCGTATAGCTAATGTGTTTATTCTATGTAGCAGTGGGTACATAATGTGAATGAAAACTGTTTTGTTAGTGTTCCTTGTTGTTTGGAGGGTAAGCAGGGTGCAGGAATTGGTGTTATGGTAGACATGGCACAGATAATATAATACTGGCATACAGATGCCTCAACCCATACAAAGAAACCATGATGATTATTTTTATAAGTACTTCGATCGCGTTCGGTTTCGTTCCACGGCTATAGATGGTGTTAGCAGTGACTTGCAAGTAAAAGGGTTTTCTCGGTTCGTGAAAATTATTTTTTTCTTTAAGTGACGATTTGTTTTATAGTATTTTTTTGCAAGTTTTTACAGTTTCATTTTACCAAAATGTGTTACAATACAAATTAAAAATCTGGTGGCATGCCTAAAAACTTTAAAACCGTGCCATCTATTGGAATCGATTTTAAATGTTCCGTTCAGATAATCTTTTAAATGTGAATTAAGAGCACAATATTCCATCATTTTGTCCTTAGGAGAGTTGATTAAAAAAGAACATACAATTTTTATGATTAATTCTAGAAAATGTAAATTTTACACACAATTCAATAACAAATCGATACATATCACGCCATCTAGTGATATTTATTCGAACCAAATTTTTTTGTAAGCGCTGGGTCCCCGTGAACATGGAAAGATTGGGCAAAATATTTTTTTTCTATTTGCTAGTTTATTTGGCAATTATAAAATTGTATGATGTCGGGATCAACTTAGCCGTAGGTACGGTCTTAGTCACATTTCGTGCAATATACACGTATACACAGGTATTTGAGTGAATAATCGCCAGGGAGTTATTAAGGTTACTACTGTAGCGACATCTATGCTGCTACATATGAAACAGAAAAATACCCGACGTCAGAAAAACCATATATAGCGCAATCAAAGTTCTCCCCCTAAATTGTACGTTGAAGAGCCCGACATCAACTATCGGGCGGTTGATCGCCAGATGCAACACCCGTTTGGTCAGAGAATTCTCCCTTTTCAACGTATGTTGCGGTGCGGGACTTTCCACCCTGTTTCGCTTATCTCCATACAACTAGAACCCATTTCACAACATTACACAACCACGAGAGCTTGCATGGCCCAGTGATAGCGACCGCGACTTACAAGTTGTAGGTCACGAGTTCGAACCCAGTCAGGCGCTTTACTTTGTGTAAATTATTTCATCAACACTGCTCTCAAAACGGTGAAGGAAAACATCGTAAGGAAACCGGCATGTCCTAGAACCAAAAATTCGAAGACATGTGACATCTACCAACCCGAACTGGGTCCGCGTGGTGGATTACGGCCCATTCCCTCTGACAGAGAGGAGACCTGTTTCCCAACAGTGGGAATATTAAAAGGCTGATGATGATGATGATGAACCACGGGATATTTCGGACTTTTTGACAATTGCTTTCGCTGATAGAATGTCACTACAAGCATTTTACCGCTAATCATAACCAGAACAGGAAAACCTTACAGAAAACCCCACAAACGCCAGAACATTAGAAAAAGAAAAAAACATTATTTTAATACCCAGCTGTTATAATCGCGGGAAGGTCGAGGAAGTTTTCTCATTTGCGACCGGCGACCAGTGCTGAGCGCTCAACGCCGCCTGGCGGTCGCTAGCAAAAACTTGTGCAATCATGTTGCGACCGACTTGCTGGAGAGGTTAGCACACATTCTTTATGAATCGAGGTGTTGAATAGAAATGCTTTTGTTGCTTTTTTTTGTAAGAATAAATGGTGAATGTTTTGAAATGGAACGCAATTAGCATAAATAACTCTCGTATATTTATATTACAGTCAACTAATTTACTGATCATATGAAATGACATACTAATTCACAATTTCTGATATGAAACCACTTATGTGGTCGTCCTCAGCAAATGAGAAAGAACTTTGGCTATCCAAATGAAGTTGTAGGTTGGTCAAACATGTGCTCTCATTGACCGCCTGATCTAGAAATCTCACCTTTATTTTTTGTTGCATGATTGGCTTAATTCTGGATCCAGCCTGATGAAAAGCAATGGTGGAGGTCTAAGATGGAACGAACAAGCCCAGAATACTTGCTTTAAATAATAGCGTATAAATAGTTATTCCTACATAGTCCACAAACAAAAGAATAAAAACTGGCTAAATGCGTGACTTCACACATTTAGGGTTCCATACCAAACCGCAAAAAAAAAGTTGGTTGTGATAGGAAATATGAGTATTGTTAGTAAAATGTACTTAATATAGTATTATCACCAAATTTAAAGTGGATGGAAAGTTAAAAATATTCTTAACAAAATTTTGTAAAAATGCTGACTATGATGGCGTCTCAGTCCTTTGACTTCCAATATTTTTAAAACAAAAAATACAGTATTTATATAATCAACTAATTCTAAACACCGATACCCCACTCGAAGGGGTAGGTTAAAAAAAAAATTTCGCACCTATCTTTAGCTGTGTTGATTTACATTTTTTATGATCGTCTCTATAAAATCTTAATATTTAGACGTTATGATAAATACGTTTATTTATAAATACTAAGAAATTACAATACAAAATAATGTATAACTATAGTCAAATTACAATCAAATTAGTGAATAATTATTTTATAAAACAAGCTCATTTATCCATTACGAAATATTGCAATCGACATCTTCTTGGGTCGTCGGCCACATCCACATCAATGTCTAGGTAGGGCCGCGCCATCGTCGAAGCCGAATAACTTGGCTATTGGTTTGAATTTATTTCTTGTGCCACGAATGCACATGCTAGTTGCACGGATTATTGAAATGATGATTCTTGATCTTAACCAACCCATCACTACACTAAAGGACCTATTCCAGCGGTCAGCGATTGCAGCTCCAAGATGTTTTACGAAGGTAGACATTGTATTTACAATTGTATGGTTTTGAATCAACAAAATGCTTATACTGTGAAAATTTAAAGAATGTAGCTCCAACCGTTTGGCTGTAAAACTGTATGACAGACGACGGACAGATAGGCGGTCAGACAGACAGACAGAAGGACACGTGAGTGACAGCAATAGGGCTCCGTTTGGACCTTTCGGTACGAAACCCTAAAAAGAACCGCCACATAATACAATAGTTACGGCCATTCATCAAAACTGCGGGTGTACATAACTTTTCTCATTTGATACCGCTGCAAGATGGGATAACTTCAGAGCCACTGTGATATAACGCTGTTTGAAATAATGAGGTCATATACGCTACTCTTAAAGATGTTGGCTGTGGTGTTAGTTTAGTGTTTGAGTTTATGCCGAGCATTCGAGTTCTAATTCATACCCACCTACTTTCTACATTTATTTGGCACATTGGTGAAAAATCGTCGTAAGGTAACCTGGACTTGTAATTCAAATAATCTCTAAAATTGAAAACTCGCCTTGAGAAAATGTGGTGAAAAATACTTGTGCCTTCTCTGTACTAGAGGAAGTTTTTGCCCTACGGTGAGGCAAGCTGGTATTATCTGTACTTATAGAAAATACGTATTTGCGGCCATGCTCGCGTTACTAGAGTATAAAATTAGTTTAAGTATGTACTTTGCGCAACAAACTAATTAGGTCCTAAACTTTACGCTGAACTGTTGAGCTGCTGAGGAGCTTATGCACTAGAGATTAACACACGGGTATAATATTATTGTAAGTAAGTAGTGGAATTATTTTTCAGAGTGTGGTCCCTGATTTAAACATGGGAAATTAGCTAAATACAAAGGTCTAGCTAGCCTTTTTATTTTAGCCTGTAAAAAAATTACAACTAAAACATTTTTTTCTTAGCCGATACTTTCCCACTTCTGGACAAGGACCTTCCTAATTCAATCTAGAGACTCTTCTCACGTTGGACAAAGGCACACGAACCAGTCCTCACGAACTGCAGGCTATCCAGGTCTTCTCGCCAGCTCAGCGGAGGGTCACGTCAGCCGCATGCGTTACAATAGGGTGGGCAAAAGTCTCCACACAATGATTGCCTGAAAATGGACGGCATCCGCGAGGCCAGCACAGAAAACATCCTTCATAAAAAAAATATTATTTATTTTAAAAGTTTAGTATAATTATAATCTCAAAGTCGACGCCAAGGACACAGATAGAGAATTATCGTCAGAGAAAAGTTGATCTCTTGTTGGGGGAATCACAACCCTCATTAATCAGGAACACGACGCAAGGACGGTGTCAAAGTAGCTAAAACCGTTACATCTCAATCTGTGTAACCATTACGACGCAGTATATTTCTCCATTTCAAAATACCCAACAATATCAGTCACAGTGTAACCCACTCACAACAACAACTCTGCTCACCCACTCAGTAAAGTGGTAACAATTAAAAACTTGCCCATCAGCGTGCGGTGACTGACTCGCAACTTTGCTCATGTAATCTCCATTTGTGGTGGCCGTGTTGTTATAAACAAACTTCGTGTTTTTAGCTGCCGTGTTGTAGGTATTTTGACCAGTTTCGTATGTAGGTGGAAAGTAAATGGGTGCATTAGTACTGAAAGATGTTAGTTTGAATTAGGAATAGAAATTCCTAAAGTACCAAAATTACACTTAATAAAAAAAAAATTGAACGAAGACGACGTGCTACGCTTTCGTAGCAATCTGCTACGGCGTAGCAAATGCGTAGCATAGAATTGGGAATCTTGTACGCCCAATTTACTGAGTTACCTTTTTCTTTTGATCTTGTGCAAACCACGTACATCAATTAAAATACAGACAACTAATCAATTACATTAATTACTATTATAATAACACCCACACATTACCTCAAACAACATATTTTACCAAAATACGGTAACCATTTAATACGATAACCCAAATTCTCTCAAACCAACAGGGAGCGAAACAGTAACGAAATTCTAAATTCAAACGCACGCCCGCCATATTGTTAATACGGTTCTAATTTCAAAATTTCAAATTCGACTAACATCGGCTATTCCCGGGCGACCGTTGAATAGTTCGGCTACACAGATGATTAATACGCAGATATTAATCAAAGCTTTATTCTGGGGGAGGGATTATATTACCGAAACCGTTTTGTCCATTTGGTTTCGGTCGAGTGGTCAGCATGGTGTTTAGTAAATGCCTCGGTTAAATGCGAGAAGATTTAGAATGATTGAGCATTGAAATCAAAATCAAAGCTAAAAAATATTTCTATAAAATACGTAAGTATTTTCATAGATTTTTTTTTATGGTATACTAACGCGAATCCTGTATATAACCGCTAAAGCTAGGTTTTCAATTTACTGTTTTTTTTTATTTGAGATGGGATGGGATTGCTCTTGACTCTAGTCTAGGTCAGAAGTGACAGAGACAGAGTAGACGATGGAGTAAGCTTACCCAGAAGAAGCCTGTTCGCTCTAAATTTGAAGAGATTTGGGTTGAATGCGTTTGGAAAAACAGACGCAGGCAGTGAGTTCCACTCATTCGCTGTGCGCATTATGAAGGATGTTTGGAAGCTCTTGGTGCGAATTGGTGAAATAGCAACCAGGTAAGGATGGTAACTTGGAGTGCATCTAGATGTCCGATGGTAGAAGGGGGCTGGTGGGAGAGGTCATGGAGTTCTTGAGCACACTCACCGAAGTACAGTCTGTAGAAGACCGATAAGCAGGCAACCTTGCGGCGCGGCGGCGATGAGCCAAGCTGTTAAGCTTGGCATCCACCAGTTCAACGTCGCCAATGAGCCTCATGGCTCTGCATTCCATCGGGTCAAGCGCGGCAAGCTGATACTGATGATGCTGATGGGCGAACGAATTGAGCGAGTGTACGAGGCGCGAAATCTGGGTCTCATCATGGACAAGGACCTGCGTTTTGAAAAACATGTGGCATTATCAATTAAAAATTGTTTTTATCGCTTGAAAGTTTTGTACAGGGTGAGGCCTTACTTATCTGAATCGTTGCGGGAACAACTGGTTGAAACATTAGTTCTCTCTAGGTTGAACTACGCTGACACTGTGTATGGACCGCGCCTGTTAGCTCGTACAGATAGGCTCATACAAAGGGTACAAAACGCGTGCGCTCGGTTCTGTTATAACATTCCCCGCAGAAGTTATGTAACACCATTTCTCAATGAACATTTTGTTCTAAAAATGAAATCCAGGCGTAAATTGCATTTGGCATGCCTTCTGTTTGGTGTGGTTAAATGTAAAAAGCCGGACTATTTATATAATAAACTGGAATGGATAACGAGTGGACGGGAATGTGGGAGAAGGCTATGCTCGCAGCAACTCTCGACGCAATCGCATAATACAGCAGCGTTCAGAGGCAGCTTTCGTTATGCGGCTTCCAAAGTTTGGAATAATATTCCACCACCGATCAGAACAGCCAACACTATGGACACATTTAGGAGACGATTACGGCAGTATCTGGTGGAAGCGCAGCGTAAGCTGGATATGGTCGCACTGAATGCCTCAATAATATAACGCACTAGCCTACCTACCCACACCTCGTTTATTGTCTGACTCACCTTATTTATCTTATGTAGTGTACACGTATTTATTTTTTATTATTTGTAATATACACATACTATACACCTATTTTTTATCTTTTATATAAGTAAGTATTTGTTTCACATACACATTTAGTTAATAAAACTGCGTTACGTCCGTCACGTCATCGGTCACAGGTCCAGTTGAAAACCAGCGTCGGGCACTAGTTGCCCGACATTATGCTGAACTGGTCCTATTTGGCGCAGCCGTGGGACACACAATGTTACTAATATATTGTTTTCGTTTTTTATATTATTGTTGTTTAGTCTAAGTTATTTTATTTTTTTATTTTTTTATGTGTGTGTTGTGTGCTCTGGCTTGTGTCAAATAAATGTGTTTTCTTTCTTTCTTCTTTTTTTTATACTTAGCTGAGCCATCCCAAAGGTGGCTGCAATACTCCATGCAGGATTGGACTTGCGCTTTGTATAGAGTTAAAAGCTGTCCAGGCATAAAGTATCGCTTCACTCGATTTAGGATGCCCAGTTTTCTGGCAGCAATTTGGGCTTTGTACTCAATGGAGGCGCTGAAGTTGAGACTGGATGTCAACTCCATGCCTCCATGCTCCATGCTTGAGCCAATCAGTCACAGGAACAGACGTACCCCGAAAAGTAGGAGTTAAGGAGGAAGATATTTGTTTGGATTAAATCTTGATATAAAAATACCAACTACTTAGCTATCGATGATAGTTTTTATTGTTATTGAACTTCAGCACCTAATTATCAACCACTCAATAGCTCTAAGAACAATAAAACTCAAAAGCCTTCCCAAAATTCAGCAGCCACTTCAACACAAAACGTGCGAACACAAATTGGCAATAACAATAAAAGTAACAGTGTTGCTAGGGAAATTTTTCGATTTCGTCAATGGTCCACGTGGTCATAACGGGGCTCCTAATATTTTGACTGAACGTTATTAAGATAGAGGCCACAAGTTAAGGTAAGGGTATAAACGTCCCGTATTTGGGCCAGGCCTGCGCTGCGAGTCGGGAATACAAATAGGACGGGACTGGGACGGACTTGGGACTGAATATCTTCTTTTAGTTTCGGCTAAGTTACATATTCATCAAATGGGATTACTAATGTTTTGGGGAAATTGCTATACCTTCTAAATATATTAATTTGTCGTATTTGCTTTGATTAATTGACTAATCTCAATCGGTTGCGCATACTGATAGGTCGCTGCAAATACAACTTGACAATTTAACAGACTCATCTGATACAAAAATGTGAGTGTGTGGGCACACACCGCACTCACAGTTTTTTTTTTAATACGTGGTGTCTCGCAGGTAAATACCAAGATTTTCTTCTGTATAACCGGTCTTTTTAGGGTTCCGTACCCAAAGGGTAAAAACGGGACCCTATTACTAAGACTCCGCGGTCCGTATGTCTGTCTGTCTGTCTGTCTGTCTGTCACCAGGCTGTATCTCATGAACCGTGATAGCTAAACAGTTGAAATTTTCACAGATGATGTATTTCTGTTGCCGCTATAACAACAAATACTAAAAACAGAATAAAATATATATTTAAGTGGGGCTCCCATAAAACAAACGTGATTATTTTGCCGTTTTTTGCGATAATGGTAAGGAACCCTTCGTACGCGAGTCCGACTCGCACTTGGCGGGTTTTTATATTACATACGTTCGCGCTTGATCACTATCATACCTGATGGTAAGCGATGATGTGGTCTACCCTGTGGAGACTAAACTATAGCTTCAAGCCAGGCTCAAAAAATTTAACCTAACCGAACACGCTGAGGGCTACCCCCTATGGGGTCGGACCTCGGCTCAGGGCGTCGCTGGGGGGACAACAAAGGCTGGATCGTGATTAAGTGACTCTACCATCCGTTCGGAAAATACCTACGTGGAGAAGAATGGACAAGAAACTCCTTTTATCATCTAGAATTTTAACTATAGCTCAGCAATTCGCGAGCTGGCTTGATTTTAGTGACAGGGACAACGCGACGAGCCTCGGCGGCGATGACGGTACGAATGCGGTAATTTTTGTGCCGCATTTTTAGTCCAGAGCATAACCAACTTTTTAGAGTTTTGTACTTTGGAGGATTTGATGGACAACACTGATGCCGCTATAAACGTGGCCACTTACTGATCCAAAACTGTTTAAGGGTTAAATCACCAAAGACTCGAAAGAAAGAATTGACGAATCGGGACGCAATTGCCACCTGGTAGCGTTCGATAAAGTCTAGAACATGGCTGATTAACTGAAAATATATATAAGCTTTCATGAAAAAAATATCTAGGATTTTTTAACTCTAATCTTTTTGCAGCTTTCTCCATTTTTTTTGTCGTATTCTCATAACACTCAGTCAAAGGCTGAATAAACAATTATGGATGCAGTATAACCACTTGAGATTACACAATTTTTATCAAATAATATTAGTATATACATTTTAGTTGCAAGTTGGAAAATTGTGCTTATTCAGGCTCTCAAGTCCGGTCCTGCATTAAGCCGACCGTGTCACGCGTATGTATGTAATATGACCCTAATAAATATCACTCGGTACACATATTTATATCACCCTGTATAAAGCTCCTACTGACGTATGTTGTCGATTCAATATACTGTAATGTTTAAATTAACTTCAACATATTTGGCTGGAGTGTAAACACCACATGTTCTGGTTGGTTTTGGTTTGTAAGTATAAATTGGATTGGACATACCTACTGTAAGTTATAATTGTAGGCAGTTGAGAGTACAATAATTTTCAGCAAGATTTGTGGCATACACAAAATATTTATATGTGCAGATTTTAATAAAAAGTTAATCTGTAGACGGTTTGAAGCAACCACAAAAGATTTCGCTTTTTTTTTTGTTTAGTTCGCTTCTTAAGTAGTAGGGCTTTTAGCTTTTTTGGATCACTTTTTTTATTATAGAAGGCTCGCGCTTGACCACTATCTCACCTGATGGTAAGCAATGATGTGGTCGACGGTGTAACGCGCTTGCCTAGAAGTAACCTATACACTCTTTACTTAAAGACCCCGAGGTTGTTGCTATCTGAAAACACAGACTCCGGTAGGGAATTCCACTTCGTAGCTGTACGCATAATGAAAGTATTTCTAAAACGTTAACTAAGCCTTATGTGATTAATGCTTAGAAGTGTAATTAAATATTGAAAAATAAAATCCAATTCGTATGTCAAATACAAGCTAGTATATATGATCTTGGGGCACCTTTAAACAGATTTTTTACATTGTGATCTGCAATCGCCTATCCTAGGCATAACCAGATTGCCTGCTGAAATTTAAAAAAAAATATGACTAGTGTTACATGGACCTCTCCTCTATTCTTTCACAGAGTAATTTCAAAATCGTAACCATTACCGTAGTGTCTAAATACTCTGATCTAATTTTATTATTTGCCAGTGTTTCAACCATTTGACATGTGACATTTTCACAATTTTTCAGTTGATCCTTTGCTATTTCGTTTGCGTGGTTCTTGAAACTTTCGCTGTACTTTTTGTATCTTTTTTGCTTTACTTGGCAGCTTTCAAAGCTAAGCCAAAAACTATCCGACTACCAAAGCAACTTTTTTCAAAATTGATCCCCTCTGCTTTTTGAACTAGTACGGGACACACATTGTATTTGACAGGGGTAATCAAATTATTGTGAGCGCGTGCAATATTTTGTGCACCGTTCAAAAGTTTGTGCCGCGTGCCGTGACAGCTGAGCCGTTAAGTGAAAAACAGGGATGGACGTTACCAGACTAAACCAGCAACACTCTTAGTAAGTAAACTATCAAATTCTAAAAAAATAACTTATCCATTCGATAAAATTATAATTCTAGTGGCACATCCTTGATGCCTGTCTAACAATGTAGTTTGAGAACTGTTTCCTCAGATTGAACTAATCTTATTAACAAAAACCATGAAAATGTGCTAATGTTACAGGCCATCCTAAACCAACATTGTAGTCTGTTTTTAAGTCAAAGTATCGATATGTTTTTAGTGAAAATAGACCTCTAATTACTAATACTCGTTTTAGGGTTCCGTACCCAAAGGGTAAAAACGTGACCCTATTACTAAGACTCCACTGTCCGTCTGTCTGTATGTATGTCTGTCACCAGGCTGTATCTCATGAACCGTGATAGCTATATAGTTGAAATTTTCATAGATGATGTATTTCTGTTGCCGCTATAACAACTAAAAGCAGAATAAAATAAATATTGAAGTGGGGCTCCCATACAACAAACTTGTTTTTTTTTTGCTGTTGCTTGCGATGATGGTACAGAACCCTTCGTGTGCGAATCCGATTCGCACTTGGCCGGTTTGTACATTAGGTTAAGAGAATAACTCTATCGGAATAGATTTGCAGTTGGGTTCTGTTGTTAATAGACAAACATAGACCATAGTCTTTTAAAATAGTTTTCATTCACTAGCTAAAGATGAAAAAAGCTGAAAAAGTAACTGTGTACTTCGTAAGTCAAGTGACCCCACTCCCGCCTACCCGCGCCGCACCCCGTGTTTGCCCCGTGTGTCGAATGTCAGGGTGACATTGGCAGCTCCAAATGCACAGTTGTTTTAGCCGTGTAGTTGTCATACAACAACATTGTGTGCTCCACTCAAAAGTTTGTGTGGACGTTACTATGTAGAGGAGGCAGATTTGGATTGCTGGTATGGGTTTAGTTAAAGATGAAATAAGCCATTAATAACTAAGTAATAGTTTGGCATTCTGCCAACTGTTCCATCATCGGACTACAAGACGTACGGCGTTGCGTCATCGATACATGATGGACATCCCACCCATACGCACCAAAAGTTTTGGGAATAATTTTATTATGCGTACAGCAAAGGAGTGGCATTCCCTGCATATTAACTTTAAAACTTTCGAGTTTCATAATTGAAAAACAATATATCACGGGAATTCATCGCGTTAAATGCCCGTGATATATTGTTTTTCCCTGCCGGAGTCTGTATTGCCTGATAGCTACAACCTAAGAGTCTATAAGTCAAGAGTGAATAGCTTTTTTCTAGGCAAGCGTGCTTCACCGTCGACCACATCATCGCTTACCATCAGCACCTGTAGACTGTAAAATCGATAACGCTAATAGAAAACGAATCAATGTATGGGATTAACAAATTTGAACGTTAACTTACGTGGTCAGACCATACAAATAGAAGGCGTTAACGATTGTAGTAATCTTTTGTTGTATAAAACGCTTTCTGGCACAACTTACGTTTAATGAAAGACTTGAATTTATTAAGACTTAGATCTTGCACGTGGCTTGGAAGCTTATTATAAAAGCGTACACATTGACATCTAAACGAGCCACCTATTTTCTTGAGCCTTGTTGTAGGTACTACAAATTTGTGTTTGTTCCTAGTATTTATGTTATGGATATCACTGTATTTTTTAAACAATTTTATATTTTTATGGGCATATAAAAGATTTTCATAAATATACTGAGAAGGCACAGTCATTACATTAATCTCCTTAAATTTCTCTCTGAGAGAGTGTCTCGGGCTTAATTTATAAATTGATCGAACAGCTCTTTTCTGCAAAACAAAGATAGTCTGGATGTCGGCGGCATTTCCCCACAACAGAATACCGTATGACATTACACTATGAAAATAACTAAAGTATACTAAACGGGCTGTCTCTATGTCAGTTAAATTACGAATTTTTCTAACAGCATATGCTGCGGAGCTTAGCTTCTTTGACAATTTATCTATATGTGGGCCCCACTGAAGCTTAGCATCCAAAGTTAAGCCTAAGAATACTGTGCTATTTTCAGGATTCAATAATTCGCCCTTTATCAACACCTCGGTTTTCACCTGCCTAACGTGAGGGTAAACTTAATGCATTTGGTTTTTTTTTCATTAAGAAGTAAATTATTAACATTGAACCAGTGAACTACTTTTGAGATCGCGCTATTTACATCGTCAGTAACCAGCTGCTGACGTTTAAGTTTAAACAAAAGTGAAGTATCATCCGCAAACAACACTATATCATGGTTATCCTTTATGAGGTAAGGCAAGTCATTAATATAAATAAGAAACAAGAAAGGACCAAGAATCGAGCCCTGCGGGACTCCCATTGTTACCATAGATCCAGGAGATCTTTTTCCATTAACGTCAACGGTCTGAATCCTATTACTCAAATATGAAGTAAGAAGATCCAGAGCGCTGTTCCGGATCCCGTAGTGGCGGAGTTTCCTGATTAGCGTTTCATGAAAAACACAATCAAATGCCTTGGACAAATCACAAAAGATTCCCAAGGCATCGCACTTATCTTCCCATGCATTATAAATATGTCCTAAAAGCTCAACACCGGCATCAGTAGTTGAACGACCCCTTGTAAAACCGAACTGTTTGCTATGTAATAATTTATGTTTATTAAAAAATCTTTGCAATTGCTTTAAAATTAATTTCTCAAATATTTTGCTAAACGTAGGTAGTACTGACATAGGTCTATAATTTGTAGGGTCTGATGTACTACCTGATTTAAACAAAGGTATTATTTTACTATTTTTCATAAGGTCAGGAAACTCCCCACAGTCGATACAATTATTAAAGATAATAGCTAAACTAGGTGCGACAATGTCAATAATAGACTTAGCAACTTCTACAGAATGACCCCAAAGATCTGCAGTCTTTTTAACATTTAAAGTGTGAAAGGTTTTAATTATGTCTTTACAAGTAATATGTTCAAAACGAAATTCCGAATTGCAAACATTAACATTTTCTTTTAGCAAAGACTCAGCAACAGAAGGTGATGAGTTTAAGTATTTAGTAGTTGAAATGGGAATATCTGAAAAGAAATTTTCAAAGGCCACTGCGACATGTGAGTCTGATTTTATGATGTTGCCATTAATAGACAGGCCGTAGTCAATATTTCGGTTACCAGATCTTCCCGTTTCACTATTAATAATATTCCAAGTCGTTTTAATAACATTACTACTGTTTTTAATCTTCGAGCTCAAATAACGCGACTTGGCCAAACAACAAACTTTTTTAAATAATTTTGAATAATTTCTGACATATAAATTAAATTCAGCAGTGTTTACATAAGTCCTTTCACTGTACAGCTCATAAAGCCGTGTTCTACTTTTACGAATACCAATGGTAGCCCAATCACTGAATGATGCGTTACTATTAACGGAGATAGTCTTGGGAATAAAGGTCGAATTAAATTGTTTACAGTATATACTAAAAAAATCATCATATAGATGATTAGGATCAGCATCAATTGACAAAATTGGTAATTTATTAATGAGTTTAACTTTAAAAGCTGCCAAGCGACTTGCAGTTTTGGGGTTAACAGTGATATCCTTTTTAGCCACTTTGTTTTTTTGGTTTGGTATAGTAATCCTCTGCCCGCAATGATCAGAATCTAGTAAATTTGTAATTTCTTTGTGGACTGGTATAACATTAGTATAAATATTATCTAAGCATGTAGCACTAGTTGGGGTTATTCTTGTGGGCTCCAAAAATAGGTTTACAAGATTGTAGGACTGAAACAGACTTATTATTTTACTACAAGAAGCTGAGTTTTCTAATAAATTAACGTTAAAATCACCACAAGTGATAATGGATTTATTCGAGTTACAAATCTTGTGTAACACTTCATCCATTACCTTTTCAAAGCAGTCATACAATCCTGAAGGCGGTCTGTATACGCTTAATACAATAAACTGCTCCAATTCTATACAAGCTATTTCAACTGTCCGCTCAACAGATAGGCTCACAATATCCTTACGGTCTTTAAATTTAAGCTGGTTACTTACTAAAATCAATGAGCCACCATGTATAGCATTAACTCTGCTGAATGAACTACCAACCTGGTGATTATTTAAATTGAACAATAACTGGTGGCTTTTAAGCCAATGTTCTGTTATACAATGAATATCAATACTGTTAAAGTTCATAAATAATTCTACTTCTAAATCTTTGTTCATAAATCCTTGAATATTTTGATGCACCAGGTTAATACTATTTACCGAATTTAAACTTTTATTTGATTTTATTTTGCAATTTTTATCCTGTATAACTTTGCAAGAGGTTGTCCCTATTGTCCTAATTTCTAATTTAAATTATTATCAATATCAATTTCTGATACCAAATCATTGGCTGAATTAAATAACATTCCTTGGCATTGCTCAATAGAAGCAAGTTGTTTAGCCAAATTCTTGGCTGTAATAGAAAAATAATATGATAGCGACACAGCTATCTGTCTTTTATAATACTTTGAAAGAAAGTACCTATCCATGAAAAATTTATCTTTTGTCAAATAAAAGTGATTACCAACATAATTGTGAGTGTCAATTAAATGGAATAAATTACTACTATATGTTAAATTATGTAATGTCCTATTCAATTCGTATCTAAGATTGTTTTCTTCCTGTGGCAAACTTTGGCTGTATGGGAAAGTGAACATCACAATTTTTTTTATACTAAGGTTGCACAAAGTTCTATAATGTTGGAGTAATTCTCCTTTGTTCACATTACCCCTATTACCAATAAATATCAATAATGTGGTATCCTGATTAAAATTGCATTTTATAACTTTTTTCATTATGTCAAATAAAGAACAGCCAGGCATACAGTAGTTCATTATTGAGTGTCCTGGATATCTATTTGTCAACAAGTGGCCTAAATCCTTTCCAATTTCATCACAAAATAATACTATTTCTGTATTTACTTTCTTTTTAGGCAAACAGTTAGTAATTTCTAATGGCAAACTTGCACTAGACTGCGGTATGGTGGCATCACATATTGTCAATGAATGGTCCGGCGTGGGTTCAACAGATGGTGGTTGACAATGATCACATTTGTTAATTTGTGAGCTTACCAGCTCATTTATTGCCAATACATATTCCCTCATTTGGTTTTCAGAGGCTGTATATTTGATGGTCATAGAAGTAAGTTTCTCCTGTAGATGGTCAAGTTCATACCGCAAGTCTTCTGTGTCAGTTTGGTATTTTCTAGTACTTTTTTCTAAGTTAAATGAATACATATCTAATTGTTTAAGTAGATGCAACCTTTCTCTATTAAGTTTTACATTTTTGATGAAAAACCTTTGTTTTTTGATCATTTTCTTAGTTTTAACTATGTATTTGTTAATTTTAATGTATTTTTTTATTTTATTTTTACTAGTAACTACCCTCAATGATTTAATTGATTTTGAATCATCATGACCTGTTAAATCTAGTGTGTAAGAGGGGTTTATTGCAGTAACCATTGATGGGGCAACAGGCACCAATTCATTGAATAGACTTTGATTCAACGAGGCAGTGATGTTATGATTTGTTGTTTCAAGATGTTCAATCTGACTTTGAGCCTCATGTAGCTGCTGTTGTAGTGAATAATTGTGACTAAGAGCTTGTTCATACTCATTGCTACACTGGCTGAACCCTTCCACAACAATTTGGAGCCTGTCCCGGGCTGCTATGGCATCAGTGTGTTGAATATATAACTGAGCCATTTCTGTTTTCAGTTTACTATTCCTGTCAAGGACCCTAAGGAACTCTATTTCGTTTTCATCTTTTTCCCTTATCAGTTGGTCACAGAACTCCTGAGACGCCTTTAATTCGCTCAAAGCCTGACTGAGTTTGGTCTCTTCTAGGCGAGCCCGCGCGCTGCGAGTCATAATCATGACTAAAGAGAAGAAAGATGATGTTGGAAAAGAGTAGTAGAATGAGTAACAGATGATTAGTTGAACGGAAAAATGAAATTTAGATAGTTAAGAAAGAAGTTCTGTCACCAAACTAATTAAGGTTATGTTTACGTTTTATAGGTCATTGGCATCAACTTGTAACCTCAATAAAAGTGATCCAATTAATTGTAAGCAAAATATTAAAACGCAAACAATCCAATATCAAGTAAAATATATAGTATTGTACCTGATACCGAGACGAAAAAGTAACATTCGCTTGAGCCGGTAACTGTCAACGAAACACAATTAAATTTCAACACTTATTTTGCACTTGTAGTGTCTGTATTTAGCACAAAACACTTAATAACGCTTTAAAACTAGTTAAGAAATTGGAAATAGGCCTTATTATAAAGGAAATCTATTATTTAAAATTAAAATTATCAGGACAAATTCAAATCAGCTGTTAGCTGTAGTGTTGCCACAGGAGGAAAAAAAGATATATTATTGACAAAAGACTTATAACTATCATTTAACGCTAACTAAGAAAAACTTATCAAAACGGAATATTCTGAAATTTACCTATTTGCAAGTCACATTAACAAAAAAATATGGCAAATACATAACAACCCAAATGCCTTTACAATTGACCCATTTACAGTATACTGGTAACCAATTTTCTTTTATGCGTTTGCACTATTATCAATCATATTAAAAGATCTACGAAAAATCTAAAGCTAAGGGCATCATAATGGTCACCATGGCCAACTCTGCCCTGATTCCCTTCACTTAAGGAACTTTCCATAATTCAGAGATGATCATGCTTAAACCTAAAGTAAATATTATAGTATCTCACAGCAAGGGAAAAATCCATACCAACCTTACTCTGGCTGTCGGAGTCTAGTGTGTAGGTAATGAAGTCTATTGTGACGGAGCATTTTTAATCATGGTCTGGCAGTTTGAGTAGTTTATGCGGCCTACCCGAATGTCCTTTCTTTGGTATTGTTCGTCGAATCGTTGAGCTCCTTAAATTCTGAGTTGAGCTGCTCGGTTATTGACAAATGCGTGCACTGACTGGACAGGTCCACTCAATCTGGCTGGTTCTTTCCTCAAAAGACCATTTCAGACATCAGTCTACATGGTCTTCACATGATCTAACCAATATTTTGTCTGGACTTTAAAAGAGACTGTGACCTCTGAGTTTGTTTCGGCCTTTCTTCTCAGAGTAGTCAGATAGGAAACGCCGACCTCATCTAGTTTTAAAAAATATGTTCGACATGTAAAAGTGTTTGTATAAACCAACTTACAGAAATAAAATCATTTATCATTTAGCATACTACCATCATCAATAGAAAATGTGATAGCATCTCTATCAGAAAACTTTTTCAAACAATTGACACATGTTTAATATACTGGTATAACTTTTTTAGAAAATTTAATATTAACATCTTGAACACCAACGGTAATATAATTTCTTAACAGAACTTTCTAATTCCAGTAAAAAATATAACAAATGCTTAACTGTCACAAATCGGCATTATCACTGATAATACTATGATAAACATTAGAATGTCCTCTGATGACAGATAAAAAAATATTTTAAGGACGTATTCAGACTACGACCACCTGCCCAAAAATACAATGTCACCTGGGGAACATCCCAGATACTGGAAGTATTAGGAATTTGGTACCAAAATGAGATGTTGTCTCTAGAACAACTGTCAAAAATAAAATCAAAGTATAGAAATACAATCAATGCATATAACCATCAAAGTTTCAGACCTCAAAAAATCTCTTATTAAACTAAATCAATCAATACTTCAGACAAAGAACAGTAATACATCCAGCTGAAACCCTTGTAGACTACATTAATAAAACCTCTAACCACCATAAACTTAAAAGAATTATTTTAGGCACCAAGAAACTATACCACATAAGTATCCAAACAGACTATCAGTCGTTGGATAAGTGTACTTTAAAGACTAGCAGTATTTAGCTCACAGCACACGCCACGCTGCTACTTCTAAAGCCAGGTGTGACAGTTTGAGTTACCGCGGCCCTGCCTCAAGCAACTGAAGGAGCACGGGTGGGTTTTAGTCAGTAAAAGTCTGACACGCCCTCCCGCTTCACCCAGAGCGGGAGAAGTCATAGGAAGATATCCCAAAAAAAAAAAAAAATGTGTGACAGTTTATCAGATACTAAAAACGGCAGGCTGGAGTTACAACTCAAGTAGGTACATTAGATATGATTTAGCAAGATAAATCTTTAGCTGTGATTAAACAAGTACATTTGGTAATTTTTATAACAGACCTTTAGTGTAAAGGATCAAAATGATTTAGCAAGATACATTTTTAGCTGTGATTAAAGATATCTTATGAAACTTACATGTACTAACTAATACAACCACCAGCAACTTTAACTTAAAAGGAAGGAGTATAAGTATAAAATGTATTGATAAGGAAACTAACAGTAGTAATTAGATAGCAAAACTGTATTTTGGTGAAACAGATATATTTATAATATTATCTGAAAGGTGCAATGAATTAAGAACTTTAGTTTTCCAATGACACCTTTTTATTTTTTTGGTTTGGAAATCATCCAATGACTTCTCCCGCTCTGAGTGAAGCGGGAGGGCGTGTCAGACTTTTACTGACTAAAACCCACCCGTGTTCCTTCAGTTGCTTGAGCCAGGGCCGCGGTAATTCTCTTTCAAATTTATCCGCGACCCAGACAGACATCGGCCCTGGCGGGGCCCGTCAGTTTTTGCTGACTCTGATCTCTTTGAGGCGCGCGTGGAACACTACGCGCCGTCGACTCAGGCCTGGTTCTTATCGGAGGGCGAGCTACCCATCACTCGCCGTCCGCAAGCCCGCGCCTACGGTGGCCGGGAATCAGCTTGCGACTCACGACGCCCAGGGCGTCTCCTGCGATGGCTAGGGGCGCGAGGGAGTCTCCGTTGTGTCTCCCTCACGCGTTCCGCCTCCTCCTTCGCGAGCATTACTGCTTCGCAGAAGGAGGTGACAGCTACTCATGCCCTCTCGCTTCGTACCATGGCCTGAACCAGGGCTGGACGCGAGAGGTCGCCACCGCTGATTTCCTCCACGAGGACACGGTGGTGCTCCGCCCAAGCGGGGCAGACCTCCACCGTATGCTCCACCGTATCCTCCGGGCGATCCACACAATGGTGAAAACCGGGCGTTTCCTCCCGCCTTACCCGGAACAGGAACCTCCCGAAACAGCCATGTCCGGTGAGGACCTGCGTCAGGCGGAAGGTGAGGACGCCGTGGCACTTCTCAAGCCACTCCTCAAAGAGGGGCCTTATCGCCGCAAATATGGCATGCCCAACACTGGGTTGCGACAGTCGCTCTCTCCATGTCGCCATGAGATCCTGCCGAAGCTCTGTCCGCCGAGCCGCGCCATCGCGCCACTCCCAAATGTGCGCGAGAACTTTTGCCTTCAGATCCCATGGCGGCAATCCGGCAAGGAGGCTCGCCGCCTCACCGGAGACCGTGCGGTATCCCCGGACCAGCCGGATGTCCATGACCCTTTGGGACGCGTTCAACGAGCGGGCTGGTCGTCGCCTCAGGTATTCCAATGACACCTACGATTGTTATTCTTTAAACAAACTTTAATATTGATATTAAGTGGGCAACAAATATTCTGTTAAAAAGATAATTAAGAATATATATAAACATTTTGGTTAAGAACCTATGTTACTTAAAAGCAACTGTAATTATTAGTCTATAAAAAACTTTAAAACTTAATGACAATAAATGGGCATAAAATATTTTGTTAATAAGGATAATTAAGATAAGAATAATAATTAAGAAAATGACTGAATGTGAACCTTTGATACCTAATGACAACTGTGATTGTTAATCTATAAACATTATATCATTGAGAATAAAAAAGTACTTTTATAATAAATTTGTCAAAACAGATAATTAAGGACATATCTTAATCAACTGATTAAGAACATTTGTGTGAAACCTATGGACAACCATGATGGTTATTCTATAAAAATATAATTAAGAATTTTAAAGACAGAAAGCTTTTACTTCACAAATTCATCATTGTTTATGTGATAATGCCAGAACTTAACTCTCAAAGTCTACATGTAAATAATAATCATTGATTACAGGAACTAATCTCGAGGACGAGGCACGAAGTATAATTTATGATTAAACGAACTTACCCTAAGTGAATTTCTATCATATTTATACGAAGTGCCTCGTCCGAAGAGATTAGTAACACCATACCAACCCTAAGGTATAGCCCAGAAGCGTTCTGGAAATATCTATATTAAAAGATCAGTAACTCTAAACTAAATGACAAGTTGGCAGCCGACACAGAGCAGCCAGAAAAAAAAAATGTCTCTAAAACATAGTGATTTGAGTGGCCGCCTGTAGCCGATACTACATGTAAATAATAATCATTAATTACAGGAACTAATCTCCTCGAACGAGGCACTTCGTATAACTATGATAGAACTTCACTTAGGGTAAGTTCGTTTAATCATAAATTATAAACTAATGTATAGTAGTTGGTACAGAAATAAAAATTTTGTATTTGTGTGACAGTGATTTTAATATACAATATATTAAAATCTCTGTCACACAAATTACAATAGTACAATTTTCCCAACAGATACGCGGGCAAAATATTCCCCTAAACTCCAAACATTTTTGCAGATAACAGGAAGAAATAACAACAGAATTACACAAAACCGATTACCAGAAAAACGCCACTAAATGTCTGGCGTACTGTGGTACGCAAAAGATCTCGCAGTTTTTGTCGCAGGCTCTTGTAGGCCGTTACGTTCTCGAGGCCCTTTCTCCGTGTCAGGGGCTCTTCACTAATGGACCCTTGCCTCTTTCAGCACTCCCGGTGCCCTTTTCAGAGAGAAAAGTTGGAGTAGAGTGTGTGTGTAGATACTGAAAGTACGCGAAGTGTTGGGCATTTATTTATGGGTATTGAAGGAAAGAAAATAAGCATTGTTGGAAGAGAATATAACCATTATATTGGGAGAAGTTCAAACGGCTATCTATCTACTTGTGTATTAAAAAAAATTGTAAGGACTTGAAAGAAACCCCAACTAAGACTGACATAGTTTTACTTTGCACAAAGGTACGAATATTTACATTTCAAGGTCCTTTACTAATAATAGGCGCGCACGTATTTATAAGACAAAACCAAGTACGTATCGGTTGAAATGCATCGCATTGTACCCATGTCAACATACTTGCAATTTCTTTAAGAAAAAAATGCTTATCTTATATATAAAAAACAGCCGCAATTTAACTGTACAAAAAAAACGATTTTATTTTCTTACGACAGACGGACATGGCGAAACTTTAAGTGTTTCTTGCTGACTACGGAACCCTAAAAATGGACGTCATTATTTTAGTGCCATCTAAGTTAAACTATGTCTTGCTACTCCAACATACTTCTGATAGTTTCTTGTTTTTAAGTTTGCTAGACTGTTATTGAATTTATGTTATCTCCTTAATTTTAAATGACCTTAGATATTTAACTAAGCCCCCCTAACCCTATCTATTCTTAGCATGAAGTCAGAGTGATTCTTTAAGAAAAGCGTCTCCTTTCAATAAACCGCTTCCAAGTATATAATAGCTACATCAAAACGAATTATAATTAATTGAATCCAACGCCCTCTTCAAAAAGTCTGGCTTTCGAAGAAGAAACTGAACTTAAAATAGCAATTTCTTCACTGTCCAACTAGAAGGCAGGTGTAAAAGAAACTTGAACAAAAGACGTTCCCAGCAAAGGGTACAATTCAAAAAGACAACACCAAATAAAGTTTTAACAAAGTGAAATAACCTAATATATAGTGTTACAAAGCCTTTGCTACTGTATCTACTTTTATACTGCCCCTACTAAGGTGCTAAAGTTTTTTTTAACTGTTTTTAGGAGTAGGAAAACATCATACTTTCCACTTCCCTTCATATTAAGCAGGAGACAGAACAAACTAGGCCAATAGGCACAAAGAGTCGTTTACAACTGGGATACGCACCGTTGCCCAGCACTACAGATAAAAAAATATCATTAATATTAATGGGTCCTAACATTGTAAGCTATTGTAAGTTATATTTGATTCCCAAAGTTTAGTTGTGAATTGCTCATCATCTTTTCAGATGCTCCTGGACAATAGGCATTCCCTTAGTGTCGCCACATCAAGTGGTTCCTTGCTTTCCACATGCAACCAGACTACTGCGGCTCTCACCAGATTTTTCATAATTGTGTTCTTGCTGTATGATCTACTTGGGTATGCAGCTCGCGAATAGATTTGTACAATTATTATATTGTCTTTAAATTTACTATCAGAGACCAAAAAATTGTGAATATTGGAACTTCTAGAAGAAGATTGGTGTTCAAAAAACGTTTAATGACATGAATGTATGAGTGTGTTAGTCTTACTGCCCCATTCCCCAGTTATTAATAAAGGATTCGATAAGTATATTTCGATTAAGTGACCTTTGACTTCAACCGAAGTGAATACATAGTTTCAGGAGTAAGTAATAAATTTTAAGGCAAACAAGTTTGCATTAGTTAACTTACTCCAAATAAAATGGTTGCTTTTTGAACTTCAGGTTAAAGATGGGCTGTCTTTCAAATATCCTATTCCTATAATCGTTATATCCTTAATGTTATTATAATTAAATCATCATCATCATCATCATTTCAGCCGAAAGACGTCCACTGCTGAACAAAGGGCTCTCCCAGGCGTCGCCACAATGACCGATCCCATGCGTCTCGCATTCAGCGATGATATATGATAAAATAAGGTAATCTATACTCTATACTAATACTAACTACTAATAATATTATAAAGAGGAAAGATTTGTAAGTATCAAATAAATTTAAAAACTACTGAACTGATTTCAAAATATCTTTCACCGTTGGGAAGCTACACTATCCCCGGGTGACATTGGCTACTTTTTATCCATGTATTTCCACGGGAACGGGAAATACGCGAGTGAAACCGCGAGGCGTCCGTTAGTATGTATATTATAATAAAATGTTTAACCATCCACCAGAAGACATTATTACAAGATAACCTTTGATAAAGGTTACACAAAATAAACATAACTTTATATTGGTATACGAACTTTATAAATGTCTACTAACTGCGTACTCCCATTTTCTCTTATCAACCCTAGATACAAAATTTTTGAAATTCCACACTATTTTTTAACATTAATTTGATGATTAAACTGGCGTTATTCATACTCAAGACTAATAACAATAATGAAAGCATTTTGTAATCGACTTGATTCCCACGCTCCTGTGCCATCCTTATTCATGTTCCACTCGCGATGGAAAAACAATCCCATCTAGCTACCAGACGACCGACCTTCTCACCTGTCAACATTGCCATGTGTCCTGCGTCCTGCTCATATCCATTTCAGTTTCAAAACAGAAATTCACATACAAATCTCGATGATACATCGTCCAAAAACAGCAAAATTGTTAACAAGCAAAGTCCAATAGTACAGCCCCCGATATGTCCGCCCTCTACGCCGGTGTAAAGTTACTTCCTCCGTCTCGACTCACTTTGATCTTTGAGAGCAGTAATTAAATCGGCTTTTGTACGAACTTTCTAGTTTTTCAGATAAACGTGTCTACAGGCGTTTTGGTTAAGTTCCCTCGTGTTCTGGCGTTAAGCTTCCAAGTTTTAAGGGAAGTAAAGTTCGCTGTTAATTTTGTTAGAATTAATTTGATTTTGTTTCTATGACAACGTTTAAGTTAAGTATAAAAGGCTGGGGTGAACTTAACATAGAAGATGAAAGGAGGACTTTGACCCCTAGTTCCTGAATATCTTTTCACTTATGTCTAAGCTCACAATCTATTTGCTATTAAAAGTTTTTTTTTTATTATAGTGAGATTCTAAACTTCAACAGTTTTACAGATAATATCGTTGGAATGAGAGTATGAGGTGAAAGATTTTAGGATTATTTAAGATGTTTCTCGTAGGTGTTAAAAATATCCAAAGTCACTAGGATATTATTTTATTTTAACAATTTTATCTACCAATGAATTACGATTGACCGAGTTCGTCATGAATTTAATCACATTAATACAAAAACAAATTTATTTAGCGACCTCCCAAAAATATATCTGATCCCAAACAAATAAAATATTGGTGTCAAAGCTCCCGTGAAATATCAAATAAATAATTCTGTATGATCAATTTTATTATGACTGAAAGATTAATTAAATTCGTTTCAAATTTTACGTGAAATATTACCTTTAGTAGGCTTAAATTTTCTCTGTTACTTTTTATCAGTGAATGTGAATGAAGTTGAAATGGGATATTAGAAGCCTCACAAAGTGAAATGTGAGGATTTAATCATGGGTACTGCGGTGGCTCAGTGATAATGGCGAAGATTTATGATTTGTGAGTCGTGGGTTAAAACTCTGTTATACGCACATTACTTTGTGGATTTTTTTATCGTCACTCTTATAAAAACTACTCAAGATGAGGCATAAAGATGACTTTTGGCAGGCGATTTTTTCCGCGTGAAAGACGGAAATCATCAAATGGAAACGAGATAAAAAGTACCTTAAATCCTTTTCAAGGTCTCAAGTATCCAGTTCAGCAGTTTAGGTGTCAAAACGTAATAAACAAACAGAGAGAGAGTTAGGTACTTTTGCATGTAGATTAGATTATCAATGAAACTATAATTAAAATAGCTACCACTAATGTCCTACAACCAGGATAATTTATTATATAAATTAAATCACATCAGCAAAATAATAATTGTATTACATTTATGACTGTTTACAAAGGTATCTAATGTACTATGTATAATGAACTAACACATTTCAGACTTCCTTTCAATAATACATAATACACTTGTTAAAGACCAGGACGGTCGGCAAATAAAGAGCAATGATGTAACGTTGTACGTGGTTGCTAACACATCGGAATCCGAGTAGCAAAAAGAGAAAAATAAGAAATACCTTACGCTTACAGCTGATGTTTATAACTGGCAATACTGCAATGACTAATTAAATACTGTCGCAAACTTCAAACACGGAACTGATTTGTTGAATGTTGGTAGTTGAATTCCTTCTCAATACCGTATGACTAACGCTCGGGGACTTCCTGCGATTCGTGGAACAGTCTCGACCGGCGGTCACTTAGCACTAAGCAGCAGGAGAGTCACAGTGTTTGCACAATATTAATTGTAACTCTGCCACTTTCTAATAGTCACCTCTAACGACATAATATTTTACAACTATTGTATTACGTACACGTTACCATGAATAAATAGACAAACAAACTCAGTGTAACACCAGTTGGTCTAGACGACTCAAGCGCTACTGTTGACCATAAGGCCTCGGTCTCGAATTTTGCGGGCGGCGGAGCGGCAGCGGCGGCGGCGCGGGAGAGCCGCCGCCCCGCTGCCCGCGGAATTCGAGACCGAGGCCTGAGGTCCTGGGTTCGATTCCCGGGACTAGCAATGAGTTATTGGGTTTTTCCTTCTGGAATTTTATTATTAGCAGCCAGGAGTCTAGATTTGTGTCCGGTTGATGGCATTAGACTCGCTCCCTAATACATGGGATTGTAAGGAATCTGTTATCCCTTTATTGTGTCATTAGTATCTAGAATGATCTGATGAGGGCTTCCGTTTTTGTGGCCACCAGTTGGTGCCACTGGCAAGTAAGGTCCTTAAACCCAATAAGATTGGTGACAGGAGATCAAGCTTAGGGCTCACCCAGTTACACACTTCCCAGTCTCACAGGACTGGGAGGGTAGGCTTTCAAACAATCCCGGGCCCACCCACCCGGAGAGGACCCCTTACCTTGTAACGATGCCTCCAGCAGAGTTACAGGCTGCTATCATGCTCCTTAGGGAGAATCTTATGCAAGACGGTGTTGCCATATGGAGGTTAATCGATGCCCTTCCGTCCGCTTCGGCCCCGACCGGGGCCCCTCAACCTAGCAATGCCCTCGCGTCGTGCGTGGTCCAGGAATCACCAAGGTCACCCTCCCCAACCGTCAGGCCTAGGTAATCCACCCTTTCCCAGGGCGAGGCTCAGACCACTCTAACAGACTCTCGCCCCTCTGAGAAAGAGCGTAGCTCTCTTAAGTCCTAGACTCCGCCCGTCGAGCGAAATTCACGCCCATCAAGAAGGGATTCCTCAGAAGATAGGCTTCAGTACAAAAAGTACAAGGAGCGCGTAGCCTCCCTCAAATCAAAGTCCAAATCCAAATCATGGGCTGATAACGAATACGACTCCCCCATGGAAATAGAAACAGCCCTCAGCACTGACAGCCTGATGAGTGGAATGCAGAAGCAAACCACATTGACTCAGTCGCTCATCAGGTAGACAACCCTGATATCCCCGATAGCTCAGAGGATTACGATACCGTGTCCTACTCCTCCGATAATGACTCTTTTTTAAATTCGGGAGGCAAGAGTAAAAAAGGAAGAGTCCCTCTCACGCTACCAAGGCCAAAGAGGCGGTAGCTAAATCCTCTCCCCAGCCAGTTCTGCCACCGGACTCGTCCGACAGGCAACCCTCCCCCGCCCCCGCTGTTGTTTCTCAGCGGGTAAACCGCTCCCCCAGCCCCGTGATAACAATAAATACCACTAGGAAGCTTCCTCCCACTCCACCTATTTATCTTCAAGATAAAGCTAAGTGGAATGACGTTTCTAACACTTGTGTTGAGCTTAAAATCTATTACACCAAGGCCACTGCATGCCAACAAGGCATCAGAATTTAATTGCCCACTCCCCGTGATTACCGAGAGTTGACTCGATTTCTCAAAGCCAGAAACTTTTCGTTCCACACCTACTCCCTCCCGGAGGAAAGGTCCACCCGAGTAGTGATTCGGCAGGGTATTCCGAAGGAAATCCCTACGGAAGAAATCCGCAAGGATTTAATAGCCCAAAAAGTCCCTGTTTCCGAAGTCCACCGATTGCATAAAGCAAGAGGCGGACCACTTTACGACATAGTATTGGTCGTGTGTTTCCCCACTGAGAGACACAATCCCATTTTCAATGTTAAGACAGTATTCTCCCTGTCAGGCATTTCCATCGAAAAGCCATACCGCCCCCATCTCGTTGGTCAGTGTCACAACTGCCAACTCTATGGTCATCACTCTCAGACCAATTGCTATGCAACTCCCAGGTGCTTTAAGTGCATGGGTGATCATAGAACTAAAGACTGCCCCCGTTCCAAAGACCGCTCACAATGCACGAAGCTGCCCAAAAGCCCCTAAACTTGCGCCTAAAATGGCCAAGCGTAACGATGCGCGCCAAGCACACGTAGAAACTAACATCACTAGAGAACTTGAAAGCCTTATCTACAAGGACGTCAATGGGTTTGTAAATAGTACGAACACTTTGTCCCGATACATTTAGCATACAAAAACGACCGTATTCGTTCTGTCCTCGCCGCCGAGGCCCGCCGCGAAATCCCTGTCAAATTATATAAGCCAGCCCACGTAATTCTGTGCCATAGTTAAATATCAGTTAGATAATCATTGAAGTTTCTTGTCCGTTCTTCTCCACGTAGGCTTTGCAGAACGGATGGTAGAGTCACTTTACTAGATCCAGCCTTAGTTGTCCCCCCAGTGACGCCCTGAGCCGAGGTTCGACCCCAACTGGGGTAGCCCTCAGCGTTATCGCTTAGGTTTAATATTTTAAGCCTGGTTTGTAGGCTAAGAGATTAGTCTCCACAGGTTAGCCCGGTTAAGCATATGTCAGTCACTTTGACTGTTTGCGAGACGCCAATTATTAAAAAAAAATGGCATTTGTATAGTTTTGCTAACGACAATAAAGCCCAAGTTGTCTTTTACAATCTTTTTTTTTAGGGTTCTGTATCCGAAAGGTCCAAACGGAGCCCTATTGCTGGCACCCACGTATCCGTCGTCTTAGCCATGTCTACAAGCTGTTTTCAAGAGTCATCACGAATCGTCTCGCGCGCAGGTTTGACGATTTCCAGCCTCCTGAACAAGCCGGTTTCCGTAAAGGCTTTAACAACGTAGACCACATACATACGCTGCGGCAGGTTATACAGAAGACCGAAGAGTACAACCTGCCACTCTGCTTAGCGTTTGTGGACTACGAGAAAGCCTTTGATTCGATCTAGACTTGGGCTGTGCTGCAGTCTCTCCAACGGTGCCAAATTGACTACCGGTACATCGAGAAGTTGAAGTGTTTGTACAAAAACGCCACCATGTCAGTTCGACTTCAGGATCAGACCTGTCTTTTTGCAGCGAGGTGTGAGGCAGGGAGATGTCATATCTCCGAAACTGTTCACCGCTGCACTGTAGGATGTCTTCAAGTTTCTGGACGGGAGAGGGCTAGGCATCAACGTCAATGGCGAGTACATCACTCATCTTCGATTTGCCGACGATATAGTAGTCATGGCTGAGACTATGGAGGACCTCAATAAAATGTTCGATGACCTCAGTAGAGCTTCCGAAAGAGTGGGTCTTAGGATGAACATGGACAAAACCAAGGTGATGTTGAATGCCCATGTCACACCCACTCCTATCAGGGTCGGAGACTCTACACTCGAAGTTGTGGATGACTATGTCTACCTGGGACAAACGATCCAGTTGGGTAGGGCCAACTTCGAAAAAGAGGTCAACCGTCGAATCCGACTCGTCTGGGCAGCGTTCGGGCAGTTGCGCGGTATCTTCACGTCCAACTTACCACAGTGTCTCAAGACGAAAGTCTATGACCAGTGTGTGTTGCCAGTTATGACCTATGGCTCTGAGACGTGGTCGCTCACAATGGGCCTCATCAGAAAGCTTACAGTCACCCAAAGGGCAATGGAGAGGGCTATGCTCGGAGTTTCCTTACGTGATCGAATTAGAAATGTAGAGATCCGCAAGAGAACCAGGGTTACCGACATAGCCCGGGGAATTGCCAAACTTAAGTGGCAGTGGGCAGGGCACATTGCTCGCAGAACGGATGGCCGATGGGGCAGAAAGGTTCTGGAGTGGCGACCGCGAACCGGAAGACGTTGCGTTGGAAGGCCTCCCACCAGGTGGACCGATGACCTGGTGAAGGTTGCAGAGATCCGCTGGATGCGGGACGCATGGGACCGGTCAATGTGGCGACGCTTGGGGGAGGCCTATGTCCAGCAGTGGACGTCTTGCGGCTGATATGATGATGATGATGATGACGTATCCGTCTATCTGTCATCTAGCATAAAGGTTTAAAAGTGAATTGTTTGGTGCTACAGTCTTCAAAATTTCACAGTATAAGCATTTGTTGACCTAAAGCCATACAAATGGTCAAATAATTTTATTTTAAAATGTTTTTAAGGACATATACCATACAGCGACAGGTGGGCGCGAAAAAAATGACCAACCCCATCGAGCGGGATATCGTTGTTTAGATAAATACTGCAACTTTTGTTATAAAAAAATTGGTAAACAAAGGAATGTGAAGCCACCAAAACAGACTAGACCCCCAATCTGGATGGAAGCACTTCTTTAAGAGGTTCCTTTAAACCTATGGACTAACAGAGACTATTTATTTAATTTGGAAATCTTACTGCTAATTAGTTTCTGCATCAAGTGGTGGTGTTTTATGCCAATAGCTTTTATATCCAGCTGAAGAAAAAGTTATTTGTCCTTTGACCGTAATCTATTTTAATTCCAACTAGTATATAAATAGTAGTCTATGATTCCAACTTTTTTGTTAACCCTGCCACTGACCCGGCCATACAGGATATCGAATCCTACGAACCACAGTCACACGGACGTATAAATTCACCCCTACACCCCATAGATAACCCTTCCGTGCTCATAAATTTGGGATAAATAATCTTAGTTAGGTATTAAGGGGCGCTGTGAGTTACTGGTTGTTGCTGTCAAAATACTAGGTAAATTGATTTTTTGGACTGAAGAACGGTCATGGGGAGAAGTGGAAGAATCTCATTTAAAGATCGGATGGTGTCTTGGTTATAAAAAATATCTTCTTCTTCCGTGTTATGAGCTTAGAAATTGGAATAATTTGGATAGAGTTAGGATAGTTTTAGGTTCATAAATAATATCCCCCGGTGGGTCCTGCATTGTCGAGGCGGGGATCTCAGTAGCCATGGCTTGGACACTCACGGTGAAGCAAAGAGGAACCCAAGGAGGGGTCGCTCGTCAGGGATTTTGCCAATAAGCCAACGACGTAGCGGCCAGCAAGTAGGTTGCGGTGCCGCCTGGGTGACATCGCAACGGATGCGGGCTAGGTTGTCTTGGTTCGAGCGCCAACTGTAGGCATTTCTACGTAGAGATCGTGCGATCGATGGCCCTGCATGGGGCTCCGATATGGGCAGCTGACCTGACGGCCGGTAGCATCGCTGTTCTGCAAAAGCCGCAGAGAGCGATGGCCATCAGAGACATCGGCATCACTGTTACATTCGCGCGAGGAAGCGATGGTGCGGGGCCGATGCAGCGAGATATGGAGTTGTGTAGGTCTCAGCTCCAAGGGGTTTTGATGGCGGGATAGGCTTTCAAGCCCAGCACCTGAGCTGGTTCGAGGCTTGCCGAAGGAACGCTCATTCCCGCGACCTCCAGCGTAGGTGTTTGATGGAAAACCGGGGTGGTTTTTAGTCAGTAGGAGTCTGACAGACCCTTTGCCCCCCCCCCCCACACCCCGCCTAGGGTGGAGTATATCCACTAAGGATTTTCCAACCCCGAATAAAGAAAAAGGTTAATAAGTATTTAGATTACCTATTTATCTTAAAATATAGCATGAAAAGGATAAGCAGTAAGCAAGATTGGAAGCGGAGTTGACCGGTTCGCGCCGAAAGTACATAAGTAATCGCTGAAATAGAATTCTGAAAACATAAAACCAATTAGATATTATAATATCTGAAGAAAATAAAGAGAAGCTTTGAAATACCTCAGTATGTTTACCAATTTTTTTCTATAATAAAATTAAGTATAACTTGACAAATAAATAACATTAACAATAATCTAGCCAATTCTTTCTTGAATAAATAATATTGTTTACTTCAAACACATTCTTTACCTCTCTCAAACAATAATACCCAAAAATCTTCAACATTAATATTATTAATCTTGTTCCAATATTATTCGTTACAATCTAATAAAAATAAGTCGGTAAACAAACATAATACGGTTCGATATGTGAACGAACAAGACGTGAACTTATTGTAGGCACAGAGCAAATTGCTCGCAATAATGTTGCTGCGCCATTGGCCCTATCATTTTGTACCAGTGCGTGTACACATTTGGCCATCGAAGAGGTCACAGACTATATTAATATTTTATTAATCCTTTATTGCACTTAACACTTCTTTCCGTCTAAGGTTATTTAAGTTCAGTATTATCGATTAGGGCATGCCGCGATGTGGCTTACCGTGTAACTTTGGGTCGTCCGTTTGGCCCATTCGATGTTTGACAGAATACATTACACTCTGTTATTTTTTAGGATCTTTGTCATATTGTTAAGTAATTAGCAACATAGTATTAAAAAAACCGGCCAAGTATATGTCGGGCTTCGCACATTTAGGGTTCCGTATCAAACCGCAAAATTAAGTTGGTTTTAATAGGAAAAAATGAGGGAATTGCTAAGAAAAATCTGATTTATCAACATATTCGTATATGTTAGTAAAACATACGTAATAATATACATTATCACCTAATTTGAAGTTCATAGGTCAATAGGAAGTTAAAAATGACTTCAGAACAAGTTTTTTTTAAAGCTGACTTTGGTGGCTTCTGAAATACAGTATTTATTTAATCAACGAGCTCTAAACAACGATACCCCATTCGATAGGGTAGGTAATTTGTTTTCTTTCACGGTCCCCTTTAGCTGTATGGGCAAAAAATATTTTTTGACAATTTGTCTGGCTTTGGGTATCTTGTATACTGACTGAGACTGTGAAAATTTGAAGAGTGTAGCTCCAACAGTTTGGCCGTAAAACCCGTGTGACAGACGACGGACACGTGAGTGACAGCAATAGGGTTCCGTTTGGACCCTTTAAGTACGGATCCCTAATAAACAGACTTGGTAATTCTCACTCGTGCCATTGTTACACAGTTACGTTGTCAACAACGTGTTAGCCCATAACGATAAACAAAAATCCTGAGCTCCACAAACCTAAGTACTAAATAACATAAATATCATCATCATCAACCTATTAACGTTGCCTGCCTGGACAATGGAGTCCTCTTTGTGAGAGGAAATTGGCCGTAATCTACCACGCGGGCCCAATGTGGGTTGGGGCCGTTGGGGGATGTCACATGTCTTCGAATTTTTGGTTCTAGGACATGCCGGTTTCCTCACAATGTTTTCCTTCACCCTTTTCAAAGCAGTATTGATGAAATAATTTACACAAAATAAAGTGCCTGCCTGGGTTCGAACCCTAGAACTTGTAAGTCGAGGCCGTTACCACTTGGCCACCACTGCTCTCAACATAAAAAGCTTCACCATTATTCGTGGCTTTTTTCAACCCAGTGAAGCAAGGCTTAAGTCGATGCCAACATTCGTTAGTTCCAGCTTTTATCATCCTTCTTTTTTCTGCAGCAATCTTGTCAAACAGCAGCTAAATATTAAAATTTGTTTATAATAATGCCAGCCCGCTACTGTCCCTCTAAAGGGTTGTTCTAATTCATAGATCATTAATCACTCTATTATATTAATAACTAGATTCTACCAGCGGCTTCGCCCGCGTTAAAGTGTTTTTTTATGCCAGGGGAACATTATACCTGGATGAAGAGTAGCTTATGTGCTATTCCAGACTATAATTTATCTCTGTGCCAAATTTGATCCAGAGCCTTTCAGCTGTTTTAGCGTGATTGAGTAACAATCATACACACATCAATCCAATCTTTCGCATTTTACTTCTTACTATAAGTAATGGCAGAAGCCCATACATTATTTTAGCTGCGATTAAATTTCTACATCTTTAAATGAAAAATGCCTGGTTTAATTCAAGGTCATGTTCTGAATTAGTTTGTGCAAGAATTTTTGTTCAATAACGCCGAAAATAATAGATATTCAGTTATGAACTTTTGTAGGTTATGTCTGGGTAACTTTTAATAATGTATTTAAAAGGTAATAATATTTAATTTCATGGAAGTTAAAGGGCATTATCACATTATTATTTCCTTTACCTAGCATGAAATTCTACTCTTTGAATTATATGATATTTATTTATACTAAACGACTTTGACGTGTATCAAAAGGTCGTCGTCAACAACCACTGACCTCTATTATACAGTACTTGTATTATAGAGGTCAGTGTCAACAACCAAGCTATATTTTTTTAGACTTGGATACTAGTATTTTTGCCTTTCATTAACTGAAAGTAAGTAATTCTTTTATTTCTATTACACTACAGTATTCTTACCTTGGATGGTTGACCATTTCAACATACCGAGTTTCCTCCGTGCCTCGGAAAGCACGTTAAGCCGTTGATCCCAGCTGTCATTTGCAGATCTTTGACAGTCGTTACAGGTAGTCAGAAGCTTAAAATCTGACACCAGTCTTGCCAAGGGGTACCGTGTTACCCAGTTACTGGATTGTGGAGGTCAGATAGGCATTCGCTCCATGTAAAACACTAGTACTCAACTAAATCCGGTAAGACTGGAAGCTGACCCCAATACACTTGGGAAAAGGCTAGGAAGATTGATTACAGTATTCTTACCTATCTGAAAGGAACACCTATACTTAGACATAAACTGTATTGTTAATTCATTAACTCCGTTTTATTACAATAACAAATGCAATAAAGATATACTTACTAAAGTCACTAATTGTCACTTGGCAGAATAAGCATAAAATGGCAACACTAAGCTAATGAAAGTTAACGAAAAAATCAAATAACTTCTATTTATAATGGTTTTTTTTATATGTGGTGAACCAGTGAAAGTTAATACTTTGAAAAAACGTTGACAATTAATGGAATTTCTTTCGTATATAACTCATTTTCTCTCCAATTACGTCAGCTAAGATTTCGGCATTGTTCTTTCTGGCAGCATCTTTGTACTATTCTATATTTAAATGTACTTTCTTTTTTAAGTGTTTTGTGTGTACAAAAATATATAAATAAAGCCTCAATCAACATTTACTTACTCTGTGACATTTCAGTAAACAGTCCCCAAATCCGTACGTACCCTACACGACACCAATGCTTGCCAAGTCCCACACATACACGGACATAATTTCCGATAGAGCTTGCAAATCGACGTCGAACATTTTTTACTCCAACAGACAGTTTTGCTGTTTTGCGTCGGTTTCGTTTTACTGAATGTATCCTTTATGAGTATTAAACTTACTTATCTACTTATGCTTTGTTTTTCTTTGGGAAATGTTCGAGTTTTAAAGGTTTTGAGTGGGTGTTGAGGTAACTGGAGGTATTTATAAAGTTACGAATTTATTTATGAAGTATGGGTATGTGGGTTGATGATTTCATTTAAATATAGAACTTGAGAGATTTTATTTTGGAGCTGATGATGAAGATATTCGATTTGAACACATTGATATTTCATTTTGTACATTCAATGGAGCTGGTCCATTCACTTTCAGAAATCACCGCTAATAAATCGGTAAATTGGTTGTATTTGCATAATTTGTACAAAAGAAAAAGGTGAAAATCTTGATAAATATTGTTTACTATTAGAAAAATAATATTTTTGACACAGGAAACACGATATAAAAATAACAAAAAAAACCCCGTGCGATACCAAAAAGGCTCCTATCTCAGCATGTGCAGCGATATTTAAAAGAAAATAAAGCAGTACTGGTATTATTACATACGTATTAATCAATTTTGTGAATGAATACTTTATATTAACTAAGTTTATTTTTGTTATTCGAAATCAGTAAGAGGCAATTATGATTAGAACGTGAGATGGCCTCTCTAACAATAACAAATACTGGATCAGAAATCACTTTATATAGACTAAAATTTTCTGTTGCTCGCAATATTAATACTACCAATCCAATATAGTTACATAAAAACCCGGCAAACAAAGCACAATCATTTCGCACACGAACATAAAAATCGAATTACAAAACTATACATTGGTAAAATATCGAATAATCCGAAATCGAGTCACAAATCTTGTTAGGGACCACCGCAATCTAATACTATGGACGAAATTTATGTTAACCGGATACCAATCACAGACATACCTCTGTAAAATATTAGATACCCGTGTCAAACTCAATGCGATCTTTTTATTAGCTAGTTTCGGAAATTGGCTTAGCTTGGCCGTGGAAAATGTAAGGAATAAATAATTCGATGTAACTTTTTGTGGGAATCTGGACGGGAAAAGAATCTTTGAAGTTGAATAGTAGATAGTTCTTCCGATATCAAGACCCGTAGAGAAATTAACAGTTTATCGGTTCTTGTTTGTGGTATGATCGTCGTTAATAATGGGTTAGTAGATATTGCTTAATATCTTTAGTAGAGACTAACTATATACGGTAAGGGAATAGAGAACATACCTGTCTGCGCACACACTTGTGAGCTATTATGTCACCCGCATCGATACGTCACTCACCTGAGATTAGCGACCATGAAAAAAAATTCGGATAGGATGAAATACTCGTATTATTTATTACAAATTTACTCACTTTGATTGAGAGGCCGAAGACGGAGTAGCGTGGAAGCAGCTCTTCAGTGACTCCGTCAAAGCGTTCCAAGACGGGCACGAACTTCAAAAATGAAGACAACGAATAAGAAGAAAAGAAAAAGATTGAGAGGCAGATATTAAAGCCGGCGTTGAATGATTCACTCTTATATTTTCAGAATCTGTCCTCACTGCTGAGATACAGGCCGCCCTCACTTAGAAGGGCGGCCCGTTATCCGATTTGAACAATAATTCTATTTGGTTGCTTCATCCTAACTGAAAGGCATAAGTCAACATCAACATCATTAACAGCCTTTTTTAATGTTCCAACTGCTGGGACTCAGGCCTCCTCTTATAGAGGGAGTGGGCTATAATCCTCCACGAGGGCCCAATGCGGATTGGTGGATGTCACATGTCTTCAAATTTTTGGTTCTAGGACATGCCGGTTTCCTCACGATGTGTTTAGTATATAGTTTTCGCCAAACTTCTTGGCCTTGTTCCTGTTTTTGTATGAGATTGACTACTGCGCAGCCATTGTAGCCAACTTCAGGGTGGTCAAGAAGTTTGGCAAGAACTACTATTTTCTTTATCATTCATCGCAATGTTCACATCAATCGACACATCAAATTCACCTCAAAAGAGACAAAACCACACCAACATCCAATATTTGCTCACATATTTTTCTTCAATTTTCGATATTGGTAACATTGTAGTCCAACAAATTAGCATTAATATTGGAAGTGGTCCATTCTATAATTTATGCAATTACCCAATGAATATAACATGAATGAGCGTGCGTGATGGACGCTGCTGAATGAGAATGGACCATCGGGCAAAACTGTTTGTATTGTGCGCCTTAATTTAGTTAAAGGCAGTCAGTTAGGGATGACGGTTAATTGGTAACTGGACTAATTGATATCGATTTATCATTGTTTTTGTGACTCGTCTCGATTCGCAAAACGACCTATGGGCAGAACGTCATCTTCACAAAATTACTTAGAAGCAAATCGTCCTATTAGCAGAATGTCCCACTGTCAAAGAGATTTATTGAAAAACTATCGATTATATTGAAAAATTACTATCGATTTTTCGTCATGGCTAGATATATAATTTCTTTTGAAAGTAAAATTGAAGCAAAAATAAAAATCAAAGTATTATTGCATTATGGCGACTCAACCGTCTTAAAAATACTTCCGGTCTGATGAAGGGTTCAATGGAACAGAAAACTCTAATGTGGGCTTACATTCGAGTGTGGAGACCACGCCACCTGGACAAGTTCCCAGCCTAGGTTGTGCAGCTCTGTGAACTCGTCGCGGCGGTAGGTACCCTCTTTTGGCCGTGGTCCAGTCTATGATCGGCAGTGACAGCGCGTGGGACGCAGTCGCCCCCTTCTGCGCGGAAGTGATGGTCGCAAAAGAGGAGGCAAAAAGGAAGCGAAAGGATTCAATCTCCCTCTCTATTCGTAGCAGACGCAGTAAGCGTGCGGATTGTGAATATGTGTTTAAAATAAGTACAAGTACCTAATTATTATGCCAAAGAGCAGTAATTATAGAAAATATTGTGCTGTTTTTGGTTGCCTGAATTCTTCAATAACGCACCCAGAGATAAAAAAAATCAGATTACCTGGAAACTCCGATAGGTAAGACTATAAAATATTTCTATATACCTAACTAGTATATAATTTGTTTTTTTTTATATGTAGGTCTTTCGTTTTTCTACTGAGTAAAATACCTGGATTCATAAATAAATAAGTGGATAGGGTGAAAAACGTATTTTCGATCGCGTTAAATAAAATAGTAGGTAGCTTCCTAGGCTAGGCTAACAACTTACTTATGTACTTACATTTATTATAAAAATGTACTACATGATTAAAGTACTTATTATTAACTACAAAAATGTCTCCGAGAGAATATATCTATATTCCTTTTTCTCCTTCTTGTCCATGTTTCCCAAAACTATTTTTAATTAAACTTTTTATCCGAATGCGGATTTTTTATACAATTAAATTTAACAATAAAGTTTTTCGTACGTCTCAGTCCAGTCGCAAATATTTTTCAGTCGCAAATTTATAACGATGTATTTTTATTAAATCAACTAATCAACAAGCATAACATGTATTTTTATTGAAAACTTCCTATTTTCTTTTTATTAAAATATAATATTGACAATCACAAAACTAGAAAGAAACTCAAGTAGGTAGATGAAACCAAAATACTGTACGCCGCACGGTACGTAAACACTCGATAGGGCTCTATCGAGTGTTTACTTACCGTGCGGCGTAGCGCAGCTCTAGATAAGTATTTCAAAGTCAGGGCCGAGTCACAATACTGTTAGATATCTTTACCGTGGTGACGGGGTCCGCATCAGGTCATTCGGGCCATAACCTGGCCGAGAAAGTGTGATAAATCACACAAGCACCCCAGCGCCCAGGCTCTAGGGTGGAGAACATCCATAAGAATTCTTGGACAAAACTGGATAGTTCTATCGGTACCCCATGATAAAACTGTTTGTTAGACTCTCGATCGGATGATAACCGGGACCAACATGCTACATAAATTATCTAGTAGTAGACATGCTTCGATCGACAATCTATTGAACAAGCAACTATGACACGAAATCTTGCGAAAACACCCCGGATCAAATAGTCAAATAGCCATAACTTTTGAAAGACTGAACCGATTTTCATCAAACATAGCTAAGAACTCTTGATAAGGTCACCTTTCAAACAAAAAAGACCACAAAAAGACACCTTTCAGACAACATAAATCAAAATCAGTTTATCCGTTTAGGACCTATGATGCCACAGACAGATCCAAAAATACAGATATACACAAATGCACAAATATAATAACAACTTAACTTACAACTTTTGGATACTAACTGCTACAAAGGTCGCACGCTCGTTTGGCATCTCAGTACCAGGCAGCCTTAGAGTCTGGTTCGCTACCCAAGTTCCTTACAACAGGAATAACCCACCTGCTCCACAAGTCTGGTAGAACCGCGGAACCCAAAAATTATAGACCAATTACATGTTTACCAACGGTCTATAAGGTTCTTACATCCATTTTGAGAGTTAGAATTAATAAACACGTCGACAATAACTCCATCATGTCGGTCTCACAGAATGGATGTAGGAACGAGTCCCGCGGTACTAAGGAGCTACTCCTTTTAGATATGGCCATAAGCCAACAGGTTCGGCGTTCCCTAAAGGATCTGTCGACATGTTGGATAGATTATAAGAAGGCCTATGACTCGGTGCCCCATACATGGCTCATGAGGGTGCTAGAATTGTATAAAATAGATACAACTCTACGCACCTTCCTGATATCGTGTATGAGGCAATGGAGCACGGTCCTTCGCTATCCAGGATGTCGAAATATCCAGAAGAATAGCGAACCTATAAGGATCGAGCGAGGTATATCCCAGGGCGATAGTTTGAGTCCACTTTGGTTTTGCCTAGCCTTGAATCCTCTAAGCATGATGCTGGAGAATTCAGGGCTAGGCTGGAGAGGTTAGGCTAGGTTGAAGAGAGATGGTTAGGTTATATCTCACCTTCTTTACGTGGATAACCTGAAGCTCTTTGCCCCCAGCAATCTTCAGCTGATGGAGCTACTGAAGGTAACTGAAACTTTTAGTAGCGCCATAAGGATGGAGTTTGGTGTGGACAAATGTGCGGTCATGCATGTAAAGCGAGGGGAATTGAGGGGGATTGTGGAATCCGTAGGAATTCATCTCGCGGATTCCATAAACCTGAGATCCCTCTTCCAAACGGAACCTATAAGTATTTGGGTATGTCGGAAGCGTTAGGCATCAGCACTACTGACATGAAGCAATCGTTGAAGGAGCGCTTCTTTGGCCGCCTGAAGAAGGTATTCAATAGCATTATTTCGGGCGGAAACAAGGTGCGCGCCTTCAACGGTTGGGTCATGCCAGTATTGATGTACTCTTTCGGCATACTCAAATGGACCCAAACGGAACTTGACGCCCTGGATAGGCGGGTCCGTACACTGCTGACTGCATATCGAATGCATCACCCACGATCGTCGGTCATGAGGTCGTATATCCCGCGGAAGTGTGGAGGCCGAGGCTTTCTAAATGCCAAAAAACCTCCACAACCGCGAGAAATATCTAAAAAAAAATGCAATCTCAAAGAATATTTTCTACACACCGACGTGGGTATGCATCGAGATGTAGTAGCAGTGGACAAGGGACTCACCCCGCTCTCCTTGGCGAATGAGAACTGGCGCAAGCCAGTACTTGTGCTTGTACTAGTGCTTGACACTAACGATCGCAGGAAGGTATGGCAGAGTAAGGAGCTTCACGGACGCTTTTTGCGGGCCCTACATTGGTCTGATGTTGCCAATCAGCGTCCGTAGTCTGGCTGCGTTTCGGTGACCTCTTTGGGGAAACCGAAGGTTTTGTTTCTGCAATTATGGACGAAGTTATCATGACGAATAACTTCCGGAGATTTATTGTGAAGGACGGCACGGTTGACATCTGTCGGGCATGTCACCGTTCAAGTGAATCCATACGCCATCTTATCTCTGGTTGTTCTCGTCTAGCTACCGAAGAGTACTTGCATAGGCACAACCTTGTAGCCAGAGTTATTCATTAGCAACTTGCTCTGAAATACACTCTTGTGGCATCCGAGGTGCCGTACTACAGGTATATGCCCGCCCCAGTTCTCGAGAATGGCAATATCACATTGTACTGGGATCGGCCCATCATCACTGACAGGACTATTATGGCTAATAAGCCTGATATAGTGGTGGTGGACCGAATCGAGAGGCGTGCAATGATTGTTGACATAACCGTCCCGCATGACGGGAACCTCGTGAAAGCAAATCAAGTATCTTGACTTGGCTCGCGAGGTTGTCGACATGTGGGATGTGGACTCAGCGATCATTGTACCGATAGTTGTATCAGCCAATGGCTAAATAGCCACGAGCCTCGACCAACATCTTAGGAGGCTCTCGTTAGGCAGCTGGACCAAGGGCTTGATTCAGAAAGCAGTATTTCTGACCGCCAGTAGCTTGGACCCTGTTCCCGATACCGGTGGGCCTCTATTTTTTATATTTTTAAATGTTTTTTTTTTATTTATTTTATAAAAATATTTAAAAATGTAGATAAATAAGAAATTGATTAAATATAGGACATAATAATAGCCTTTATTTAACAATCTTACATAGTACATGTTTTCTTTAATACAACATTTTCTTATTTGACACCCGTTTCGCGAAGACTGTCTTGCTTCCCAGCATAGGCCTCCCCTAAAGCCTTCCACAGAACGCTATCATGTGTCATTCTTCTCCAGGTGATGCCTGCTATTTTTTTTATGTCGTCGTCCCACCTACGAAATTGTCTACCTTTCTTTCTTCTATACTGTCTTGGGCACCACTCGGTTACCTCTTTGGTCCATATATCCTTTTTGCTTCTCATCATGTGGCGTGTCCACCTCCACTTTAGTTTTTAATGCAATACGTTACATGCGTAACTCCAGTTTGTTTCTGAATTATTTTAAGTTTTATTTTGTTTCTTAGTTTAACATTGAGCATGCTCCTTTCCATACCATGTTGACATGTCTCCAGTTTTCGCAGATTACGCTCTGTTAAACTCCATGTCTGGAAGCCATATAGTAGTATATCGGGGTTCTTCATTATTTCTTTTAAGGACCAGTATCTTTTCCAAGACAGATTAATTCTGTTGTTAATCTCTTTAGTTGTGAGGTCCTTCGGAGATTTTATTTGACCAAGGTACGTGTATTCTTCTACGTATTCTATTTGTGAACCATTGACTGCAATAGGAACTTTGTCTACGTTTGCCATTAGTTTCGTTTTTGAGGTGTTCATTGACAATCCAACATTTCCAGTTTCGAATTCCAGTTTTTCGAGCATTTCCTGTAGACTTCTCGCGTCGCATTAAATAAGTATCAAATCGTCCGCAAATCTTAGGTGGTTTAGTTGTAATCCGTTAATATTTATTCCGTAGTTGTTCCATTCGAGACATCTGAATTCGTATGCAAGAATTGCCGAGAGTTTGGGTGACAGCGGGTCTCCTTGTCGAACTCCTCTTTTTATAGAGAAATCCTCACCAATTCTTTCAAAATGTTGTTGTAAATATTGCTAATGAGGTTTATATATATTTTGTCTACTCCCTGTGTTCGTAACGCTTCTTATATTTTTGCGTGTTTAAGTGAGTCGAACGCTTTATTTATAGTCTACGAATGCTAGTAATTGATACCAAATTCGTTACTTTTCTGGATAACCTGTTTTATGGTGTGGATATGGTCAAGTGTTGAAAAGTCGCTTCGAAAACCTGCTTGTTCCGTTGGCTGGTTTTCGTCCAAAATCTTTGTTACTCGGTCCAGTAGGATCTTAGCGAATATTTTATATATGTCAACATCAGGCTAATCTCATCATCATCGTTTCAGCTGAAAGACGTCCACTGCTGGACATAGGCCTCCCCCAGGCTAATAGATCTATAATTTGCTATATCGTTTTTCTTTCCTGTTTTATGTATAAGTATTATTGTTGATGATGTCCACTGATGACGAATATATCCTGTATATAGAATTTGATTGAATAAGTCTGTGATGATGTTAAGTGTTTTGGAAGATGTCCCTATTATGAGTTCGTTAGATATGGTGTCTTCACCTGATGCTTTTCCTCTCTTTTGTGATTTAATTGCCTTACTGACTTCTTCTCGCATCATATTTGAGACCACTTCCTTCTTGTTGTCCTCGTAGCTAGTGGATTGCCATGGTTCAGAAATCATATCTTCGTCACTGTACAGCTCCCGGTAAGTATTTAGTATTTTGATACTATTTGTGTTGTTACTTTTAGTTTTTCGAGGTGAAATGTTTTCAATCTAATCTGAGGTGGTACTAGAAAGGCTTGGCAGCAACTGTCTCTCAGTTGCTGCCAAGCCTTTCTAGTGCCACCTGTTTTAACTATGAATAAGTTGAAGAATTCTTGGACAAAGCTGGATAGTTCTATCGGTACCCCATGGTAAAACTGTTTGTTAGACTCTCGGTCTGATGATAACCGGGACCAACATGCTACATAAATTATCTAGTAGTAGACATGAACTATTGAACACGTAACTATGACACGATATCTTGCGAAAACAAAATAACTAAACAACATAGCAACAATAGCAACATAGCTAAGGTCTCTTGATAAAGTCACCTTTTAAACAAAAAAAGACCACAAAAATACACCTTTCAGACAAGATAAATCAAAATCAGTTCATCCGTTCAGGACCTATGATGCCACAGACAGATCCACAAATACAGATATACACTAATGCACAAATATACAACGATACAAATACACAAACACACAGGTAAACACGTCAAACATAAAACATCCCTCTTTTTCCGTCGAGGGTTAAAAATAGAAGAGACGTTTTATGAAGCTTCAGGCTGCGTTTATAAAATATGAGTAGAAGCGTCGTCACGATACCGTGACAATGTGATTAGGCTCAGCCTTAATAAGCACTACAAGCTGAGAAAAATTAAGTCAGTTGAGTGCTTGCGCACTGATCTGCACTCCAGCGCTCTTATAATTTGATCAGAATGGCCTCTGCCATGATATTGAAATCTTTTATGAAGCTGTTGCCCGATATATAATATTTTTGGTATCTTCGACAAAGCAGTTTGATGTAAGTATAAAACTGCCTTGAACAAGCGTGGTGATTAATACTCGTGCGTATTATATTATCTGTGCTCGTGCCTTCTCTGTATGAGAAGAGGCTGATGACATGCAGTGGGACCTTACTTGGCTGGTATTATTATTATTTAGTACCAAGAGTTTAACCCAGTTTACCAAATACAATTTTTGGAATTCACTGCCGGAGTCTCTGTTTCCCGAAAGTTACAATCAAAGGGGTCTTTAAGTAAAGAGCGAATACGTTTTTTTTCTAGGCAAGCGTGCTTCACAGTCGACCATATCATCGCTTACCATTAGGTGAGATAGTGGTCAAGCGTGAGTCTATAGTCTATAAGAAATTAAAAATATGTGTGAGACAAATTTCATGGAAATAAGTTCCGTTGTTTTGCGCTGTTCAGCAACAAACCATACAAACAACTTCACACAACTTTTTACTATTTTCTCGCTCTATAATAACTGTAAAGTATGCCACAACAAAACTTAGAACTTCTACACATATCCAGCTATATTCTTATTCAACTCCAAGATCAACAAGGGAATACAAACCACAAAATTCATCCAATACAAATATAACAGTTTAGAAATATTCAACTTACCAGCTGCGGCGTCGAACGATTTCAGGATTTACATCTAAAACTTAAAATAAATAATGTTAACTCAAAGAGAACTCGTGAATGTCGGACTTAGTGAAAATTCAGTAGAAACTGAAATATAGTGAGTTCCCACACTGTCCCAGTTCCGAGTATAAGCTTCTTGACTGCCTCCGCTGTTGGTTATATACGGGTAATGATTGGGACAGGTTGGTTGAACTTTTTTGCTTTTTCCAATCAAAATAAAAAGTGATATTGGTACTCGTTGTAACTAGGTTCTATTGATGAAACGTTTAAAGAAGAACTGGTGTGATTCCAAACTGTTCATCGGAAATGTCGTAGAACTGTTTCAGATATTTAAAATTTGACACAAAGGGTGTTTCTACGTATGTAACCAGAGCATCATTCATGCATTAGTATTTATGAACGATTCATCGTTTACAAAGCCTTACACTACCTTACCTGTAGCCAAGTTGACAATTGCACTATCAACAATCGATAACGCTAGTAGAAAACGAATAAATGCATGGGAATGACACAGTCATCTGAACGTTAAGTCGATTGTAGAAAGAGATTCGATACGAAACGTTTGTAACTTGGCTGGGGGGGCAGTTGTTGGTTTTTGATACAGCTACGTTATTTTTCTAAGAGGGATTTACCCAGCGGCCACACAGCCGCTAGACGCCTCATAACAGGTGAGCGATGTCTGTCAACACATATGACTAAAAAGATCATATACAGGTAATACAGGTCGCCACTCGACAATTTTGAATTAGTACCGACCATTTCTGTGAGCCGTAAACACTTCCGCGTCAGTCAATAAAAAATTGATGAAATAAATATTATAATGGCCTCTTGTACAATCCGTTGGTATGGTAAAAACAGCCACACTTCGAGTTTCCGGAAAAATGGCATAACATTTCATTGATAAGTTAATAGTTACATATAAACATAATTAGATTTATTTTCTGATATTATTTATCGGAGTTCATATTATACTGGTCATGTTTGTAGGTGAAAACGCCCACCGCATGTTTGCGTCTCTTTCTTTTTAAAGTATTTTTTTCGCTATCTCTTCTCCTCTATAATTTCGTAAACACAACTAGTGATGAACAAATCTGTTATCAATAGAACTAGAAACCTTATAAATAAAGACATTAAATTGAATAGTTTGTTAATTGTGAAACGATTTTTTGATTACGTTTTTTTATTAAGATTTAATATTACATTCTCAAATTTATATTTAAGAACCAACAACCGAAAAAAGTATGTTACTGTTTGACCTGGTCACGCGGCACTGAATCTACACTAAATAATACACTGTATTACTAGATGTATATCTTTAATGCACCTTATTTAAACTTACAAAATTCGAACATATCGCAGAGGGTCATGAACACTCGGAGAATCTTAACACCGTGATTCACCGTGATGACGTATTTGCACAACGCCATCTAGGCATTAATTTAGGTACTAATTAAATATACGCCATCTATGCCAAAACATGTGAACTACGTTGAAGTAAATATACTTAAATAAAGGTTTAGAACTTGAACATGCCGCCCACCAAGGACATTATTGCAGAATGTCCTTATCAATAGAAATGTAAACTCGAATACTATTATTGATCTTTGACTAATTTATTGGATTTAATAGTGTCTTTGGTAAGTGGCAACCCGTTAGAAATTACAATACAAACAGTTCTTAACATCTAATTGTAATTTTTACAGTGAACTTAAACCTTAATAATGTTACAACAAGTACCATTCTTCAAATACTTAATCTAAGAACAAATATAAACTCAATTAACGTATAACAAGCACTTGCGATGACAATAATCAAACTAGAATTCCAAGAATTAATTTGTAAAGTTTTATTCATTTACCGGTAGGATACATAGTTTTGAAGTCGGTCGCTTCAAGAGACCTTTACTAGTGCGCAATGTTACCACCCTAGTTATACCATCCGAACCAGGATGTTTTTCTACTATTCGGCCAAGCAACCAACAAGCAGGAGGTAAGTCTGACTCTTTAATTAGTACTATATCCTCGATTTTAGGCTCTGGAGCTTGAACAGACCATTTGTATCTATGAACTAAACCACTCAAATACTCTGTGGACCAACGCTGCCAGAAGGTTTGTAACATTTTTTGTATGTGTTGCCACCGAGACAACGAACCAACGTTGGAATTTGTATAATCAGGACTAGGAACATTAATTAATGCTTCCCCAACTAAGAAGTGACCAGGGGTCAATGGCATAGGTTCATGAATGTCTTCTCCACTAATGACGGTCATCGGTCTTGAATTTAGACAAGCCTCTATTTGACTTAATAGAGTACTCATCTCCTCGTACGTCAGAGTAGTGTTTCCGATTACGCGCTTCAAATGAAACTTCGTGGATTTCACTGCTGCCTCCCATAGTCCACCGAAATTAGGAGCTCGGGGAGGTATGAAATTCCACGTAGTTCCATGTGCCTCTACATACGTTGCACTATCTTGCTGGACAGCAAGTATCTCTCTGAGCTCTCTTGCAGCTCCGACAAAATTGGTTCCATTATCGCTCCATAATTGTGCGCAATGGCCACGTCTAGCTACGAATCGACGGAATGCTGCTATGAAACCTGATGTACTCATATCGCTTACTACTTCCAGATGTATGGCCTTAGTAGCCATACATACGAACACACAAATATACCCCTTATGTGAACGATGACCTCGACCCTTGGCCGTACGAATTTGAACTGGACCTGCATAATCCACCCCGCTATGTAGAAATGCTCTAGTTGGAGTACAACGTGCCGCGGGAAGTGATCCCATCAGCTGATTGTAGGTTTCAGCCTTGGTCTTTACACACACTACATACCTACGTACGTGATCTTTTACTGCACTCTTCAATCTAATAATCCAATACGCTGATCTAATAAAGTTGGTCATCATCTGAGGACCACCATGCAATGTACGGTCATGTGCATCAGCAACTAACAATTTTGTAAGATGCGTATTATGTGGAAGTATTATAGGATGCTTTTGTTGATCGGACAGAAAGGCTTGTTGTAATCTGCCACCAACACGGATTATATCATCCTTGTCTAGAAACGGACACAGTGATTTAAGTTTACTTGCTTTATTTGTTAATGGTCTTCCTTGTTTTAACAGATCATATTCGATTTTGAACTCTATTTCCCTAAGTAATTCCTGGTTGTTGCTATTCCATTTCTGTAGCTGAAATCCTGCTTTACTTACTAACTCCTTCATTTCTAGGTACAATTGCTTTCCCTCTTCTACCGTAGAACATCCTGTCATTAGATCATCCATATAATAACTAGTGGGAACTCTTTCAGCTGCATTTGGAAACTCTTTGTGGTGGTCTAACGCGACCTGATGCAAAACCTTTACTGCCAGGTACGGAGCGGAAGCAACGCCAAAGGTCACGGTAAGTAGCTCGTAATCCTGTACTTCTTCCTCTAGACTCTGACGCCACAATATGCGTTGATATGCCACATCTTCTTCAGCAACTCTCACCTGTCGGTACATTTTAACTATATCCCCTGTAAGTGCTATACGATGAAGTCTCCAACGAAGTATAATGTGTCTCAAATCAGACTGTAAAGTAGGGCCCACCATCAACGTATCATTAAGTGATACACCTTTGCTGTTTTTACAGGAAGCATCGAACACCACGCGGACCTTGGTGGTGGACTTGTCTTCTCTAATTACGGCATGATGTGGTAAGTAAAACGCTTCATTTAATTTACAGTCTGGTTTCTGTACTCTCCTCATGTGGTTTAATTGTAGATATTCCTCTATGACCCTTGTATATTCTCTTTTTAAATCTGGATCTCTCCCAAACTTCCTTTCTAATGCTGTGAATCGTCGCATTGCTATTTCTCTTATGTTACCACCCACACAAGACGGTTTTGACTCTTGGAATGGCAGCCGCACTATGTAACGACCATCAGTAGACCTTATCGTTGTAGATGTAAACAGCTTTTCACATCTCTGCTCTTGTTCTGTAAATAACCTTTCACTGTGGGGCAGTTGATCTTCAATCTCCCAGAACTGTTTCAAGAGTTCATTTTGTTCTACGTGGGCGTGCAAAGAAGTAATTTTGGGTAATAAAGGTGATTCGTTATCCGCTTGAGTTGCACCAGATAGAATCCAACCTAATCTTGTACACTGTGCAACTACCGACCCTGTGGGCGCTCTCTTTAGACCTTGTTTGATTATTTTGCTATAAATATCTGCGCCTAACAAAATGTCAATCTTATTGGGCTCACTGTACTGAGGATCTGCTAACGATATCTGCCTTAACTCAGACCACACAAGAGGCGGTACTTGTTTCTCAGGAAGATACGTAGTTATGTTTTTCAAAACATATGCTTCTACTTCAAACTTGAATTGAGGATCTGTCACCGATCGCAAAACTAATGTGACCATGTTGTGATTGGCTATTGTAGTCTTATTACTACCGAGCCCTGACACAACACCCCTAACCGGAACTCTTTTTAACCGTAAAAATTGTACCGTAGCTTCAGTGATAAACGAAGCCTGGGACCCCTGATCTAACAACGCTCGAACTACCTGATAATTTCGCGAAGCTGTTTGTGCCTGAACCAATGCTGTAGCTAATAATACTTGTCTAGTGCTAATTGTTTCCCTAGTAGAAACACAGGATACTATTGGTGTTGGGTCAACTGAGGTACCACTGTCAGCTGACTCAGAACTCGGTCTATTAGAGCTAAGAGTATCTATGTGCAACAGCGTATGGTGTTTCTTGTTACAGATTCTACAATTCGTTGATTTTTTGCATTGATAAACTAAATGATTACCGCCTAGACAATTAAAGCAAATCTTTTTACCTTGCACAAACTGTCTCCTTTGAGAGACATCCATCTTTATAAAAGACTCACAAAAACATAGTTTATGACTTTTACCACAATTTTCACAACCTATTTTTTCCTGTCCTGCAGGGGGGGAATTCCTACTATCTGTGACAAGCATGACCTTCTGAACTGATCTTTCTATCCGTGAACGACTACGCCACTATGACGTTGCTTTCTGCGGTTCGACAAACTCCAGAGCCCTAAATCTACTTTCAAGAAACGTCTTGAACTGGCCTAAAGTTGGTAGGTCATTTGTCTCTTCGGAGGCAACCTTCAACTCCCACTGCTTGCGGGTTTCCTGGTCTAATTTAGCTGAGACAATGTGAATTACAATTATGTCCCAGGTGGTAACATCAATCCCCATATTACCTAACGCACTCATACAATCAGTGGTTGTATCTAAGAGATGTTTTAACGTTACAGCTGACTCTGTGTTCACTCTTTTCTGCTCAAACAATCGTTGCAATATACAATTCGCTAAGTGTCGTTTATTATTATATCTACGTTCTAACTGTTGCCAACCTAATGAATAGTTAGCCGCAGTTATGGGTATTTGTCTGAGCAGCTGTTCCGCTTCACCCGTTAAACATCCCTTAAGATAATGCAATCTCTGTACATCATCTAAGGTCTTATTGAAATGAACAAGCGATATAAACAAGTCACGGAAACTTCCACTTTTCATACTTTCCAGAAAACGATGGAATATTGATTTTAGGTAATCTGACATTATAAATTTTACTCTCATTGGTATCTATTGTTTGTTCTCGTGGTTCTGTTGTTACAGACTGTACTAATTGTAATTGAGTATCCTTTAATTCCGATTTGTATGCAATATAGATCTCTTCGGTTTCATCATAAATATTGGACGTAAAATATGCATTTTTATCGTCTGAGGATTTTTCAATTATTTTCCTATGATTCTCACTAAACTTTGTCCATTGTACTTCTAACGATTCTAATCGGGTTTCAATATATCCCCGAGTTATTCTCTCCTTAGGGGATTTTTTGAAATTAGATTTCCCTTTCTCTATTGTGTTTTTAATATCAAGTTGCAACCTTATTAATGACTCCATGATAACGAAACAGTATAGGTGAGTGTCTTAGAGTTCTATTACAAATCTTAAACTAATTAAAAGCTACTCACAATTTTCCACTGCACTCACGTACTCTGTTCTGCCTATAGCGACGCGCTGCACTGGCGCTGATGGACGCGCCGCACTGGCGCTGATGGACGCGCCGCACTGGCGCTGATGGACGCGGCGCACTGGCGCTGGTGAGCGCGCGCACTGGCACTCGTGAGCGTGCGCACTGGCACTGCTGAGCGCGCCGCACTGGCACTGATAGACGCGCCGCACTGGCACTGCTGAGCGCGCGCACTGGCACTGATGAGCGCGCGCACTGGCACTGATGGACGCGCCGCACTGGCACTGATGAGCGCGCGCACTGGCACTCGTGAGCGCGCGCACTGGCACTGCTGAGCGCGCGCACTGGCACTGCTGAGCGCGCGCACTGGCACTGCTGCTGAACGCGCCGCACTGGCACCCGTGACCACGCACTTAGCAGTTGCGCGTACTGGCCGCTGCTACCCTCGAACTGTTCTCTGCCGCTGATCTCGAACTGTTCTCTGCCACTGATCTCGAACTGTTCTCTGCCGCTGATCTCGCTGCCGCTCCTCTCGAACTGGGTGTTTCCACCTCGGTGCAATACTCACCAGCACCTTGGCACCATCAGCAGCGATCCACTACTGTGTCGGCGCCCTTCTCCGACGACCCTAACCTTGTGACAATAGTCACTCTCCGACTCGTAGGACCAATGTTTGACCTGGTCACGCGGCACTGAATCTACACTAAATAATACACTGTATTACTAGATGTATATCTTTAATGCACCTTATTTAAACTTACAAAATTCGAACATATCGCAGAGGGTCATGAACACTCGGAGAATCTTAACACCGTGATTCACCGTGATGACGTATTTGCACAACGCCATCTAGGCATTAATTTAGGTACTAATTAAATATACGCCATCTATGCCAAAACATGTGAACTACGTTGAAGTAAATATACGTAAATAAAGGTTTAGAACTTGAACAGTTACCTTTAGAATTTTGATATTTTTTTGGTTTTAACATTTTATGTTATTACTAAAATGTTAAAACGCCGTATAATTAATAATACAAAAAGTAATATTAATAAAAAAAAATAAGTACAAATATTATTTACCTAAAAATATCGATATCTGTTTGGTTTTATTTAAACCTGTCCCATCCTTAATGAGACATATGACCTTGGTAAAGGACCAATCAGGGCGCAGTCGTCCCGTTCCTCATACCTCAGCTAGTTGACAGAATTGTTTTGATGTAATAGATCAAGCATTAGGCGTTTAGTGGCTATGTGGTCGATGGATTTACCTAAAGTATAAAATAATCGAAGCTTTTTCAAGCCAGCAGATTTAGCCTTAGATTGGTAACGGGATGTTCAAATATGACCACTCATACAGCTTCTATTTCTGTCTGGAATCTATAAAGATTATAAGAAACTTCTCAACTAGATTGCAACGTTAACTCTTTCTTAAAACTACTCACAAAAAAGTCGCCGCTTAACCGCCCCAACGCCGTATGTTCGCCCACATATTCAAGGCTCGTGAGCTTGTTTGCTCGCATACTATATTTGCTCCACTACTTTTGTTACCCTGTATGAAGACGCGTGTATTGAACGTAATATCTTGTTTACTATTTTTATTTGAAATACGAAATGCTTTAACATTTATAGAATTTGTATTGCTCCTTGGAAACTGGGATGGTCTTGTAATTGCTTTTAGGAGGGGATAGGTAGATAGTTTGCTATACAATAGACGCGTTTGTTACAACATAACATAATATCACTCCGGTCTTTTCCCGAGGGGTAGGGCAGAGTTGCACCCCTCTGATACAAGCTGCTAGAAATATCGGGGATAAGATCAAGCGAAGCATGGCTGTAACCAGGCCTGCTGATTCAAATGTGGAGGAATTGCAACATCACCGAAGCCGGCTCATACGGGCACTGGTGTTCCCCATATTCCTCTACGCAACTGAAACCTGAACGCTGAGAGAAACTGAGAGAGAAAAAACGCTCTGGAAATGTGGTGCTAAAAGAAAATGCTTGGACAGTCTTGGACTGAGTTTTGCACTAACGTATCCATTCTCCTTGAGCTCAGCATCAGGGCAACAAAGCGGCTATAGTCCAGGCTCGAATAGTCCAGATCTTTGATCATGTATCCCAAGGAGGCAACAATTCTATTGAGCGGCTTGTGGTAGAGTGGAAGAAACGAGATTACGGCAGGTCGGCCATGCGATGGACCGACCAGATTAAGTCAGCAGTAGGCGGCCCATTGCTTAAGTGCCCACGAGTCACAGCTGATAAAGAGAGATGGCAACACATCGTTAGGCTTATCATGTCAGCCTGAAGTCGTCTCACTGTAACATGATGACCACGACCGCTCTGCCAAGAGCGTACCGACGAAGAAGAAGAGAAAGTATGCAAATAAGTCTTTATCGTTTTTCGACACCGACTTCCGAAACTAAAGTTATTTGGCACTTTTTATAGTTTTGTTTTTGAATTCGGTTTATTTTTTGTGAACATTTTTATCTCCCTTTTTATTTTTAGTACCTTATCAAAAGTGAGCAAGTTCTACAGAAAGGTACCTAAAGGATTGAGAAAATGCCCATAATGACTCAACTCACACATTCATGCTGTTTTTCGCTAAGGAATACGGTTGAATGTTTCATACTTGAAGCCTGCTGAACAAATTTTGATAAAATTTGCAATATGCTCTAAGTTGAGAGATACCTAATCAAATACAAAAAAATAGTTACGATCGGATATGTAGTTTCGGGGAAATGCGTGAACAAACATACCTTTATACAAACAAAAATACATACATACCTACAATTATGAAATTAATCACACATGTTTAGAAGCCCAATTAGACTGCCAGATGTGAATATTGTGCAATTGAAAAATATTACGTACATACGTGTCGAATTAATTACCTCTTTTTATGAAGTCGGTAAAAATAGAATGGCTTTTGTAATCGTTGTGTCTTTCAGAGGGCAATTGAATCAGGGTATTGCTCCAATAATTTCATTCCTACCCTTGTCTAAACTTTGCTGGATTCGGCTTCCAGTCTAACTGGATTCAGCCTAGTACCAGTATTATACAAATATCGACTGCCTATCTCCACAACACAGTAACTATGCTATGTTCGTGACCATTACTGAAAAAATAAATTTGACTTTTGGCTTCATAACGGCATTGCTTTCGGCTGGGGCTTCTATGTCGCCGTCATTAATATGTTGCAATGCTCTCGGCTGTTGTACAATGCTCTCGGCTGTTGTTAAGAATAATACTATTCGTGATATTACTTCCATGCCAATTGTAACTCCCGAATCTTTTTCGTTTTCCCCGGTGACCAACGCTGAGATCCTCAAAACGTTCAATGCAATTAAGTCCAAGGCTGTCGGCTGTGATGGAGTGAGCAGATCCATGTTGTCCCTCATTTTCAAAAGTATCCTTCCCATTATCACACACATCATCAACTTCTCTCTGCAGGCTGGTGAGTTTCCTACAACCTGGCGTAAGGCATTCATTATTCCTCTTCCAAAAATTTCCAACCCCACCTTATCTAATCACTACAGACCAATCTCCCTTTCCTATCTAAGATCCTGGAAGCAGTTGCTCTGAACCAAATATCCTCCTTCGTGTCCCGGAATAACCTATTGTCCCCTTTCCAATCTGGTTTTCGGCCCGGCCATAGTACAGCCACAGCCTTGCTTAAAGTTACTGAAGACGTCAGGAACGGCTTGGAGAGTTCGAGGTTGACGGTGTTGGTTTTAATAGATTTCTCCAATGCATTTAATACCGTCGATCACGACATTCTCCTGTCCATCCTGTCTCAAATTGGGGTTTCTTCGTTGGCACGGGCTTGGTTTTCATCATATCTTCGTGGTCGCCAGCAGGCGGTACGTGCTGATCAGAAATTCTCTGATTGGTGCGCGCTAGAAACAGGCGTCCCACAAGGCGGTATACTCTCTCCACTCTTAATTTCTTTATTTATTAACTCTATCACTACTATTCTCAAATGCTCCTACCATCTGTATGCTGATGACCTGCAGCTCTACGCGCAAGCTGACATACTCAATCTGGATGACTGCATCTCGCTGTTGAATGCTGATCTTCAAGCAATCGCTGACTGGTCTAGCAGATTTGGCGTTACTGTCAATGTCAGTAAATGTCAGGCTATCCTTATTGGTAGTTCGTATTATCTACGAACCTTGGACACTGGTCTTCTGATGCCGCTTAAGTTCGGCAATACTGTTATCCCTCTCTCGCCTCACGTTAAAGACTTGGGCCTATATATTGATGACAGGTTAAGCTGGAATAAGCAGGTCGCTCAGATTAGCCAGAGAGTCACTTTCTCGCTGCGGTCTCTCTATAGATTCAAACATTTTCTTCCGTCCAGCACCAAAACCACCTTGGTTCAAGCTCTTGTATTGCCTATAATCGACTATGCTGATGTTTGTTATTCTGATCTATCCCAAGAACTTCTTAACAAAATGGATCGACTTCTTAACAACTGTATTCGCTTTATTTTCGGGCGCTTAATTGGATATTATTGCTTAACGCGCTATTCAGCTTAAATGGATGCCTATCCGTCAGAGGAGATCCCTAAGATCCCTCTGCATGTTCTTCAACATCATGAACGATCCTTGTACTCCTGATTATTTAAAACAATATTTTAAAGTGTTGGGCAGTTCTCACGATCTTAACCTTCGAGCTTCCAAAAACTTACTTCTCCAAATTCCTTCTCACCGCACTGGGTTTATATCTAATTCTTACGCTGTCTCTACTATAAAACTCTGGAACGTCCTTCCCCTTGACATAAAAAAGCTGAGAGTAAATTTTCATTTAAGCGTAGAATCCGGAACTATTACTTGTCCTCTCTTACATAGCTCGGTCTTCGTCTTAGTTATTATGTTTAATTTCTGTTTCATTTAGAATATGATATTTATTATAATATTTATTAGTCTATTGTTTTAGAAATTATTTATGTATTTTGTTAGTTACATACTCGACTTTAATTATTGTTCATTTTTATTTTGTACTCCTACCACCTGTTTGTCCTTTTTAACCCAAAGGTTGACTGGTAGAGAATGCCTTGCTGCATTAAGTCCGCCTATGTATCACCATTGTACATGAAGTTTAAATAAATAAATTAATTAATTAATTATGGTAAATCAAAACAGGATTGCCGACATAGTAATCTACGAATCCTTCACCAAAATATAGCTGGTCTCTGCAACAAACTAGCCATGATAGAAATAACTTTATCTGAATTGGTAGGGAAAAACAAGGAGGTGGATATTCTGTTTTAGTGAAACTTTTGTTAAGAAAGGTACAGAAGCTGACATCAAACTCGATAATTTTTAATCGGCTGTAGGTTTTAGTCGTGATAAATGTAGAGGAGGTACGTGTATTCTGACTAATAAGGTATTTGACACAAAAACATTAAGTATGCCTTCTGGTATAGCTACGGAATTCTATTTTGAATGCTGCGGCGTAGAGGTAATTGGTTTGAGCCTGATAGTTGTTAATATCTACAGAATATCCGATCAACAAAAGGCGCAAACCGGTGTATTTCTTCATAAGCTTGACCATTTGCTAAATTACTTGACGGACCAATACAAGAGAAAAAAAAAATATTTGTGGTGATTGGAATATACATATTTTAAAGGATAATTCCATAACAAAGGAACTTTTAAGTATACTTAGTAACTACAATTTTGAAGCACACATAAAATCACCAACTCGGGCGAACTCGTGCATTGACCAAATTGCCAGTAACATACAGAGTGTTCAGTCAGAATTCTTCTTCTAAAAAATTCTTGAACTAAGCTTGTCAGATCACGAAACAGCACAAACTGTTACTATAAAGACGAGTAAACATAAAACAATATCTTGTTGGTCTGAATTAAAACGTGACTACTGCACGGAAAACCTTAAGAAATTTTGCGAGTGTATGTCTTTTCTCTCATTTTCGGAAACATTTAACTCGGATACTCTAACACAAGACTTTAATTTGTTTTATGAAACATTCACTTTATATTACGATCTGTGCTTTCCATTAAGGTTAAAGTTAATAATAAACCAGTTACACAAAACTGGATAGCAAAAGGCTTTAAAAAATCCAGCAAAACGAAAAGACAGCTTTATTTAAAATTTAGAACTTGTAAAACGAATAAAAAACATAATGAGAAAATCTACAAACGTTATAATCATATGTTTAAAAGATGTGCACAGAAAGATCAGAACTTAATGAATACAAGACGTATACAAAAGCATAAGAATAAATGTAAAGCCACTTGGAATGCAATCTCCTCAACGATAAATAATAATGATTTGTATAAAAATGACATTGATGAAATAAAATCTAATAATGTGACATATAATAATCCATCTGACATTTGCAATATATTTAATGACTATATTATTAATTTGACATCTAATCAACCATTTAATTCTAATAATATTAAGCTTAATCAAAAAAACAAAAATCTTAACACTATTTTTCTAAATCCTATAGATGCAGAAGAAGTGTATAAAATTATAATGTCCCTAAATAATAGCAAAACTAGTGGATATGACGGCGTCGCCACACAGGTTTTGAAGGCTTGTGCTAGCTCTATATGTCATCCACTAGCACATGTTATAAACCTATCTTTTTTGGAAGGTGTTTTTCCTGATCAGCTCAAAATGTCTATCGTAAAGCCACTATTTAAAGGGGAAATAAGACAGACCCAAATAACTACCGGCCTATTACGATAGTACCCATCATATCTAAAATTTTTGACAAGGCTGTTGAATAATTTACTCAGTAGACATGACATATTGTGCAAAGAGCAATTTGGTTTCCGTGAAGGCTGTTCAACTGCTCTTGCCATCTTCAACTCTATTAAACTTGTAACAGAAACTATTAACAATGGCAATCCAGCAGTGTCATTGTTCTTAGATATGAGTAAGGCCTTTGATTTTGTTAATCATGCTAAGCTATTAAACAAATTAGATTTTTACGGCATAAGGGGCAAGGCATATGAATGGATATCTAGCTATTTAAGTAATAGGAAGCAATATACAGAGATATCCAAAGTCGTAAAGAAAGGTGACAGAATATATTGTAAAGAGAAATTTAAATCAGTGGCAATAATAAATAAGTCTGGTGTGCCTCAGGGTAGTATTCTCGGTCCTTTGCTTTTCTTACTCTACATAAATGATCTTCCGGAGGCCACGCAGCAGCAGTGTATTCTTTTTGCAGATGATACGACAGTTATATTAAAGTGTCAGGATGAAATCAATTACAAATCTGTTACTGAAAAGACTCTGTCAGATATAATTAGCTGGATGGCAAATAATGACTTAAATATAAATGTTAGTAAGACCAAATTAATATAATTTAACTCGTATAATACTAAACATTTAGCTTTAGATATTAGGTATAAAAATGAAAAAGTACAACAAGTGGATGAAACAAAATTTTTAGGTATTAATATAGAAAATAATCTCAATTGGAAAAGCCATGTGGAACATATATGTCAGAAGCTTGATAGGTTTGTGTTTGCTTTAAAAAAGCTACGACAAAATGTTTCTGCAGAAGCTGCTCTTTCAGCTTAACATGGCTATGTGTCATCTATTCTAAGCTATGGACTTATCATGTGGGGTAACTCGACCGATACCGACAGAGTTTTTATGCTCAGAAACGTTGCATCCAGGTTATAAACAAGGCATGGTTTTTAGATAGCTGTAAACCTCTCTTTAAAAAAAGTAAAATTCTTCCACTGCTCTGTATGTACATACGAGACATCTGCATCTTTACCAAGAAACACATGCATTATTTTATGCAACATAACGAAGTTGTGCCAAGACAAAAAAGGGCTAAGTTTCGCAACCTGTTATATCTATCATCCATCTGGTCATAAAGATATTTACAAGAAAAATGTGTATAATATGTGTATATTGATTTATAATAACATACCAAATGAATTAAAATTATTGCAGGGTAATGTTTTTAAAATCAAATTGATAGATTGCCTCCAAAATAGATGCTCCTACAGCCTTAAGGAATTTATAGAGCATAGACATCATTATTGTTAAGAACATAAATAATGTATTTATTAAATGAGTAATTGTAATAACATACATAAATATATATTGATTAATTGTTAAATCAGCATTGTAAACAAACATTTTAATTTGATTGACATTTTAATTTATTTGATTGACATTTTTAATTTTAATTTATGACATGTTAATTTATTTTATTGTAATTTTTATTTTATTTTTAAATTATTGTCGAGTTTATAATCTGACTACTGAAAGTATTGGAATTTTAGTTATAGACATTTAAATATATTTGATTGACATTAAATTTTAATTATTAGAATTTTAATTTTAATTATTGACATTTTAATTTATTTAATTTTTAAATTGTATAATCTGACGATTGAAAGTATGATCTGGGTTTTTTTTTAAATCATATTTTTACAATTGTGTTTTGGGTATGATGTCTACTAACTTAATGAGTTTAATATTTAAAATAATTTGCACGCTTGCTTGCAGACAGAATACAATAACTTTTAGGCTTTAAGATCTTTCCTTGTTAAACAATGTATTTTCTGGCAAATAAATATTTTGATTTGATTTGATTTAAGCTGCAATCACAAAATTTCCCCACTTGTATCAAACGCTGAATGCTGAATCTAGATAAAAAAATAGAAAAAAAATACTAACATTGTAAGTGTACATAATCTAATTCAACTCAGAAATGGGTATAAGACTCCTCCCCAATAGTGACTTAAGCTTGCAAACAATAGCACAATCGTTGATCTCCAGTGTCATCCTATCAAAGCGATACTGGGAGTTGAAAACTTTAGCTCAGATAGGCAACTGGTTTTCCCACGACGACTTTCTTAACTACGTATTATCTAGTGATGGGCAACTGGATTTACTTATACTCCGAGACTAGATTTAATCCGATTTGTGCCTAGCTCGAGTTGACTCGGATTCTTTCGAACTCGGGTTCAGACCTTGTCCGGAAAGGGCGAATTCGCTGCGCAACTCTCGCGCGTAATCCGCGCGGACGTTGCGTCCAGAAGGAGCGTAACAACTTGTGAGCATTAGGGCAACTCCGTACAAAATTTGGCTGCTCCATTGCCCTTGATAAGCAAACTCGCTCTGAAATTCGTGCGTAAAGTGGACTTTTTTTTATACGTGGCGTCTCACAGTTCGACCAAAGTGACCGTCTTCTGCTTAACCGGACTTCCCTGTGGATCTCTTAGCCTACCAGCCGGGTTCAAATTTCTAAATCTATGCGACAACGCTGAGGGCTAACCCAGTTGAGGTCGAACCTCGGCTCAGGGCGTCGCTGGAGGGGACAACTAAGGCTTGATCTATCAAGTGATTCTACTATCCGTTCGGAAAATCCTACGTGGAGAAGAAACTCCAATGATTATCTAACTGGCATTTAACTATGGCACAACATTACGCGGGCTGGCTTATATGATTTGACAGGGATTTCGCGGCGGGCCTATGCGGCGAGGACGGAACGAATACGGCCGTTTTGTATGCTACGTTTGTCTGGACAGAGAGTACGTACTGTTACGAGCTGGGGTTCAGGGATAAATTATTTAAACAGCAGACTTCAATTAATCACTGTTTATTACAAAAACACTTCTTAAACAATTCTATTACTTCGCTCTATTTTCCGCTTTGATCGCTCTGTATCGCTTCTCAATTGAAACTTGAAACTGACTGACCACGACGAATCCGACCGCTCTTTATATAGCACGAAAGAAGTTTCTGTAACGTTCCATACTGTTCTAGATAATTCGAGAAACTTCCAGAACAATCGACTTTCGAACTCATTGTTCCCGAAGCGACTAGAAACATCCAGAATGTTCGGTTCGAACCTTCTGGAAAATGCCATTCGACACGAGCTTTCGAGAACATTAGTTCCGCTATTCAATACTAGATGGCGCCACTAGTTACTACCTAGTTCTTCCTCTAGTTACTAGATGGCGTTGGCCTATCTTGTAACATTGCCTCCCTCTTAGACATGCTCGTCCTGAGCATTGTTAGACCCATGATAACGGGCCAACCGATCCACATGAACGACCTTTGATGCACCTCGGGGTCCTTTATGAATTCGGTAGGTGACGTCATTGATCTTGGTGACTACGCGATAAGGTCCATCCCATTTTGCTTGTAATTTAGGCGATTTTCCTTTGCTCCGTGCCGGGTTATGTAACTATGCAAGAGATCCTTCATCGAAGCCCTTACTGTTCGCTTTCCGATCGTAGCGGGTCTTCATCCTCTCAGACATCTGTTGACCTGTCTGTCTCATATGCTCATATACATCATCCATCCTGTTTCGTAGCTCATTCGCATAATCTGTTAATTTGCGTGGAGACTCAGGCGGGATACCGTTGATTAGATCTGCAGGTAATCGTAGTTCTCTGCCGAAATTGGCAAAAGCTGGTGTTACCGTTGTAGTTTCATGAACAGCACTGCGATATGCCATGAGATATGGTTGAATGTGTTTGTCCCAATCCTTCTGTCTGTTTTCCTATCTCTCTAGTGACTGGTTGAAACGTTCAACCATCCCGTCTGATTGCTGATGATAAGCAGCAGTTCTGGTTTTGTGAGCACCCATCACACGACACGTCTCCTTGAACACTTTTGTAAACCTTTAGTGCCCCTCTGCTACGAGTTTGTGGTCTTTTCACAGCCGCACAACTTGTGCATTTGCGGCACCATTCCTCAACGTCCTCTCGACAATGGATCCAGTAAAATTGTTCTCGGATCTTGATTAAAGTCCTCTTAACTCCCATGTGACATCCTGAACATCCATTGTGGTAGAGCTGTAGGATCTCCGGCACCTTAACTTTAGGTACGACCATTTGTAGATGACACTGGTCACCGCGAGCGTTCTCCCATTTCCTGCGCAGAACTCCATCCTGGATAACCAAGCTTTCCCACTGTGCCCAATAACTCTTGGTGATGGTACTGGTTTCTGCGACATTACTCCAGTGAGGCCACACTAGCGTTACCTGTTTAGCTTCTTGTCTCGCACAATGTTTACATTGGTCTGGACACGGTCTTCACGAGAGAGCATCAGCATTACCGTGCGACGTCCCGCTGCGATGTTGAATTACGAAATCAAACTCTTGCAGTAGCTCAATCCATCTTGCTACCTGTCCTTCTGGGTTCTTAAATTGCAGTAGCCATTTCAAAGCAGCGTGGTCCGTACGCAGGAGAAATTTCCGCCCCAACAAATATTTATTGAAAAGCTGCAATGTCTTTACTACAGCTAGAAGCTCCCTTCGACACAGTAGTTCCTCTCAGGTTTGGATAAGGCTTTGCTGAAGTACGCAATTACAACCTCATGATCTCCTTTTCGTTGAGACAATACCCCGCCGATTCCAGTATTGCTGGCATCTGTGTCAACTATGAATTCATTTTCATTGTCAGGATAGCCTAGGATGGGTGCATTGCACAGATGTTCCTTTAGCTTCTGAAAGGCGACGTCACAGCTCTCATTCCAGCAGAACTGTATCTTGTCTTCAGTTAGCTTATGAAGAGGTCGGGCAATGTCAGCAAAGCTCTTCACAAACCGCCGATAGTAGGAGCACAAACCGAGAAATGCCCTGACTTGCGTTTTGTTCTCCGGAACTGGCAAATCCTTGACGGCAACGAGCTTATCCGGGTCCGTTTGAATACCTTCTTCGGAAACCACGTGTCCTAAAAAGTTCACTTTTCCCGATGCTGCACCTTCCATGAAGACTTCCTCTGAGCCACACTTTAATACACCTTGATAAACGTCGATCTCACAGTGATGTTTTTGCATGAAGTCCAAACCCAGAATGCAGTCGTCCACTATGTCGGCCACGATAACATTGTGGCGGTAAACTTTGTTTCCTAACTTCATGTCCACCTCCTTCTCACCTCGGACGGTTATGTGCTGACCGGTGGCTGTTCTTAGATGTACACCTTCATGGCTCCCGAAGAAGTCCCCAAGAAACCGTCTAGCTATTTGGAAACTGACAACTGTCCGAGAAGCCCCAGTATCCAGTGTCAGCTTGCATGGTGTTCTGTTAATTTCGCCCTCGATGATCAGGCTGTTTCCGTCACAGGATTGTGAGATCGAGATCCTTGGGGCTATTCTATAACCAGCCAGCACCCGCCCCTTAGTCCTGGCATCTACTCGTTTCCCTGCTGCTGTTGCCCAGCAGGGACGTCAGATGATCCTACGAATGGCGACTGCTTACCACCGTGGGGAGGCCTTCGCTTCGGGCAGCTCAATCGGATGTGGCCTCTCTCTCCGCAGCCATAGCATCGGGGTGAAGTTGTAACCTCCCTGATTCGGTGAGTTCGTTCGTCCCGCCGTACTGCCTCCACCTCCAAAGCATGGGCTAGAGCATCCTTGAGGTCCTTAAAATGACCTAGCCTTACTGCAGCCCTAACCTCCAGGTCGCGGATCCCATCCGTGAACGCCTGTACGAGGTTCCCGTCGATCAGCACAGGTGACGACTGGTTAGCCTTCCGAACCAGCTTTTCCACCTCCAGAGCCCACTGCTGAAGAGTTTCACCAACCCGTTGCGACCGGTCCCGGTTCAGTTGGGCCCGAAACACATGTTCCAGGTGCGCGTCGCCGTATCTAGCTTCTAATACTTCCAGAAGCTTCTCGAAAGTGACGTCTTTTCCCAGCGCCTCTAACACAGTCAAGGCCTGGTCGCGAAGGCCCAAGGTTAGAGCAGTCAAGGCCTGTTCTTTAGTCCATCCATTCGATTTCATCACGGCCTCAAACTGAATTTTATAGGCGGACCATGACGAAGAGCCATCAAATGGTGGCACTTTAAAACCACGAGGCGAAGGTGCCACTGCCGCAGCTGCCCCGATTCCATCCCCAGACTTGAGGCCACGTATTGACTTCTCCATTTCGACGATGCGGGTCTCATGTTGCTGGATCTGGTCCTTTACCTCTTTCATCTCCTTACCAATGGCTCCGCGGAGGTCCTTAATCACCATGAGCTGCTCCTCCTGATGGCGAGCTTGCTCTTCCTTGTCACGCTGTAGCTGCCTCTCTAAGCGGCGCGCCTGCTCCTCCGGACGGCGAGCTTGCTCCTCTTGACGACTGGCCTGCTCCTCCTTGTCACGCTGCAGTTGCTCCTCTAAGCAGCGCGCCTGCTCCTCCTGACGGCGAGCCTGATCCTGCATAAAAGCCATCAGAGCAGCGAGATCAGGGGTCACCGGAGATTGAGCTGATGCCGCTGCCACCGCGGAGTCTTGTTGTCCACTTGATGACGGTGAGGGAGCGTCTCCAAAGCGCCTCTGGTCTACGTCTTGCTGGCGCTGACTCCTGGTGCGCATCCCTTCCGTTTCTTCCTTCGGTAGAACCGGCATAATTTATCCCGCACTTCTGACACCAATTAGTTACGAGCTGGGGTTCAGGGATAAATTATTTAAACAGCAGACTTCAATTAATCACTGTTTATTACAAAAACACTTCTTAAACAATTCTATTACTTCGCTCTATTTTCCGCTTTGATCGCTCTGTATCGCTTCTCAATTGAAACTGACCCACGATGAATCCGACCGCTCTTTATACAGCACGGAAGAAGTTTCTGGAACGTTCCATACTGTTCTAGATAATTCGAGCAACTTCCAGAAGAATCGACTTTCGAACTCATTGTTCCCGAAGCGACTAGAAACATCCAGAATGTTCGGTTCGAACCTTCTGGAAAATGCCATTCGACACGAGCTTTCGAGAACATTAGTTCCGCTATTCAATACTAGATGGCGCCACTAGTTACTACCTAGTTCTTCCTCTAGTTACTAGATGGCGTTGGCCTATCTTGTAACAGTACTATTTACGAACCCATTGATCGTCCTTGTAGATAAGGCTATCGAGCTCCTTAGTTATGCACTCATACCTCGAGAAGAGGGCGGCGCATGAAACGGAGGTGAGTGGGCCTGCATATGGGATACGCACTGATTATATTTTCAGCAACGCTCAAATATGGTTTTTGCCCGGAGGGGGTGACAGGGGCGGGCACTTAGCGGCACGGGTGGTGGGAGCCACCACCGGCTGGCTGGCTAGCTTTGTGCGGTCATGGGGGCAGCGGGGGTCATTGAGTCGGGGATTGAAATTGGCGCTGCGTTGGCAGTAGCCATCAGCGCTGGCATGGGCTGGGAGTAAGACTGAGGAGCAACACTTTGGTGGTTCAGTTTACCCCAGGGTGAAGCCCTCTGAGGGGCTAGTCGGTAGGGGGGTTGGGAGGAAGGGGCTACGCGTGCTTGGCGCGCGTCGTGACGCTTGGCCATTGTAGGCGTTAGTTTAGGGGCGTTTGGGCAACCCCGGTAATTAGCCGGGTACCCGACTTGGCCACAGAGCACGCAGCTGGGAGGCTCCGTGCATTCTGAGCGGTCTTTGGGACGGGGACAGTCTTTAGTGCCATGCTCAGTCTTTAGTGCATGGGACACTTAACGCATCTGGGAATTGCATAGCAATTGGTCTGAGAGTGACCATAGAGTTGGCAGTTGTGACACTGACCAACGAGATGGGGGCGGTATGGCTTTTCGATGGAAATGCCAGACAGGGAGCATACAGTCTTGACATTGAAAATGGGATTATGACCCTCAGTGGGGAAACACACGACCAAGACAATGTCGTAGAGTTGTTCGCCTCTTGCTTTATGCAATCGGTGGACTTCTGAAACAGGGACTTTTTGCGCTATTAAATCCTTGTGGATTTCTCCGTAGAGATTTCCTTCGGAACGCGCTTGATCACGACTCTAGTGGACCTTTCCTCCGGGAGGGAGTAAGTATGGAAAGAAACTTTCCGGTCTCTTAGAAAGCGAGTTAAATCTCGGTAATCTCGGGACGTGGGGACCTGAATTCTGATGCTGTCACTGTCTGTGAATGCTGTGGGGCAGAGACAGGGGTTGACTAGGCTATCTACCAAGGCCAACTACCCTGCTCCCGACTCCTTCTAACTGCCGTGTCCTGAAGGGAATTGGTGAGTGGGCGGGTCATTAATCCACTTGGTTTCGTTAACACCGTTAGGTATCCACCAAGGACCACTTAGTCGTGGATTTAACCCTGAAGGGGCCAAAAAGATGTCCCTACTAGCAACCGAAGTTACTAGTTTTTGGGCGGCGTGCGGAGACGCGACGACCGCAGTGATGTCACGCAGTGGCGCGACGAGTCGGAGAGTGGGGCGCGGCGAGGCTCGCGGTGGAGGCAGCGAGCGGCAGCGACACGTCCGCGCGGGGCGACGGCTGGCGATGAGTATGATGCGTAAAGTGGACGCAATAAAGCGTCCCTAGATCTCGACTCGCGCATCACGCGCGAATCACGCGCGAGTCGAGGGTCAGGCGTAGTGCAAGTGATTTACGCGCGTATTTTGAATATTCGCGCGATGCTTGTGGGCGCGATATATTAGTGCCTAAGTATCTCACTAACGCGCGAATGATTTCACGCGAAACGTTTTCCCCCGACACATTTTTATTTCATGTTACATAATTTATCTAGTACATAGTAGATACGCTTCGATCGGCAATCTATTGAACACGTAATCATGACACGATATCTTGCTAAAACACCCCGATTCAAACAGTAATACGCCCATAACATATGAACGGCTGAACCGATTTTATTCAAACGTAGCTAAAACACTCTCGACAAAATCACCTTTCAAACGAAAATAACTAAATCAAAATCGATTCATCCGTTTATAAGCTATGATGGCACAGACAGTGTTTATTTGAAACGATTGAAGTTATTTTTCAATTCCTAGTGTTTGTAATAATAATTGAAGTCGGTTGTATTTTATGTAAAAAGTTTTTATTTTTCACTTTTTTGTAGCACTTAGTCAGTGGTTGATTTCTATATTAATCTTAATTCTTACTAATATTATAAACGCGCAAGTTTGGATGTATGTTTGTTACTCAATCACGCCAGAACGGCTAACGGCTCTCGATGAAATTTGGCTGACAGATGGATTATAGTCAGGAATAGGCACATAGGCTATTTTTTATCCCCGTGTAATGTGACCTTGGGGTGATTAAACACTTTTTCACTCCAGTATCTAAAACATGTAGGTTCTGCTGCCTGAAATCAGTATGCAAAATGCGATTTTGCTCACTGAGTGAGACCAAGTAACCTTTTTTTTTTCAGAAAGCCGCGTACATCTTATTCAGCCTTGGATTAATCATACAATTGGAAACATTACAACTCTATCTCTTTCCCGCCATTAGTAAGAGAGAGAGACAAAGACCAGCCCTTTCGAAGTTCCGATTTTGAGTTCGACTTCAAAGACAAACACTTTAGGAATATCGTACTAACTAAAGAAATTTTGCAAAAAGATAATTATTTCTTTTAATGTTATTTATTGAATTTTTAACTTATTGTTGCATTTAAACGAAAATAAGTATTTATTGCAAATAAAACTGATATTTAACCTGTAAATATATATTTCGAGTTTGAATAATGTTACGTAATATATTTTGAATAATAAAATATCATGGGTGATATTTACGAACACGCCTTAATTTAAATAAAAGAGCGGGCATAAAATTTCGTGGCTGGCGTAATGTGTTGAATAAGTTAAAAATTATTAAAATAATCGTAAACTATGAGTGAAACTAGCGACCAGAACAGTATTTGAACACCGGAAGAGTTAAAACATCAAGTTATTAATGCAGAATTAAGTTTCCTACCTGAGAAGTCTCGCAAGAAATATCTGAAAGCATACCATGTCTTCAATGATTGGAGACTTACAAAGGGCGCAAGCAGTTTTTTGGAGACGGTGTTGCTATCTTATTTTTTAGATTTATCACAGACGAGGCGATCATCTACAATGTGGAATATTTACTCAATGTTGAAATTTACTTTAAAAACAAAACATATGCAGCCTTTTATTTGCAGATCTTTGATAGTAATTACGGATGGGCAGAAAATTGAACTCTAGTATTGTCAAAGGATATCTTGTTATCCCGTTACTGGGTTATGGAGGTCAGATAGGCAGTCGCTTCATGTAAAATACTGGTTACATGTCAATACTCAGCTGTTTAGAATAGAAGGAATATAAATACATTTTATTCTACACAGACACAAAACAACAGCAACAAACATGGAGTAAAGGGCAGTAAATAAGTGCAAAGATAAATTAGGTAATTTGTTTCTGTTTTGGTTAGACTGGAGGCTGACCCCAACATAGCTAGAAAGAGTATAGACTAGGCGAATTGAATTGCATTTCCTTTTAGATAAAATATTGAATAAAGTTGAAAACCGCGCCATCTATGTGTTACGTCATGAACTATCATGACTGGTCTCTAGGCAAAAATACAAGATTCTCAGAACCATTATTTTGTTTCAACACTTTGGAGTTTCGTAGAAGCGATATTTTGATTTAGCGTATTTAAATTAGATAATTTATTGAGTATTGCTTGAGTTTCAGTTATCTACTTGTTACCTATAGGTTCGGTTATCTACCTGAGTGTGCTTTCCAAAAAAAGAAGTTGTTTTCGGAAAACGTGCGACCAACCAAAATATTAAAACTAGAACCACGAGAATAAATTTTTCATAAAATTATTAAAATTAACGACCATTACAGTTAATGCATTACCTGTATTAAAATATCTATTTCATTGGAAGTGGTTGTTATTGATTCAAAGATAAGCGTAATAACATAATACATAACATATAATACATTTTAGCCAAATCTTAAAGTCTATCAGATCTATAAATATGCTCTAAGCCAGTCTTCTAACAGGTGTTGATACTATCTACTTAGTTCGTTCCTCCAGGAGAGCTAAAATCACTCAGTGCACTAACTGCGTTAGGCTACAAAAAATATGATAAAGAAATAACTAGTTAATCTAAAATAAGTCAGTATGTATATTCTATTCTATTCAGTGTGACTAATTATTTCAAAAGACTCGGTGACTACGCGAACGCGTTGTTATCGCTCCGATTCTAATTAGAACACAAATTAGAGTAGTGCGCAGCGATTCAGTGAACTAAAACAAGGTCAGTCAGTTGCCTCGCGGCCACGGACGCGAGCGGTTGTGTACCGTGTCTCCACGTCACACCTCGGAACAAAAATGTCGACCCAAAAAGAAAAACAAGTGATGTTCGAAATTTTAGAGATGTACAAAAACAGACCCTTTCTATGGGATAAGAATCACGAAGATTATAAGAATAAACATAGAAGAACAAATGCCAATAAAATAATGCTCGAGGTTTACAAACAACTAGACGAAGATGCTACAATACCAATGTTGACTAAAAAGATTCTTAATTTAAGAACTAATTACTACAAAGAGCTACGAAAGGTTTGTTTTAAGTATTTGTTTTACCTATAACTAACCTCATTTTATTTTATTTAACATAATATGTATTCTTTTTTCATTGCAGGTCAAAGATTCACAAGCAAATTTAGCAGAAGATCGAGAAATATACGAACCCACACTATGGTACTTCGACGCTTTAAGTTTTCTTGGTGATTCTATAAGTGAATGCAGTTGCCATTCTCATACAAGCGAGTGTTGCAATTCTCAGCATAGGGATCCTTTGAAAACCGAGGTGAGTCAGTTTTGTTATGAAAGTAAAATTAAACAATCCATTCAACCATTATCGAATGCATAACGAGGCGTTCGTAGCACACCACGCATTGACCGTACCACCAGTTTTTTTAATCTTTTTTCTTCCCTCTTGCTCTCACCGAAGTTCAATTCGATTTTCTCTCTCTCTCACACCAATATTCATATTGATCTTCCGTCTTGCTCACACTAACATTGTTCCCTCTTTTGATCCGAACTGCCTTTGTCTCGGCCTAACGTACAGCTCAATCGCATGCGTACGGTTCACTAATGTGCTTATTTTACTAGATTTAGTCGTCTCAAATCCAGGTGGTTTAAGCCTCTAGAATACTGTGGCAGACATTTTTAATATCTTCATTACACACTGAGGACTCCTCCATGTCTCGGTAATAACGTTTTCCTGGCAGCCACTGAGTACCTACTGCGTCCAATTATACATTAGTGAACCAACGTGCAATTGCATGTCGGTTCACTAATGCGCTTATTTTACTAGATTTAGTAGTCTCAAATCCAGGTGGTTTAAGCCTCTAGAATAATCTGTCGGACAATTTTAAATCTTGAACTAAACATTTAATTGAACACTAAACGGATTAAACATCATTTTTTCTGTCTAGACTTGAGCTTGCGCAGAAAACCATATTCAAATTGCCATTTGAGCGTCTAAATTAGACAAAATAACAATTTTATAAAACGATTATTATGTAATTATGTGGTCATTTGCGGTGAAGCCATTATTTGACCTTCGAATAACTTGACTACCTGTATATTATGTTGACAACAATCGATAAAAAGTACAAAAAATAACCCTTTTGTCGACAACATGCTGCAAAAAAATATTGAACTTAAGTTATACACTTTTTGTATTTGCTACGCCCTAAGAAGGTCATGTGCCATTTAGGGAACCTTGTGGAATAACAGCTGCATGGGTTGATCTTCATTACACACCGAGACTCCTCCGTGTGAGCAAGCCCGTTAAGATTTTGGTCCTCTTCGCAGGGTGTCTGGTAGCAGCTTGATGAGATTTGCCGAAAATCGAAGCAAATGGCGTGCAATTGTAGAGGCCTATGTCCAGCAGTGGACTACTAATTCTGATGATGAACTTCAAAATTATGTGTACCTTTTATGCAATAAATAAATCAATAAGTCTGAGACTCAAGCGGAGTGTCTACCTGGTATGACTGTGTGGTGATGATAGTTTTTGGTTGTTCTAGACTGAATAAGTATGTGTAGACGAGATGTAATTTACTAATCTAAAGTCTTTTATTTATTTATCTACTTATAAATTGATTCCAGAATATTTCACCCTCAACATCAGATGGAGAGGGAAGTTATCAATGCTCGGAGACACACAGCTCACCACTACTCAAGAGGAGGAAATTTACAAATCCGATCGTTTACAAAAATACGAATAATAGTCTAGAATTAGCTGCTGAGCCCTCACATATGAACAATGAAGAGTGGGATATATTTGGCAAGGCTATCGGCCTACAGTTACGAGATTTAGATAAGACACAATTGACGATAGCGCAGAAAATTATATCGGACGCAATTTACTACGCCAAATTTGGTTTACTGACTCAACAGACTTATATTAATCTTGGATCGCCTCCACCATGATAATAGTGCCAACTTATGTTTTCTAAGACAAGTTTATTTTAATAAAACAATATTTTTATAAGAATTATTTTCTTTTTACCGACTTCAAAAAAATTTGGTAATCGATTCGAAACGTATTTAATTGTACAATATTCACATATGTTACGCTATATATCTAATATACATTAGCCCGAAGACTTTCAACATGTGTGACAAATTTCACTTCAAGTATATGTGTGTTTTTTGTATGTATGTTTGCTCACGCATTTCTCCAAAATCACTTATTGGATCGTGATCATCCTTATTTACTGGATTAAATGCCTCTCAACTTAGGAAACAGTGCAAGTTTCATCAAAATCGGTTCAGTAATTTTCAAGATATGGAACATACAACCGAATTCTTTAGCAATATATTGCACGAATGTGTAAATTATGTTATGAGGTATGGGTATTTTGTCAATCCTTTAGGTACCTTACTATAGAACTTGCTCACTTTTTAGTGATAGGGCAAACTAAAAAGAGAGGAATAAAAACTTTTCACAAATAATAAACCGATTTTTAAAGATAAACACTAAAAAGTGTAAAAATAATTTTAGTTTCGGAAGTCGGTGTCTTTGGTACCTCTGGTTTATATCGTTTTTCAGCAACGACTTCCAAGACACGACAGTTCGGTTTTTTTTTTGTGAAAAGGTTTTTTATCCCCTGTTCCGTCCGCACATATTTATTGCGAACAATCTCGTATAATATATCAGAATCTACAAGTTTGAGCAGTATTTTATTATTTAATGCGGCATTGAGGCAAGCCTTGCAGTATGTGGAATTGGAATGTTACATCTTCTCCGTCTCCAATCTACAGTGGTAATAATTCTGTCACGCCTGCTTAGCCGTTGTATCCTTGTGTCGTATGCCCGTCACCGTATCGATGGGATGAGGTATGCTGATTGATTAAACAGCAAATAGTCTTGCATAATTTAGGTCCTGCTGTTAAAGTATTTCGGCTGATTGTAATTACAGCTATGTCAAAGAAATGCTAGAAGAAAAATTACAATAATATTGTGGCCTACAAACTTTCTACTGGATCGCAAATGAAACATCAATATTGGGAAGTATAAGTTATATTATAATAAAAGTTTATATAATTAAATTACAGCGTAAATTTTTCAGTAGGTACATAATATCTAGCACAGTGTACGAAATACATTTTTCACAATGTGAGCATATTTTTATCATGTTAAAGTACAATAGCTTACAGTAATTATCTTTCCATAGTGAATGATCCAGTATCGGCCATACGTCAATTCTTCCCCTTAATTGAAGTATTACCCATACATGTTAATGAAGGTGACGTTACTTTTTAATTTATATATTTTTTCTATACATTTTTCTTATGCTTTTCGCCGTTGTACGTAGTTTATCGCAGAACCACTAAATGTACTCACATTTTGTGCGCATTGCATAAAATTTTGGTCTAAGCATCAGAGGTGCAATGAAGTAACCTATGAAATAGTTATTACTTTTTTACTCTGTGTAAATTTCCCCGGTTTACACAGTGACAAGACTAATGATACTAAAGAACTCAGTAAGTAATGAAATCTTAACTTCGATTCACAACTCTCTCTCATAGAAATGGTTTAAAGAAAAGCTAGTATCGCTCTTACGCTAAAATTTAAAAGTCTTATAGTATAGAAAGCAGCATCGAAGCTTCCCACCATTTATTCAAAATATCCACCGTTCAAAATTCTGATCGCTCCCTTAAGGAGGATGGTCCCCATAAATAAATATTTAGATCTACGATGCTTATTTTGTAAGCTAAACTTTATTTCTAAGGCAGGTAGTAGAATCTAGCATATGTAGGTACTTACATGGGATACTGAAAAGAAGAAACCATTACGACTTATCTATTAATAATCGACAATTTAAAACTATCAAACTACAAAAATGTTTGCCAAAAAGCTTCCTTTTTTATTGCTAAAAAAGCTTACGTAAGTAAACCTATTCTTTTAATCTATGAATCGTTGAACTGTGCTCTACCTCTATTTAACGTGACTTATATTGGGCTGTGAATGTGTCAATAAACTATTATTTTAACATTACTTACTAATTTTGTGTTATTATTTTATCTTATTACCAAAATTATATCATGTGAGTCAAAACGTTATGTAATTTCTGAGGCACTTTCAAAGTGACTGAATTAACGACAGATATAGTGCGTATTATTGCTATAAAATAGTTGAATATAAGCCTAAATATTTGTTGAACCATCGGTATAATATATCACAAATAATTTAAACGATGGACTGGTTTTTTACAGTACTTTTATAATTTTCTTGACACTCTCAAATAGATGTTTAGTATCATCACTTACATCATTCTTTAAGATATCTCTTAGGACTTTTCGATCTTAATCTTTTGTATCATCATTCTTAACTTTAATGTCAATTTAATGATAGTCATGTTCATTTTACACGTCTGGTGCGCGAATTTCGACGGTCACTGAAGTCGGTCCTGGGGTTGTCGGGGATCTAAGAGTAGCTGATCGCAGAGAGGAGGCAGAATGTCCACTGCTAGCTCTAGATCCACGCCGGGACCCTGTAAGCAAAATATTAGCTGTAAAGTCAATTTGGGAAATGAGAATGTTGAAGGCAAAGCATGCTTAGAGCATGATGTTGAAAAGGATCACATGCTGTGAAACGTATCCTTATTTAATGGAGAATCATTATTTAATGGAATATTACAATTGTATGAGTGAGAAGCTTTACTTGAACCAATCTGGACTATTCTAATAGATCCTCCTGCTAGAAATATTGAAATCAAATTAGATATTTGGGCGAAATAGTTAGGTTTCTTCAAAAAATATAAGATCGAATATTCATGCAAGATTAACTTACATGTTTCTATGTATATCTGCATAGTTCTATAATAATGGGTTACTAATGGGGTTTAAATCTACACTTTATTCGATAAAATTAATGACCTGGTTAATGTTTTGTTTAAAAGGCAACAGTAGCTTGGCCAAAGCAGTATTTTAATTTCTTAGTTAATCTATATAGCAGCAATCAAATTTAACTGAACTAAGAAACTCTAAAACTAATCGTAATGTGAATAGATGACCTATCTACCTAAAATAAACTAATTATTATTACGATTTCGATAAGGACTTTCAGAGAGAAGGGGTAGAAATAAGTTCTAAAATCGAACTTAGCATAATTATAATACATAATCAAACGGTGTACTACAAATTGTTTCAGGAACAGTACGTCGTGTTAGAGTCACCATTTTTGTTTAAAATGCGAGCAAAAGAGGAATAGCTTTTTCCTTCTACAGACTTATTGAACATTCCTTTTTCGCAATGCAAGAATGACAACTTTACCACTGTAAAATACATACATACGTTAGAAATAACACACTGAACACAATATTGTGAGTTTACTATGTAGGTGGCGTGAGTATATGTTATAAATATATTCTAGACTACTAAATATAATTTGTATAGTGGAGGTGTGTGTCTAAGTTGTAAATACATTCTAAACTGGAAATACGTTCAATAATAGTATTTGTGTTTTTCTCAACCAAACAAATAAGAAAATATGCGACAAATTTAATAAACTGGATACATTCAGAATTCCCAAAATGAGAAGGCAATAAATTAAACCTAGATTTCAAGATAGATGTTTGAAATCTATGGCTGGAAGTTTAAATACAGAATATGATTCAGAATTAGGTCAAAAATACTAATACTACTCTAGACTGTAATAGAAATAAACTAAAAGAATTACTAACTTCTAGATAAATATATCCCCTAACTTTTTTGCAAAAGACAGATAAAGGAGTTACGAGTATATTGAATGTTTGAATACGTGCGGTATACCTACGGTATCTGAAACTATAGATAATATAGCATAATAAGCAAAATGATATCGTATGTAACCTGAGGGTTTTCGGTGTAGCTGATGACTTTGATGGTGGCGTGCTGTTGATACATGAAATAATCATGATTAGCATTGTCAGTGAGCAGGGAAACGGGCAATGTAAGGTTAAAGATTTAACAAAACATCTAGCAAAAGGGATCGTAGCAGGAGGCCTTTGTAGCGTCTGTCTACCTCCATTGGAAAAGACGAGGCGTATTTAACAAATTTTGTGTAATGTTTAGCATAGCCAAAGCACTATGTCAGGCTAATTAATGCAAGGGTAAAAAATGTGTGCTATATATATATATGCTATTTGGAAAAGCAATTCCAAATCAATATTCAATTGGGTAATTATGGAATTCCAATGTTATTATTTTTATTCGGTTACATTAAAAGTGTACTAGCCTGTAATGAATTCAGTCAGAGTTCTGTCAATTATATGTGTGTTGGTTCCAAATAAATTGCTGGCTTCTTATGCAATAAAAAAACTAAAGGAAAAGAAAGTGCCCGTTCCCCTCAAATGTGTAACAAAGGGAGTTTAGGAAAATACACCACATTTAGATAGTCAAAAACATTTATAGTTAAAAATCTATCACATTATTGGTGCAGTACACAAAATTCAGTCTGCTGCAAAAATAAAAGGCGAGGCTGCTATTGCAGAAGTGCACTAAATAATAATATATTCAAGCCTCGATACATTTCAATTACTTCTGCAACTTACTGTACTAATAACATTTCAAAAGTATAATATTAGAAAATAAAACACATAACGTTCTTTGTAAGGAACTACTCTTTATTACAATAAACGTAAATTACTCGTAAGTAACAAATGAGAAGACGAGAAGAAAACCCTAATAAAACCCTACAAACACTTTTACCATCTTATCCTATTAAATGCGAAAGGTTATTGTTGATTAATCCTCCTTTCATGCAGCAATGGATCATGGAACAACTGGGAGGTGTGTAAGGGCTGTCCCTTACACACATCTGTATGTAAGTGACTTGTATACAACTGTCCCTTACGTCCACTTAAAATAACCTTACTCTAAGAGAGAAAATAAATATAGAAAAAATATTTATTTGTGACCCGCACAGGATACACGAGAAATAAGCATAAAATTAAACAATAATAAAAATAAAAAAAACCCCGTGCGAAAACAAAAAAGCTCCCATCTCAGCATGTGCAAAGATATCCAAAAATGAAATAAAGCTTATGAATAGAGTTTATGGTCACGTCCCAGTAGTGCTATTCTGAAAACCATTCACACTCAAAACTTAGGTGAATTGAACAGGCAATCAATAGTTTTAGCTAGCATGACAGTTCACTTCATCGCTCACTTCACCTGTGTTTTTATTCAATTTAACGGTGAAACGTTAAGTTTGAATGCCGCTTTTAATTAATAAAAAGTAGTTCCTTCTTAAATCTCAAAAATTAAAACAATACACCTACGAACTAAGGATTCAATTATACAATTCCGTCGGGTTCAGTACCTGGAGTTGGTGAATGAGGTCTAAGCTCCTGCTGGCTGGCCTGCCTCGAGGGGGGGCGAACACTGACGCGGGAGCCGCGGCGATCCTGGAAATGAGAAGTAGTATACATTAATCAAATGTCAAAAAGGTCATGGTGGCCTCAGTAGATAAGACATCGCATCTCGTGCTTGAAGTTGTGTGTTGTAAACCAAATTTTTATTTGATATCTGCTTTCTAAGTTTATTTTGAACATCGCTGACTACAGTGAAGGAAAAAATTGGAAACCTTGACTGGATAGTTAATATAAATCTGAAATAGCCAACCCGTCTTGCCTAGCGTGGTGATTAACCTTTGTCTCTTCTCATTGTGCCCTGCAGTGGGACGGTTACAGACTGGTATTATAATGTCAAATGCTTTTGGAACGATTGTCTTCGTTCTTCTTGATTGAGTAATTGCCACATCTTGGGATATTTTCTGACATCCTCTAATAAAGTCTAGTCTGCTATACATCAGGTTAGAATTATTGAACTACCTACCGCCATGGAAAAAAAAACGTGAGTTTATGTATATATGTTTACCTGTGAATGCAATAGCTTGGAGTCTCTTAGCAAGGACACGTTCATCAGTCGAGGATTGGGCGTATTGAAGATCGTGCGGTTTTCCCTCCATCTCGCTCTGAAATAAGTATTTTTTGTGTATTAATTTATATCGGAATAAACAGAAAAACTTTTGTACATTTCATAATATTGTAAATTAGTGAAAAGTTTGCAACCAACATGGGAAAAGCGATGATTATCTTTCATCTTATGTTCATGATTATGCATTGGGATAGATTAATGAAGGGTTTACTAATACTAAACAGTGAAAATTACGGCTTTCTAATGAAATACCTGCTAAACAGCCGTAAGACGACGCAGATGATCACAAACATGAGCGCCATGCCGACCAACACTCCGATCATTGCGGGGTCGAGAGTCCTCGTCGACTCCTCCACCGCTTTCACCGCTGAAAATATTTCATAGAATAGTATGAATAACTTAGTAATAAAACAATTTCAAAGTTAGACTTGGACCAAATTGTGTGCCTTGGGGAACTCCTTGTTTTTCTTATAACATAATTAGTTAGGACTTATTACCATGCAACCAACAGCCGTCAAAAAATACTTGACGCAGAAAATGCTTCACAAAGCTTTCTTCGCCAGCAAATTACGTTATCTCTTAGATTCAGGACCTTCAAAGATGAAATCAAATACTCTTTGAAGGGCTTAAAGAAGAGACTAGCAAACCATCTAACATAATAGTGACACACTTAGTGAAGAAAGACTATATATTCACACGACTAATAAGAAAGACCCCTGCTGACGTAAAGAGCCCTAATTATAATTATATTTGCTTATCTGACTTCTTGGCCTTCAAGCCATTTATTATGTTCTTAACTATTTATCGAATGTCAAAAAAATACAGATTAAAAAAAAACCCATAATTAACGGCTTACTTAGTATTTAATAAACTAGGTTGAGTTGTTAATAAAAAAATACGTTTTAAAAGAAAAATCAGGATTAGAATGTTGGGTTGTGAAAAAGATGGATGAAAAGAAAACAGCCGTCTGTTTATACGTATTTTTTTTTCATCCAAAGTAAGAGTTAGAAATAAAAGTCTTTGCCATACACTAGGAGTTTCTCCTGTATAGAGGGTGCATTTATAAACATAACAAACTCACATACACAAATAGCTTGACTACATTAGAGGAAGTTTGAAAGTGGTGCTAGTGACAGAAATTTTGATAGGTAACCGATTGTCCTGGTATCGTCTTCCGATGAAACGGGATACAACGCATGTTACTATATGAGATATGAAAATAAATTAGTATGGACGGAGAGGAAGGGGATAGTTAAATAAAAGATGGGTAGACTATGTGAGGATTGATATAAAATAATAGGAAGTCAGTGATAATAGCTAGACGGTTGATAGGATGGTATGGAAACAAAAAACGTATTTTTAATACCATTTTATATAAACTGATAACTAGGTATAAGTATCGTAGTTGAAATTCAAATCGATCAATTGCGATTGGCCTGCTTATACGAATCCTGATTTTATTTCTTTTTCAAATACAAAATTATCATAATACAATGTCATATTCGACAAACTCAAAAATTCAAGATGCAACTCAACGTCAAACCTTATCCCATATTCAACAAAGAAGCAAAACATAACGTGTCAGAACTCACAAGTACAAATGACGGAGCCATCTACCGACACCTCGGGAACCATCTCGAACTTGCAAGCACATCGCTCGTTCCTGCATTCTGTCTTGAAGTACACGTCCTCGCATTGTTCGTTAAACATGCATGTTTCGTTGATGCTGGCAGCTGGAACCAGAAAATGTGGTCTAAGGTTAGCTTTGGAAGGAATTATTAAAATCGAGATGGAACAAGATACATATTTCTATTATGAACAGAAGTTTGGGAATGTTGAAGCTAAATTATAGAACATTGTTTTTTAATAGTTCTAAAATTAATAAGAATTTACAAAATCAGGGTTCCCTTTATATAAAGAGGTAGCGGTTAATAATAAGATATATAGAGGTCACAACATTTTTTGTTTGTGATTGGAATTGACGGTTCTTGAAATTATGTAAAATAGATCAAACAATCTTAATAATATTTGCATTAATACAATCTATTTAATTCTTCAAATTTCTCATGAAAGATATAATACTTTAATGCATAAAATAAAAGACATTTTTATTTATTTATTTATGTAGAATTCAGGAGTCAGTGATTTCAAAAAAATATGTACATAGTCTGTTTTCTGCTCTCATAGAGAAGTCACAGTCAAAATCACATACAACATCATCTGTGTTTATGCAATATTTAATGCCTGCAAATTAATTAAACAATACATCTACTAAAACATATACCTAACATTTAATAACGCAGATAATTAACCAAGCCAGAACCACAAGTTCCAACTAATTCAAACCAAACTTGCTGCGTGGCATTGCGAGAACACCACTAAGAAGTCCTAAGTTAGAGCTTAAACACCTCGCTTTAAGTTTACTAGCTTACCAAGCTGCATTGTTGCTTACTTAGCATAAAATATATTAGCATCGGTATATGAAACTTCAAGAGACCACGTGCGTGCAATTTTAAACAGATTTGAAGACTTCTTCGGGCAATGACTGGTGGGACTGCAATCATGGTCCTGGATTCGATTCCCAAGTCGAGCAGTATTGGATTTGTAAAAAAAAAATGTGAATGCCAGGTGCGCAGTACTCATAACCGGTGTGCGTGTGTGAACGTAAGTGAATCAAAAGGAGTAGTTTCTGCCTAACCCCATGTGAAAAGGGCATGAGTTTAAGTAGGTATGTATTTTTTTACGAGTATCAGGAGTTTGATGCCCATTGATTGCAATGCAATCCACAATGCAATGAAACTTGCGTAATATGAGTGTGCTAAACAACTCTGTCTTAACACCCCCGGCAAAGAAGGCAAGGTAATGTTATGATAATGACTTTCATGTTTTACTATTTCCATCATAATTCGTAAATAAATTAAGGCTCTATACAGACAGACTGCATGTCCACTATTATTGCAGTCACATTTAAACTGCAAATTTGTTGTTTGAATGCGACTGCAATATAACTGCAAGCCAACCGTGCAGTCCGATTGTAGTCGGTGTGCAGTTGGCGTGCAGTTATCATTGGAACTGCATACACATAATTTTAATCAACCTTTATAGATACCGCGATACCATATTTTTTCTCAGAATGACCCATATCTCAAACACAGTGCCAGTGTGGGGCTTCATCGCAGGATATGCCCCACCTCCTTGTCTGCCCTTCGTGCCCAGCCACCGGCACCTTTCAGGATTGCCACGTTAAGGATCTGAACGTAACAAATGACAGAGTTGTCCAGGTGGCTACATATTGGTCAGACAAAATTTGAGAATAGTTGAGTCAAAATTTGAGTTCATCAATACGAAAAGAAGAAGATAATGGACCCACAATTCAAAGGTGCTTATGATATAAAATTGTTTACTTTATCAAGATTTCGTGAAGGGGCCTAACGATTGTAATTAATTTTGCCGCATCTTAGTTCCACCGCAGTCATTAACAAACCTCATATAATGAGGTACGAGGCTTCGGCTACGTTTAATTGAATTTCAATTTTGTATTTCGTCTTGGCTTTCCTTCTGTTATCAATATTTATCAGAAGATTGCGCAAACTAAGATTTTCTATTACATATAATAGAGTCTCCATTAATGATAATAATTATACCACGCAAGCTTGTGATAAAAAGTTTCCAAGTCTAAAAGCATTGACTGGGTCAATTCGATTTAAAACAAGAAAAATCTAGCCTTTTAGAAGATTTGTCAACAGAGTTAATCGATTAAGTTTTGACGACACCTTCAGCTTGTTCTATTGTCTTTGTCGCACAATAAAAAAAAAAATTGAGAATAGTTACGTGATTGAAAAAATAAAGATGTCTAGTATTACATGATCCCAGTACACAATACACGACACTGATACAATTCGAAATATTTTCTATTAGAACATATAACACAAAGCTTTATTGACATGATCCACTAATATCATTTTCGTGTAAAAGAAAATGATACGAAAAATCTTATCTCCATAATAGTGACATATTGTCTAGGAAACGTTCTGAAAATGTGACACTATTTTCATCTTTCTCCAAGCTTGAATGTAATTTTGTTTTGACATAACTAAGCCCCTATTGTGTACTGAAACATGAGACGCTTTATTTTCGATCCTACATTTCACGGGAGTTATCCAAAGAATTTAGGGACGGGCTGTGTGAGAAACTTGGTTCATTATTGGAGTTTGTTATTTTTTTAATTGAGATGAAAAACCATTACAATAGGCATATACATAGATAAAAAGCAAACAATAGTTTGGTTAATATTAAAGTTGATCGTGTCTTTACTTGATTAAATGTAACATTCTATTATTGTTTAAAAACACTAAAACAATCATTACTATCATCGGCCTAGCTTTACCCGCTGCTTCAGACTCTCTTTGCTCATGCCTATCACCACTCAGGTATTGGTTTCGAAATATCCATTACCTATTCAAATCTGTCATACTATAAACTTCATCCGATAAGTCGATGCCAAGGTTACACTAAACAGCGACACTAAAATATTTTACGATTCAATAAACTCAACAACTATTTATGTATTTTACATCAAAATGTATAACATTGGTTCCATTGAATTTCGTGAGCCATTCATTCCATACGATAAAAGCGACCACATTAAATTCAGTAGAATAGTTTTCGTCCGTGATAGTTACTGATCCGATTAAAGCGTGGTTTCCTTTGTGAGTACACCGTGTGACACGATCAGAATTTAGTAAAACTATTTTGTTTCAAATAGCATTTATTTAAAATGAAATAGTTTCATCAAGCTCTCAAAATAGTGCTTCTTCTGAGAAGAGATGAAATAGGCCGAATATTAAACAAATATTCTCCTCTAAATCATTAACCTCTAACTCTAAGTAATTACGTTATACTCTAATTAATAAACGTCAAAAGTCATTTTGTCTCGCGTGGATACACGTTTTGGGCACTCAAGGGCTTGGGTTAAATTACAAAGTTAGGTAGCCTAAATTTATTGTTTTTTATTTTACTGGGTACAGCTAATTACCAGCTTATTACATGTATTGACTAGATACTACTCTGTCCTCTACCACCTGTTTTCTGAGCGACACCCTTTTCCACGTTGAAGTATCAGTCTTTTAGGCTACTTACTTCTACTAAATTACTTTCCACATCTATATATTATTTGTTATTACGAATTCACAATATCTTTTGTGGCACATATAACGTGTTAATAGAGTTTATTCCTTAAGTTTATGCAACTTTTTAGTACGCTATATATTTTTCAAGTTATACAGGGCCCCTGCTGAAAACGTTTGGCTGGCACGACCCCCTCTTTTGCATATTTCTTATAAAGTACAGAGGTATATTGAACAGGTACATATACTCCTAAAGGCGAGTGCATTGCTTTAGTGCACACCTAAAACGCAAATTCTGGGGGGCCTAGCGGGGTCAATGTACATGTTAATATGTACTTCTAAAATTGTACCAACATCAATTATTATTTCTACAAAATTCAAAGCCATCATTTAATTAAGGTGTGGTGAAGAATCAATTTGCTCCATACCTAGTATATTTTCTGATATATTATTGGAAGGAAAACAGGGTATATATTACAAAGCTTAATCGAGGGTGAAACAGAAAAGGATTCACTGGGGTTTCTTCCTATACTGAATAAAAGATTCGCCCCATCAGCTAATGGAAACGTTATTCATAGACAGACCTAAAGATATATTCCTATAGAGTTCAAAGATTTTATCGAATATAAATAAATAATAACTGCTTCATAGCAATTTTTCATAATATCAGAAAACTAGGTTCTGCCAGCGCCTTCGCCCGCTTGAATGTCGAAAATTATCCTAAAGGAACATATTCCCGGGATAAAAAGTATCCTTTGTGCTATTCCAGACTATAATCTATCTTTTTGTCAAATTTCATCCAAATCCGTCCAGCCGTTTGAGCACGAAGAAGCAACAAACATGCAAACACACATACATACACAGTCACAAACTTTCGCCTGTATAATATTAGTTTGATGTGATAAGATAAGTCAGATTCTTGCGTGTTTGTTTGTGTTGTCTTATTATATGAGATACGATGCATGAGGAAAATTTATGTCAGGAAAGCTATGAAATAAAATGGCTATACGAGTGGGGAAAATCAAATAAACGATGCGATGATTTTTAATACATAAGTGAAAAATGATATGGTTGACATGATCCTAAATATCTTACCATTATTTGGGATCGGCGTATCAAGAATGATCAGTAAGTATTATTGTAATTCCAAACTGTTTACAGTCGTTTAAAGTTCATCACCTGCATCTGATACCTCCATTTTAATTCCCAGAACTACGTTTTGATTTCAACTTCATCAGTGAAATCTAGGTATGGATCTAAATGGAAATAGAACTTGCACATTGCAAGTTCTATTTCCATTTAGATCCAGGCATGAATATTAAAATTCCTTTGTGGTGTGTCCCATACGTGACGAGGTGAATTTGAAGCAGTGTTGCCTTCACTGACTCTGACAGTAATTTAAATGAGATTACCAATGTTACCAGAAACTAGTGCCCGACTGAAAGCCGATTTCTGGTCGGATCCGACTTATCGGCTATTGCCACAATCTTCGGCCCAAGCTGAAGCCGATGATTAAATAACCCAAAGAAATTCAGTTCAACTATTTAGCCTTTTTTTGATGTGGCTTTTTTTTGGCGATGGCGACTGGGCGCCGCAAAGAAGTATGATTCCTGTCCAAACACGCTCTTGCGCATTCGTAACGATTTCGTTTAATTATAGCATTTCATAGAAACCATCGGTTTCGACCAAACCTTCAGCCAGTTTTGGCCCAAGCCAGGTTTGGCGAAAAGTGATACCACTTTTGGCCGAAAATACCATCGAACAATAAGCCGAAGGCTCAGTTAACCACCACCAGGAACGAACTAGTTATTAGTTGTTGCAGTTTGAGTAAAAGATAAGTTCTGAGAGGCGAGACAAAGTTTTCTCTAACAAACTTAGTTGGAGTGCTACTACGGAGGAGTCGTAGTTGAGTTTTCACCTTCATCTATAACTTTTGCTTGTGAACTATGATCTATTGGGTCAGTAATTTCGATAAGAGAGTTTGCAGCTTGCTTTAGTTTGTACATTTCGGTGAACATGAATATAATGCTCTAATTGGACGCTTTCTAATTAGAGGTAGGGTATACGCAACAAAAACATCGTGCCAAGAATTAAAAAAATAAAACCTGTTTTCTATAAGTACTACCTATGTATTTCATTGTGCTGATATGTGCTCACTATCAAATTACTTCGGAAGAGAAACTATATATTATAGTGCTGTTCTGTAAAGATCTCTCAGTGAAAACTTAAGTGAAGTGAACATTAAACTGTCAATATGTCCAATCAAAGCGCAATAATAGCACACTTAATCCACATATATAGTCACGGTGAGGTTTACAGAATAGACCCGCTGAACTCGTACACACCATTTACCAAATAAATTTACTGCAGCTGTTCTAGAAATATTAGGAAGTGAATATTGTCGCAGAGCAATAACGCAAAAATTACTTCAGAAGTTAAAGCTCCATAAAGCCGCATCGTGGCTTTGCCGCTGAAGACTTTACAACCGTCTTCATACTTCATAAATTAAGCCTATATCCGGTTGCCATGGTGACAGAACGCCGGCTTCAAGAGCGTGACACGCCTCACTTGACTGAGGATGACTCAGAACCATAACGTGAAAATTCAATGTCTAATCGATAGCCGTTAATGTTTTGCTGGTTTTGCTTGACGTAATAATAAGTTGGGCTCTTATGGATGGGCTATTTTAGTTGTTAGAGATTTGGTGACATTCAAAATTTCGAAAAGCAAAACGCTTCCAGGTTAGGTGGAGCAAAGATCTTTTGTAGGTGGTACTAAACCAACTGGATAAAAGTTGCCGAGCATAGAAAAGAATGGGGTGCGATTGGAACGCTTTATGTCCAGCTGGGGACTGCTGTAGGCTAGTGATGATGATGTTTAGAGGCCGGATTATATGCATTTGCATATGGCATTGCATATTTACCCCATTCTCAGCGGAAATTGCATATTGTATTTAATATCTAGTGATGATGCATATTTTCGCTATATTTATTATATATTTCGGTAGGTTACCCTATTTATAACTGTAATTAAATAACCAAAATTTCGCCCAAATACACTATAAGTTTTCACTTATAAAAATATTTTAATTGATTAAAGACTATAAATACATTTAGAAGACCTACCAACCCGATTGTTTACGTTTACAAAAATGTTTAATAATTTTTCGTTTTAGTGCATTATTATCATCTACAAAGTTGTTACATTTTGATATTGATAATTTATGATTGAATAATTCACTAATTGTATGATGATTAAGAAATAAAAAAATTAAAGCCTACCACTTTTTCCTTTTTTTTTGTTTTCTAAAACTTTAATGTTGCTTATTTTACAAATATTCATACATATTTTTCGCATTTTTCATGCATATTTCAAGTTTTTATATTGCATATAATCCGGTTCTTAATGATTATAATTCATATCAGGTTTTTTAAGATGGACGAACACCGTAGTATCTAATTACGTTTCTTACTTTGCTAATTGTAGGTGGTATATAAACCTGTTCTTACAACACAGATCATTTGGATCACTTTCATGGCTTTATCTTCGGAATTCTAACCTAATACAGTTCAAGGCTAACAATGTTGCCAATAAGACGTACCCGTAATAAGAATGAGCATCTATTGCAGCTTTCTTTTGTTTTTTCTTTATCTCGTTAGTATCGTTTTACCAAGTTGTTGCAAAACTCACGAGTGCTTTTATCAGAACTTTTACTAAGAAACCTTGGCGTGTTCTGATTGCATGATCAACTTCAATTATATTCCTTTCCTCAATAGAAATTTTAAATTCAAGAAGTAAGGAACAAACAAGAAAGTGGCATTTTTCCTAGTAGAGATCTTTCTGAACTATGCCAAGGAAACTTAAACTTTAAACTCAACATGCGAAGGACTAATATCCTTTGTTAAGGTCTCATTAAGTATGCCAAGGACGTCAGACTACTGCATAATATAGGACTGGACACGCGACGTGCATAACGACTGCAACGTCGACCTGGGAAAACCTTTTATGACCTATTTTAAAACCCTTTTTGGTGACAATGTATCTTGCACGCGACAGTTAGCTATATTTTGTGACAGTTTAGTGAGCAGCAAATTATTAATTTGTATTTTTAGAAACGAAGCTCGAAGTTCACTGTGGACGTCAAGTTTTTGAGGCAAATATAGCTTACCAGCAATGGAATTAACTAACAAGATTTTATTTGTAACTTGAATTGATCCTTATAATTCGTGAAAGAACCCAAGAACAAAAAGATTGATCGAAAACAGAATGTGACAGTTAAGAGAGTGTTCTTAATCAATCACGATTCAACGTTACCGTTCGAAATTTGACACACGAGTAGAACATGATTCGGATTAGGACACGTGAGTAACAGCAATAGGGCTCCGTCTGGACGCATCAGGTACGGTACCCTAAATAAAAAGGTGGAGTTGCTCGATTCGTTGGGATCGTTTATGTATGTGCCCCGATTACTAAAAGACGCCTGGACCGATTTTTTTTGTTTTTTTGTAATGTTATACTTTCCAGATGGTTCCATGGTCATCAGGTAAGGATCTGATGATGGAATTCTGGAGAAATCGAGAGAAATCCTCAAATATTATAAGCAAACATAATTATGTATGTCATGGAAATAAGATATCTCGAATAGTTAACCGACTATGACGTAGCAAATACTTGTCATAAATATTGGTACCTACTGATCATCGAACTGATCTGATGATGAAGCCGGAAGGTAGGCACTGGAACTCAGATAAAACAATGTATTCTTATCGTGTTTGGGCTTATTGGAATCGTCGTGAGATGCACTTTGGCAATAAATGATGTTCATGGTGATTTAAGGTACCAAAACTAAATAGAAAAATAAAAAGCTGTTTAACAGAAAAAAAACGACTTGCAAATCAAAACACTACAAAGCAAAAAAATACATTCTTTTTAAAGGAGGAAAGAAAATTGTACCTACTAATAATAATAAAATTATGCCAACTAGAGAATCTCCAAAAAACGCAATAATACCTTGTTATACACGAAAACAGTCTACGAAAACGGATTATCCCTAGTGCCTTTTCACAAGAAGAAAATCAAATGAAATCGGAAACAAAGGAGCGCTTTATTATCCTTGAGAAACGATTGTCAACTCTTTCATGAAATCTTATGCTCTGATGAATAATTTATAAATTTATTGTCATATAAAACAATACTTTGCAATAATTGGGTGACTTGAAAACGAAGTGGGACGGTTCCAGTGACAGTGTAGATTTTTGAAATGAAAACTGAATTTGCGTTTGGCGCGAGATAAATAAGATACACAGAATATAATTTCTAGGTTTCACTTCTACCGCGTGTGAACTACATACTTGTTTTTTTTTTTAGTTTGTTTGACAGAACATACATTTATAATCTTTGGATACCAAAGATCTTATTTAGAAATGCTGGAAGTTATGGATGATTTTATCGTTATTCAGGAGTAAGAGACCATACTTATTAACAGCGCCAATATCATTTTTCATAACAGACATTTAACTACAACAACAAAAGGTTTATTGAAGCTGTTTTGTAAATACCATCAGGAGTCATTCCCGATGAATATTGTAACTAGAGCAGAGAAACACTCAGCGACCCGTGGGCTCATCCTGCATCGCTCAAACGTAAGATACGTTTGAGCGATGCCGGATTAAATTAAGTCACTTCTTGCTCCTGGATAATGCTGTTTACGATACACATAACAGATGTTACTACTGATAAGACTAGTTGTCTTAATAATTTTCTATCTACTCGTTATTTAAAATTAAATATCAACTAATAAAAATAAATTAAATTTCTACATATTATTGATTCTAAATTGTAATTTCTTTTTTTTTAAATGTAGTATATGTTCCACTAATCTCCTTCCAACAAAACCATAAAAATGAGAAATAATGATTGATAGCATGCATCTCCTCGCAAAGTGTTCATTAATATTGTTTTGTACTAACACTAATGGATAGACAATTTGATAACGAACATTTTGATAGATTTTTATTTTTCAAAAGACCAATATTCGATTTTATAAAGATTTTATTCAAAAATCTGGGCGTATACACTACTGTAATTCATGCGCCACCAGTGCCGCTAGGCCAATAGGAATGCTCATATCTCACGCTGATTTTTTGGTCAGGGTACGGCCTGAATACGCGCGTAAAACTACGTGTTGCATTGTCGTCTCGAGCTTGTCTTCCCAAGTCTTAGCCAGACGTCTATTGGAAATTAATTGCCTTTGATGTAGCCTACCGGGCAGTTGACATCGAGCTATTTAATAGTAGGATTAATAACTTAAAAATAACCCTATGTAATAACTTCTTTAAAAGCATTTGAATCCTAAGTCCTACCTATTGTTATTGTAGTGGACTGTTCTAATGTTCTACTTAGTTTAATTTTACACATTATTGTCGTTAGTGGAGTGTTTTTAGTTATACTAAGTATAGTGCATGTTTGTATTACCTATTACCTGTAATGTTATTATTTGTTTTTTTTTTACTATATGTGAAAACTTTTAATTGGCCTTGATCTTATTATAATAACGAACAATTGTTAAAATTAGCTGTAAGTTTTCCGAATAAAATAATATAATATAAACCGGGACTTTAAAAACTTATTATTAAAAGTTTTAATACCATAAAACTTATATTTACAAGTTATTCATCTAAATAACGTATAAATGAAATATTTTTATGTAAATGCTTTCTAATACTTCATTAATAGTTCTTAGTAAAGGCTTCTAAAAAAATGTGACTTCATTGCTGTTGTGAGCACATGAAATATTAGCATTTATATGACTAACACTGATTTCAGTATTATTATATCTCTTATATATCTTTCGCGACGTAATTAATGAAGAATGTGTTGATTTAGTTAAATATTGTCATTTATGTTACTATTTCATGAAAAGAGTAATAAAAAAATTAGAGAATGTGCCACGAAACATAATTTCCATAAATGAGAAGTACAATCTGACCAGTAACTTTGCCTTCCACAGTGCTCTTGAATGCACTTCTCTATGACACTTTTCAATGTAACTTATTACTATAACTTATTAATATAACTTACTACTTACCTATAACTCGCTCGAAATAAGTTTTACCAATTATTTGTTGTTCCAGCTAAACTTTGTCAGCTTTGAAAGGAGAAAATATCAAAGAAAATCTGGACCTTTAATCTTTGCAGGGTTACCTACTACAAAAAGAAAACTCTCAAGTCTCTACTTTCGCAATTCCTTGAACAAAAATATTTTTAGGTATCCGTGCCCTATAACGAAGCCAGTGACATCTGTCTGCGATCTTATATTTATTTAGTCATGACCCCGCTCCAGACCTCATGAAAATTTACGAACGAGATTTAAGACCAAACGAGTCTACCCAGAATATACCACCACCATCAGCATTATAGGTAGTACACAGACGCTAGCATAGAGTTCCAAAATTTGACCGTGCACAAAAAAATCAAGTCATTGTCTTTCTTCAAAGTTCAAGGCAAGAAGATAAAAATAGAAAGAAATATAATTAACAAGACCACCACTGAAGTTTTAATGGACTTTGTGATCTAACTATTAAAGTATATTAGTCACAAACACAGGGCTTGACTCGGTCTGTTATCCGTAACGACTTTCAACAAACAACTTGTGATGCAGAAGTTTTACAGTAACGAAGGATACATTTATGAAGTTTATGTTATGCTGTTTTTGTGCCTCTTTCTCAACAACACACTGGGCAACTTAATAATCTGCATTTTATTAAAATAAATAAGGCTTTTCATTTTACTGAAGTTTTGAGAGACTGCTTAAAACCGGTAGTCGTAACATCAATATTAATAATGTTGTAGTTGAAGAACATAAAAATATGTCGTAAAAACATTTTATTTCGGCTAAAGATTAAATCTTGACAGCAAAATAAGAAAATAATTTATTCAAGTACAACGAAGAGCACGAATTTAAAATATGATATCTACTCACGACACAGCTCGTTTAGGAAGACAGCTACAAGTAAAATTACTGTTCTCCTTATACACTGTCGATCATAAAACACGAAAGAGAGCTCGGCAACAGAACAATCACGAACTTATGCATAATTTATTCAAAATAAAATACTGAGTTTACGGTATATTCCGCACAATGTTTCCTATTACTGGGGACAGGAAAAAACAATTGTATGAGCCTCTTGGGGCTGAATACTGACTAAAAAATGTACATGTTCATACATTTGTATTGTTGAAAGTATGAGAGGATTCTCTATATATTATATACAGAAGAGCTGTAATAATGCATGAAAAAGACATGTTTATTTTGAAGATAAAATATAGTTTTGTTTTTCAAGAATAGAGGATTTGTTTTGAATATATTTATAGATACATTTCTGGAATTCCCTACCGGAGTTTGTTTCCTGATGGCTACAACCTGGATGTGTTATAGTCAAGAGTGGATGATTTATTTCTAGCGTTCTTCACCATCAATCACATCATCGCTTACCAACAAGTGAGATAATGATCAAACTGGAACCTATCAATAATAAAAATAATATTTAGTTAGAAGGTTTCCTTTAAGGAAAAAGTTTATACGTGGAAGTCGTTTTAAGATACCGGTAAAATGCGATTACGACACGAACCCAGATACCGAAGGCATAAAAAGTCGCATTGCAGTAAATCTGTAAGGTCGCTTCAGTGAAGTTTTTCGCAGTATTTGTTTGAACAAGCCGCTCTTATCTTCTAACCTTTAGTTCAATACTGTAACTGACCCATCTATTAGTATCTATTTACACACGATATCTACAGATGACGCGCAGCGGTCTTATCCTAGAAAGTATGTTTAACGGATGAATTCTAGATTATAAAAAAAAACTTAAGGGCCTACATACGCTTTAGTGCCGTAAAACGGAAACTTTCTAAAGCATACTCCTCAGTAACAGCTAGGTTAAAAGGTTTGAAAAAAAAAAAAAATATTATTGATTCATTCTGAACACAAGGTTTTTTCGTGTAACTAATAGTTTTGCTTTAAAAAAATAATAAACAACACGATATGTATTCGCAACTTTGGGAAACTCCTTCAAAACGACTTGGATATTAAAAAATATTTTTACACAGAATAATTGATGGCTGGAATTTCTTCATACCTAACATAGCATATGTAAATCAAATCATATTTTGCAAACAAAACTGTTGAAAAGAAGGTTCAATTTTGAATTTTTGGCATCGAGCGGGCGCACGGCCAGTACTGCGTTACATTGGGGCGTATATATCGCCTTAAGGTCGCTGTATACGTAACGTATTTTTTTTCGGATGGAACGGGAAAATATAGTTTCATACAAAATGTATATGAAAGAACTTAAGTCATGGGTGCATGGATGGGACGGTGACGTAGCGTCTCTTTGCATTTTGTGTGAAACGGACTTATCTTTCCGTTCCGACCAGAAAAAAACACGTTACATAATCCTTCAGCGACCTTTAAACAAAAGCTTCAATTTTACAGATACAAGCGTAAGTCTACGCTTAGCTATGTATGTTACTCTTGGCAATTCTGCAAAGAAAATTAGCCTGCCGATTTCTAAAATACGAAATGTACCATAACATCACTCCTGTGTTCCATGAAGGGTAAGGCAGAGGTGATATATTACTACCACATACCAGTTATATTTAAGTTCCAATAGAGAGCGAGTCTATTGCCATCAACCGACCACAAGTCCAGACTCCGGTGTGTACTGAAAAATATCAAATGGGAAAACCCTATAACACTTTGCCCGACCTGGAAATCAAACCAAGGTTTTATCGAATTCCAAATCCAGGTGAGCATCGCGGCTGGGGGTTGGAGGCCGCGGCGGGAGAGAAGTTCCAGTATTGCGGTGTGCCACTCTCTTTACCTATCGCGACCTGGACGGGACGCCACCGTCTGATGGCGGACGCGGTGGGCCGCAGGGGAGGAGGAGTGACGGTATAGCGTTGGCCGTTCTCCCTATCCCCTGTGGCCGAAAAATGGTAGGTGGTGGGGCCGTTGACTTTGACCCGTCACAAGGAGACAAAGGTTGCCATACACAGGGTTGACGCAGTATGCATGTGCATTCCGCCAAACAAAAAAGTAAATGTAGAATTAGCTTTAAACACTCACGTTTCCCACATTTGTCCTTGTAGTTGCTGATTGGCACGTCGGGGTGGCACTGGCAAGTCTTCTGCACGTCGTCGCACACGGCCTCCGGAAAGTGGCAGTCCTCGACCGTGGAGCACAAGTCGCCGTACAGGCCCCGTCTTAGTGGGTCTGGAACGAGAAAAGAGAGGAAAATATTAGAATTAGAACTTACTACAAGAACCAGTCTTTTGAGGGTGTGGTTCCCGAAAAAGGGAAAATAAAAAGTAAATGAGACAAGTTATATTATAATTTTATAATTTTTATTAACCCTTAGAGTTTAAGGGTAAATTAGTTGTCTTGATATTATTGAAGGTGACAAAGAAAGATTTCTAGATAATAGACACTCTGCAAAACCTTGTAACTATGGCCATCATCCATAAATTTTCCTTATAACACTTGGATTTTCACCTCCAACTACTATCGTTCTCCTTATACACCGTAAGAAACTTTTCTTTGTTGCTTGCTGATACCCTCGAGATTACAACCACGTATATAATATGCAAGCAATTTTAATACCTGTACCATAATGCCGAGTCATCATCATCGTCAAATAGTCCAGATACTGAAGCCTGTAATAATAGATGCCTAATGTCAAACTTTAATGAATAAATTGACTAAAACCACAGCCTGCGACTAAATCGTCGGACGGCCTACTAGGAAATAAGGCGTCAGTGTACACCGGCCTATTATTGAGGGCAATTGCATTGCGTTCAGCGACTGCAGTGCGGTTCAATGCACCGGCCGTCGCATATTGATTACATGTTGCCATGCCAGGGGGCTTAATCGACTCAATTGTCATTAGCCAAGGCAAATTATATCTCGGTAATTACTGTGAAAGATTTTTTATTAACTTCTGAATAAATTAAGTTGTTAAAGTTTTAATAATAATGAATTTATTTTTAATTTGCTATTAGTGAAGACAAATTCAATTTAATTAACTAAAGATTTATTTAATTGATTAAAGCATAATTTTCTTCTTGATTACCTCTTATAGTTCGCTACATAAGCAGTTGCGTTTTTTTGATTTATGAATTAACTTTTTTATTTATAACTTATAAGATAACACTTTTTTTTTCGAATTGGGTACTTTTACATCTATAATTTATTGTTATATATTTTTGAAATCACCTCTAAAATACCTTTATTTTGATACCCCACACGATAGGTTCTGAAGAAAAAAATTTGGTCCCCACAATATGGCGCCCAAAAGGCACCATTTTACAAATTTAATGTAGCCAATGACACTCGCAAGGATAAAACAAATCGTTATCATACATACATGAACTGATAAACACATTAGCCTCCTTAGGCAGTCGGGTAAAAAAAGGTTTATTTTAGCAACTTCTATAATTTATTTGAAGAATTAAGTTGTTAAAGTTTTATTGAATCATGACTATATAAATTATTAGTACGCAAATTACATTATGTAAATATTAATAAAAGTTTTTAATTAACTTCTATAAATTATTCTTAACCATTTTCATAAAATTTACTTAAACGATGTAGTGAACAATTTTTTTACGTTTTACAAGATTTCTTGGCAAGATTGTTCTGTTGTGACTACATTATCCTCTAAAACTAGTTAAAATTCGTCTGGTCGTGCTATAAAATTAAGTCACAGTGTATGTAGTTAATTAAAAAGTTGGTACATAAAAGTGAGACAACCTCATCATTTTTACCAAATGTGTAACAATTATTAATACCGTTACATTTATTAGCGACACCTAGTGCACAAACACGTGAATCGTCTAGGTGTGTCACTATTTGATTGTGTTGTTTTGGTACTAGATGGCGTTGGTATCTGGCGATATTAATTAATTATGATTTGAGAATATATTATAAACACACAATTCAACTTATAATCAAAAAGCTTAAATCTTATTTTGGAATTTGTTACGTGAAGTAAAATCATAGATATTATGCATCTGCTAACCTAGGAACGCTCGATTGTCTATGGTTTGCAAAGATGAAATTTCTTTTTGAGACGGTGCACCTCAGATCGGTAGATAAAAAGAATTAAACTAAAAAAGAAGAAAAGTTAGCAAATCCTGATGGTGACGCAAAGTTTAAAGGTGGCTAGCGTAAAGATGAAATACTCTAGTGAATCAATGGTTCAGTAGGCGCTGTGAGTATTAGTTTGATTAGTCTAAATTTCCATGCTTGTGAAACATATTATGCGTATTGAAGCTTACCCTGGATTTTCTCCTTGGCAGGGCTCCTTAGGATAGTTTCAAACATTGAAGCAATACAATTCAGATATCAGTACAGAATATTACATTAATTCTCTTTTCGGATGACAGAAGTGACTACGTCTAAAACTGCTTTTTTTCATCGAGAGGTAATGACCCGACTGTTGGAATGTCACGATGCTGATGACGGCTGCATGTTTCTAACGAACATGCGTAACTTAGATATATAGTCGGTCACGTCCGTGTTGTTGACCGCTTCTGGTTCGAAAAAATTAACCTGGCAGACGTAATATTTCTCCATACACTAACTCTGCTGGAGTTGTGTATGGAGAAATATGTCCCTGTATGTCATCCTTGTGTGCACTTCGGATGCCCAACAGAATTAGCGGTAGTGATTCTATCCAATTTTGATTCCCGTAGCATGTAATAGCCGTTTTTAGCAGTCTATGGAACCGCTCAACCATACCATTACAGGCAGTGTGGTAAGCAGTTGTCTTCCAGTGCTCGAATCCAGCTATGTCCGAGAGGTGTTTGAAAAGGGCTGACTTAAATTGTCTGCCACGATCCGTCACTATTTTTGTAGGGCAGCCGAAGCGTGCTGCAATCCATCCATATAGAAGGGTGTTGGCCACTGTTTCGGCTGTGATATCCTTGATTGGTATTGCCTCAGGCCATCGCGTGAAGCAATCTACAGCGGTGAGGCAATACTGGAAACCGTGAGAGATGGGCAGTGGACCAATCATATCTATATGGATGTGCATAAACCGCGATCGTGGTAGTTTGAAGTTGCCCAGGGATGCGGAGACATGGCGAGTGATTTTCGCACGCTGGCATGGCAAACAACTTCGCGTCCATTCTCTGCAGTCTTTCTTAACTTCGGGCCAAACATAACGCTCTGATACCAACTTGGCACTGGCGTTGGCTCCTGGGTGGCTCAACGAGTGCAGGTTGTCGAAGACCTGGCGGTGAAGTTCTTTTGTGACATATGGTTTTGGTGTCTTGCTTCTCTCATCGCAGTACAGTTCAGACAGTGTTCCTGGCAGCGTGATCTTCTTTAGGCGTAATGATGTTTCCCCGTCTAGCAGCTGTTTGAGCTCTGGATCAGAAGCTTGAGACTTAGCTAAGACATTCAAGTCAATAGGTTGGGATATTGCCTCTATTCGTGACAGGGTATCAGCGACTACGTTGTCCTTGCCTGAAATGTGGCTGATATCCGTGGAAAACTGCGAAATAAAATCCAGATGTCTGAACTGTCTTGGTGAGCAATTCTCCTTACGTGTATGGAACGCGTAACAGATGGGCTTGTCCGTTGGTTTGTAAACAATTTATATAAAACAAGGTATTTACAAGTGACGCTACATATTATACAAGAAAACCAATAAATATGGTCAACTCGTTATGAGATCTACATACAGCAACTTCAGCAGCAGGCTCCGAATACACATGGCATCTTGACCTGCACGAGGCTGGGATACAGTTTCACAGGCTGACGATACTGTTTGAAATATCATATCTCCAGTATGAATAATAAGGGTAAACTAAATACCACTTAAAAGTAAGTTTTGGGCACTTAATAATTACTCAAGAAACTGTGATGATGAACTGTACGTGTGAATATTAAATTAGTTGACCAACCGTGTAGACTTTTACTTCTGTCAACCTCATGCGAAAACATCCCTATATCAGTCTGTGCTACTTTGTACCCCTAGATTGGCTTGTGAGTAGGGTACAAATTCTACCTTACAAATGTACCTACGGAAGTACACAGATAGAGCAACGATAACAAACCTAAACTAACAACAAAAACAAGTTAAAACGATACGCCATGTTATCTTAATATCCTAACAGACAAAAAACTAAATTATTTGATCAAAAAACAGAATTAATTCAGTACGGTCACAGTTGTTAAAATAAAACTAATATTCAACAAAATATGAATAAAAGCAACTTTTGTATCACGTAAAATATAAAGTCAATGTTTTTCTCCGCAGCGGGGACATTGAATGTCTATCTGTCGACAAGGACGCTGTTATTCAATTTTTCCTTTATGAATATTTAATTCAATCGAAGAAACAACGCAAGACTTTCATAATAAAGACGTCCAAGTCATGAAGGTCAAATTGTTGATCCCAATATTGTAATGAACTGAATAACTTCATGAACACACTAGGAAATCCCCGGACAAAGAGTCAGTAAGCGGGTTACACGTCGAGATTTCTACTAACGACCACGATCGCTCTGTTAAGAGTGTACCGACTAGTCTCCTCTACACGTCGACAGATTCTTCAGCAGATGTCATCTGCGAATGCGTCCGCCGACATGTAGACGGGGAAATTTGCTCATATGTGGTAGATATTTAACGTCGGCAGATGCGTCTACCACCAACGCATTTGTTGTCGGTTTTTGTGCTACGCGACAAAGGATTTCAGCGTGCGGTCTGTCCACACGTGTGACGACTGTTCTGCTGTTTCTATGTATAGACAGCATGCGCCGCCTTCTTATTTTCCATTTCTTTTTAATAACTTTACTGCCATGCACACTCAAGTAGTCGTTAAAAGTATTAAATAAATAAATAGCTGCGGCAGCTACGGCCTCAGAATCCATTTTTTTAATGTTACGTGAAATAACACAGACTGAAGGACCTACAGACGTGGTCAGGTCGTGGTAATCCATCTGCTGATGCATCTATCGACGCTGAGATCATTGCCAATCCGCTTTCGCCAGAATGCCCATATTTTATCTATACTCTACACTATTCTGTTTATTCCTACAACCCCCTCTTATCTCAAAGAACGAAAAAACAAACTTTAAGTTCCTTCATGACACACATTCTAAGCACTTGAGATCATCGGAGAATTTTAAACGTTTGATGTCTGCTCATTCTACTAAGTTTTACGATAAATCGTTTACGGTCCAGGCTGTACGATTGTGGAATGAGTTGCCGTTGCCTGTTAGAAAAGCCTAGTCACAGGCTTCTTTTAATAACTTAGTTAAAAACCATTTCCTTTCTCTCTAACGCTTTTATATTCGAATCTAATATCTTAATCATTATTCAAAATATATATACTTGTCCCTCCTTTCTTTGAATTTGTTAACTTGTAATATTATGTATATATAGGTAAATATTTTGTATATGTGTTATATTTTAATGTATTATTACTGCTATTACATTAACCTTTTTCATTCTGAGTTCTTTCAGTCTATCCAAAGGTTATCTGGCAGATATCGCTGTCAGCGATAAGACCGCCTTTGTACCCGTATAATTAAGTTGTTCTTATAAAAGAGATGTATAACTTTTATGGTATACAATAAAATAGATTCTATTCTATCATTTTTTTGCCCTTGTCTCATGTAACTTAAGGTCAGTGCAACATGTTTTCACACAGCATCCACCAGATGAAATGTTCTGCCATGGAAGTATTCTGAAAGTTATGCGGAGGTAGTGAGCCTGGCGTTATGGGGTTAGTTTTACTGAATCTGGCTACTTACATAAGTATGCAACCAATAGGGAAGCTTGATATATAGGTAATTACTAATTTGATCATGCTTTATCAATTATCTTTTGAAATTAAACTCTGTAAGCCTCAAGATTCCAAATTGTTTTCTTATCAGTCTTATAATGTTACTGGCACTCGACAGTTAACTTATAAGCCTTGCGACGACTGAAACGGAGTAGTCATAAATTTAAATTGAACTGTTTGTAGCAATCGCAATAAAAGAGGCTTTCGTTTTATTGAAGCACTTCGATTTGACTGACAGAAAGACAAAATTAAGCCTACGGTATGATGGATTGCTGAAAAAAATTGATTATAAATTTATCTGTCAGATTTAAGAAGAAAAAAGATTATCTCTTCAGGATACGAGCTTTCAAATAAACCTTGAAACCTTAGTTTTTTTCCTTTACAATTTCGTAATTGTAGTTTATGCAATGGTCATATAATAGGGGTTATTAAAACACGAATGAGGGTTTATCACACGAGGTGAAGCCAAGTGTGATAATAGTATCACACGAGTGTTTTAATACCTAATTATATGCCGTTGCATACACTATTTTATCTTCACTCATACAGTTGAAATAAAACAAAAGTGTAAACGGAAAATATATGTGGTATGGCGGGCAATTTAGATTCTCTTTGTGCATGGCTGCGCAGTGCGCGCATCCATTGACAATGACACATTTTTTCTACATTAAGGCAATGAGCCCATACGCGCCAATTAATTAAAAAGTAAAAGTGTGCTATAAAAAATAAGCAGTTATTTTATGATGCAATTGTTTTAAAATTGAAGGAAAATGTTTCAATGAAATAGTTTTTTTTTCGATTTTACCTATCCACGACAAACACTTTGATCTCTCTCCTCAGCGCTTGGTCGGAGCGGACGTGTTTTTGCGTGTTTTCTGTGATTTTGGTAATGTCTTTTTAGCTTATTTTTAAATTATCATTTTGTGCTAATAATATACGTCAAACTAATAAATTCCTCTCGAAAGTAGATCTGCCTAAAGTTGTTTTGGAAATTGCAAAAACCGATTTCAGTGCCATTCTTTCGTAAGCAACCCTAATTGGGCTACTGAATTTCTTATTAATACTATTGTGTCCATTATACGTAATAATACAGAAACAACTGGCGTTCCTTCCAGGCTGAGTATAACCAAGCCCTGGATCACGCCAGGACTCCTCAGATGCATTATAAATAGGGATAACATGCATCGAGAACACGAAAAGACACCGGCCAATTATACTCTTAAATTAACCTATTTACGTTATCGCAATTTTTGCAATAAACTTCTGCATAGGCTTTAAATTAATTACGAAAAAAATAAGTTATTAATAGTATAATTAATAAACAAACATCCAAAGCCCCTCCTAGGGAGTTGCTGTCCATATCCAGTCTAGACTGCAAGCGTCATTGAATGTAGTCAACAGCTTCTTTGGAAATATTGGCAAGGAACTCGCGGCTAGTCATGCAAATGGAGGGAAGGAACATAAGTCATTTATGAGGCATAATGAGCAGGTTAACTCAATGGCCTTACTCTCTCCTGATAATACCGAAGTTGAAAATATTATAATGGGTCTTCGTACTGATTCTGCCCCGGGATGGGATGGAATCAGTTCAAAACTTCTAAAGTTGAGCAGAAAAACTCTTGTGCCCCTCGTCACTCACATATGTGATGTTTGTTTCTCTAAAGGTGAATTCCCGAGAGTTTTAAAGAGAGTGGTCGTACATCCTATCCACAAGAGTGGGGAGAGAGGCAGTGTCAACAATTTCAGTCTTGCCGGCGATATCAAAGGTCCTTGAAAGGCTCCTCAACAACCGTCTTGTATCTTTCTTAGAGAATAATAACATCCTTCCCAACAATCAATTTGGCTTTCGTAGGGAGAAGTCCTGTGAAGACGCATGTGCGGCCTTGATTGACGATGTTGTTGAGACACTAGATAAAAAGTCTAAGTTTCTAGGTTTATTTCTAGACCTTTCCAAGGCATTTGACACTGTCTCTGTCCCTATTCTTCTAAAAAAATGGAGCAAATAGGAGTTAGAGGTCCTGCACTCGCAGTCTTCGTAAGTTACTTATCCGAGCAAACGCAGTGCGTTAAAATCGACACATATGTTAGTGACGAGTGTACATTGTCCTTCGGAGTAGTTAACTTTTGGCGTTACGGTCTGGGGTGGAGCTCCGAAGACAACCATGTTACAACTGGAAATGGCACAGAGGGCTGTCCTCAAGGTCATGACTTTCAAACACTACCGGCATAGTACCGCACTACTGTACAAAGAATGTAAGGTCCTGACCGTAAGACAGCTCTTTGTGCTGAACTGTACGTTGCGTAAACATACCGGCCTGAGGTTGGACGCTAATCGTCCGGCAATGCGTAGGATTGCTAACGTTTGTCCCTCCGTAAGACATAGAACCACGCTTGCGCCATTATATGGTTCTGGGTGGTCGTATATACAACTTTATTAACAAACAGTGCAGCATTTACAAGTGTAATAAATTTGACTGCAAGGCTCTAGTCAGTAAATGGATCATCACTCTTTGCTATGATGAGGTCGAAAGAATTCTCAATGCGTGACCTTATTCTGCTCCCCCTTTTCCAAACTTTCCTCCATCCCACACATCCTCATACACACATACACACTTACAACACAAAACATAAACACAATACTGACACACGGTTTGCCTCTCAATTAATCAATTATTTATATAATTTATATTGTCTGTACCCTTAGGCTTTGTTTAAGTTTTACGTGTACTTTACTCCGAGCTGTATGCATGCACACAAGTTCAATCTTAGCTTGGGTGTCAGAGATTTATAACTCTGTGTCATGTAGAATTTTCAATTTGAATTTTAGTTTTGTTACTCGTAAACCACATGACGTGACATTGAAATTGTAATCTGGCAATCAAAATTTATTGTATTATTATATTATATATTTCGTGTATATAATTTTTTTTTTTACTAATATTTGGAACATAACGTTGTTAGGGTGGATACATACTCTTTTTAAGTAATTAAATAGATATGGTATAGTAGGCTCAGATAAGATAACAGTACTCTAATCTGAGATGGTAGATATGTTAGACACAATTCAGAAAAATGAACTTTCGCCGGGTGTACTACAGGATCTTTTTACTTACTGACTTTCATTCAGCGATAGTGATAGGCAAAAAATCTAAATATAAGTTAATCTTATCAATTTTGTATTATTCGTTGTAGCTTACAGGTGGTTATTTTGTCTATAGACTCTCATCAGATAGTAATTGTCCAGTAGGAATTACAGCTGTAAAAAGAGCTCATTCAATATTCGAACTACCGTTAGCACTTACTTTGTTACGAGGGGGAAGTGGCGAAACAAGTCTTTTGTTTTGGTCTAAGCACTTGAATTTATGGCGATGTCGGCAAATTATGCTGACACTTAAACTGCCTTAAAGTTCAGGGTAATTTTCAAAAAGAAAATTTCTATTGAGAATTCCTGCCTCTGTATTTATTTAAATTGATAAAAAATATAACATTAAATTTTGCTTTCAACTCAGTAGTCTATTTAACACTGCTGTCTCAACAGTCTTTACTAACCACATTGCAATATTGCATTATTGTTCGGTTTCATGTTGTACCTAATGGGTCATTCATGAGTCCGAGAATTTGTATAATGATAAATAAATAATGGTTCTTTTGTATAAAAAAGATAAACCGTTTTTTTTTCGATTTTGAAAAAAGGAGATACAATTTTCAAAACAAAAAAGACACCGATCCCTTCTTTATTTATTATCATACAAATGCACACACACATCACATCAACAGCCTTTTAATATTCCTACTGCTGAGAAAACAGGCCTCCTCTCATAGAGGGAGTTGGCTTATAATCCACCACGCGGGCCCAGTGCGGATTGGTAGATGTCACATGTCTTTGAATTTTTGGTTTTAGGACATGTCGGTTTCCTCACAATGTTTTTCCTTCACCGGTTTTGAGAGCAGTGGTGATGAAATAAATTACACAAAGTAAAGCGCCTGCTCGGGTTCGAACCCACGACCTACAACTCGTAAGTCGGGACCGTAACCACTGGGCCACCACTGCTCTCATACAAATGCTCGGACTTAAATTGGAACTGCAGAATGTTATTTTTTTTTTTTTTGTTATGAAATAATTACCTCAAAATGAATCACCTATTACTTATAAGAAGCTCCCTGTCTACTTTTCCCTGCCGCAGGACAGTTACCTGTTAGTATCTAACACGGTCTTATTACGGCTGTCCATAAAAAGAGCTCATTCTATCACAAACTACTGTTAGCACTTAGTTAGTACCGAGGGAGTAGTATATACCCAAGTAGTAGTGACGTAACAGGTAATTCTGTTTGATCGAAGCACTTTATTTATTTATTTATTCAGGACCTCCAACGAAAGATGTACACAAAAAATACAATGAATCATCAATATGAAGTAATGACAAGTGCACTCCCTCAATTATAGAAGGCCACAGCATGCATTTTGTATTATCAACATAGAAACTAAAATATAAACTCTTATTGTAAATTGTAAAACATATAAAAAGAAAAAATTCAAATCAGAACATGACATGACGGTTTATGGTGGAGTTAGCAACTTGGGTCACTATCGGGATTAGATTTGATCAAATGAGCAAGGAAGCTTGTAGTGTAGGAAGTGTATTGCGTAGGATATGGTGTGTTCATCAGGAATAAAGAAAGTATTATTTGTTTATTACTTTATTGTACACCAAGAAACAAGAACCGAGAAAGAAGTAGAATGAAGAAGAATTATGTACATAATTACCATAATGTTTAGGTATTCATGGACAGAAGTTATAGTAAGATAAACATTTGTTTATATCTCTAAATACCTGTATAACATAACTGGGGATGTAACCAATCTTATAATCACAGATATAAGTCGAACTAGATGACGTGATTGTATCTACTACGCGTGTCAAAAACGGAGTAAAATTACGATGTCGACGACGTCCCTTTTTGTCGCTTCTACTCACGTCTGTCTTGTAGAACAAACAATATCGCGTAAAATGCCTCAGACTTTGTGGAAGCCTACATACAGGTGGGTGATAAATGGGTGATAAAAACCAATTAGATAATAGGAACGAGGCAAAAACCTTTAAGTAATTCTTTCTTAATTAACTAGCAATATTAAAATTCCTGGTAATCGTTGTTGAATTTATTCGGTAATAATTTATCGGAACTGCAATAATAATAATCTCATGTCCCGCTCACTCTACCATAAAAATAATGGACATTGCGTAATACCTTTTCCATTTTAATCAACATTGCACCACCACGCCAACGCATCGTTTCGATATCCGAGATGTGTGTGGAATCTTTCATTACATTTTACATAGGAAAACGTATCTATATCAAAGCCGTGTCGGCACAAAGTGATCCCGGGATTTACAACTCACACTCGTGCTTGCTCTGAAATTTTGTTTAATACGATTTAATTCAATTTCAAAGTGTGATACTATTACGCAGTCACCTGCCATTCAGGCTAAAGGGCTTCATATAATATTAAAGAGCATTTATTTTAATATTAAAATATGAATAGACGCAAAATACATCAAGAAATGTGTATGAAAAACGTCTTGACCTCTGCGCTGTATCATGCTTTTGGGAACTTATAGAGCGAGGAAAATTTGAGAATGGAAGAGATTTTCATGTCCGCATTACAAAACAAGTGAGGACGCCGTATGCTAATTCGTCAGTTAATTCGATGCTTATTTGATAGGAGGTCTATTTCAGCAGAAGAAGACTTAAAATTATTATGATGATAAACCAACCGGTGGATGTAAGCTCAGGCGAGCCATGCTGTGACAAGCAGAGCGCTAAGAGCATGGCGAGTGAGGCCGTCGCCCACTTCGAGCGCTCGCCTCGCATGCCGCTCACAGCACCCGCATCACATACCAATGATATTATTGTTAACTCACCGGTAGATGTAAGCTCAGCCGAGCCGAGCTGTGGTAAGCAGAGCGCTAGGAGTGTCGCGAGCGCGGCGAGCGAGGCCGCCGCCCGCTTCGAGCGCTCGCCTCGCATGCCGCTCACAGCACCCGCGTCACATGCCAATAAAGTGCCTGTGAACAAAACAAAATTATAACATTTAAGTGAAAATTTCGTAAACACACAACTGAATAAACGAACAAGAGGTTTGATTCCATCAGCCTGGCCAAACACAAACACATACATTATAATCATCAGACATTCAGTTTCAACGATTTTCTTCTAATCACATCACATCACATCATCAGCCTATTAATGTTCCCACTGCTGGGAGACAGGCCTCCTCTCTGTGAGAGGGGATGGGCTATAATCCACCAAGCGGGCCCAGTGCGTGTTGGTGGATGTCACATGTCTTCGAATTTTTGGTTCTAGGACATGCCGGTTTCCTCACGATGTTTTCCTTCACCGTTTTTGAGAGCAGTGGTGATGAAATAATTTACACAACGTAAAGCGCCTGCCTGGGTTCGAACCCACGACCTACTTCTTCTAATCGTAATCATCAAATGGGTTACTTGCACGACCTGGCATCGTAAGCGATTGATATGCCTACTGTGGTGTGTTATTGTCATCACGAATCCGTTGTGAAAAAAGGATAGTGTTAGTCATCCTGTATAAATTCGTCTCTCTCTAACAATGGAATCATGATGTCATTTCCACATTATAGTTGATCAAATCAACAGCCACACTGCGGCTGGATTTATCATGTTCAGTTATAGATTCAATATCTAACAGAGAACACATTAACACTGGGGGCGTTACAATTACCTTCAAAACCCATCTTAAACCAAGTGAGTTTGAAATCTAGAGTAAAGGAAAAGTGCAGTCTGATTTATATTAGTACACAAAGACTCCGTAATAATACGTGGCATAAAGCTAATACAAAAGGATTTAGTAATAAGTATGAAGTCTAGACAGGGTAGGTCTGGCAAGTTCAGTAACCTGTATTGTTTTGATAAAGTTGTGCAATATTTTTCAGAATCACATATTTTATGATTATACCGTAATATATTGTGCAATATATTGCAGATTCTGATCATACTATTGTTTTGTTCTGCCCAATTTTAGTTCAAACGATTTCGAAGTAATTTAAATAATAAACTAAATAATCTAATTATTTATTTATTTAGATTAGGTAGGTATGTAATCACATAATACATTGCACATTAAATGGAAAAAGTTTACAGATGTTAGTAATTTCTTTGTTGACTTAAATTTACAAGATAAAGTTTAGACCTCACAGTATTTTATACTGTTAGAATAAGTTTACCCCAATATAAAGAATCATCAAGCCTGCGGGCAAAATCTGTAACATATCTTCAAAAAACAAGATTCCCAAAACATCATTCTCGAAGAGGCTTATCGCGGTCTTAACAACACGCACCCGAACAAGATAAGCAAAGCGGAACCTCCAACCATCCGGAAAAATTGCAAAGAAAAAAAATACACCTTATTTTCACAATCCCAAGACGCCATATTTTGTCCAAAAAATCAGCTACACTTGTTTTCTTTCAGTACAAAATGTTGCTGAATACAGTAAAGTATAGAAAGGGTTTCAAAAGGGTCCTGCCAGCCTACATAATTGTATTGTCTCACAAAAGTAAGGATTATACAGCGTTCTTTCCTTTCTTATGACATAAGACCGTTGGTATTTTGTGAGGGACCCAGACACTAATGTCTTTGGATCTGTCTCGGCTTGTTGGAATTTTTGTATTGCTTTGTGTTTTCACCTTTTGTTTTCTTGTTATTACAATGTGACATATGTATTGACGGAACCTGTATGATATGGTGTTACGTTAATGGAAAAATGTGCGTTTACAATCTCTAATCGTAATCTAATCTAGGTTAGTCTAGTATTTTCAGACATTAAATGTCTATTTTCCTTTTCGGAAAATACGATTATAGGTGTGTTATGGTTATGAAAGGAAAATTATGTCATTTTACTCTACTGCCGAAGGAAGGTAATGTGTTTATCAGTCTATGTATGTATGTTTGAATATATGTATGTATGTATGTATGTAAGTTTGTTCCTATGTGGCGTTCTAGAGACCAAACGCGGTGGCCGATTTTGATGATTCTTACGTCAATCAATTTGTCTTAACCTTGCGAGTGTTACTGGCTTCATTAAAAGGCCTTTATTCCGGCATTTTTTTTTTCTTCCGATCTCATCTTGTCGGGTATCAAAATAAAGGATTTTAAGCGGTGATTTAAAAAATATAAAACACTTATATGTTTATATGTACCTAATTCGAAAAAATGATAACTAAAAGTTATGAATATAAAGTTTATTCAAAAACAAAATCCCCACTGCTTAAGAAGCGAACTAAAAAGACGTAAACAAGAAGAAAATCATGCTTCGCATTCGGAGGATACATCAGGCTTTGGTCAGCCAGCCCGCGAATATGTATCCTCCGACTGCACAGCATGATTTTCTTCTTGTTTTCGTATTTTTAGTTCGCATTGAATTAACTTTTTTACAATATTAGGAGAGGTTTATATAGAAGGTGAAATTTTAGTGAAGGTAAATTCTAATAGGTAGGTACTCTTCGGTTTAAGGTGACATTTTATGTTTATTTTTATTCTGTAGATGAGATTAGATTTACAATCGTAACCAGTCAGCTTCTTAGAGGTGGTTCCGCCAGGGAGCATGATGTTATACCTATTGTGAGCTAAAAAAGTTAATACGTTTTGGGAATTACGCAAAAGTAAAAGTCTATCTTGATTTTCAAATTCTCTTTGACATGTTTATCTAGGTACTAAATTAGGTAGACTAAAATAGTAGATATGTGGCAGGTATATAGATAAATCATCTATTTGATAGTTAGATCTTGTAAGATAAATAAAAAAACTTTTTGCAAAAAAATACTACCGACTTCCAAATACTAAACTACAAAGTGAAAAATAACTTAATTTTTTGAAGTCGGTGTCTTTCGTAGGTACCATTTTTTTGCGTTATGGACACCGACTTCAAAAAATTAAGTTATTTTTCACTTTGTAGTTTAGTATTTGGAAGTCGGTAGTATTTTTTTGCAAAAAGTTTTTTTATTTTTCACTTTTTAGTTGTACGTACCTAATAGACAAGTTAGTAAGGTAACTTTAACGCCAAAATAGATTTCATGAAACTTGAACATATCCGGTGAAATGAAAGATCTGCGTACCCCTTAAGAGCGTACTGGCGTGATGTTATGTTATGAAATGGTATAAACAATAAATAGAAATGCGATTGCAGCAATCCCGAGAGATTTGCCGTTATTTATTGAAGAGTTCTGTTGTATATCTCCGAAGTTCTTCACCAAATTAAAATGGGACCATATTCGGAACATACTTTTTCAAACAAAAAAGAATTTTCAAAATCGGTCCACAATTGACGGAGTAAACGGTGAAAATACACAAAAAAAAAAACACACTTGAAGTCGAACATAGAACCTCCTCCTTTTTGGGAAGTCGGTTAATTACTTAGTCGGCTTATATACCCGCAAAAGAAATTCTAATACGTACGTACCACTTATAGAGAGGCAGTAAAATCTAAAGTAAATTACGTGTACCTCGCCTTCGCCTGTCATATCGCGGAACCAAGTCTTCTGAAGGAAATAGATCGCTGAGAGCTGTCGCAAATTATTACAGCAATCTATCATCATAGAGCGTTGAGGCATCTGCGTCGTTTCTCTTTCGTCGAACGAGAAAATGGTATTATTTATGAGAAAATTATGTGAGAATTGCAATGAGATGTACGCTTGGATGTGTAGTGCAATAAAGTTTATTTATTTATTTTTATTTATTAATTATGGCACTCCAACGGATTGTTCACAAAAACAATGATAAAATCATAATCTCAATTTCACTAACTACAGCAAACTTTCCACTTATAGGTGTGCACAGCACTTACATTGATTAGATACAAAAAAAAATCAAAAGACATAAAATAAAAATTAAAAGATACAGAATAAAAAAAATTACAATAATCACTAACAATTAATCAAATCATAATAAACAATATACAAATCAAAACACATAATCAATCAATAACAATAATCATAATCATAATAACAATAATCGTAAACATTAATCATAAACATAATCTTCATCAAAAATATAGGTACAATAATCATGGAATTAGGCAATGATGGAATAAAACAGTTAATTAATTAATTTCCTCAAGTTGTTGAGAAAGTTGTCTTCTAAATTGAGCCAAAGTGTTGGAAAAAATGTCAATGTCGTTGGTGCGAGAATGGCTCTCATTATAGGTCGTCATGAAACGGCTCAATGGCGCTGATCGCCCTAGGTTTGTTCGAGCTGAAGGTGGTACAAATAAATCTACTTTACGGTCAGGCCTGGGATGGCTAAAGCGGGGGACAGTTATATTTATGTTGTACAGAAGCCCAGGAACATCGACAAATCCATTGACAATTTTGAAAAAAAATATTTGGTCCATGTTTTTTCTGCGGTTTTCTAAGGTTGTCAGTTTAAAGTGACTTAACCTCTCAGGGTAAGTAGCTGTGTGAGGACAGCTGTTTGACTTATACCGCAGATACCTGGTAAAGCTTCTTTGCACACGTTCGATACGATCGATATGGACCTTATAGGTAGGATTCCACACCTGCGATGCGTAGTCCAGAACACTTCTGACGAGGGTGGCGTAGAGAAGTTTAAGGGTGCGCACCGATTTAAACTCATGGCAGATACGCTTCAAAAATCCCAGCATTTTGGTTGCCTTTTTGACGATATTGTCTACATGCGGAACGAAAGTGAGCTGACTGTCGAGGCATACTCCTAGATCGCGAATTGTGTTAACCCGCCGCAGCGTTAGACCGTTCAGAGAATATGAGGATGGAAGTGTGTTCCGTTTTTTAGTGAAGGTCATGTGGTGACACTTTTCAACATTAAGAGACATCCTGTTCAGTACACACCAGTTGTGTACCGAGTCTAGATCCTCTTGCAGTAAGGAAATATCTCTGGACGAGTTTATTTGTCTGTAGAACTTGACATCGTCTGCAAAGAGTGAACATTCACTGTGTTTGATGCAATTCACGATGTCATTAACGAATACTAAAAACAATATCGGACCCATATGAGAGCCTTGTGGCACTCCAGAAGTAGAATAATAAAAGGGAGACTGATGCCCCTTTACTACAACCCTCTGTTTTCTTTCAGTCAGATAGGATTTGAACCAACGGAGAAGCTGGCCGAATATACCGAGGTCTGAAAGTTTCTGAAGTAGGATCCGGTGGTCCACCTTGTCGAAGGCACTGCTAAAATCTGTGTAAATGGCATCAACTTGTGTGCGAGAGTCAACAAGTCTGCTGAGGTCATTGACATAAAGGGCTAGGTTAGTCGTAGTGGATCTTTTCGTGCAAAATCCATGCTGTTGAGAAGCTAGCTCTGTTTTGAGGTGTGATGTTAAAATGGGACACATCATGGATTCAAAGACCTTCGAAAACACTGATAAAATGGATATTGGGCGATAATTTTTAATGTTGTTCGCTTCACCTTTTTTGAAGATAGGCACTACATTAGCATCCTTCCATTTAGAAGGGAATTCTGCTGTTTTAATTGAGTGGTTTAATATTATTTTAATCGGTAGGGCTAAAGTACTTGCACAGTTTTTAACTAATAATGGTGGTAAACCATCAGGTCCTGGACCCTTGCACACGTTTAGTTTTTTAAGAACCCTGAAAACATCCCTCTCAGAGAACACAACCAGACCCAAGCTTCTCTGGGGATACATGTGGCCTTCTTGCAGTGAATCATGTGTTAAGTTGTTCGATGAGACGAAAGTTGAGGAAAAATGGTCTGCAAACAGCTTACAGACCCCGTCCCCAGTAGTGGCCATTAAGCTATCAAGCTTCATCTCAGACGGTATGTCAATGGACTGGGATCTTTTTGCCTTAACAAATGACCAAAATAGTTTGGGGTTTTGTGGTATGCCTGTCTCGATTTTCCCCACGTAGTCATTGTAGCTAGTTTTTATCATAATATTAGCTCTTTCACCTAACAATCTGTATTCATAGTTATCGCGGGGATTTTTATATTTTTTAAACCGTTTTCTAAGCTTTTCCTTTTCGTTTAACAGTTTTATAAGAGCCCTCGGGAACCAGGGGGGGTACGTACTTAACAATTTACTCGTTTTTGGTACTATCTCATCAATTATACTATAAAGATGTTTATATAATACTTCCACCATTGCATTGACATCTGCTGCAGACTCAACCAAACACGCATTCCAATTTATTTGTTTTATTCGCTCATTTAACAATGCATAGTTTGCTTTGCGGTAAAGGTACTTTACAAAATGGTTACATTTAAGTGAAGTAAAGTTGATATTTTTTATAACAATATCTAATGGTGGATGATGAGAGTCTACAACTGACAGTGGGGTTTTACATTAATGGACAAAACCGCCAGGAAAGTTACACAATATTAGATCGAGGGTTTTGTCAAGATGATTTCGTACGGGGTTCAGTTGTTAAAAATTATTAAGGGACAAGCAGTCAATAAACGAGTAACCCAGTGGGTTATTATAGTTACTTGGTGTCGTCGATGTACTTTCAGTTCTGGCCACATCCAGGTTCCATTTAATAAATCCAAGGTTGAAGTCGCCAGCCATTAAGGTTTGGTTTCCGGTTGTCTCGACAACAGAGGTGACCATATCAAGGAACAAGTCAAGCGTTTGCTGCTGCACAGGTGGTGGAAGATAAACAGCGCAAATGTTCAGGCGTTGGACCTTTTTCCCGTTTGCGACCTTCAGGCTTATCCATAAGTTTTCTGAGTCAGTCTCAAAATGGGGCATGCGAACAGACTCGATTGACTTCAGAACAGCTATTAATACACCTCCACCCTTACTCTTCCTTGCTTTTGTCGAGGTTCTGTCCCTGCGGTATATATTGTACCTACAGTCAAGTATTTCCCCGTCGTTGATACTGTCGTCAAGCCATGTTTCTGTCCCTATAATTATGTCGTAGTTCTTGTTACACGCGTTCAGCATAATTTTGTTCACTTTGGTTCTCATTCCTCTAAAATTTTGATAATAAATAGTGAATGTGGAAGTTTTAGTACACGGTTTTGTGCAGGCATCATTTTAGAGTCAGAGCAGTGCAACTGCTTCGAGGCTGCGTACTTGTTTGGCTGGCGCCCCATCTGATTTCCGAACAAGGATGCGTCCATCTCGCACCCAAACATACTTGTAGCCCTTGTCACGAGCTGCTTTCCGGGTTGCAGCGTGGATTTCCTTATTAAGAGGAGACAGATGCTCAGAAACGTATATTGGCTTCTTTGGGTCACCATAGCCTAAAAGACTCGAGTTCAACTTGTCTTCTGGGTGTTCTTTGTTAAAGCTCATCACAGATGTTAATATTTCGTCACGGGCTATTGTACTATTCAACCTTACAATCACGGTTCGAGGATTACTGTTTTGAGGATCTAGTTTTCTGACACGTACAGCCGACACAATATCCGCTTCTTTTAAGGTGCCCGAGACCGCCCTTCCAAGTTGCATCACAGTTTTGACCAAATTCTCAGATTTGTTCTCCGGCACTCCGTTGACTTCAATATTTTGCTGGCGTGAGTTTTGCTCAAGCATATTTACTCTGGTAGACAGATCCATCACAGACTTTTTGAGCAACTCGTTATCCTTTTGTATCTGATTGTTAGTGTCTCTGCAATTGTCGAGATCACTTTTTAATTGGTCGAACTGGTTGCTCATAAATTGAACCGATGCCTCGAGTTTCTTTATGAGTACTAGGGCTTCTTTTAATTCGCTAAATTTAGTAGCAAAGCATGCTTTCACAGATGCTGAAATTTCGGCTGATACAGCTGTTTTTATTTCATGGCGAATGGTCTCCAGTAACTCATCGGAAGAACGATTCACGTGCTCGGTAGAAGGTGGGCTATCTACACGGGGTCGCTTCTGCTGTCGGTTTGGCACAGAAGAATTATCGGGAGTGTCTAAGAGCGCTTTTTGTATGCCCCGTTCAGGCTGGACGTGCGGTACGTTTTCATCATTCGATGGCTTTGGAGGTGTACGAACAGTGTGAGAAATCATTTTTGCTTTTAAATTAACTAATTTGTGGAAGATTCAATTCAGATAACAATGTGAACGGGGTGGCGCAACTAGTTACACACAACGCAGTTTGTTTGTTGTGATGTGTGATGGACCGTACCGTATTCTTTACCTGTAACGGAACACAAACTTCAACTGCGTCGTCGAAACGTTGGTAGCTCTGCTCTAACTCAACAGTGACGTATGCGCACCCGCACGATTTTGAAATTTTGACAGAAACAAACAGTCACTGTGTTACGATAAATATACTATTTTTAACCGACCTATTATGCATTTAAAACACTCGTGGAATGTTATTAATATAATGGTGTTAAATTTTAGGATTCACAAAAAGCGACGGACGACTTTGCTGGGGCTCGAACTTGCGTTCAACCGCTTCGTTGAGAGGTGTCGACTGCTTCACCACCGAACCAAATCGACTTAGTTAAAATCGGTGAAATTGAGCTTAGCACTAGAGTTCAACAGTACCAAGATTTAAACACAGCCGGACGACGGTTATAAATGAGTCATTTGGCTAGTTTTTTTCCACCGTTCAACAGAACTGTCACTTTGTCTTTGTTTACTAAGTGATGGTTTTTTTACACTTTTTAAAGCACTTTGTTTTATTTGTACATTAGAAAACGTTTACTCGCTAGTTTTCAAAGAGATCACAGTTCTAAATACCACTGCACTTTATTGTCAATCTGTATTCATTGTTCACATAACGCTATTACGATTTTTAGAATAGTTATTGTTCGATTTTCTCCAAGATAACACTGTCACTTATTGGTTCTAACTTGTTCAACTGATTGTACCAAAACAAGTCTTCAAAAAGTAAGATTTACTATTTTATAAAAAAAAATTAAGTCACAGAGTAGATTCGATCGCAGGGCCGGTCTTGCGCGCGCGGTGATTCACTACGAATATCAAATCTAATCATTTGGAATAAAAGTAAACCACAACCCAAACCTTTGAAGAACACTGGCGTTATGTTATGGTAATATATTACAGAACAAAAGTAAATTCGGACTGTCGACAACAACTGTGTTATAAGATCCATTTTTCAACCTTATGATACTCAGATAACTTTTATCGGAGAAATATTTGTGTACTGCAAATCTATTCATGAGCAATAAAAGTACACCACAACCAAATCCTTTGGACAACACTGGCGTTATGTTAATAATATTACCATATCTCGGACAATCGACAACATCAACAATTGCGCTATAAGGTAAATTTTTCAACCTTATGGTACTCAGATAACTTTTATCGGAGAAATATTTGTGTAGCTAATAGCTTTTTTAAAGAAAACGAATATCAAACCACCATAAGTATACTTTGTATACATTGTATACTTTTAGTACTTTGTAAACTTTGTTTACTTTGTATACTTTGTATACTTTGTATAATTTGTAAACTTATATGGTACTTTAGTTTTACAACAGATAAAAAAGTTTTCATGAAATAAAACATCATACACATTTCCATTTTATTGTGTGTCGTGATTGATACGTATGACGTCAACAAATATGTGTCTGATAAATACATGAATTTACTAATGTAATAATTTAATGCTATTATCTTGTATTATTACATGAACATTACCTCAAACATCTATGTTACTTTCCGGATCAAGTAACGTACCGTTATTTGCCTGACCTAGCAAGCAAGAACAGACCATTGACTTATAGTGGATACTTACATCTGAAACACTTAATGCTTAGTTACCATGACATTGGAACATCCGTATTGCCTTTCGGACAATGGGAAATACATCATTCACAGGTTTTACCACTGTCCGAATCATAAAAGCTAATGATACCTACTGATAGAATCGTATCAAAGCTGTCGTGTTGTAAGAAAATAGATCTGATTTCGTCGAAACGGGATCAGAGTATGCAGAAAGATAAGTTGATTGAGGAATTTTGATTAGGTGGTGAACACTCTCACACAGTGCGATTCGTCTTCATAGGTACTTCATTTTTTGAGCGAGGAAATGTCTTTGTGAGAAAAGCATGTGAAGAAAGTTGCATTGTCTTCAGCTTGTTTGTTCTTTTATTTAAAACGAAATCAAATATTTTTATTGTTACCTTTATAGGTTACACAAATGTCAGATAAATTACATTTCCATTATGTCCTGCCTAGTAGGCATATAATTATGTCAATAACTTATAAACCAAATCTTATAAAAAAAAATATTGGTTTAGGTCTTCTTCTTTTCTTATGAGGATGTGATTACTACTGGTGTCAGAGTTAATTAAGCCGCCTCTGGGAACACCACAGGCCTGTGACTTGGCTATTTCAGACTTACATTAACTATTTAAGTAAGTTTAGTTGTATGCAAAAATTGGTTTGGTTTTCTGTTATTGCGCCCTTATTTTAATAGAAATATGTTTGTAAGCACTATTGACTTCTGATGTCCACAGTACAAAGTATACAGTTGGGATGTAATTTAACAGACTGTTGATTTTTATCATATAGTTACATCTAAAACGCTTAGTGCTATAGTTACCATGACAGAATACCATTTGTATTGCCTTATACTTCCGGACCAAGTTACGTACTCGTACTTAATGAATCGTGTCAAAACGGTCATGTTGTAAGAAAAGGATCCGACTTTGCCGAGACGTTATCGAAACGCGCAGAAGGAAAATTTGCCTGAAAAAAAGGTGAATTAGGTTCTAAGAAACTGCCACAAATTATTGCTACAATCCATCGTCATAGCTTTGCTTCATTTCTTGAGCGCAAAAATAGCGTTTTGAAAAAACCATGAGGGAAATCTGCTTTGACACGATCTTCGTTCTACAGTATGTTTTTGTTTTTTTTTAAATTCGATGCAAAGAAAGGTATGTAGGTAATTGAGAATAGGTATTCACTTATTGCGCTTTTTTTCAAGAGAAACGTTTTTGTAAGCACTGCTGACTTTATATGTTCACAGTAGTAATGTACTGACCCAGTACCTAGCTTGTAAGAATAGACCTTTGACTTTTATTTATTAGTCTGAAACGTTTAGTGCTCGTTACCATGACCACGGGGTCTCATTGCTAACAAAGATAATTTGGTTCAAATAAATCTCACTAGATGGCGCGATATGCACGTATCTGTTATTGAATGTGTGTAAAATTCACATTTTCTGAAATTGAACATAAAAATTGTATGTTCTTGTTTAATCAACTCTCCTAAGTACAAAATTATGGAATATTGGGCTCTTAATTCACATTTCAAAGATTATTTTAACGGATCATTTAGAATTGATGCCAATAGATGGCGCATTTTTTAATTTGTGAGGCATTCCACTCGATTGTTAAAATTTGCATTGTAACACATTTTGGTGCAAAAAAAACTGTAAAAACGTGGTAATAAATACTATAAAACGAACCTTCACTGTATTTAAAGAAAAAAATATTCACGAACTTAGTAAACCCTTTTACTTGCAAGTCACTGCTAACACCATCTATCTATCACCGTGAAACAGAACCGAACGCGTTCGATGTACAAAAAATAACAAGATTAATCAGATGAAAAACGCTAGTTACGTCGGCACGGTTTCTTTGTATGGGATGAGGCATCTGTATGCTAGTATTATATTATCTGTGCCATGACAGAGTAACATCCGTATTAACAAAAAGCTCGAGTAAAATAATTGTTTCAAAACTACAATTTTGTAAGAAAATGTCGTATTGTAAGAAAACAGACCCGATTTCTCCTAGACGTTAGATACCTATTATAATGTGCAGAAAGCAAGCAAATTTATTTGAAAAATGTGGATTAGGTACTGAGATATTGCCACAAATTATTACTGCAATCCATCATCATAGCTTTAAAGATGATAATGGCGTTGTGAAAAATCATGTGAGAAAAATTGGATTAGCTAGTTTGTAAAGCTTTATTCATTTAGTTCACTGGAAAGAAGCTTAAAAAGAAATTCTACAACATTCTTGGCCCCAACATGATTGGTCACAAAATTTCACACTTTTTTCACCTATAAATCTGGGTTCCGAATAAAAAACATGGTGAAGCCATGTTTTAGAATTTACTGGGAAACAAAGTGTTTCCAAGTAAATTTTAAGTATAATTATTTACTTTCCTACCGTATCTTAAAATTAACCTTCTATTTCTAAATTAAGATTATGACAAAGTTTAGTTTAGGCGGAAAATCTATCAAACTTTGCCATTAAAGTAAGGTTTGACACATTCTTAACTATACATACTCAAACCAGAAACCGGCCCTTAGTATTGTACCTATTAGTTACATTCTAAGCTAGTTATATCAAAGACGTGGTTAGCTCCTACCACAAGAAAGTCACATCCGTGTTTGCCTTCCGGATCGAGCGACACACGATACGTGTCGCCAGCTTAAAGAAGTGATTAACGTCACCGCGAGCACTGCAAGGCTAAAGGAAAACGATTTAGATTTCACCGGGACTAGATAAATGGTGAATGTTATTTCATTTCCTTCGGAGACACGTTCACAAGTTTATATATTAAAGTCGAGCGAGGTGACGGCTGCATTTCCTTGCTGATTTATGTCTCAGAAGAATCGTACAGATAAACTTAAGATCTTTATCGCGTCGGTCAAATACAGACTTCATTGCAGAATTTACGGAACGCTACATCTTAACTAGCGAACTATTATTATTTTCAGGTTCACTATTGTTAATGTAGCTGACGCTTGCCTAGAAGTAACCTGTCACCAGATTATTGTTTTGCTACTAAAATGATTTTAAAATAAAATTCAATGTCAACATTAAAATAACAATTTAACAAAACTTAGGTAGTTTTTCTAACTAATTACACCAAACCACAATATTGTTCTGGTATTTTTTTTTTTTTCTTCCTCTTTTTTCTTTTTGAACACTCCATTTTGAGCTACAGACTTTTAAAAGCTATTAATATTATACAACCTGTAAATCAAATTGTTAACTCTATTTTTATTTTATTTTTTCTAAATTTTAAGAGATGTATCTAACTGCTAGAGGGTGGAGACCTGGTGACCTGAAACACAGGCCCTTAAAGCCTAGCTTAGGCACCAGTCTACCACAGTAAACTGAACTATTTCATGTACCTTATTGTAACAATGTCTGTAATGTTTATTGTGGTGTGAAAATAAATAAATAAAATAAATAAATAAATTTTCATCGAAAATTACTCCCTTTATCATTACCCTACCCAATAAGTGATAGACATTAATCAGAAAGCCCGGTCAGTTTAATTATTTCAAAAGTTTTCAAATTTTCTGGGCATTATGTATATTGCCGTATTAATAATTTGGTCCATAACATATACACCGTAAATTTCTAACAAATCTCGCGGGATTGTAAACTCTTGCTTCACAATATTACTCTGCTAAATTATAAACAATTTCATTTCAATGAGATTTATTTCTACATAAATAAGCTAATAAGTACCGTATGGTGACGGACGTAAAGAATTTCACCATCCCATATCTTCCCGTGCGTGTCGTAAGAGGCGACACCAGAGAATGGGCATTAGCGTTCTCTGTGCACTTTACCAACAAACTGCGATCGCCAACCCGTCTACCAAGCGTGGCGATTAAGGCAAACCCCCCCAAAACAAAATGAATAGCACAACAAAAAACGGCCCCGAGTGCCCGGCAGCCCGTCTACCCTCGGCTACGGTAGCGGTCGAGGCGATGGCGTGGCAAGGGGTGCAAAGAATCTCCAGTCCAGAACCTTGAAGACATCCTCCAGCGCAGCAGTGAACAGTTTCGGAGAAATGACATCTCCCTGTCTCACGCCGCGCTGGAGAAGGATTGGTTTCGAGATCTGATCCTGAAGACGGACTGACATGGTGGTGTTTTTGTACAAACACTTCAACACCTCAATGTACCGGTAGACGATCTGGCACCGTTGGAGAGACTGCAGTACAGTCCAACTCTCAACGTCAATGGCAAGTACATCACTCACCTTCGGTTTGCCGACGATATAGTGGTTATGGCTGATACCATGGAGGACCTCAGTATAATGCTCGATGACCTCGGTAGAGCTTCCGAAAGAGTGGGTCTTAGGATGAACATGGACAAAACCAAGGTGATGCTGAATGCCCATGTTACACCCACTCCTATTATGGTCGGAGACTATACACTCGAAGTTGTGGGCGACTATGTCTACCTGGGACAAACGATCCAGTTGGGTAGGGCCAACTTCGAGAAAGAGGTCAACCGTCGAATCCGACTCGGCTGGGCAGCGTTCGGGAAGTTCCGCGGTATCTTCTCGTCTAACTTACCACAGTGTCTCAAAACGAAAGTCTATGACCAGTGTGTGTTCCCAGTGATGACTTATGGCTCTGAGACGTGGTCGCTTACAATGGGCATCATCAGAAAGCTTACAGTCACCCAAAGGGCAATGGAGAGGGCTATGCTCGGCGTTTCCTTGCGTGATCGAATCAGAAATGTAGAGATCCGCAAGAGAACCAGGGTTGCCGACATAGCCCGAAGAATTGCCAAAGTTAAGTGGCAGTGGGCAGGGCACATTGCTCGCAGAACGAATGGCCGATGGGGCAGAAAGGTTCTGGAGTGGCGACCGCGAACTGGAAGACGTTGCGTTGGAAGGCCTCCCGCCAGGTGGACCGACGACCTGGTGAAGGTTGCAGGGATACGCTGGTTGCGAGACGCACGGGACCGGTCAAAGTGGCGACGCTAGGGGGAGGCCTATGTCCAGCAATGGACGTCTTTCGGCTGATATGATGAAGCTAATCACAAATTATAGGTACAGAGATTGTGATATTTCGAAAAAAAAAATTGACACTTACGGTCGCGGTGTTTGCACTAATGTAATGTGACATAGGTATCAAGAAATATAATCCTGCTGGCAATTCTGTAGCTGTCACTACTATTCAGGATTCCTTTGCTTAGACAGGATTGGCTTTTGTAATGTAGGTTAAGTGTGGAGAGAGAGATTATGGCATATACATATACTCGTATATCGTATATGGTATTTCATTCCACTTAACTTCATGGTCGAAAACGCATGCAGAGAATGCAATCCATTACCCAATTACGCGTTCATTCGACGAAGTACTACACCAAATTGCATGGACAATTGGACATTTAGCAACGTAGGTAATTCTAGGTAGCTATCCGAGCGCAAAAACCACTAATTAAAAACAGTGGTTAACAATTTAAACATCGTTAAGTTTAATTACTGTTTGTTTACTGTTATTAAACAATTGTTTGTTAACTTGGAAAATGAAAAGCTTCATATTCAATTTTGGTTTTAGTTTACGTAAATGGTTCCAGGGGTCGGCAAGTAGTTTTAAATGGAATCCGGAAATTGTTGAAAAATTTTATATAATAAATAAACTAATAATGATTAAGTAGATTGTTTTTATATTTGCTTTAAAATTAAGTTATTATATAAAACATAGTACGAAAATATAATATAAAATTAATGCGAGAAATCAAACTGATGGTCTTAGCCAGTTTTTTTATAATTTGGTTCACGAGGGGCACAGCAAATGCGAATTGAATCTTCAAGGGGCGGCTTGTGTGGTGTGTGTGTGTGTGTTGTGACCAAATCACATCAGTCATAGGTAATTATTTGTAATATCGGTACTAGGTAACTAGATAGAATAATAACTACGCTAGATTCACCATGGCTTTCAAACATATTCATGAATATGCCGCAACCCGAGGTACAACCTTTCGCGTCCGGATACAGACCGCAGTCCTCCGCGATCCACTGGGTTAGACCATAGGGTTAAACTTAGGTTCTTTAAAGTTGAAACATTTACATGATTATATACAATATTTTGAGCCTAGATAATGTTCTTATAAAACTAGCTACCCCACAGGAATCATTCATTTTTCTCGTTTAACTAGAGCCTATGGCACTCAGCACTCTCTTCCAGAGAATAGAGTGTAATGTACATAATTATACCCTATAAACAAAGGTCAAAAGTTTATAATCCGACTAATTTTAGGAATACAACCTTACAACGCAATATGGCTACTTTTGTAGCACTCTTTAATTTATTATTATAATAGTTCCGAACTCTAGGCTTTTGAGATTCTTTTTAGTGTCGGCTATTGGTTTTGGTTTTAAAAATACCAATTTTTTTGTTTATTAATAAAAAAATATTTATATTGTTGAAAAATACAGTTAAGAAAATAATAATTTAAATGTTTGACATATTAATACATGTGTGCTTTAGGTTGTTGTATGAAAAATAAAAATCAAATCATGATATTTTAGTTTAGCGACCGCAAATTATACACTGTTAAAAGCTTTTTAATGGTTTGTTTGCCTTTTATTTTTTGCTCCACCGAATAGAGTATAGTTTTCTATCACTGAAAGAACTTTCTTAATGGGATCAATAACTCCAAATAATACCACCAACAAACAAACAATTTTACTTCTATTTTATAATAGTTTATATAGATTTTATGTAACAAGAATGCAAAGCAAATATTTTACTTGATTTACGCCAAAACATTAACTTTTATCGGCCACCAAAATGTAGAACGCAGCTCAGGCCAAGTGGCTTTCATTACCACAAGCTGCTTAAGCAGCGGCAAAGCGTGTTTGTCCGAAATAAAGACTTTTCCTTAATCCTGCTTAAGGCCAAGTGCGCGATTAAACCTGTCAAATCGGGCAACGGTCACCGTTTTAACTGTGCGGGTTCAGTAGTGGCAAAGATTAAAATCTGTGTAGTTTTTATTTGTTGGTGGTGACTGTTGGCCTCTCAATGACACGAATAGAGGCAGAAAATCCATACCTTGTTTATTTTTTTACCCGACTGTGGGCGGGTTATATTTTTCGAGCGCATGTATCTATGTAACTATGTATGTATGTAAATATTTATGTATGTCAATTTCTATAGCACACTCTACAGCCCGTAAGGCTTGATGGATTATGACATATGAGGTGTGGTTGGATTCGTCTCAATTGTGGGAGTGACATAGGCTGTATAACTTTTTAATATCCCCACCCCCAAAAAAGGGGTGGGACACATTTTTTATCCTTTTCATTATATACAAATGAAAGCAACTAAATAGACCATTCTAAATATATATAATAGCCCTTTTATTTTACTATTTTGACACAAATTCAAGATAGGCGTTACTTTGATAGTAAAATAAATAATCTTTTACCACATAACTTATTTGGAGAACTCGTTCATTATAAAACTAAAAAGTATGAAATATGACAAATTATTATAAAAAACAAAATACCCCCTGGCAGCACGTCATGATATTTAATATATATATATTATACCTAGTACTTGTTATTCTCTTTTCAGTTAATTATTTTATAGCAGTCGGGTTTTTGTTTTCATAATTATTTGTTATTTTTTGGTCATAGGCCTCGGTCACAAGCTTTATCTGATTTTCCACAAGCTTTTTGTGTTGCTATAGATGATGAATCACTCTATTTTTCCTATGACAAAGGCTAGGTACTTTTCTAAAGGAAAACGTCCAAAAATATGTATATTATTGATTACTGTTTTGGGCTAGTTTTCCTCCTGTTCTTTCCTTTGCTATATAGCTATGTTAGTGAAATCAAAAGATATCTTGGACCGTTCAGTTTCTTCAATATCTACATCATACAATAGGGATGTGTGGTCTGGGTAGAAAAATTATAATTCTATTAAGTCCGTCAGTGAGATTATCATATAATATTGGACCCGTACTTTTTGTTTTAGCAAATAAATAAAAATTGACAAAGATAAAGCGCATCAAAGTTCAGGAGTGGGGACTTATGACGACACTTTGTCAGCATAAGGTGCAGCTCACCGTGACGTCACACGACATTTCAACGCACTGTATCGTCGTATTTTTTTGTTTGTGGCAAAAGAAAATACGTGTCCAATATTTTTAGGTTATCTAAACTGACGGACTAAAAAGATATTTTTGTCAACTACCCTCTATAAATTAGAAGTAATTGTTACTTTAAAAGTAACATAATCAGCTACATTTTAAATCAATAAAAAATCTAAACTTAGTAGATCTTCTGTCCATATCTTTTGTGTGACCAACAGTTTAAGGGTCGTTTGCTTGCCGAACGAGGGGTTATCGCCGCGTTCACCCTTACAACGGCCGTCATACGCCTACTTATACTCTTTTTGTGACAAAATACTCCCGACTAATAAGACTGTGCTGGATTTTACGTAACTCTCTTTATTCCTGAGTTTTTTGTTAGGATTTACCAGAGGTTTACGTAACGAAAGTAGTGTCGGAGAATTCTGTAAGATTTAGTTATAGACTTGATTTTATTATTATTTTTTGGGGCTCAGAGCTCAAGTACTAACATTATATTGGTTGTTCTTTCTTTTGAAATTAGAACAGGCATGTATGTTCCATTTCTTTTGTTTTTCTTTTCTTTTTGTTCGAGACGAAGATTAGTAGGTCGATACGTGAGAGAAGATTTTCTGTTACTGTGCTATTGTTTCAAGAGAAGTTTTTGGGAGCACTGTTGACTTTGAGACAGCAGTCAAAATATATACCTAGTGATATATTTGCAATTAATTTTAATAGATAAAACATAATGTTTAAGTTAAGATTAAGGGCGTCTTTTTATATATGTCGCAATTATAAAAAAATACATTACTTTTCGAATAAAATCGAGACTTAGCAAGTAGGTACTTTACCAAAAGACATAAAAAACTAAGGGAGATGAGAGTTAGTTAATCTACAATTAGATTAGTTTTTGTCATATATATAAAAACACTCGACTGGGATTACCATTTGGCTTAGTTGATGACGATGACATTGAAACCAATAACATTAGTATTAAAATTTAAAAAAAACATCCCTCTGTTTCCCATACATTCCTTATACCCTAAGTGCTATAAAGAACCCGAATCACGTATACAAACATGCCAACACGCCCAACTGCCGAGGCCATAAAAATATTTATCCCCATACATACCTACCTTCGTGAATTGAACTCGAGTTTCCGAACGAAATAAGGGTTCACGTTTCTGCTCTATTTATTTCGTACATTTCAGAACGTGCTTTTAATTATGTGATTTTAATTTTATGAAATATTTCTTATTTCTGGTTTCACGTCGCTCTTCTTTGTTTTGTGTTAAATCACGCAATAGACTGCTACTAAATTCTAATTCACTCGAGGTCATATTTCCACTTTAAATAATTTGATCCCAAAGTATGTAAACGGCGGCGCGCTTTTGATTGTTAGGTAACTGCAGCATATACTTATTAATTTATTTATTATTTATTTATTTATTTCAATTACTCCTTGCACTAACAGTGTGACCCAACACGTGCAAGGAGTCAATGCTAACGTAATTACATTTACAATAGACAAACCACACACAAAAAATTTAAGACTCGCACAAACAAACATTAAAACAACACAAAATTTAAACTATTACATCAATATCGACCAAATTAATCAAATTACATGTCAAACAAATACACAAACAAAAATCATAATAAGTTAAGTTTCAACAATACAATTCTATAATAGCAATTCAATAATACTAATTCAACAATAACAATTAAATAATCTAAAAACAGCAAAGATTTAATAAAAAATCAAAAAAATAACCCAACCATTCAGCAATTTGACACCAACAATTCTATTATTTTTTAGTCTACTTTATCTAGGTACTAAAACAGTCTTTACAGCTTTTCAAAAATACACGCACATTGGAGTAGAATATGTCCACATCCGGATGCTGAGCAGTCAGGGTTTTCAGCATGGAAACCGCCTGATTTGACGCCGCATATTGTGCGGTACGAGTCCGGACTCTGGATGTCGCCAATAGAGGGCGCGAGCGCAGTCGCGCGTACTGAGCCGGCGCGGATAATCCACAGCGGGACAATGCCGCAGGGTTGTCGATCCTGCCGTTAAGCAGCAAAAAGTAATGTAACAGGAGTGCACATTTTCGTCTCAGCTCGAGGGTATCAATTCCCACCATTCCTGAGACGAACAGAGAGGGATACAAGTAGGGATAATAACCATACATTTTTTTGTAAAGGTACCGGCAGAACTTACGCTGTACGCGCTCCAATAGGAGATTGTACTTTGTCTCGTGTGGATCCCATACAATCGAATTAAACTCAAGCTTGCTGCGAACAAATGCGAAGTACAGAGCAACAATGGCGTGTTTGTTGGTAAACCGAGGCGACTGCCCTATACGTATGCTATAAAGATCTATGTATAAACTGGACTTTCTTTACATAATGTTGACCTACTGTTCACCTACCTACCCCACCGTATACCTGTAGATCAAAAAAACAGTATATATTAATATGGGTACCAAATTTCTCAACATTGGCGCTTACATCGCTCGACGTTACCTGTAGACAATAAAAAAGACAGTATATACTAAAATGGTTGCCTAATTTCTCAACATTGGCGCTTACATCGCTCGACGTTACCTGTAGACAATAAAAAAGACAGTATATACTAAAATGGTTGCCTAATTTCTCAATATTGGCGCTTACATCGCTTGACGTTACCTGTAGATCAAAAAGACAGTATATACTAAAATGGGTGCCTAATTTCTCAACATTGGCGCTTACATCGCTCGACGTTACCTGTAGATCAAAAAGACAGTATATACTAAAATGGGTGCCTAATTTCTCAACATTGGCGCTTACATCGCTCGACGTTAATTTCACGACAAAGACTTCATCCCGAACTGACAGGCAATTACCATGGCGCTGGGTAGGCATCCCCAATCAGCATAAATCAGCTCTAAGGCCTGGTGCACACCGGTGGAATGTATAATATTTCTATGAAATTTGGGAGGCGAATCTAGGATATTCGTAGCACGTTGTATGTGTCACATAAATACTGGTAGGACCTTGAGTGGTCAAAGATCTTTTTCAGGTATAGAAATTTCATGTCGACTTGGGTTTTAGAGATTAAAAGATTTAAAGGGATCATAGGCAATGAAACACATTTTTTTATACCCGATTGCCAAAGGCGTTTTATCAGTTATAAGTTTATGTATGTTTGTTCCTATGTGACGTTCTAGAGACCAAACACGTTGGCCGATTTTGATGATTCTTACGTCAATCGATTCGTCTTAACCTTGCGAGTGTCAGTGACTACATCAAAATTGGCAAATAGAAAAATGGCGAATTTTGGGCAACATGTTGTGTGGGCTCAATTTTTTCTTCCTGTCCCTTCGTGTGGGGTATCAAAATAAAGAGTTTTAAGAGGTGATTTCAAAAATGTATAACACTTATATATTAAAATGTACGTAATTCAAAAAAATTAAATGTTTACTAAAAATTTATAAATAAAAAAAGTTAATTGGGAAAATCATAAAACCCGACTTGCTTAAGAAGCGACTTAAAAAGACGTAAACGAGAAGAAAATCATACTGTGCATTCAGAGGATACATCTGGTTTTGGTCAGCCAGCTTGCGACTATGTTAAGTAAAATTTAATTCAAAAAATCAAAACACCCGACGGGGGTTTTTGATTTTTTGCATTAAAGCAAACTATGATGACAAAGAAAGTTTAATAAATAATTGTCGATCGCTTATTGGCGGTAACACCTTGGGCTGGCCCAACTTAGTACAAAGTCTCATTAGAAAACAAAGCCCACATAAACTGGTCTTGTTGCTTTGACGTGACAAAAAGCCTCCTACTAAAGGAATATACACAATGGCCATGTTAATCTCAGGGTAACACGGCAATACCCTACCTAACTTAATTTTCCAATCACCATAAATAGTCCTTCGTACAGGTAATAAGCGTACTGCGCCACTCGTCACCCAGTCAGCATTGTCACCGCATAGCTATAACTTCAATGCCAACTACACTGGCCGCATGCCAGCTGACGTCATCACGTCTAGACGCGTACTACCATAGCATGAGGAAACTCCCTGGAGAGAGTAACTTGGTCTAGTTTTGACTAAGTATATATTAAGTACTGGTGAAATTAAAGGGCTATTTGCAGTTACGTCAAAGCCTGCAAAGAGAACGTCAATTTAAAAATCACGTTTTGTATCGTATTCGACATTCGAATCGTTATTATTTTTAATCCGTAATAAGTCATTATTTTCAGTTATTGAGGTCGGGACGTAACTTGGCAAGAGTCGTTTTTTAGGTCTCTTTGGTTACCAAGCGGGACGCGGGGAACGTTTAGCACCATTTCGAGCGCGCGATTTGTTAGTCAGTTGACACAAGGATCAAGAGTCTAAACGCGTGGCGTCAACGTTCTGTTCGCTCTATATGGTGGTTGGTCATTTCGCGCACTACGCTCAAACTCATCCCCACTACACCAAAACCTTGCTAAGTTACATGCCGGGGACTGTAGCTATACGTCTTGTTTTCTATGCAGACTAAAAAATTAGAAAGGTAAGGGCGATATACAAAGAAATGACAGTTAATTTACGATAAAAGGCTCTTTATCCTGACACGAGACAAGATTAAAATGTTATTTATATTTAAAATAAAAATTGGCAGAGGCCATATTTTATATTTTTAGGGAGCAACCTGCAAGAATTGTTTGATTTTTTTGTAGAAGGTCGGATTTTGGATTTGTGACCGATGGCAATATGCTTAAAATAACTGAAAAAATGTGACTCTGCCTCATCCTCTTGGGTATTCCCAAATATTTGGAACACCCAAGAGGCTGAATTATTTGAAGTTTATGTCAAATGGTTGATATATAGGCGGATTAAATGCAACGAAGCATTCTCAATGCTATCATTGTAGCACTAATCTACTGTTAAATATGTTAATATCATCCCAAACTACACATTAGTAAGTCAATGCATTAAATCGTATCAAGCACCCTGCCACGGCCTAAATTACATCTTTAAATTTAGATTTAGCATATTGTAGACCCCGCTTAAAAGTTTCCAATTATTATTGTATTTATACTCCAATCGATGGTGACCTATATCCAAGTTTACACGATTCGGAAAACGCAGACGTTTATTTAAACTTGCCCACGATCCAAAAAATACAGGATGTTTCTTTAAACTAATTCAAACTTCAATGAGGTTCTAGCATATTCGATTGTGAACGTAACAGGTATAAACAAGAATATCTTAGCACAACAGTTTCTTGAAACTATACTTGAAGTGTTATTAAGAAAGTCTTTCAAAGAGGCTTTGGACTAAGTTTTGTGATTAAAACATTGGATGGAATTAATTAAAAAGCTTTTTTTTTGTTTTTATCAGGGATGGGTTTGCTCTTGACTCTAGTCTAGGTCAGGGGTGAAGAGACAAAATCGGCGATGGAGTGACCTTATCCAGAAGAAGCCTGTTCACTCTAACTTTGAAGAGTTTTTCTCTCCAACCACTCTCCATTCTCGCTCACAACTGTACATTTCCGCATAACGGTAATTGTTCTTGTCCTAAGTTGCAGAAAGTCGACAATATTAAGTACTTGGGGTCACCTTGGATTCTAAAATGAACTTTGCCGCACATATAAATTGTCTCACTAACAGAATACGGAAATTTATTTTTGTGTTTAAAAATCTCCGGTCTATCCTCAACTTCATGCAACTACTATCTGTTTATTATGCGTTGTGCCAATCGCTTCTGACATATTGCATCACGTCATGGGGTGGAACGTTTAAAACTAACATCCGTCATCCCACGGTAGGAGTTTATAAGTCCTCCAAAGTCCTCTCAATTCGTCAGCTTTTTATCCTCCATGTTGTCTTGAAACAACATTCCCTTATTCCTTTTAAAAATACCCATCATAATACTGATATGAGAAGAAGAAGAAGGGATATATGCCCACCTATATCAGTAAAAACAAAATTTGCCCGAAATTGCTTTTCTTTTCTTGGCCCATTTCTATACAACAAACTGAATAATCTACTCTCAATTCATACTCTAAATAAAACAAGTTTTAAAAGGATGATTACTGACTGGCTTATCACTTTAGATTATACCCAAATTGAAGATCTTTTCAAAACCATCTCCTAACAAAATGTTCCCGTACAACATACACACAATTTCCCCACTCCACACACACTCACTCAACATCACACACACTTACCCCGCACACGACATACATTCACATACTTCCTCTTCCTCCAAAAATCAAAATCAAAATCAAAATCAATATTTTTTATTTCACATAGGCCTACATGGGCACTTATAAAACGTCGACAAAAGGTGCACGGTTCGGGTTGGTCGTTTCCTATGGAGAAGAACCGGCAAGAAACTCCATGGTTACTCTTTTAAAAATGGTTTGGTTTTACAATATTTCCATGTTACAGCATTAGTACTTAGACATGGGGGGACAACGTAGGCCCGACTTATGACAATAAGTCGTAAGAAACTAAAAAAATATCATGAATAAAAAAAAATCATCAATCTCCCTTGCATGTATCCTTAATACATTAATTTATTTCACTATCGTTATGCTTATCGTTGTTTTTGTAATTTGAATTTTTATGAGCGAAATTTGCAATGTTATAATGCATGAAATTATTTGAATATTGATATGATTCAGTTCGTATCCAGTTGACAATTATTATGTAAAAACTTTGTTTTGGGGGGCCTGGTGACCTAAAATACAGGTTTGTAAAATACTTAGTTTAGGCACCAGTCTTTCCACAAATTAATTATACAATTATATCTGAAGACTCCTTCATCTTTTGTCTGTAAATTTGTGGTAAGAAATAAAAATAAATAAATATAGTTTCGGCTTGAATGAGTTCTGACGATGACGCAAGTAGTGAGTTCTTGGTATTCCTTTTTTTGCTAACTCTTTATACGAATCAAAAGTGGTGACTACTACAGAAGTGCCAAGGCCAGGAAGCTTGACGTGTCATAGGAAAAAGATTCAACTATCAAAGTCAAAGTCAAATATATTTATTCAACTAGGCAAATAAGCGGCACTTTTGAACGTCAAACAAAAATTAAAATATACAAGTAATAAAAGTTGATTCTACCGTGCATATATATTTTCGATGCTGTAACGAAATTAATTGGATAAGTACTGCCCTAGAGCTGGGCTAATTGCCACAAATAAACGTTTACAATTAGATGGGTAGTTGATACAACAACAACATCATTTTCTGATCATCATCATTTTAACCGAAAAACATCCACTGCTGGACATAGGCCTCGTCCAAGCATCACCACATCGCATCGCATCGATTCTTTTCTCATTAATTTCGTTGCGGGATCCAAGACAGTTAAACTCATTCGCAGGACTTCGTCGAGCTTCATTGCCTCGGCGCTTTTTTGTTGGTCGCCAATGTTGATTCTGGCTTTCAGGATTTGCAGTGGTTTGGGAATAGTGCGGCGGGATTTTATCGCCACATCGATCGATTTTGCGCATCTCGCATCCAGCAACATAACAATTAATAGATTCTAAATTGTCCTTCTAATATAATTTATGGCGTGATGACACAATATTATATTTGCAAGTCCCAAAATCCAATACCATTATGGTTAACCCTTACTGAGGAATACCGGCTACCAGCTGTCATTATCTCATTGTCTGCGTTCTATCTTGAAACCAATATTACACGGTTCACCGAAGTTCTGACACTTTGATTGAAAGGCAGACAAATTAGGGTTATGGTTGGCGTTGGATGAATCACTTTTGTGTTCACATTGTAATTTTGATTTTGGTCCATGTTAATACGGTCGTGGCGGTTGGTTACTGCGATAGATACATAAATAATCATGGACTTCTGTAGTCCCTAGAAGCCGCACAACTTAAATAATCTATAAAGTCTTGTGTCATGCCACCACTTTAGACATACACACAATTAAGGCCTGGAATTTACTAAGGAATGGAACTGAAGGAAATGCTGTCAAACAGACTTTTTATTCCTCTGATAGAAATAACCTGACTATTAAAAGAGAGGAAATACGTCTATGTATACTTCTGTCAATCAATCTTTAGGGCCAATCAAAATAATCAACCCGGCTTCTGCATACTTCACCTAGTTGACCGAATAAGAAAATAAATATACTTACACACAGAAACACAATAAACACACTTTTCTTTCTTTCTAAATATCTAACACGGTGCCTGTAGGCTTAATAATTAATAGATACAAATTTCGTTTAATCTGTATTTAAATAACTTGTAAACTTCTAGGCAATGGGAAATCAAATGTCATAACTGCCATTTGCAGATAAGATCTATAGTAGATTATTATCTCACTTCTCGGCATCGTTTATTTTACGCTCAGTTTAAAAGAGATACCTTTTAGGTTTAGGTTTGCTACGAAATATTTATATTTAACATTAGCTGCGATAGAACTTACGAGAATGTTGGGGAATTTAAATGGAATCTTGTAGTGTTGTAGAAAATTGAAAATTTTAATATTTTGTTTGCATTTGTACTTCTGCACATCAGCATTATCATCATCATTATCTTGTTAGTCGATATTTAATGTGTAGGGCGGTTACGCACTACATCCGATCCGTGTCCGTGAAATTTCGGTTCCGAAGTAGCCGTGGTACTTCTTGTAGGGAAGCTGCCGAACTATATCCATCATAATCTGTCATAATTCAGAACATGTTGAACTCGGCACTCTTATCACGTACACGGGCGTGTAGTGCATAACCGTCTTAAGGTTGTCCTAGTCGACGGCACGAACTATTTTGTGCGCGGGGTTAAAATGCATGTTATCACACCAGACAACATGTGTGAAAGAGATAGATGCTGTGATGAGCAGTAAGAAGCTAGTTCGCATACGAATTAGCACTTTTGCAAGTTTGTAGCGAAATGGATGATGATTTAGAACGAAAACGAGCGCGCGAAATTTTATAAACAGACCTTTGGGAGTCTAGATATCATGAAAAAACGACTAAATGTATATTTTCAAATTAAAATTATTTGCATTGTTGAACTACTAATATATCCCTGTATGGTGACCGTTTTGAAATTTTCTTTCTTCTTATGGTATTTATTTCCGCCCAAAGACGCGTTACTAACTTTCAAACATTTTATTATATTACTTTTTTTGCTTCCATACAGGGCTAGATAATGATGAGACAAATTGATATTATTTTTTATTTTGAACGTACATCGTCAAACAGTGGAGTAATCGCCAGACTATGTTTGTATGGAAGAATGATCGACTAGTTTAACGCCTTTGAGTTAAGTTTTTGAGCACAGTTAAATTATAATAGACCTACTTGTACATCATCAAAAATCACACGAAAAAGTTATTTGCCCAAATTTATTTGGAGTCGGCGCGGCGCCAGTGTACTTATCTTCTTGCTACTTACTTCTCTATTACCTCTCACCTTAGTAGTCACGCCCTTTAAACATATATCCATTTTACAGTCCAGTATAAAATAGAGGAGAACCAAACAAACAATGAATTAGTCTGTTTGGTCCTCTCCTACTCATAAAGCGATCATATGTAGGTACTTCGGCATTTTCGTAACAAATGCTACTCGAGTATTTTTCAACTTACAGGAACTATCATTGTTACCTACCTTTAAAAGTTCTTGAATCAAAACTGTTTTTCTTTAGCCTAGATTTCAAGGCCATACTCTGATGGTGACGTCAATAAGGTAGCGTGTGTGTTGTAACATACAATTTCTTGGAACTGAAGATAGTCCGGGAAATAGCAATCCAACTACTTACACATAAAGGAATTGTTTGTTTGCACAGAAAATAATATATTGCACAGTAATACAAATAGTATTAAAATAAAATAATGATATGATTACAATAATGACACATTTAAAAAGTTTTGCACCATTTTGAACCGACTTCCCAAAAAGGAGTTCTTAATTCAGATGTTTATATATTTTATTTTATTTTAACATTAGCTGTTTAACTTCGTGCCAATCTGCGAAGTAAAAAAATACTAACAGCATACACATGTTACACAGTTAAAGTTTTAATTATAACTAATGATTTATCAATTCAGTATGGACCTAAAAAAGGATGTGATAAATTGTTTATACATAATTAAAAAACAATATCTACTGTTTATAAACACTATATATTTGCTGATAATAATTATGTGGTATTAGGTATTGCCAGTGGATTCCCGCAACTTTGATAGGTCATCGGTCCACCTAGTGGGTGGCCTTTTTAACGCAGCAACTTCCGGTTCGCGGTCGGTACTCCAGAAATTTACGGCTCCATCGACGATCCGTTCTGCGAGCAATGTTCCCTGGCCACTGCCACTTAAGTTTCGCAATTCTTCGGGCTTTATCGGTAACTTTGGTCCTTCTGCGGATATCCTCATTTATGATTCGATCACGAATGGAAACGCCGCGCTGGAGAGGCTATCCCCTCCATTGCCCTTTGGGTGACTTAAAGCCTTCTGATGAGGTCCATTGTGCAAGACCACATCTCAGTTCCGTAAGTCATCACTGGCAACAATGCTCATAGACTTCAGATATTATGATAGGTTGCGGAAAGCCGCTGGATGTCCTCCACCCCTCTTTTTTTGTCGGGGGTTAAAAACAGCGTTTTAACATTTTAAATCAGATGGAAGCAGTTTAACCTGATTAGCAATAGCTATAATATCAACGATTTTATGGTTACTATTATTGTTAAAGCCTTTAAATTATAATTATAAAAAGTAAATAGGCCACCCTCATATCACACAACATTCAATCATAAACACGTTAGAACTTATGAAGTTTCTTATAGCTATAAGAAAAATCACGCGATTCTTTCTTGCATAGCTATTTAAATGCCTATATTATATCTAGAACATACTCGATATAATTACATTACATATAAAATATAACTCGATGGCACACTTGTTGCTTATTTATGACTGAGGCTGTAGTTTAATTCCAGGGCAAAAACCTTTTCTTATTGCTAGGTAGAAATAGTTGCGCCACTTTTTCTTTCCGATGTAAACACGTAAAAGGTGTACGTTATAGAAGTTATCGTTTGAATATTTGTTTGCTGTTTTTCCGTACGTCAAAATTTTAATGAAATGTGTTTGAGTTTCAATTGCTGCAAAAATGATACGACTTTTAATAGTTTGCTTTACTTTTCTGATTGCTCGACGCGATTCAATTTACATATATCACATCGATAAGTGATATTTACTCAGTGAAATTGGAAATACGGTCACATGAATGCAATGCGATGCAATTCGACCGATTAGCACCTGTTTTTTTTTTAGAAAATTGGTGCATGATATCGCATATAGATGCGCTATTAAGACAGTCCCTTACATGTTGAATGATATGCTTATGTCAAAAATGTCTGAGTATACGTAAAGTCTTATACCTAGACCTTTATCTGTTTGAGGATAAGAATATATTTGAAACTCAAACTCACAGCACTAATATAGACACTTTTGAACTGACGGTCCGTTAGTTAGAGAGTTGAAGCTGTTTGCCAGTTCCAAAACGAACACCTCTTTGGTGAAGAACAGATATACCTAATCCATGCTTTCAGAACCAGATCAGTCTTACACACAAAACTAAATGGACACGCCACTATCTCAAGCAAAACCATTGGGCACAGATTCAAGAAATGATAGAGGGATTACTGACTTAATGGCCACACACGTCACGAATGGATGTTGGATAGTGGCCAATTTAGTTCTAGACTCTAGACTACAAAAGATATTACGAGTTTCGTCTGCTAGACCAGCAAAATATTTCTTGGCACCAAAATAATAATAAAATAATGCTCAGGATACATAAACGTATTTGGAATATTTTAAAACGTGGCAGGCATGTAAATAATGTTTTCCAGGCATAAAATTCACTATAAGTATACTGGGAACGTGTTTGAAAAAAAACCTGCCAAATGCGAGTCAGACTCGCGTACGAAGGGTTCCGTAACATTATCGCAAAAAACGGTAACAAAAACATGTTTGTTAAATGGGAGCCCTACTTAAATATTTATTTTATTCTGTTTTAGTATTTGTTGTTATAGCGGCAACAGAAATACATCATCTGTGCGAATTTCAACTGCCTAGCTATTACGGTTCATGAGATACAGCCTGGTGACAGACGGACGGACAGACAGACAGACGGACCGCGGAGTCTTAGTAATAGGGTCTCGTTTTTACCCATTGAGTACGGAACCCTAAAAACGGGAACAAAACAAAAAAAAACTAGTTTTGAAAACGCATACATCGGAAGGAAAGTTTTCAATAGGAATGTTGATGGTTATTTATTTATAAAACTTTATGCACAAGTACAAATATGGACTATGCCTTAGGCATTTTCTACCAGTTGATTTTAGGGTGTTGCAGAGATAAAATATGGCAGGTGCAACTAAATGAAAAAACAAATAGAGAAAAGAAATGTAAATAAAAACAATTTATTATATATAATTATATACTTACATACATACATATAAATAATGTTATTGAGAAACCGAATCCAACAAATAAACTTTTTGATGATTCTGCAAACTTCTTGCGAATGTACTCGCGTCCCTTCAATTTTATAGACAACCGACTGGTTGCTATCCTGATGTTCTGAGAGAGCGCTTTCCAAAGGGAAATCAACTGAAGGAGGAATGGATATACTCATAGCGGTGAAAATGACACTGTAAAAGACGACGACGAAGATTTTTACTGTGGGTAGAACAAAGGAGTTGGACATGTGAAGTCAGGCTAAGAAGGAGAAGTGGATTTATCAAAAAAGAAAACAGGGTAGTCAAGGCCCTCAACACTGTACGCTCACGAATAGGTAACCATTTTAAAAGTGATCGATGGGTAGAAGGTTAGCGAAGGACCAAATAAACAATCGATGGATATATATTCAGTCAAAAAAGTTTCGGGAATGGATGATTTTTTTATGGTTCCAAATTAAATTTTCTATTGTTATTAGATTGGCACAACTGTTTTCCAGTTTAGCGCGCAGTTTGAGTTACATATTCTGTTATTTAGATTAAAACAGCTGTTTTTAGTTATATCATATTTAGTGCGTATTGCGAATTTCATATTAGACAAAAACATCGAAGAAAGAGTTTGATTTAAATTTTGCATCGCCGATAGAAATTCGTGTTCAGAGTCACTGAAAAGGTCACAGATGGCTTACGGTGAATCGACTTTATCAAAAATATGTGCTTATGAGTGGTACAAAGCGTTCAAAAGCGGTCCAGATGTGAAGGAAGATTTGCCTCGCTCTGTTAGGCCATCAAAGTTTGCAACTGAAGTTAACATCGCAAAAGTGAAGGAAAGTGTGACTGTAAATCCTCATTTAAGTTTGAGAGAGATAGCCGCCGAACTTTCTGTATCTGACGAGTCGGTCATTTAAAATTATCTCTTGGTTGAAACATGTTGCCGCCCGGCTAGTCCCAAAAAACCTGAATTTTCTTCAAAAACTCAATCGCAAGAGTCGCTGAGGACATGTTAGAACGAGTCAATACCGACCCATCATTCATGAAACGCATTGTTACTGGTGATGAAACGTGGGTTTACGAGTTTGACATGCAAACAAGTCAAAATCATGTTGACTGTTCTCTTTGACTATTGCGGTGTTGTGCACTCGGAATTCTTGCCGGCAGGTCGAACGGTAAATAAAGAATATCATTTGCATTTGATTTTGATCCCGATAATGCGCCTTCGCATAAGGCCATCATTGTGAACGAATTTTTGACCAAAATCTCAACAAATATCATCGAGCAACCACCCGACTTTTTCTTTTTCCTAAACTCAAATTCGTGGCACCCGTTTTCATTCGATAGAAGACATAAAGGAGAATTCGCGGCGAGAACGAACTCAATCCACAATAAAGCGTTTAAAAAATGTTTTGATGATTGGATTATTCGTTGGCATAAGTGTATCGTTTCTGAAGGAGCATATTTTAAAGGTGATAAAATAAATTTGGATGAATAACTAACATTTTGTGTATTATTGATCTTATCTCGGTACTTTTGTGAAAGAGTAGTATTGTGTGAAAAACATAGCTACAAAGTAGTGTGGCTAGTGAGATAACGGAAAATAGAGATGTGTAACAGAAGAGATGTGTAGCAGAAGAAGAAGACGTTATGTTGGGCCGACCTCAAATATATCGGGGTATGGGCAGAAGGATGACGACTTAAGTTGTAAAATCTTATTTATTTATTTATTATATACTTTATTGTACACCAAGATAAAAACATTACACACGGAAATCTTATATGTTTATCAGACAATAATGGCACCAATCTTTTTTGAACTCATCTCAAACAAAACAGACGAAGGGCTCTCCTTTAATTGTTAAACAAATGAAGGGTTTAAATTATCAAAAGCAAGCAAAACAATATACCTAGTCAATAGAAACTTAATGAAAAGCAAAGCTCTTCATTAAGTTTCTATTGAGTTTTTAATTCTCTCTCAGCGAAAATACCAATCATAATTTTAAGTCCCAAGTCTAAAATTCAACAAACAATGAAAGTATTATTACATTGAAATCCGTTTGTTACCTATTTGATTGAAAGTGCTGGTTACGAAACCAATTAAAAAGCACTGACTGGGCAAAACAATAAAACAGAGCTTATTTTTAATTTCTTTTAGAAGTTTTTAATAAGCGAAATGTCGTAATCCGAGTGACTTTAAAATGAATCCATGACGTTGAAAATTCGTAAAGATTACGCACTAAAAACGCCTTTTGTGGGTGTAGTAAGGCACTACGATGCTTAATTTTGTAAAGACTAAAATTAAAATAGAAGATTTCTAAATTGCTAAATTACATAACTATAGTGAAAATTGTTGCTTTTGTATTTAGACTACATTTCTGTACCTGTATAAAAATAGCGTTGTTACTAGGATTTAGATATTTAACTTGGGCCCAGTTTTTATTCGTAGTTAACCAATGGTTAATTCGTAGTTATGCCATATCATATTTAACCATTGGTCAACTACGGATATAACCAATGGTATATAACCAATGGTTTGAAATTTTGGCAAAATACATTTATTCGTCAATTGTTAGTATAACAAATGGTCAAATATAAAAAATATATGTTACATTAGACCATATTCTTAATAATTTCATCTAAGAAAATATTGTGTTTTATTCGTATAACATAGTGTAATTAATTAGTAAATTTACGTCTAAAACGGAACAAAGAACGATAATCGCAGCAAAATCAATTGGTATATTTTAATAACAATTTCACCATCTCAAAGTCAATTTAATTATCTACATTTTAATCAAATGCTTTTTTTTATTCATAAAATAATAAGGAAAATATAAAAATCAACGGAATTGTGGGTCTCGCGGGTGTGAAACGAGGGCGCGTTTTGTTCTCTCAAGGTCGTTGGCGACAATCGTCGTCTTAAGTAAATTAAAGCTCGATATTCTGACAACTAGGGTTTACGGTAGTTTTGCCCCATCGCGCGCCGCCGCTTACTTACTTTGTGCTTACAACCAGGTTGTGATGGACTACGTGCATACCTACGCAATTGCTCCAAGTATAATACTGATATTCTGCAGCATTTGCTTAGACTGGAAGTTGACACCAACATAAAGTGGGGAACGGCTTGAGAATTAGGTATAGCTTAAGAGCGCGTTCAGACGACACAAGCTCGCTAAGCGCATGCCACGCGCGTCATGGACCGAGTCAGCACCTGCGTCTAACTCGCTTTGAAATTTGTTGTATATAATGTGAGTCTTATGAAGTTATGATGACACATCAATAGATCTCAAATTGCGTATGCGGGGTGAGCGTGGGATAGACACGAGGCGGGCGTGACACAGGCGCGTGGCGTGTGTCTGTTGGACGTAGATAAATGCAATTTGTGATCTTTTGATGTGTCATAAGACTCAAATTATATTCAACTAATTTCAAAGCGAGTTAGACGCGGGTGCTGACGCGCGTGGCGTGCTCTTAGCTAGCGCGTGTCGTCTTAACACGCCCCCAAAATTTTGAAAATAAAATCTATACAAAAACACCCAATAGATGGTGCTGAATAATGAAACTGAAAACCTCATTCACAAGAAGTTGATCGACCACAGTATTTAGAGCCGCGGCTTGATAAAATATCGAACAGTGTAGTTACTTCAGCATAAATAAGGTTTATCAGACCCTTGAGGATTGTAAGGACCTATTAATTTATTCGATAAATTGAAGGTATTTGAAGTTACCTAAATAAGGTTTTGGGAAACCAAGCTCCAAAAATTTCCCTGAGGAATAATAAGCCGAATCGGGACAATCAATAAGTAGAGGGAATTTTATTCGTACCGAAAAAAAGTAAGGATATTTTTTTTACGTACAGAAAAATTTAACCGTCTTCGAAAACAAAACACTACAAAGCGAAAATTAACTATCTTTTCGGAAGTCGGTGTCTTTGGTACCAATTTTGTCTTGTTTTTGACAAACCGCTAGGCAGATTTTAAGAAATCGTTAGATATGTCTTAACCGCCTAAGTGTTCTTAGAAAAACACACATGGCGGATTTAGGCTGCCACATTGTGGGGTCCCAATTATTTTTTCTTCCAAACCCATCGATTGGGGTATCAAAATAAAGTCGAAATCAAATAATTTACATTTGTCAAATTCGTACACTAGACCTCTGTTGAGAGCGCAATTTTGAGCGTCTTTTGAGGGTTCTAGTTCTTCTGAAGATATGTATCATCAAAAAGGAAAACACGGACACATTATATATCTTTCTTTTTCAGTTTTTGTAATATCTTTTAAATTGGTCCAATATTGGAGGAGAAAAGCAAGAGGCAAACCTCGAATTATGACTTTTTACTCTGGAAATTGAGTCGGATGTTTGCGACCGTATTTCCTCTTTATGAGCTGATGAAGATAAAACAAAACGTTAAATAAGTTGCAATGACATCTCGGCAACCACAGAGTAAAGAGACATCTCAGCAGCCGCTGATAACCACGGCACTGGCTAGTCTACCCTTTCCAAACAAACCAAACGACACAAACGACGTTTCTGACTGCTTTGAATGAAAATGCCGACAGAAGTAAACTACTGGTGGGCGCCACGAATTTTATTGGTATTACTGTCTCTAGTCGCTGGCATCGTGGCAATTTTGCGCTCTGTGTCAACTGGTGTCAAACTGTCAACGCCATCAATGCCAAAAATGTAGGTAGATAAATTGGCGGTTGTTTTGACAGATAGAGACTGAAATCAGGAAGTAAAATTTATTATTTTATTATTCCTCTGGCTTGTCTTAATACAACAAACATTTACGAATATAACATTACTTTGCAATCCATCATTGCTTCCCGCATTCTCATCAACGTCTGACCCCAAAATAATAAATATGAATTTCCTGAAGATTTATGATCAGTTAACTACAGTACTGTCAGTATCATTATTAAATAATAATAATAACTTTCAGGGTCGTTGCCTAATGTAGGGTGAAATGATTTATTGAAAAAAAAGTTAGGGGTGATTGACTTTTTTCCGCACTAGGCGTATTCAATGAAGCATTGTTATTATGAAATAAACTTATACTCATCATGAAAATTAATATTGCTGTTGTGTTTCGTGTACACGTCATATTCACGAAAAGAAGTCGTAGACAAAATGATAATCCTTCAGGGATAATAATTGTGACCTTGCGCTATCGTAATGTCATGTGGATGGAATACTACACGGAATGTTATCTTCAACCAATTGTTTCCAGGCATTAGGTACCAGAAAGATTAAAATAAAATGGACAAGCATGAGGACTGCCGACAGAAGTGGAAACTTAAAACTTTGAAATACAATTATCTATGTTTTTCAGTTTTCCGTCACACATATGGCATTAGCATGTCGGTGACGCTGTCACATTAGCATGGCGCTGACGTGAACCCATTAATTTAGCACCTACCAAAAATTAATCAACCCGCAGGCTTATTACGTATCTTTTGCAAGAGCAAAACGATAGCTTTCGCGCTATAATTGCTCTTCAATACAAAAGTTTTAGAATTATTGCCGGTTTTTTTTAGCGATTAGGAAACGATTGTGTAGGACCTACCATACTTACACTGCAATTTCGACTTCTATAACATAAAGCGTTTGATCGCTATCGTTTTGCTCTTGCAAAAGATACTTAATAAGCCTGCGGGCCTTCAAAAACAGGTGCCAATGTATAGCCTGAAAAAAATTGTAACGTGATAAAAAATCTTGTTGTATTTGATTATTCAAATTCGTGATGAAAAATGTCGAGTAAAAGCCAAAGTAAAAATTGTTTTATTTTAAAATATTAGTTCTCAGCGATAATTTATGAATAGTATGAATATTCCATACTGATTATCTGACTGACTTCTGCTGATAAGCCAAGCGCAAAAATACCCTATCTTGTTTTTAAAAAGATTTTCACTGCTCATAAATCAGATTTTCTTAAACATCTTGAGAACACTGTTTTAATTTTCAAGCTTCTGCTCGTTCACTTGTTTTATTATGATATTCTCTGTTACAGATTAAACTTCTGAAAAGTAGTAGTGGGTTATTAAATTTCATTTTTACTGAAGAACTTTTTCAATTTTATGTACCCTTAAAAAAATGCTTCATATAAAAAACCAGGCATTATATTCCAAGGCTTTTTAGCAAGTCCAATAATGGTTTTAATATCATTAAAACTACTACTGAAAAGAATCATTAATCATGGAAGTATTAGAGGTTACGCCAGAACAATTTCTATGAATTTTAGAGGGTGAAGAAGGTTATACCTAATGTACCTAAATCCGTTTGAAGTCCAATTGTAATGGCTTATCATAAACTAATTTTCATAAAGTTTAATACTGAATTGAGGAATAACTTTAATTTTTTTACTGAAAATGTTTGAAAGTACGTGAGGGTAGATAATTTTTGGGTGATTCATTGAAATAAAATTATTTCAGGCATGAACGAAATTCAGGCATCAGCTATAAAATCACCTTAATATATAATTTATTCAAACATGGCAAGTATAGAGGTATTGTAAGAAGAAACTCAGAAAATATTAACAGATTAGCATAGTTTAAAAATAATCAAGATCAAGCACAGACAACCAGCAAAAAAAAAGCGATACAGCTCCACAAAATCAGTACAACATCTCACGTTTCCAAAAATACCTTTCATAAAAAGTAACGTCTCAGCTTATAAAAGATTAAAAAGGTTCCAGAATTTACTACGTTTCGCACGGCCTGATATCGAATACCCATTAGTTAGAACGATTTCGTCGAGTTTTTTTTAGGTGCTCCACAGACGCTACGCGGCAACTTCCTGTTTATGCCATCCTACATAATATTATCTTACTTAATATTATAAATGCGAAAGTTTGGACGGATGTATCTTTGTTGCTCAATCACGCCAGAACGGCTGAACGGATCTAAATCAAATTTGGCACAAATATTGATTATAGTCTGGGATAGCACATAGGATACTTTTTATCCCAGGAATGTTTTCTTGTGATGATTTTCGACATTCACGCGGGCGAAGCCGCTGGCAGAAGCTAGTTTTATTTTAATATGACGGAACTGCTCAGTCATAGTAACTTAGTTGTGAGTTGGTGATCTACAAGAGTTTTTCGGTTGCTGCACTCTAACTAGCAACGGATTAATATGTACCAAGCTGCTGATATAAGAAACCGGCAACCGCGTCAAGCAACTTCACTCACTCCCCCGTAGCGATCTGCTTCAGGATTGCTCCACGTCAATCGCAACAACAGCTTTTACTTCTACTGGGAACGAGTTCCAGTAAGAACGATTACCAGGAAATTTTAAAAAGGAGGAAACGTTGGTAGTTGCGTAAACTAAAGTTGCTCCGTGTGCGACACGCTTAACAGTACAAGTCTGCACAAGTAAAGTACCCTTTAGTACCATAATAACGGTAAGCGAATTTTAATGGTACCGTTCGGTAATCATGCATGTAGGTAATGGTTTTTCTTGGGAAAAGATTATTGTTAACCCTTGATTTTATTCAATGCCGAGAAAGATTTTATTTCAGACTAGACACCCGGTCTGGCTTCGGACGGGTAGCATTAGATAAATAGTTCCGTAATACCACAGATAATATAATACTAGCATACAGATGCCTCATCCCATACAAAGAAACCGTGCCGACGTAACTGGCGTTTTTCATCTGATTAATCTTGTTATTTTTGTGAGTACATCAATCGCGTTCGATCCCGTTTCACGGCAATAGATGGTGTTAGCAGCGATTTGCAAGTAAAATGGTTTACTAGGTTCGAGAATATTTTTTTCTTTAAATACAATGAAGGTTCGTTTTATAGTATTTGTTTGCACGTTTTTAAAGTTTTTTTGCACCAAAATGTGTTACAATGCAAATTTTAATAATCGTGTGGAATGCCAGAGAAATTTAAAAATGCGCCATCTATTGGCATCAATTTTAAATGATACGTTCAAATAATCTTTTAAATGTGAATTAAGAGCCCAATATTCCATAATTTTGTACTTAGGAGAGTCGATTATACAAGAACATACAATTGTTATGTTCAATTCCAGAAAATGATAATTTTACAAAATTCTATTGAATTGTGTGTACATGTCGCGCCATCTAGTGAGATTTATTTGAACCAAATTTTCTTTATTAGCAATGAGACCCCGTGGTAATACATTGTTTTAATATAAGCCCATTAATGTACGCGGCGACACGGCATATTCCAGTATAACTCCTATTTGTCATATTTTAGCCAATTTACACAATAAATTATACAACTATCCCTTACTCATGAATTATCTCGTCCATTGGTGAAAATCTTAAGAAAAGCCGTTTGATAGTTGTTGAGTTTACCGCGTACAGACAAACAGACGCGACGGAGGACTTTCTTTTTAATTGGGTAAATGTATTTTTTTTGTATGTAGACTTGTTCACACATACGTTTCGGATGAGGTGCTTTTAAAACATTTTTATTTTCCAGTAGGAAGAAGTTTCCAAAACTTTTTAGAGTGCTTAAGACGAAACTTTAGAACCACTAAATTTTATGCTAGCTCCGTGCTCGAATGAACCTAAAATTCTCGAACAAGCTTCGTACGTCAAAACTAGTCATAAAGCCGGTTACGAACCAAGAGCCAAGCTAAGTTAGGTTCTATAAATAAATAAATTATTTTCAGACCAGAGTCCATTGTCGAAAAAACAAAATTACGTGCACACCTCATACATACAATAGCCATAATCAAACAAAAGAACACGAAATTAAACATTCACATTTCATTATGTTCGAAACTGTTAAATTTTCCCTTTTGTACTGTCAGTAAAAAACACTGGTATGAGATATATTCCAGTACCGTTAACTTTCTGTTTTTACGTATTTTTAGTACACTAAATTGATAATCATCATCAACCTTATAATGCTCCTACTGTTAGGATACAGGCATCCTCTCTGTGAGCGGTCACGTGGGCCAAGTGTGGGTGGTTCTAAGACATGCCGGTTTCCTCACGATGTTTTCCGTCAATTTGAATGTGAAACTGCTCTCTTGAGCATTAAAATAATATAAGTAGCCTAAATTACCATACGCCCAAAAGTAGTACATAAATAAACCCAAAAAAAGTGTTTTGTCTCAGATCTTGATAACTTATGAACATTAGTGAATCTTTTGTAGCACTTTTTCGTGGGCAACTGAACAAGGAATATACTTGGTCTGAGCAATTTATCTGCCCATTTTATTTTTGCTGTGATGTGCTTTTTTTGTTTTTTCAAGCAACATTACCTAATCTAATATCTTAATGAACATAATTCCTGTAAAATTACTTTACTAGGATTTTTTTCGCAGATTGGCCTATAATAACAGTTATTTTCTGGGAAATGAAACGATGCTAAAACATGAAACTCAAAAACAAATGACTCTCCTTCCAATACTCGCCATAAACATCTCTTCACTTTATTTTAGTTCCGAAAACAAATTAATATATAAATCAACCTGATACCAAGAATACAAGCAATAGGAACGTACCCGACCACCTAAAGCTGCGTGCTTCCTTGTCAAATATGATTAACATAAAGGCCGACACCAAGTTGAAGAGCTTAAGCGGGCTCAAAGTAACAAACAACTTTTTATGAAACTGCCGTTTGCGTCCATCCTGTAGTGACATTGGTGGGCAACTGGCGTAATGTAACTGACTTGATAGAGTTAGCCTGCTACACTAATCTCAACCACTGCAACGCCTGAAAATTAGAATCAAAAGTGCTGACCACGAGAAACAAATTCGTCTAGTCTTGGCGAAACATTTGGGATGTATTGACCCCTGAACGGAATTAGGCATGCATCAAATGCGGAGGAGTCAGAACAAATATAATTTCCGCTTGCTTCTATATCAAGGAGACAGGACAGGATAAGGCCAATAGGCACAAAACCACTAATACGTTTCAATGTACACATTTGGTTGGGTTGGTTGGTAGGGTTGGTTGTTGGTTGGTTGTTAGTTGGTTGGTTCATTGTTTGTTGGTTTGCCTTTTATCGCTCCCGCTGCCGTTTGACAAGCCTAACCGCGTCAACTACGAGCATTGCAGAACATTGCATTGATTTAATATTTCGTGAACCCGCAATCTATGCGTGCCTCACGCACAAAATAATTACATATAATTTCTAAGACCGTTTATTACTTACGTTGCCAGCGAATTAAATTAGACCTTAATTTTGTGGGGTAGAGTTTAATTTTTAGTGTGACGGTTCCGGGTCTCGTTCATTTGTGTTTGTAATTTGGACTCTTGGTTGTGGCCCGTAATAAAAGCTTACAGGAATATTTTAATTTGTATTATGCTTTTAACCAACGTGCGAGTTTCAAAATGATTCTCCAAAATTAAAATGTTCAAGAGAGTTTGCGCGCTATTTCATTCTTTCAGGAAATGAAAAAAATCCTACAGTATTTAAGGATTATGAAAAGATTAGCCAATAGCCAAGTGAGTGCGTAATTACTTCAAGTTGTAAAGGTAAAACAGCAGTTTCCACATCACTGTACTTAAGCTGCAATAAGGTTCTAATTGTTATTTTTCTATTCGTTTGGTTTTTGGTAGGAATAATAAATGTATCCAGTATTCAGACAAAACATAAGAGTATAATAACCATGATAATATATATATATATATATATATATATATATATATCTATATAGCCCTTTAATGTTCCTAAGTCCCTAACGAACGTTAACAAAACTATCTATCCTCTCAATATAAGGTATTTTAGTAATCTTTAAGCAATGTCAGTCAAAGCCTGATACCTCTAAAATGCTCCAGGCTAAGATAACTTCTAAAGATTATCTAACTGGGGTAAGCTAGCAGACAGGAGTAAGCTTGAGATATATGTCTGTCTCATATAGCTTGTCCCAGCTGTATATTAGTTTAAGTAGGTGTGAGGGAGACAGATGGCTGCAATTTTTTAAACAAAGCTCCTGTTTCAATGCAGGTCACTTTGTATTTAGGCTTTATAACAGAAAATCTATTTACTTTAGTACTATTCATATTGTCACTCTAGCCAAGTGTTAAATACTGTTGATAAGATAATAACAGTGTTTCGCTTTAATATTTTATGTGTCGGGTAAGAATTATAGTAAAAAGAAAATTATTATGCTAACACGCCAGTAATAACTTACCCACGTATAGTAACGAAACGAAATAGTCAACTAAATAACACCAGCACTTATAAAACAAAATTTTAAATCAAAGGCTCAGATTAGAGAAAAGTAACTGTTCCTGTTACTGTTCTCTAATCTAAGATCAAAGGTATTAAATCCAAACTTGTAGGTTAGTTAGGCAGTACATACCAATCTGTTACCGTGCCATTTCACAGTAAAGGCTTCGTCTCATACAGAGAAGGCACGTTTGTTCAAGGTGGGTTGGCGATTACAAAGTTAACTTAAAAGTTCAGGTCTCCTTACGAGTTTTCCTTCAATAATATCAGCGATGTCCAAGAAAGAACATTTTGAATTTTAAAAAGTAAGTAAGTAGGTACCTAAGTAGGTACTTGCCCTTATTCGAACCCATGACCGACACGAGACACGAGAGGTGAGGTTCTAGCTTTTATAGGTATGAGGAACAGGAGGTCAGATCCCGCAAACCTCCATTAAAATCGGAGGATCCTGCGTACAGGCGGGTGTTGTAATAATAAAAAATTGTTAATTTATTGTCTGGTCCAGGCAAATGCCCAACGGTTGTTGTCGAATGGTTGTGTGATCAAATTGCGCCGGAAACTCTGATTACTAGTTGTTTCATATAATATACAGGTATGAGCTGCATCTGGTTGGACTGGAAGCCGTAAAAGATAGACAGAATAAAACTAGAACTTGTACCTACAACGCATAGTACCAGTACCTGCACCTGTAGCTAAGTTGGCAATCTGCAATCGATAACGCTAATAAAAAACGAATCAATGTATGGGAATTACACATCTGAACGTTAATTCACGTGGTCAGACAAAACAAATGGAAGTCGTTAACGATTGTAGAATGAGATTCGATACGAAATGTAAAGTGGCTGGGGAGCTGGATGACATACTAAAAAATACACAGACGTTACGCAAAACCTTACTCACAATATTCTATTACACAGGCTCTAAATCAAACTTTACTCACCCACGAAAACGACCATAAAATAATTCAACTATAACTCAGTACCTACTTTACGAGTATTACCTTGTAGTAGGTAAATACTTTATAAGTGAAACGTTGGATACAGCTTTTTCAAAGAACAGGCGCCACCTTCTAATATAGTTTTAATACACTGCGTTTGGGCCGTAAAAAAAGAGAAACGTGGCTACGCATGAATATGAAACGGTTTTCAGAAAAATAAAGTTGTATTACAAAATTAAAATGAAAGGCGCTCTGTATTGAAATTTTATTGGAATTTTAAAAGGTTATATTGTAAATTCGGAAGCTTAATCATAATCATTTGCCTTTATCAGCTATTTTGGGGTCGACTCGTAGCTATCTACCCGCATGCAACTATACCAGTATTTTACAATTAGCAACTGATTCGCTGACCTCCACATCTGACGAACTGGTTACCCAAGACAAGAAGGAAGACGAGAGACAAAACTGGTTGGGAAACTTTCAATAACAATAACAAAACTGTCAAAGATCTAAACAAATGACAGAACGCAGTTTTTACTCAAATTCTCAAGTATTAAAATATGAGGTAGGAACAACGGATAAAATTTAATAACCCAGTAGTTTTAATGCGAATCGGTACTTTACACAAGGGTATAGCCGTAAAACCCCTCGCAACTTAGTTGCGTAAGGTCATCAGACTTTCCGGCCTTTGACCTGCCACAACCTCTGAACTGTTAGCGACGACAGTTTACTGAGAACGACATAATAGGTTTATTACTGACGGAATTCCCTCATGTCTCATGCGTTAAGTATAAAAGGCATAGGTAGGTATTAACTTAAATGACAAAACTACACCCAAGTGAAAGATATCAATATCACTGGAAAAACAGTTTTTTTTAACTTATCATTATTTTCAAATGGCACCAACCAGTGGCAGATGATGCTTTGATCAGTTGACTTTGATTAACTTAGATTGCATGTAGCACAGATAATGTTGAGAAGGATGTGCAGTGTGACGAGAATGGATAAAGTGAGAAAACTATTATTATTAGAGGCAGTTTGAAAGTGGCGCCAGTGACAGAAAACTTGAAAGGAAACCGTTTATCCTAGTATGGTCATGTGATGAGCAGGAATGAAATGCATGTCACTAAATGAGTTATAAATATAAATGTGGATGGATGGAGAGGGAAGGGACGGCCAAAGAAAAGATGGATGGACTGTGTGAGGAGTGATATGAAAGAGAAGGGAGTCAGTGATAGCGTGACAGTGGACAGGACTGTATGGAAGGAAACAAAACGTGTTGCACAGACTCCAAGTAACCTGGGACAAGGGCAGGAAGATGATTATGAACTTACAAAAAGGAAAAGTATAGCAAATATCTACGCAACTAGTGTAAGAATTGTAGCGGGTGGTGTTTCATTATTTTAGCCTACCCTATGGGAAAACTTTTCTATATGTGTATTATACCTTTCTCAAATCCAGTCATATACTACCAATTTATCATCACACATTCACACATCATTCAATTAAAATGTAAGCCTCTAAATAACTTTGAACGCTAACAGAAATAAAATGTAACACGTATTAAACAATTTCAAACGTGCTATATCCGAGCCAATCCGTTATTTTATATCCTGTTAAACAAACACTGACAGAGTAAAGCCAGCTCGATAGAATTGTGCCCGCTTTGTCAATATTAACACTGAACTGCATACAAGAGTTATCCTTGTTTTACTGTGATAACTACATAGAATATTTACTTAAGAATGTTGCTAAGTTTGTTGGTTATTCAATTTCATTAATCTGCTTAGGAGTGGAATTCTCAACCGGACTCTGGTCCTGGGGGATTTTAAATTTAAAAGTGTATATTTTACTTCTAGACAAGAGTGGTATATCGTGGACCACATCATCTCTTACCATCGTTGGCTAAACACGAGCCAATCAATCAACAAGTAGAATTTAATAAGACCCCGACACATTTTATTTCGTGCTACAAAATAATTTTATCTAGAAGTAGACATGCTTCGATCGACAATCTATTGAACACGTTATTACAATATCTTACGAAAATAACAAGATTAAAACAGTAAAACGCCCATAACTTTTGAACGGCCGAACCCACTTTCATCAAACATAGCTAAGAACACTCGAAATCAAATTCCTTTCTCCGTTTAAGAGCTATAATGCAACATACAAATACACAAACAGAAATACACGTCAAACTTATAACACCCCGCTTTTTCGTCGGGGGTTAAAAAAGTGAATGAGAATAATTATGGTAAAATTCTAATCGACCAGTGAAGTTTTTACTGAAGACAGTAGCGCGTATCGGCAAGAAGTTTATGAGAATAGCACAAGCCATTTTTTAAATATTGGCCACAAGTTGTATGGCCAATATATTAGACCCGCTACCAGGGGTGCGAAGGGACTTAAGACAAAATATCATCCAAGCGATGGCTATGGTCGAAATGGCAAAATGGGTAAGGGATTGATGACGTGATATTTTATAGCGTTTGGCTATCCCATACCTTTTTGACGATATTCCAATTGCTTTTGCAACGTTTTCGCTTAAAGAAAGTCACTTGTATATAGCCTACGGACATTTTATTTTAGTAGATATATTATGTAGTTTGTTATCCATAGAAGGTGTTTAGCTGTTTTCAGTATTAGCTTAGCTTTGTTTAAACATTGCACGGTCATTATTTTCCCCTCCGTGCATTAGAGAGCTCGTTCCATCTGCCCCAGTTGGCATACGAATATCTATCGACAATCGTTACGGCAATTCCAAACCTTCAAAGCCTGACTACCGATTGATAAACCTCAGTGGGTATTGGATTGTAAAATCCGACGTCCCTTTGATTAAAAATGATGCCAGCCGCATTTTGATTGGTCTGAAACTCGATCGCTGAATGTTTGGGATTCTGCTTCAATGATGATTAAAATGAACCTCGATTAATAATTTAGTCATTTAAACAAGCCCGAAATATAGCAATTCCGTGGACCTTAATGCTCATCATGAAAACATGTCATAACCACAAACGCTTAGCCAACGGATTAGCGGTCTTATAACGGACAAATTAAGGCGTAAAATTATGCCATTTACGTTTCCACATAATCCTTTTTCACGTTGACGACCGCAGGAATGAAGGAGGGTTTGGAACGTCACATTCTTAACAATTCTCTTTCACGTCATTTCAATGGCTCGTAGGTACGTTGGTTGGTGCCACAGAGTATGGAGGCACCTCGTTGGTCACTGTTAGAGAGAGAATTTCCATACAAACAAAGCGTGAGTCACCGTTTTGCTCTTAGACATTTTAACGACCAGTGACAATTCTGGCTATGGTTGTGATAGCAGAAACTTTTTGCGTGTTTACGAATATTATTTGTCATCAGAAAGAACGCTTAATCAAAAGTGCGTCCAAATGGCAATGGACAGGCTATGTTCGAAGTTTTCTTGCATGATCGAATCAGAAATGAAGATTTGAAGTATCCTGAAGAATTGCTAAAGTTAAGAGACAATGGGCAGGGCATATTGCTCGCTGAACGGATGGTCTATGGGGTTGAAAAGTTAGGGAGTTGTGATCGCGAACCAGAAGACTTTGCGTTGGAAGGTCCCTCTAGGTGGCGGTGTAGCGACATACTTGGGAGATCCCTGTGTTCAGCAGTGAACTTCTTTAAAATGATGATGATGAATATTATTAGCAATGGCGTTTCTAATCACTCCCGGTTCGGCATTCTCTGATCTATGGTTGGCACAAACAATCTCCCCACATTATCAAATTACTAATGAACTGGCCGTGTGTTAATGAGAACACGAACAATTGAATTCAACCGACGCCGACGAGTGTGACAATTGGCAGTTTCAAACAAAAGTTTTATTATTTTTCGGAGTTCATTCATTATTAGATACAGTTATTCTTTCTGTTTTCAGAAAATTATTAAGAATATAATAATGTGGTTCAAACATTAGTCTTAGCGCTTGACGACCCCTTAATACCTTTGTTGGATTAAATAAGCCCGGTTTCATCTCAATGGAAGAAACGAATGATTTTTTGTTAAGGAAACAAAGGAATCACTAATCACTTCCAAGGTTCATTAATCCCATGGAGCTTCAGACAATCAATGACAGACTGTCGTTAATTAATTGTGTGGGTTTGGAAATCTATGAATCTACTTTTTCTTCTTTGTTTACTAAGAAAAAACTGTGCTCTTTAGTGACAAATTAGCAACCCGCCTCGGCTTCGCCCGTGACAAATTATGCATTAAAACCTGCCACGTTTTTCACTCTTTATATTAGTGAAAACCGCATCAAAATCCATTCAGTAGTTTTTGAGTTTATCGCGTACAAATGCGGCGGGGGACTTTATTTTATTAACCGGCTTTCCAAAAAGGAGGAGGTTGTATGTTCGACATTACGTGTTCTTTTTTTTTTGTATTTTTACCGATATCTCCGTCGTGAAGATCTAAAGAAGAACTTCGGAGATATACAACATAACTCTTCAATAAATAACAGAAAATCTCTCGGGATTGCTGCAATCGCATGTCTGTTTATTGATTATACCATATCATAACATAACATCACGCCAGTACGCTCTTAAGGGGTACGCAGATCTCTCATTTCAACTGTTATGTTCAAGTTTCATGAAATCTATTCTGGCGGTATAGGTACCTTACTAACTTGCCTATTAGGTAGGTACAACTGAAAAGTGAAAAAAAATAAAAAAATACTACCGACATAAAACTACAAAATGAATAATAACTTTATTTTTGGAAGTCTTTCGTAGGTACCATTTCTTTTGCGTTATGGACACCGACTTCTAAAAATAAAGTTATTTTCACTTTGTAGTTTTGTATTTTTCCAAATACAAAACTCGGTAGTATTTTTTTGCAAAAAAGTTTTTTTAATATGTAGTGATTAACAGATTCTCAGTTCAAAACAAAAAAGAATTTGAATCATAGTAGATAATAGTAGTAGACAGATTTTTTTAAATATGTAAGGAAGTGAAAATCTATGGGATCGATGATAACATGAGACATTTTGGTAGCACTTCTTTTCAATCTCAAACATTTGACTGTTTAAAAACATCGTCGGTGATGGAATGTCACTTTGTAATCGCCTCTAGTAATGTGTTGGATCAGAGCGTCCAAAAACTCCAACGGAAATTTTGATTTATTATGTGTTTGGTTCTATAAACAAAATCACTTGAAACTTAGTTTACCTTGTAACATTGGTGGTTCAATGATATTGATATTACATTTTATGATAAATTACGCTATTCCATTAGCAACTGACACGGAATTTCCATAATAATATTCTATGTAATAATTATGTAGGTACCTATTGTATGTATTCTGTCACGGATATGAACAAAGTTTGAAAACACGCACGTATACACAGTGCGGTTCAAAGGAGGTAGCATTTTCACGTTAAAATAAAATATAAATAAAGAAAGATAACATATTTATTTGTCACAAGCCACTAGAGAACACAACTTAAACAAAAAAAAAGAAAGAAACACTTAAAAATAAACAACAATAAAAAGGGAGAAAATGTCTATATATAACATGTTATAATCTATACTTAATATTATAAAGCTGAAGAGTTTGTTTGTTTGTTTGTTTGAACGCGCTAATCTCAGGATCTACTGGTCCGATTTTAAAAATTATTTCACTATTCGATAGCCCGATTATTGAGGAAGGTTATAGGCTATAAAACATCACGCTATGACTAATAGGAGCGGAGTAGTAATCAAAGATGCGAGTGAAACCGCGAGGTTCAGCTAGTGAAAATATAAAGATGGAGTTTCATAGCCTTGGCTTTCATTTTGTTGATTTAGTTAGTAGCCTGTAAAGCTTCGGTTGTAAGTTATTTTCGATTCGGATGAATCTGAAAACTGCTGTTTATAAATGAAGTAAGTACCTAAAGAGGTTTTGTAAATTGTATTTTGTTCTGACTCAAACATTTGCAAAACTGGGCCAACTAAAATAAATATATAACACTTAATTTTTTGGACAATTGTTTTTGAATCCTTCCTGAAAGCTACTACGTGCTTTGCAGCGCACCCAGTTACATACAAATATACGGAACTCAATTAAAATAATTTAATCATTTGCCTTTTAAATTACATTAATTGGGTTCCAATTTTGTAATAGTGGGTTCACTATTAGAAAATTGGGTAACAATCCTATAAACAAATACCGAGGCTATAATCCCTATCGGTTAATGACATCCGCAATAAAGATAACAGTTATTCACTTTATATTTTTCGTTATTTGACTATTCATCAAATGAATGGCCGAGGAGTACCCAAAATTGCTTATCGGGAACATGGCTCTTTATCTATACCAATATTATAAAGAGGAAAGATTTTTTTGTTTGTTTGTACCGAATAGGCTCCAAAACTACTAGACCGATTTCATAAATTCTTTCACTACTACTACTTTTACTTTACTACTTTTGCTACTTTTTATCCCTGTATTCCAACGGGATTCCCGTTCCCGTTGTTCTACGCGGGTGAAACCGCGAGGCGACCTCTAGTAATAAATAAAAGCAAAAAAAACGCTTGGGTGAGGCCTATGTCCAGAAGTGGACGTCTTTCGGCTGAAATGATGATGATGATCATAAAATAATTAACGCGTATAATGTTGATAATTGATAAAGGTCTCAGTCAGTAATATTGACATACACACTCACATATAGCTACATTTGTAGGTACAAAAGCTTGTATTTAAAAGAATGTTTATATTGTTCTTAATAAATTAAACCACAGCATTATCGGATAGAAAAAAATATAAAAAAAACTGATAGAAAGGCTTCTTTGAATAAAATAAAGTCGTGTGGCACTCGCGGACTGCCGCGGTAAAGCTATTGCATATCATTTATTCTAGATCCAGTCCGGGAAAATGCGTCAAAAAAATTAAAAACGTTAAAAACTCGAAAACGTAGCGAGCCAAACCCGCATTTATTTACGATTAATAAAACTCTAAAAAACAAAAAACGTAGCGAGCCAAACCCGCATTTATTTACGATTAATAAAACTCTAACAAACAAAACAAAAATATCCTTATTCACATTGAAATAAGGTCGCTTTTCTTTGACAGACAAAAGTGACCCTTATTCTCATTGGCATAAGGTCCACATTGATCACCATTGTCACAGAAACAGCTCAGAGAGACCGATAAAAGGCAAAAAAATTACGACCAACAAAAATTTTAAAACCCTCATATCTCAGAAACGGTTGGAGTTAGCGCATTTCTGAAAAAAAAATGGCCCCCCTGCCTCCGCTACTTCATCCAGGAGAACAAGATAGGATTAACCCCCCCCTAACCGTTTACCTCCCCCCGCAAAAAAAATTTTCATTCTAAAAATACCAACACGGAAATCGAAAACACGTGCAACAAACCTCCCCCCCGCCCCCCTGCCCCTCACCACTCAGATTCCACAGAATTCAAAAACCTTATTAAAAACAAAACAAAAATACCCTTATTCACATTGAAATAAGGTCGCTATTCTTTGACAAGCAAAAGTGACCCTTATTCTCATTAGCATAAGGTCCACAACATTGATGGACAGTGGGGAGCGTGAGGTTTTTTCGTTACGGAATTTCTGGATTCGGTCCCCGCGCTCAAGGCCCGCGAAAGAAGCTATGCAATAGCTTAAAAATTAAACCTGCATTCAGTCTCCGAGAATCACTCCGTATGATTTCACACAACATAAAAGTGCTTCCTCACTTGGAGCATTCACCTGTAATGTAACGTTATAGAGTCGAGATTTACATCAGTTAGGGAGGAGAATCGAGCATTACAGAGTGCAACCTGTTATGTTACAGATTCGAGCATTGGTGAGGGAAGAGAACTGAGCATTACAATGCGCAACTTGATGGTACAAACAAACAAGAGTATTATATTACACATATAATACTCTAAATTGAATCTGAAATGTTACATTACAGGCGAACGCTCCAGGTGAGGATGCACCTTAACGGGAAAGAATCAATCAGTTCATAAATCTTTGAAACATTACATTACACAACAACACAACACACACAGACTATGTGACACAACAGATTATGTATTTCTGTTGCCGCTGTAACAACAACAGCGGCAACAGAAATACATAATCTGTGAAAATTTCAACTGTCTAGCTATCACCGTTCATGAGATACAGCCTGGTGACAGACAGACAGACAGACAGACAGACGGACCGCGGAGTCTTAGTAATAGGGTCCCGTTTTTACCCTTTGGGTACGGAACCCTAAAAATGATTTAATTACACTTCAATAAAGGCATGTTAGAATTAACTTTGACTTTTGCCGCGATAATAAACACCCAACTACAACAAAAATGCTAACAATTAAAACATCAGAAACTACCCTTATGCAATACACCTAATGTTAACTGCTTATCTAGCCATTTTCCCCAATGACACCTAAATAAATAAAGACAAAGACGTTTTTTATTAGAAACTTTGCCCCAGAATAGAAATTACTTCATGTATGTTATAAACATTTAAACTCACATACACAAAACACCCATATCCAGAACAACTATCTGAATGCTATACAAATAAAATTTTATGAAAACAGTCTATCAGGCACATTAAACAAAAGTAAAACTCTTTACAAAAGCATAGTGTTAGCCTCGCGACTGCGCCATAAAGTTCCATTTTCAAAGTACAAGAATTCCTGCGTATTTCGATTTTTGCTAACAAATTTTCCTAGGAAACATCGACTAATCCCACGACGAGAAACTTGGTAACCTATATCTTAGCCAGAAGCCACACGGTGACCTATATTCATCCACATACAGCGGAGTCCTTTCACTTAAACTATTATTATTATTATATTATTATTTATCATTAAATAGTTATTGTTGCCAAAATTCTAACTGCTTTAAAGCTCTGTGCACCCCTGAACAAAATCAAAATTGTATATAACAGAAAGAAATTGGTCTCATTAGTACCAAGGCATACCTCCTAACTACCATTGTTAGTATTCCATGTATACTGCGTGAACTCACAATTTTTCCAATCACCTCTTATTCTTTGGCATTTCCACACTGAAATTGTTCACGCACCAACTTAAAATAAACTTTAGGACGATAAAAATAAAGTCGTTTTTGTCTTGAAAGCTCTACGCATGCGTAGTTTTGTTACCGCAGTGCGCGGCGCCCGTAAGACCCGACGGCTGAGCGTGTGGACTCCCCATTACTACAGAAAAAAATACAGTCTAACCATGTTTGCACATACATTCGTTCAAATGTATGGTCAATCGGAAACGGTTAAAGTATTTGGGCCAATGTTTGTCACGAGGTTTGACATGTCGAAGTGTCATTGGACTCGACTGCAGTGTTTAGCGAAGTTATTTCTGAGTTATTTGCTAGTGTAATTTTGGAGCCGTGGTGGCCCAGTAGTAACGGCCGCGACTTACAAGTTGTAGGTCGTGGGTTTGAAACCAGGCAGGCGCTTCACGTTGTGTAAATTATTTTATCACCACTGCTCTCTAAACGGTGAAGGAAAACATTGTGAGGAAACCGGCATGACTTAGAACCAAACATTCGAAGATATGTGGCATACACCAACCCGCACTGGGCCCGCGTGGTAGATTCCGTCGTTTCCCTCTCACAGATTGGAGGCCTGAGGCCTCCATCTCTCGTATCCTCTGGACCGTGGCGGCCATTTTGCCATTTTGACAGGTCTGTGACAGGTCGGCCGGACGCGATGGCGCGAAATGCCCGTTTGTGATTACATCACCGTTCTCGAAAGTTTTGTATAGGAACCCTACATGAAACTTATGTTGTTGTAATCGTGATAAAATAAGCTTTCAGATTTTATGTCACAAAAAAAGGCAAATGTTGATGTCTGTGACAAACGACTGAATCAGTTGGTGTCACGTTTTCGTATGAAATGTCACCTACTGGATCAGTCGGTGCCACGCTCGACAGTGTATTTTTTAATGGGCTATATTAATATCCAATTTATATAGTGATTTTATTTAGGATTTACTTTGTTTCTAGGACCTTGTTATATAAAAATACCATACCGACATTTATTACGTTACTTAGGAAGTCGCAAGAATAGTTGGTTCAAATCCAGGGCTGTAACATTGTGGTTCCTTCTATAAGTTTTTCTTTCATGCTAGCCAGTAAGGCTCGGCGCAAACGAGTCACCGTGCACCGACCAAAGCCGCCACACTGCGGCGTGAGACACTGCTGTAGCGAGTGGCCACCACCGCCTACACCTTTGCGCTGCGTCTATACAAAATGTGTGGAAAAGTGTGTTTAGTCGCTGTCGTTGGCCACCAGTGGCTGTGGTCGGTGACACGTTTGCGCCGAGCTTTATAAAGGAGAAAAAACAAGTGGGTTTTAACATATTGCTGAGAATGTTCAAAATTAAAAAAAAAAAAAAACATTAATTGGGTGATCCATTTTTCTTACTTTCTCAGTCAGATAGTAACGCTAAAATCAAAGCTTTCAAAAAGCGAAGCCAAGTAATCATATTCCTAATTGGAATCTAAATATTGAAACGTCGAGGGCACATTTTAATTGGTTCAAGTTCATGCCTTAATTTAGCGCAGAGTAAATTGTAACAGGATACTAAAATTGCTGAAAAAATAAAGACAGCTTTTAGAAATACGATCTTTAATCTTAAAAGGAAATTATAATCACAACATCACGAAGGCTTTCAGTATTCAAAAAGCTGCTAAATAAATCTAAAAATAAACCCAATCTACTTGCTTCCGATCTCGGCAATATTCTGTAACAATTCTTTGGCAACTCCTTGAAAGAAGCTGATGTAATAATTAGGTTCAGAGATAATTGAAGCGCTTTCGTTCAGCGCTTTGTCGCTTAAATATCAAATGCAAATGGAAGGCTTCTCATTGTTCTGAAGACGCTAATGATATTCTTGTGTACTTAGGCAGAACAAGTATTTGAGAGAATTAAAACGATTGCTTTAGTGGCTGTAACTTGATTGCTTTTAATTATATTTTACGTGCGAAAGATGTTGAAATGGTGGTGGTGGGATATGTAACACTGCATACATGAAATTCAATATGAGATCACTTAAAATAAAGTATGTTAAAATATGGAAAGTTTTTGAAAGGCAACAGTTAATTTTAAAGAAACCAGTGAGAATTTAGAGTTTTCTTTAGGCAGAAATGGAAGCTAACTAAAACATGACACGGAATTTAGTTTTAATGTTTTTAAACTAACAGTACAAAATGCTATAATTACATGTTTACATCTTTTTAAAAGGTCTAAAAGTACTGTATCGATTACGAAAACTAAGTATTCATTGATGCAAAACTACGCAGATACAGTACAATCTTCAAGTGTCATAGGCTACCTTTTACCGACTTAAAAAAAGAGGAAATCAATTCGACACGTAAGTATGTAATATTGTTGGAATTGTACAATATTCACATATATTAACTCTGTATGGGCTTTTAAAAACCTTTGCCAAATTTCATAATTCCAAATTTCGTATTTGTCCACGCATTTTTCCGAAACTACTTATCGGATCGTAATTATTCTTGTTTTATTTGATTTAGTATATTTCAACATAGGAAAAAGAGCAAGTTTCATCAAATATGGTTCAGAAGTTTTCAAGATATGGAACATAAAATCGAACTCCTTAGCGACAAACAGCACGAATGTATAACTTTAGTTATTATGGGTATTTTGTCAATCCTTTTAGTACCTTACTATAGACTTTGCTCACTTTTTATTGTTAGGGTACTAAAACTATAAAGAGAGATATAAACACTTTTGGTGTTGAAAAACTATAAAAACAAGAGGTACCAAAGACACCGAGGTAACAGAAATATTATGTTGCGTGGGGGTTCACTTATATTAATTAAAAATGGTATTAAATCAAAACCTCGTAAAGATATAGTAGACCTCTCAGTTGAACATAGTGTTGAACTGTCCTGTGTTGAGCTGGATAAGCATGTCATAGTGTGCGTCTACAGACCCCCTAATTATAAGAACTACTCTATATTCGAGTCAGTGATGGAAGATGTTTTGGCAAACCTCGCAATGGGTAATAAACTAGTAATTGTCTGTGGTGACTTTAATATTAATATTCCAGAAGATAATTCAGATAGAAGTAGGTTATTAAATCTCTTTAAATCATTTAATTTGTCACATGTGTTTACGGAACCAACCCGAACTACACTGACTTCTGCTACATGTATTGATAATGTTTTTTGTTGCTGCAACTACTTGGACAATGCCATTATAAATTATCTGCCTTCGGATCATAGTGGGCTACTTGTGACATTTGAGTCCAATATGCTAATAAAACAAGTGCAGATTCAATCCAGACCAATAACATCCGGTAAATTAAATAAATTTAACAGCTATTTAATCGCTAAGTTAAGCGAGCAGGACCTCACAGTGAATGATGGTAATATTTTGTATGATGAAGTTTTTTCAGTGGTTCAAAAAGAGTTCAATAATACTTTTAAGAAGATAAATAAAACTGTATGCCCTAAGTTTTTATTCAGTGACTGGGCGACTACAGGACTTAGAAAAAGTAGGGAAAGACTTTACGAGCTATATGGCCTTAAGCCTTGTATTAACACTGAAACGTTTAATAAGTATATAGCTACTTACTCAAGAATTTTTAAAAATACATGTAAGGCAGCTAAGGCCTTGTACATTAGAAATAAGGTTAAATTAGCAGAAAATAAAATCAAGACGGTTTGGAAAATTATAAATAATGAAACGAACAGGAATAAAAGAAATAATACTGATTACACGCTTAAGACCACACACGGACTTATTAGAGATAAGAAAAAAGTTGCGCAAGAATTTTTTAATTTTTTTACCAACATCCCAATTAAAACTACTGAAACCTTAAATTCTTCGCCAATCAATCGAATCTACATGTTAACTTTTCTTGAAAACTTGATGATGTGAACATCATAGCAAAATTACGTCCAATTATAAGAGACTTGTTGGAGATATCAACACAGTCCCTTCTCCTTATCTTGTACCCTCATTAGTGAAGATTGAGACTCCTGATAAAGTAGGTACTTTTAGTTGTTAGGTACTTGACACTAATGAGTCGACTTCGTCATTTGCGATTTGGCGATCGTGTACCTAACACGTTTGTTCATTTTCTTTCAGATCTTTGTGACCGATTTTTTATGATTTGAGTTTTTTTTTCATCCTTTTAGAGGCTCAGTTTATAAAGCCTTTCAACCTTCAGAGATGTTTTCAGAGAAAATACTGTAAGAATCTTTTGAAAGAATATTGCCTTTCAAAATGTAAGAAATGATTGGCAAGAAAAATAATACATTTCTTGAAACTGGGATCTTATACGAGTGTTATTTATTACTTATAGTGATTTCTCTTATTTTAGGTTTTGCTAAAGGAAAATAAATCGCTTTGAGTTGTTACTCAAATAAAATAAGAAAATTATGTTACTTGTTAGAAATACCTAATTTCAGTCATGGTTGGCAATTTCAGCAGACTGTCATCGACGCAAGTATCATTATGTACAAGACAAGTGTGTGCGCAAAGACAGGGGCACACCCTTTTTGGATGGGATGGGATGAGTTAAGGTGATATATACGCCCCAATGTAACGCAGTACTGGCCGTGCGCCCGCTCGATGCCGAAATATCAAAAATGAATCTCCTTTTGAATAGTTTTGTTTGCAAAATATTATTTGATTTACATATGCTGTGTTAGGTATGAAGAAATTCCAGCCATCAATTTTTCTGTATAAAATTAATTTTAAACATCCAAGTCGTTTTGGACGAGTTTCCAAAAGTTGCGAAAAAATATCGTGTTGTTAATTATTTTCTTAAAGCAAAACTATTAGTTACACGAAAAAACCTTGTGTTCAAAATTATGTACATGAATCAATAATAAATATATACTTTTTGCAAACCTTTTAACCTAGCTGTTACTGAGGAGTATGCTTTAGAAAGTTACCATTTTACGGCACTAAAGCGTATGTAGGCCCTTAAGCCGACGGCTTATCTCATCTAGGTAGTTGTATTAATAGTGAATGTCAAGATAAAGTTCCTTAGCCCCCTTTCCTGATTGCGCGACGCGATTCAATTTATATCACACCGATAAGCGATTTTTACTAAGCGAAATTGCAAGTATATTTACATGCACGCAAAGCGATGCGATTCGACCGATTTGCGCTTGAAATCTTCATGGAAATGTGCGATATCGCCTATCGCCGCAATTTAAATTGTGTCGCACCATCAGGAAAGGGCCTTAGTGTTTACCTTGCGTGGGTAGTGTGCTCAGTATTCCAAATCAGTAAATGCGACTCTAACCTGAGCAGTTTTTCACAACAGTCACATAAATAAACAAAACACTATCAATCAACATCACAGAATGATATTTCATTTACAACCCATTGAAACATAACCTCAAACTGTCAAAAACACGAAACCACCAATTACAATCCTAAACGAAGTTCAATTAATAAATAATTGAAATCGGAATCCGGTAAAAATAGTGGAGGTTTTCAATTGAATGGTTTGTATCGATTCGGCCAATCAATTGGAATTCGTGTGCCCTTGATAAGGTCAGTGATTGCGATACTTTGGTGTGTTTAGGCAATTGGACACGAAAGTAGTGTTATATTAAGTTGGTTTAGTCTGACCTACAATCAATAAACATACATACGGATGTGCGGTTATAACTCGTATTATTGATGCGAAAGTTACCCTGTCTGTCTTTCTGTTTATTACGTTTTCATGGCTAAACTGTTGAATCAATTTTGGTGACTTTTGGTATTGAAATAGATTGGACCTTAGAGAAGGATATAATATACTTTTATCCCGGGTAGTAAGTTGCTGTGTGAAGCATCTGGCAGAAATTAGTAAGTTATAATAACTAATTAGTATCCGAATTAATAATGGGTAACGTTGATATTGTATAAGTTCTTTGTTCCTTTTGGACAGTTATATTTGTAAGTCCTTCAAAATAGGTAGAAAGCCTACTGTTATCATCCGGGCACAAATTCAGGCTCTGACCTATTGAGAACATTCTTATGAAAACCCCAATAATACTTTTTCCGTTCCGAGGATTATACCCAGAACCCAACCTAAAGCAGTCGAATCGAATCAACGAGATCAATATGGATGTGTAAGACCATTCTTCATTTATTTCGGCATCCTATACTTCCGATTGGGTCAGCGCTATTCGTACAAAATTGATCCCAAGTATGGTCAAAGGCTTTAAGAAAACTTTTGCTACAGATTTATCAGTACTGTTTTCTCAAACATGAAAGATTTTTTAAATTTTATTTTCTCATCATTTTTCTCAAGTTTATGTGATTTGAGACTCTAGACCCGCCTCTCTATTGCTTGAAAAAAATGATGAGGCTAGAAGTGTTATTTTAGCCTATTTTTGCTAATAGGCTAAAATAACACTTCTACAAGTCAATATTTTTAGTTTTGTAGATTTAAATTATATAGATGAGGCAGCTATTATCCAACTAACTACTCAGAGAAGAAACACCGAAACAAACTCAGTAAATGTACGCAGGGGTAGGCAGTAAATTTTATTATTAGAATAAAGGTCATATCTCTATTTTTACACCGCTAAGGAACGATCCTAACGAGAAGAAAAAGGTTAGACCATTATTGGTCAGTAACAGTTCAAAATAGGTCAGTATTTTTCACGTACCAATTTGACATTAATGACATATTTTATTTTACCACCACAGTAAGTGTTATGATTTTCCCGTAACTAGCTTTTAGTAACACAATACCGAATAGTTACTGTTATGTGCCACACAACCACGCTTATTACATCAAATAGCATACCCCATTAGGATCAGTTACAAGGCCAATATTATTATAACAGTATGAACCTATCGTTAACCCTCAATATTGTATGGATCGGTGGTTATGTTACGATGTGGTTTTCAAAAAATATAAGCCTATTAGGTTATTCTTGTGTTCATGTAACCGCTGTCCTGTGTCTTGTCTCATGTTTGTACGTAATTGAACAATTAGTTACAATCTTAGACCATTAAATCCTTTGTAAATACGTACATTTATTCTGCTCTGCAAAACGATGAATGTAAACATTGTGAGGAAACTTGCTTTTCTGATGTTTACATTCAAATTGTGTAGGGATCCTAGGAAATTTTGTCGAAAAATTCGAATAAATTTGTGAGATTCAATCATTCATACTGGGCCCGTGTAAAGAGGGGGCCTGTGTTTTTGAATAAAATTATCCTCTTTAGCATGTAGTATTATAACGAGCCTACTCCCAGCAGTAGGGACGTTAATATAGTCATCCAAATCAAATTTCGACCACGGTGGCTAATCTCGATGAAGACTAGCATCAGCGCAATAGTACACTCTCTTTTCTCTCACTGTCCGAGTCTGATGAGGAGGCATTTACTATTAACAATTTGTTGACATTAACTAAAATATAAAAGAGTTTTTCCAAAGAAGATATTATTTCGAAGACTGTTAAATAAATCAACTAACTAACGTTTCTGATTTAGAGGCCAGCTGTTGAAGGGTTCATCAAAGTAACAGCCTCTACTGATAGTTTATCTGTAAGTTACTTCAAACTGTGTTAAAATGACAAGTTATAATTGGCTAACTATAAGTTCAAGGTCAAAAATCTTAGGAAACTCAGGCCTCCTAAGATTAAATAGAGAAAATAAATTATTCATGGCTAACAGCATAAGTTCAGACTTACGCTATTAGCCATGAATCATGTCTAAAACATACAACTTACTTTTTAAAGTAAGCCTAAGAATAATTACGTATGGGTTTTGTATAACTAAACCACGTCTAATTACTGTTTCTTTGTGTACAAATAGTAATTATGTTTTGAAATTTAATTCGTTACCTTACGGCAGATAATTTTATTTTTGATGGAATTCGATGACTCTAAATTAATTCCTACTCGCCGTTTGTACAAAATCCACCACGAATCAGAAATATTTTTATCAGCATCTGATGGTCCCTCGAGCCGGATATTGTTATTGTCTACAGTCTCAAATCACACAAATGTTGCTGTAATGTGATGACAGATATTTCTCTTACGTCTTTTCAATTGTTAAAAAAACAAGCTTTGCCTCCATGTTAGGAAACACTTGACGTCTTTATTGAGTTCGCACAGACTTTACACAGGCGTAAACTCATAGATTTACCTGATTCTCAGCAAGCAAGCCTAGTCGGCAACGGTTACCATAAACAATATTAATATAATCTATACAGAATCAGAAATCTTTAATAGCAGTAATAAACCCGGGGTCGAGGACATTGGACGACCTGGCGTCGTGCCAAAATATACGACCAAAGTGTCGCGCTCTTAAGATATGTTTTAAAAAGGTCGGTTCTTAAATCTTTGCGCTGGTCTGAATATGGAAGAAGAACTTGAGTACTCATAAAATTATTTATATTGGTCATATGTATCTAAGTATAAATATAGGGCGAATTCATTGGGAATTTTTAAGGGGGTTAATAAACTTTTGAATATGAACAAATTTTACGAAGAAATTAACAGGGATACTGCAAAAACATGCGGTTTGAACATATTTAACAGTTGATCCAGTAATAAAGATTAATACTCGTAACATTACAAATACAAATAATCTTTATTGACATAATTTTTTACAGCAGTTAATGACGCCTCTGACTCCCGAACTAGGCGGACCTGTATGACAGGAGGCAGCGCCCTCCCCATTTTATATTGTCCTAATATCAAATAAAAATTTTAATTTTATAAGAAATCATAATAATAAAATGCTTAAAAAAATTTGAAAATATTAAATTAAAAATTAATCAAGTAGCTATTCAGTCATACATAAATAAATTAAAAACATTTTTAAAATACCAATAAAACTATTAAAATAATCACAAATAAAAACAAAAAAATAAATATTATTAAATAATCAAAAATTATTATAGAAATATTAAATCATAATCATTACCATTATCACAACATATTTTTCCGAATTAAATAATATAAACAATTCAATTAAAGTAACTATACGAAATTAACCAATAACTATAAATTTAAATGAACTAAATCTTAAATCTTAGATCTTAGACGTGCTGTGTGAGTATGTGTATGTGGGTGCTTGTATGTTTGTGTGTGAATGTGTAAGTGTGTGTATGTGTGTTTTATATGAATGAAAAGGTTTATAAGCAAAAAATAAAATAAATGAGATTAATTCTTAATTACCATTAAGTATTTTCTCCACACTATCGTAATCAAGAGTGAAGAGCCACTTCTTCACCCTTAACTTGCAGTCACGTAGAGACAGTGGATAAAAGTTCAGGAGCCTATTAATCTTGTTATAGAGATATACAGAAAGATAGGCATTTTGTCGCCTTGCAAAAGCCGTACGACATCCGACCGCCTCAATTACATTTGGTATTGTCCGCTTATTTTGATATTTACTATGATCATATGGGGTACTTACGTGTTGTTTAGTTATAAGATGGAGAATAAATAGCTATCTCACCGTAAGCACCCGGCATAGCTCATATAAAGTTTTTGTGGGAAATCTGAAAGGCTTAAATGTCATCGTCTTCAGTAAGGAACGTTGTGCTCTTTCAAGGCGTAAGAGATGGGTTTTGCATGCTCCTCCCCAAGCTCCTATACAGTAACCAATTACCGACTGAGCCAATGCATGATACACCGTACGGAGGAGATCGTTTCCTGCCACATGCCTGAGGTTTTTAAAAACCCATATGAGTTGCCTGACTCTTGATGTAACCATGTCTATATGGGGTTGCCAAGTAATTTTTTCATCTAAGAGAACCCGTGAACGAGAAAACTGTGAGTAAAACTAGAACGGTAAGATACCTTGGTATCTTACCGTTTTAGTTTTACTCACAGTTGTGCACGAGCACTGTTGAGTGAAAGGTGGTTCACATGTGTGAATACGAACACCCACATTTGGCTGCTTTACGCGAGCATTTGTGAACTGAACATATGAAGTTTTTAATACATTGAGGGTTAGCAAGTTATACCTCAACCATGAAATGGCTTTATAGAGCCCTATCTCCGCGTTATGTTGTACTTCATTCCAAGTCTCTCCCCGAAATACAAGCGCTGTGTCATCGGCGTAAGAAAATATTTTACCTTTATTGAGTGTCATCTGACACAGATCGTTTATATAAATTAGGAAGAGACTGGGACCGAGAATGCTGCCCTGAGGGACCCCGTAGGTGACTGCGACGTCTGTGCTAATGGCACTGCCAACCCTAACCTTTTGTAAACGACCAGTGAGGAAATCTTTGTATATTTTGAGTACAATTCCTCTCACTCCACACCTTTCCAGCTTGCCAACAAGGGCAGAAATCGAGACAGTGTCAAAAGCCTTAGCCAGATCAATAAATACTCCAACACACTTCTGCTTATTATCTAGACAAGATGTGACATAATCAACCAAAGAGCCAACGGCTCCATCTGTGCTTTTTCCTACCCTAAAACCAAACTGAGAGTCAGATAATATTTTATTTCGCTCTAAAAATTGAATAAGTTGGTTATTCAGTACTTTTTCTAATACTTTAGAGAGCGCTGGCAACACAGATATTGGTCTGTAATTTGTTACACTGTCTCGAGCCCCACCCTTGTAGACCGGTGTAATGAGCGCCCGTTTAAAAACACTTGGAAAAACACCTTGCTCTATGCACAATCTAACGATTGCGGTAAAGGGCGGGACTATAATGTGTTTGGACATTTTCAGAAATCTGCTCGAAATAGAGTCCCAGCCCGTTGCAGAGTCGTTTTTAAGGTTCATGATAAGGGATTCAATTTCTGATTCGTCCGGTGGAAGGAGTACCATAGAGTTGGCGACGAGAGGTATAGTGAAGTTGTTTGAAGGCAGAGTGATTTGGGGGCCACTAGAGCACTTAATTTTGTCCGCAAGGCGCTTTCCGGCATCAGCAAAAAAGTTATTCACCGCTTCAACGGCATCAGAGGGATCGTTATAATGCATTAGTAGATCAGTAGTAGGAATTTTCTGCTTGGCAGTACCCGTGATTGATTTTATGGCTGTCCACGTTTCCTTATTACTTTTTGCATTTTGTAAAAGAGAGTTTTCATAATTTAATTTAAGCTTCCGCAACAAAGCATTACAGAAATTTCTGTAGCGCTTGTAAGTAACTTCGAGAACTGCATTATTGGGATTTTTCTTAATCTTAGCATGAAGTTTATCTCGGTGGCGGATACACCGAACCAAGCCAGTTGTAATCCACGGTTTAATACTTCTCTTACGAGCCGGAATAATTCTAGACGTTGTATTTGATCTGAGAATCGAAGTCAAACTATCAGTAAAAAGAGTTGCGGCTATATCAGCATCAGCTGAAGAAGAGACGAAGGAGAAATCCATACATTCTAGGTTTTTTAGGGTTGCATCAAAATCTGTCTTAAAAATAATGTTAGGTTGCCTCATCTTCTCCCGCTTATAGGATAGACTAACAAGAACAGAGTCATGATCTGTGACAGTAGACTCTATGACGGTGATTATAGCTGGGTTATTTGACTTGATCATGATGTGGTCCAAACAGTTGTTTAATCGAGTAGGCAACGTATGTCCCGGGAGAAGACCTAGTTCTGCAGTGAGGTTTAAATAAGGCTGACTATTTCTATCACTATTTTCTGGTTTTATATCAATATTTCAAATCAAATCAAATCAAATTTATTTATTTGCCAACATAGGTAGGGGTATTTACATCTCCAATAATAATAATATTATTGGACTCGTCGATGGAAGTCAAAAAACTGTCGATACAATATATGGATGGAGATCTGTACGTGGCCAAGATGGTTGTGTCATTGTTAAATGTTAACAACAAAAAATTTGCTCATATGGGATCAGGTTCATTTACAGTACACTTGATGTCATTGGTAACATAAATGACAATTCCATCATTTTGGTTTAAGCTTTTCTTTGAAAAGTAACATGAGTAATCGTCTAAAAGTGGAGGTGGTTTATGCTCATTTAACCAGCATTCGGTTAAAATGATTATATCGGGTTTAAATGTAAGCCTAGCCAAATGAGCATTAAAACTATCCATGTTCTTATAGATGCTGCGAATATTTTGTGAGATTACAGTCAATGGTTTTAAAGCAGACTCTATTAAGTTTCCACATTTTTCCGGTTCACATTTATAAGACCTAGCCACTGAGACATCATCAATGTCCTGAATGATGTTATTTATAGCAGCCATTGGTAAAGCGTATGAATAAAGGTCTCAATTTCTGGCAAGGGTCTTCCGATAGAAAATAATAGTATGTAATTGGATTTAAGAAAAGTGCTATAAAAAGGTAAATGTTTTTGAAGGTTATGATACGAGTATATCGCTGTGAGAACCCGAATGAGTGACTGTGAAACATTGCATGCATCAAAAGAGATGCCAAAATTATTTTACAGAAAATAAGGTTAATCGTTAGGGCCTTGCAGTACGCTTACTATTTACACAAAAAATACATGACACAACGAAAAGAAAAACCTTTTATTTCAGTTTTGCTAATTTTTTTCTACCTTTTATTTCCGCTGTAAGCCTTATTTTTCTTCGTACAATCTTAACTTCCAACGGAATAGTTATTGCGTTGCCAACAAAACGCCGCCGCTTGAAATAAGTTCTGCGATATTTTTTCATTTGAAGTATCATATTTTTTTATGTGAAAGGCATTATTATTGTTGTGTAGTCAAACTGTATGATTCAGTCGTTATTTTTTAAAGATGAATACGAAAATTAAGTAATTTGTTAAATATGGTATACACTAGCTGATAATAGTACATTATGGTACAAGTGTGTAATGTTGTTGATTACAGCTGAGGCGCCACTGAGACCCGAGCCGTTAGGTGAGGGTCTTAAAAGAGCCGAGGACGGTAATTATCAATACACACGTGTATGATACGACGTTTTTCAACACACTTTTGAAGAAAATAATACTAAAAAATAATTTCCAACAGTGAAAACGAGTTGTGATTTTTTTTTCGCAATTGCGGGTAAAATTAATCAGTTTTCCTATGCGCGCGCAACTAACAATGGCGATCGGCCATAGACTAAAAATAATGAGTTATCTTTTTTTTGGCTTTTCGCGGATAGCGTTTTAGCCACGTACAAAATGGGGAATTTCAAGTATTTTTGTTTTTTTTTATTACAGACAAAAACAAAAGTTATATTTAAGTTGCTACCATAGCAACAGATATACGACTGTCAAGCTGGGAAACTCGTATAGCGACATGAAATTAACAACTAAAGGCACGGCACAGGGGTCAATATTCGGGCCCACTGAATACCTACTGTACGTCAACGATATGTGCAATACCATAGGAGAAGGTTCCGTATACCAGTTTGCCGATGACACCTGCATCGTGGTGGCTGATAAAGATATTAAAGAGGCCGAGCGTATTCTCCAAACAAACTTTGAATTATTATGTAAATGCTCACATGATGTCGGTCTCGTCATAAATGCCGATAAAACCAAAGCCATGCACATACATTCATCACATAATAAAGCCACCTACACACCCTCCATCAAGGCACATATCCATGACTGCCTACACGCTGTATGTACTAAAAACTGTAGCTGTGCATCAATACAGTTCGTCACAGAACACAAGTACATTGGACTCATAATCGACAACAAATTGAACTGGGTTCCCCACATTAACTATATATGTGATAGATTAAGATCTATCTTGGGACGAATAATTATACTTAAACATAAAATGCCATACAAAACATTAAGACTACTGTACCTAGCTCTAGCTGACTCCATAATAAGTTATGGACTCAGTAGCTACGGGAGAACTTATAAAACTAACCTAGATACAATTTACAAACTACAACGACGCATTCTCAAAAATATTGTCCCCTCAAAATAAGAACAAAATATCAAAATGATTATTCTGAACTATTTCATTACTGCAACATATTGCCAATACAAAACATGACCAAACTTTCAATATTAAAAGACGAATATAACAACATAAATAATATAACTAAGACGACACGTCATCCTAAACTGAGAACGTTAGCTGACATGAAAACTTGTACCTTGCCTAAATACAACAATACATATGGTATGAGAACATACACCTACATACTTCCAAAATTAATAAACGAACTACCTGCGCACATACAAAATAAATACCTCTGCAACCCTAAAAAAGCAATAAATTTACTAAAAAAGCATTATATGCAAATTACAAATCATGAGTATGTACTTTAGTTTGATATATCTACTTCCTGTATTATCAAGTACTTAAAAATATTGTTTTCCTTTTTGAAACTCACAGCTTTATCATTATTTGTCTCAGAATTAATTATTCCGAACTCATTATAAGCCATATATAAGCCATAAACGGCTTCTATGGTTCTTAACTTATAATATAATTGAAACTCTGCGATATATATTTTGAACAATAAAAAAAAAAAAGTGAACATTTTATTTATTAAACACGTACATGTTGAAATTATCTATTTAAATACGAAGTTGCATGAAATGTGTTGCATTTGTACTATTGAGCACGATCTTTTTTGTATCGAACTTTTTTAAGAACAAAGCAACACAAAAAATAAATTAAAAAAAAAACTCTTTATCTCACTTGTGAATGAAAAAGTCACAGTTTGATAACAAGTGTCATTATGTGCCTAATTGCGGTGAAATTAGAGTCACTTTATGAGCAAGTGTGTTGAAAATAAATATTTTTGAGAAATACGAAGATTAATAAGAGATATAGAAGTTTCCACTGCGTAATTTCATTTTCTATGATTTTGAATTTTATAGTCAAAAGTAAGATGGGTGACTAGAATCTCTTGATTTAATCATCATAATCAAGAGACTTCTAGCGACTTATCTTCTAAAGTTTTTGATTTTTTAAAGTTTTGCATATTTCAGTAACTTCATGAATCTCTTGATTACATAGACCAAAAAGTCTTCGACTTTTCAAGTTTTTGCATAACTAACTTAACTGACATAAACATTTTTAAAATTTTCGGAGTTTGTTGTCATGGCGACCTTTCAGTAAAAGTGAAGAAAATTCCTTCAAAGATTGAAGATATTTATAGTCTAATACGAATACCTTCAAACGGACATACCTATAACAGGCATAAGTATTAGTGCTCCAAGAAACACCAAAAACAAAACAAGATAAAAATAAATAAGCTGGACGTGCCGTAACTCTTTTTTAACTATCTGAGTAGCAACACTTGAACCCGGCAAAGGTCTTCTGCGCTGTCTACCTGAAAAACTCGTTCATAATAATAAAAAGTTTGAACAGACAGATGGACAGCCGTATTTACTGGATTTACAGTTCAAATATGTATATCTGAATGTAGGTAGTAGTAGTAGTAGTAGGGACTCCCTTTTCCGCACTTAGACTCCCATTTGGTCCGTTGTGCGTGGGGGTACTGGCTAACATAGCCAGCCCAACTCCGCCCAAAAGCACAGAAGCTTCCTGGGAGCTTCACAGGCTTCACGGAGCGACCTCACTGTTCCGAGGGTTTCTTCGCGTTGAGAAGCCACGGCCTCGCATTCCAGGATTACGTGGGCGGCTGATTCTTCGGCGTTAAAACAGCCCCTGCAAAGTGGGCTGTCCGTGGCGCCTATGTTGAATAAATGTTTGTTAAGAAGGGTGTGGCCCGTTAGTGTCCCTATAATTATTTTGAGGTTATTTCTACTCAGGCTGAGGAGTTTCTTGGTGAGACGCGGGTTTACTATCGGTACAGCCATTTTTGACTGTCTACAGTCTGTAGCCCGTGACCATCTGTTATTGTGCAATTCTGTTGATCTTTGACGAATCCACGCACGAAATTGCGAGAAAGGCAAGGGGATAAGTGGGTACGGGCCTAGCACCAACATCTCGGAGCCCCTTTTCGCAAGTTCATCTGCGGCATCATTGCCTAGGGATCCACTGTGCCCCTTGATCCACTGGAGGGTGATTCGATTGGATTTTGATATACTCTCCAGGGCGAGGTGGCATTCAAAGATTAGTTTATTGTTGGTTAGTTTGTTTTCTAAAGCTTTGAGCACAGCCAGACTATCAGATAGGAATCTGATTCCGTAGTTCTGGATACCTAAACGCTTTACGGTTTTTGCGGCTTGTGTTAAGGCGACACATTCACATTGGAAAATTGAACTATGTGTGCCTAACGGTATGTGAAAGTTAATGTTGAGGTCAAGGGAGTGAACGCCAGCACCTGAGCCGCTATTAGTTTTTGAGCCATCTGTGTAGATTCGCACTTCATTCGCTCCTGACTGATCCCTTTCTTCCTCTATTGTTTGTATGTTATAGTTTTTGTTGAACATAGGTTGTTTTTGTATTCTATCACACGGAGCGGCGATGAGAGGTTGATACTCAATCGCCCGGTCCAGGATTTTAGCGTGTGGGCTTGTGTGGTTTTTACCCCATATGCCTAGATGCATTAGCCTGATAGCAGCTAGCGCCGCTTCTTGCTGTATGTACAGGTCCAGGGGAGTTATATGTAGGGCTATCTCCATGGCTGCTGTTGGGGTGGTTCTCATGCAGCCGGTGATAGCTGAGCAGGCCTGTCGCTGGAACCGTTGGAGTCGGGTGATGGTGGTCGAGAGTTCTGTCCTAGTCCACCAAACCAGAGCACCATAAGCCAACATTGGCCTGATTACCGCTGTGTATAGCCAGAGAGTAATCCTTGGAGACAGCCCCCATGTTTTTCCTAACATTTTTTTACACTGATAGAGTGCGATTGTGCATTTGTTGAGTTTGTAGTCAAGATGCTTGTTCCAGAGCAATTTGCTATCAAGAATTACCCCCAAGTACTTGACCTCCTCTTTAAGTGTTAATTCTGTGTTGAAAAGTTTTGGAAGCCTATGCGGTCCAAGATTTCGTTTGTTAGTGAACATTATTAGTTCCGTCTTTACGGGGTTAACCGACAGTTCGTGTTTTGTGCACCAGCTCTCGATTATTTTGAAGGCCTTTCTCATGAGATCACATAAGATGCCCTCAAATTGCCCCGAGATTAGAATTGCTATGTCATCTGCGTATCCTACCGAGTAAAGACTGCTGGCGTTGAGCTCTGCAATGAGCTCATTTACGACTAAATTCCACAGAAGTGGTGACAGCACCCCACCTTGTGGGCAGCCCCTGCTCACGATTCCTCGTGTGGTAGTGTTCACAGTAAATTGAATAGCACGGTTTTTTAGCATGTTGTTAATCCATTCTACGAGCGTCGGCGCAACACCGTGCGTGTTGAGTGCCTGACCGATGCTGGTGAAGTTAGTTTTGTCGAATGCACCTTCGATATCAATGAAGGCACCTAGGGTTGGATTTTTGTTTTTGAGAGCATTGCCTACGCGTGAGACTACGCTGTGGAGCGCTGATTCAGTTGATTTGCCTGCACAGTAGGCATGTTGGTACGGGTGCAGAGGTTTTTGAATCGAAATCTGGTTTCTTATCTTCCTGTCCCCCAGCCTCTCCAGTGTCTTTAGAAAGAAAGAGGAGAGGCTTATGGGTCTAAAAGATTTGGGCTGGGTGTAGTCGCCCCTACCTGGTTTCGGAATAAATATTATTTTTACTTCGCGCCATTTCAAGGGGATATATCGGTGAGCCAGACAAGCCCGAAAGACCTTAACAAGGTAATCAGCTAGCAGAGCACCGCTCCATCTGAGCAGAGCTGGAAAGATACCGTCCATCCCCGCTGCTTTGAAAGGCAGGAAGGTGTTGATTGCCCATGTTAATTTATCTTTGTCGATAACTTCTAACGCCACCTCCCAGTCTAAGCTGCTCGTAGCCCTTTCCCTGTACGGTTCCCAGCTTTGCTGGGTGGCAATCTGGCAGCCCGGGAAGTGGGTAGTTAGGAGTAGTTCGCTAGTTTCTGCGTCTGAATGTATATATATATCTGAATGTATCAAAAGTGTCTAGGGATCAAGTACGTTTTAAAATATCACCGCAATCTTTTCCTGGCGTGCTGATAAGCGACCATACCATTCGAAATCAAGAAAAATCGAATTCAAATCGTTTATAAGAAGTGGGTCTGCCTTCCCGCGTTCCCGAAGGCTTTAAACTTAGGTTAATTGTTCACAATTTGCAAAAAAAGAATTTCTTAATTTTTACAAAATACAGGGATAAGTTGTTAAACATAGGAATTAAAGTAAGAATCCAGCTTGGATAAATATTAATTGGATAATTTTTTTATAGTTAAAAATGCACTTGGTCCCTAGACATTTTTGATGTGTTTACTTGCTGAGAATAAGATCACTACATCTGCTAAGAAATCTTAAGTTAGTAAAGTGATTTTAAATTTTCTTAAATATAAGTGTTTTGAGAGGAGTGATGGGCCAGTGGTGACGGCTTCAAATACCTCGTAGATAGTGAGTTCGAAACCAATAAAGCGTATAACTTTGTGTAATACTTTATGCGGTGAAGGAAATCATCTTGAAGAAACCTGCATTTCCTAGAACTAATTTCAATTAAATTTAAATTCGAAGAGATGTGAAATCTTCCAACCCGCACTGGGCCTGCGTGGAAGATTATGGCCCATACACTCTCACAGGAGGCTTGGGTCGCAGCAGTGAAAATATTATAGGCTGTTTATACTATTATGCTAAACAGACATGGGTGACTAAATGGCGTCTTATAAGGATTGGAAGAAGACGATATTGCATGTTGGCATGGCGGGAAGTTAGAACCAGATGGGTACGAGATAAATAGTGAACATCCCACCCATACACACAAAGCGTTTTGCGAATATTTTCATTGTGCGCACAGCCAAGGAGTGGAATTCCCACCCGGAGTCTTTGCTTCCTGATAGCTACAACTTTGGGGTCTTTAAATCAAGATGAATAAGTTATTTCTAGTCACGCGTGCTTTACCGTCGAATACGTCGCTTGCCATCTGGCGATATAGTGCTCAAAAGCGTGCCTATAAATTTGCTAGCTAAGCTGAACTATGGATGAAGATGATAATGGTACTTCATCTAGCAAATATGCGGTACGACTAACAACACACATCAAAATTTCATTTTGGCAGCAATTTAGGCCATTAGATAATCGATAACAGGTTGCTAATCGGGTTGGTAGCCGCCAACCGTATCCGGTGCGAGATAACGTAATATCCGCCGGCTATCCGTCACTTCCGGTAAGCAAATACCCTGTAAATGAACGGTTATTTGGCGGAATATTTGGACTGTGATTGTGACTGGATATATACGCAACCATTTGTATTGATGAATAATGTATGAACACTTATTTTTCATAAATAGAGACATTGGTTCACTAGCTTTCCATTAAATTTACAATCTTTATATCATAGAAGATGAAGTTAAACGTAGATTTAAGACTAGATCAAAATCTGTAGATTTTATTTAAATAAACGAACTTGATATCATTCAACCTTTATCGCAATTTTTATTGACTTAGGATAGAATTGTATTCAAGTTTCCATTTTATGAGATTAATTTATGCAAATCATTGGAGGGGTCGTCTCTGAGCTGGGTTTTCAAATATTTGCATAACGCCTTACAATAATTGCACAAAAGGTCTTCGGCAGACTTCAACTGTCATTATCTACTTCGATTGAACTTTCGTTTACCCATGGAGCTTTGAATGCACTTTTAAGCTTAACCTTTATAAAGGATCAGCTTTAAAAAAAAAACACCTGCGGGATTAGTACGAGTTCGAGTTTTTACACTTGCTCGATTGCGTTATCGTCAAAGTTCACATATGTCAAATTGTATTTTCCTTTTTTTTGTCACCAGACGACTCTTATTCCATTTCAGTACAAATTTAACGCAAAATTAACGCAATCGAGCAAAGTCGCACAAAGGCCACAATACCGAATATTGAACGACATTGAATGTGGGAGCGTAGACATAAATACTTACCTACCTATAGTCTACAGTTGTCTTTTTCCACATGATTGTGCACAAAAATACAGAATGACATATGTTACGATGTAAGAGCTGTAGAAGCTTGCATTAGATCACTATTGCTTTGTTCATGTTCATGACAATGATGTCTCGAGAACATACTGAGCATCCTTTTTGTATTATAAACATGAAAGTTTGGATGTTTATATGTTTGGATGTTCATTTATCAATCACACCTCAATGGCTGGGCTGATTTGCGTGATTCGGCGCTCAGATAGCCCATGGTCTAGGGCCCTGGATATTCCTTATCCGATTAGTAAGTTCACGTTGGATAATTTCGACATTCACGAGGGCTACGCCGCAAGCATAAATCACTGAGAAAAAGCTAAATAATAATATCTAAAGTCGTTAATTAATTAGCTGTGCTCAAATATGAATTTCAGCTATCAGTCTTAAAACTAATCTCTTAGATTCACGCTTTACTATTTTAAATTACCTACTATAATATTTACAGAAAGGGAGCGAACAAACCTTTACTATACTTTTACCCCCAAAACGGAGACCTGTCATAATTTTAATCCTGAATCAAACCGCATATAACTTTAATATTCAGCCACAAAGTCTTTGAACCCAAACTTCAGTAAATTATAACTGACATAACTTTGAGAGATGACAAACTGCTAATGACCTTTATAAGGGGCTCGTAGGAATATTCCGGTTCAATTTTCTCATATTATAAAGGTAGGCTGCCCAATGGAAATACCGAAAATATTCTTAATTCTATTTCGCTTGTTTGGTGATTATAAATCCTTTTAGAAAGGGTCAGTCAGGTTCTGAAATATCTAAAATTGGATTTTGTACCGGTTCCTTTGAATGTAACATTGACATTTTAAAATCACTCACAGCAATTTTCATGTCGAGGCTTTATGGGCTATTTGAATTAAGCGAAATTATCGGAACAGCATTGCAAAGTTTTATTTTTAGGAAAAATAAACATTATAAAAATTATTATTTTTAAGAAAAAGTGGTCTATGTTGATTTCCTTTACAAAAACCGCACAATTTAGTCTAGTTTTCACATTTATCAAGCTGCTATTGAAAGAAATATCGCTGGATACAAAATTAACTCAAATCACTTTTATTTAGAAACAGGCAACACGATTCAAACGCCCTATATTACGAAATTGATTTCAGCTTCAGTCAAAATCACAAAATATTTTGTTTGAAGTCAATCTTTTGTAAAATTGTATAAAATTTGTGTCGCATCAATCAAATCAGATTCAAACTAGACCTTAATTTACTGATGATTCAAGCGACAAAAAAGTGCTCAGATCGTCATGAAACCGGATTACAACGACTCAAAAAAATCTGACTATTCCTAATATAACTGATCAGTTTGATGTTACCATTTTCATCAGTACCAATTACTTATTAGTATTTGCTTCATCATAGTCGGTGAGCTATACGATATATCTTATACCCGTGACATACTTAGCATTAAGGAGTCCCAGTCGCCATCTGTGGCCTTCTTCATCAGTTCCATTTCACCAAATGATACTTTCTTTATTGCATTGTTGATAAAAATACCAAAATCGCTATATGTATGCCTATAATATTTGAAGAGTTCCCTCGATTACTCTGGGATGCCATCATCAGATCCTGGCTTCCTTATCATGGTATTACTCTTGGGATATCTCCTTTCCAACAAAAAAAGAATCATCAAAATCGGTTCATAAATGACGATGTTATCCGCGAACACACATACAAAAATATATATATTTATATACGGTCGAATTGAGATACCTTCTCCTTTTTTGAATTCGTTTTTATCTAAGTTGTTTTACACACATATTGTGAGCTTTTTTTAAGTAGATTGGAATCTTTGGATTGTTTTTTACCCTTGGTGCCTTTAAATGAATTTGCGTTATGTTCGTTGGAAAAATTCAGCCCACGGCAAGAAAAATATAATTTAAGAATCACCACCAAATTCTTCCTTGCCTTGTCCCATACAAAATATATAATTTCAGAAAATGGTAATAAAATAATCAGAAGTCAGGACATCGTTAATAAGCTTCATTACAAAGTCTGTTGCCCAGTTAAGTGTAAAACAATATAATAAAACCAATATGACATACGCATTTCAATTCCACGATGTTAATAATATTCATAGATTCCAATACGAATAAAAAAATGAATACGTTTCCACAATAGTTCGAGAGCTTTTAAGAGCCCATACTCGTGAACTCTAATTAGATTTTCATTTCGAATATTATTAAATAAAGTTTTCAGAAATGTACGAGTATGTTTTCAGTATAATTTTATGTTATGAAAAGAAAAAGTTATCCGGAATTGTAATGGGCAGAGCTATTATAAAAAAAACATATTTTTCCTCTCTTCAAGTTTGCTTTAGGAGTTTTCTTTTCATATTGGAGTCGTATTTCTTTTATGTATTCTTCCGTTTTCTTTTTTAACCTAATTTAACTTAAGTTTTGAGAGAGAGTTTTGATCAGATCATCACGATAAATATTACATTATCGTCTTATATATTTCTCTATTTATTTCCTCTCTATGGAGATCGACGTTTTCCCAAAGCGTACTTATATAGAAAGCTATTTAATCAGTTTAAAATTATTCACCTCAAAGAGCTTCATATTCATATTTAAGTAAATCTTGGGGCTGTAACAACCTCACACGGTGCGGATTTTGATGAGGCCAGACTATATAATGTAGATAACTGCAAAGGCTACCTGCCTTTACTAGACACATAAAGATCGAGGTCAACCAACTTTCCAGACCCTGAATCCCTCATTTACAAGCCCTCTAGACATGAAGCCATAAATTTTAAAACCATAGCAACTAGCAACTTCGAACTCGACAGTCACAACACTATAACCATTAATATAAGCTTTCATTAGTGATAAACATATCTACCTAAGTTTAAACGGTGAAGGCGGTACAAGTCAGTCCTTGGTACAGGATTGTGACATAAAATACATGCCTACTAATATTAATAGTCTGAAGTTTGTAGGTGTGCTGGAGTAACATGTCCAAACAGAATTAGTATTGAAGAATGCAAGATACGAAAAAATAATGGAGATGTATGATCAAAGCTAGAATGCAAAATAAAGGAAAACTGAAAATATCTTACAGAAGCCTGGAATGTAAAAAACATAATATTAGTGTCTCTTTTACTGGCTTTTTCAATATATGAATGCAATGAATACTGTAGAATTCCAGCAATTTTATAAGCCGTGCTCGTCTGTGATGTCTATATATATAACAGAAAATTTATTGAATTATCTTATCTCAGTTCTATACCAATTTGTTTAGTTGACCAAATAATAAGGACTGACAGTTTTTTTAGAAATAGTAGAATGCATAACAAAAATCATTTACTGAAAGTCATCAATAATCTCACCAAACGTTTTTCAAATATATGGCAGTCTACTTCGAATCTAAATCGAGATGCGGCTGTATATATTATAAGACCATGGTTCAATGCACCGGCTAGTTCCAGCATATTAAATAGTGCTAATGCCAGATGACCAATAATACGGCACCTAATTCGAAATGGAATAAGAGAACATAATCCAATAAATGGAAGCAACCTGCCTAGTTCCTAGTTGGGTTCGGCTACCCGTTTAACCAGATACAAAATGCCAGTATTTTACATGGATCTACTGCCTATCTGGCGTTCACAACCCAGCTACTGTGAACCACGGCAATATGTAGTGTCTGTCAGAGATTTATAAATGAAAATCGAGACCAACGGCATATACGTGCAAGATAAATGGAATCATTAGTTCTTTAATGCGAAAGATGGAACGTACGGATATCACAATTAATCGAGCCGTTTAGAAGAACAAGCCAGAAAATTGAGTCTTTAAGATTCCTAAAGACTCTGGGAATAATTGCTGTGATAAAACCGTTTCTAGGCGGAATAAATTACAGCCAGTGCACTTATAAGCGGGGCCCTCATTTGTAACTTCAGACAATGGGCTATAAAAGGAATGGAGAAAAAGTGGATGAAGTTTTGCAAAGATGATGGAAAAGTTTCACAATTAACAAATTTTATTTTAAGTTTATAATTATAGGATTCTCCAATGCGATAAATGCACTTTATGCGATTTTTATTAGTTAGGTTAATGTTGATGAAACAATAAAGTTAAATGATGATGCAGTAAAGCAATCAGTGATAAAAGGTGGATAATAATAGCTCACAAATACCACATTAACTTGTCTCGTGGCAGAAATTTACCACTCACGTGCAATTGCTTTTGTAAGCTTCATTAAACTTGGTTTAGCATGTATCTCTGTATGATTAGCTAGTAAAGCTTACGTTAGGTGATACATCGTATCCTAATGAAGAGAAAACATTACCAGTATGGATAACTTAAAACCAGGAAGTCGCACTCAACAGATCAATACACGTAACTTGCATAGTATTGTACAATGAATTCGAGTTAGAATAAGAAACAAAGATAATGTTGAGGTACTTTTTAGGGTTCTGTACCTCAAAAGGAAAAAAATGGAACTCTTATAGGATCACTTCGTTATCCATCTGTCTGTCTATCTGTCCATCTGTCTGTCAAGTCCTTTATCTCGAAAATGCGTAGAGGTATCGAGTTGAAATTAATAACTTATGCTCAAGTTTGCATCCCCTTGCAGCTGAGAAAATATCAAGCTTCTAAATTAACGCAATCAAGAGATTTAGCCGTTCATGAAACATATTTTACAATCGCAAGGGAATCAATGTCTTATAGCACAAGTAAAGGAAAAAATCTGGCAACCGTAAATTTGTACCAACATCAAAAAGAAAGTGAATACTTACGAGTATTTGCAGTTGGTAAACTAAACGCGACTTATGTCGATGTATGGGGATTACAGTTTTGCAACGGCAAAGTTAGCTTTGTCCCTCAATTCAGTTTATCTTATCTTTACAGCAATGTACGGTTCCCCTTATAATTTATTAACTTCAATAATGTTATTTAATTATTTTGGTGAATGTAGCTGTTTGTACGGAATCTTCAGTGCGCGAGCCCGACTCGTACTTGGCCAATTTTTTATAGTCCAAATTGGTAAAGTTGATCCTTTAAAGAACAGAAAGAAATCGTAAACAAAATGAGTGAACTTGTTAGGCTTAATGAAATCCAGATTGAAAGCAATAATTTTAGAAAAGCACATATAACTGATAATATTTTATTTTTAATGTAATTTTTATAAGCTAATATTTAAAAATGTAAAAAGTATGTAAATAAACTGAATAATGAAAATGATAATAGAGCGTCAAAACGAAATCTGGAAGAAGAGGAGGAAATAATAATATGTAGAAACAATAAACAAATCACTAATGGCAGTGATACAGAAAACCTTTTCCTTAAGATAGAATATCAAGAACAGATGACAATATGTGAAGGAAAATAATAAACAATCAAATGAACTAATAATAAACATAACAACAACGCGAGACTAGTTTTCATTAATAAACAAATTTCTTGAAACTTTAATGAATTTTGATTACGAAGATCCCAAGATCCATGCTGTTAATCTTGCTTACGAATTGTTTAAACATGAAGTGTAAAGTCCTACAGTTGATAAGCAAACTTGTGCACTTCATATTTAACTGAAGTTTGATTAAGTTTTGTTGTAACTATAAGATTGGGTTCAGGTAAGATGAAATAATCACTATTGGGTTATTTGTTTCAGAGTTTGCTGAAGTTAATATTTGATGAATGACGTGGGAAAGTTTTCTGCGTGTCACTGACATAATGTCTATCCTTTCTCACTTGGTTTTCAACTTCGTTACTCCATATGATATATTATATGATTTATACGATAAATATCACAAATCTAAAAGCTGTTTTCTAACCTAATTCGTGGCTATTTTTTTCTGTCGCTGAGATTTATTATTTTATTGACTGATTAAACGAGATCGAAAAAAAGAAAAACACAGAAATCCGTAGTTAGAAACAAAATTGGAGATCTGCAGCCTAATTGCGTAAGTGAATTCGACAAGGCAAAGGGTTTGACTGCATGAAAGAGTATGATCATTATGGACCAATCACATGCGAGATGAAAGAAGCGAAGTAGATTTCCGTCTATGTGATTGATCGATAATTCATACTCTTTCATGGGGTTCTTAAGTTCAAAACGTGAAACGGAGCAATGATGTAAAAGAAACTGCAATTATCTGCGACTTAGTTGGTCGTCCCTCGCTTGAACTTTGACCATTACATCATATCCCATTTGTCTAAGTCAGTTGATCCCATCTTTGTAATAACCTTAGTTATAGTTACTACTAAGACGTGTCCTGCAACTTGTCCGAACTAGCTACAGGAATAAAGTTTTTGTAGTTTTCTTTACCTCGGCGCGAATCAAGTTCTCTTATCCACCGTGTTTTCTAAATAAAGTTGTGCTTGCTTTCTATGTGATCCGCATTCTAATGAAAAAACTTGTTACGTTCGTGTAGTAATTTTGATTTCAGTACAAGAGGTGCTTAAACGAAAATATGCTTAGTTTTATTTTAATAATAAATATTATCCAAAGAAGCAATGTTGATGGATGGCAATCATCGATACAAAAAAATCGGATCTAAGAACAAAGCCTTTGATTAAAATATGTCAAACGGTAGCGTTATCCAAATCAGCAACTTTAAATTCATAAATATGCCCGTCACAATAAAACCACTCGTCACAGAAACTTTTTTTCATAAAAATCAGTTACTATATTTTTTCTGAAGAAAAGTTGGTGGGTGGTATATGAGTCATCCATCATCGAAAAACAAATTCGGATAAAAAAGTCCCCTAAAGCCGAACATTGATTAGAATATGATACACCGCCATGTCAAATGAACTACTTGAAATTCATCATCCATTCAGTACAATAACAATAAAAAAATATTTGACGGCAAAACATTTTTATTTCACTCCTATTTCAGTACTTTCGAAATAAGCACTAAAAATAAAAAAGAACATGCGTAGTATTCTTCAGCCGTCTCACTTCATGTAACATTTAAATGTAACTAATCAAAAAGCAGGTCGAAAAACTACGTGCCAAGAATTCAGTGGTCCAAAAAAGTCGTGACGTTTATATTGTAAAACTCTAAAGATTTTCGTCTTTTTTCAGCTGGTCCTGCGAGGCGGGATCAGTTCCAAAACGTGACTGGAGTCCGCATGACCGACGAACAATGGATACATTTTCCTGTAATGGTGTTCCGGAACATTTTACGATATATATTTGAGTGGCTTTGTGGATAATAACTGCAAAGGGAGATTGAATGTGGACCGAATTGAAATGGTTAGAATGGGGTGTTAAAATTTTTGACGTATGGAAATAACGGTTTACTACGTCCGTAATGTGTGACCGAAATTATGTTTTTTGTCAGCTTTATTACGTATGTGTTTTCATTTTGTCCAATTTCGTTAAACGCCTGTTTCTGACACCTTTTCATTAATAGATGTAAGGAATCCTTTGCCAAACTCAATATTGGTATCTATATCATGACACGATGAAGGCCTATGATTGTTATTTCTTTCATTAATACTTATTTTTCAAAGATTCTAAATCTCTGAAAACACAATCCAAATACAGCTGATTAGTCTTCAAACAGTAGAAGAGAAGAAGATTTAAACCTAAGAAATAAAGTCAGCCCACTATAAGCTACACAGTTAGTACCGTTAGGAGTCCCTCAGGGCAGAAATAGGTTGCGATAGTTCTCAAAGGCGATGGCCCGATACTGTCAATACTTGAACACTATTGTAATCATTCAACTCAAGATACAATAGCCCAACGTTTTAGTACTTATCTCCCAAGAGACGAAGTTGAACAGAGCAAAGTGTTGGATATAGTAGACAATAAAAAAAAGCGTACAGAATTTCTTTTCACCTTTCTCGTTCTTGACAAAGAGTCTTCATTTGAAAACAATGCTGGTACATAAAAGAGATGTATATTTTTCGATGCGTAAATATTGTAAGATGAAGATTTTGGCATCGAATTACGAAATGTGTTGACAAATATTTGGGATAGAAGATTATTTTTCTCTACACACAATAGAAACATTTTAAGGCTAACCGCAAAAAGAACGGCGATGCGTCAGCTGTTTAATGCCCCGTGTAAGTTTTAAGAGCCATAGAACTAATGGTACTTCTCAGCTACAAGCCTGAAAAGTACAGTAATATTGCAATGTAATTTTTTAAATTAATTTCAAGTGAAGAAATGAGATTTCCAGCTGAGATATTACTGCAGTGCTGGTAAATTAGTACCGTTCACTTGGGGAATGAATCTTCTCTTATAACTGTAACAGCAAACATATTTTATGAGTGTAAATAAAAACTGAAAATACTAGAAGCAAATATTGCACCTTAATAAAATAAAAAAAATGAATGATAACTCAAAAAAGAACAATCAAGCAATTGGTTCGCATCGAGTGAGTTTTTAGGAATTCCAGACGCAATGATTGTGCTGTTCGCTGTAATTGATTAATTATCTGATATACAATTATGAATCGCAAATTAATTTTATCCAAATTTATTCTATGATCTGTCGAATCCTGATTTAATTAATTCACCTGAGGTTTTAATTAACTTTTGCCGAATTGGTAACATTCGGTGTTAGAAATTAATAACAGAGTATTAAATATTGTTGTGATGACGAATGTAACTGTGTTACAAATTTTTAATAATGTATTTTGTAAGCCAGGCACGACATATGTATCAAATCATACAGACTCATTTTCAAGAATCAAAAATAAAATGTTATACGGGAAATAAACAAAACCCAATAATGCCCAATTTATACAAACAAGGATATCGTTGTTCTAGAATGAGGACAAAATAACAATATTGACGGAAAACCTAATTTCGTTGAACTTATAAAGAAAGTTAAACTAAGCTTATTTACCAATAAATCCACCATCTGGTTTCAACATAAAAAAAAAAGTCGTGTGGCACTCGGGGACTGCCGCGGTAAAGCTATTGCATAGCATTTATTCTAGATCCAGTCCTGGAAAATGCGTCAAAAAAATTAAAAACGTTAAAAACTTAACGCATTTATTTACGATTAATAAAACTCTAAAAAACAAAACAAAAATACCCTTATTCACATTGAAATAAGGTCGCTTTTCTTTGACAAGCAAAAGTGACCCTTATTCTCATTAGCATAGGGTCCACATTGATCACCATTGTCACAGAAACAGCTCAGAGAGACCGATAAAAGGCAAAAATATTACGACCAACAAAAATTTTAAAACCCTCATATCTCAGAAACGGTTGGAGTTAGCGCATTTCTGACAAAAAATTTGCCCCCCTGCCCCGCGCTACTTCATCCAGGAGAACAAGATAGGATTTACCCCCCCCCCCCCTTAACCGTTTACCTCCCCCCGCAAAAAAAAATTTCATTCTAAAAATACCAACACGGAAATCGAAAACACGTGCAACAACCCCCCCTCACCAATCAGATTCCACAGAATTCAAAAACCTTATTAAAAGTCAAAGTATCACCGCCGTGCCCGTCGGAGTGGGGAGCGTGAGGTTTTTTCGTTACGGAATTTCTGGATTCGGTCCCCGCGCTCAAGGCCCGCGATAGAAGCTATGCAATAGCTTAAAAACTTCTTACAACACAAAAATGTAAATCATATTTTCTGAGAAAGGAACCGTCGACAGATTTTTCTTTCTTTACCTTCAGATCAAAGTACATTTTCAAAGAGAAAAACATCATCCTAGGTGAAACAATTTTTAGACACTTGATATGGGTAGGTTTATCATATTCTTAAATGAGCTGTCGCACACATTGAACTCTGTATTATAAGCCATCTGTTCTCCCCGAGAAACCATTTCGTTGGCAAATATTTACCTACCCAGTCCAAAATATACGAACGTCCTGTTCACAAAATATACGAACGGTAAAATATTTCAATGTATTATGTTACTATGAAGTTGAAATTTTACGGGCAAAGGAAGTAATTATCATGCTTTTGAAAGATGGCGGCATAATTAATTCAGGGAAAACCTTTGTTGAAATGGGTAATATATCCCTTACAATGCAAGCCAAAGCGTTATTCAAGTTATCTGTAAGAAATAAAACCTATTCTTTTTTTAAGTATTCAAAGTGTTAATTTTGGCATCATCACCATTACGTCTAGTATTATAATCCCCGGCACGTAAGTGTCATTAGATGCGCAGAAGTCGTTTTTTATGCATCTTTGGTGAAGTGAAGCGGGGCGCAGGGAACGTTGAGGACCGTTCCGAGCACGCGATTGGTTGATCAGTTGACACAAGGATCAACTGACCAATCGTCTCGCATGCACGTTCCGTTCACTCTTAATGGTGGTTGGTCAGTTCGCGAAAAATGCGCGAACATACACCCACTACGCCAAAACCTTGCCAACTTACGTGCTTGGTACTATCACAGAACATTTTCTGCTTTTAAATGAATTTTCGTATCGAACCTTTGCTGTATCTATATTGTTATCTTTACCATCAGTTTTAGCAAACCTTTCTCTAATTCTGTTATTGATTCTTTCAACAACTTCATTATACATATTAAGGATTGGCATAAGATGGCTGACATTCTATACATTGGTTTATAAGATCAGCTCAACATTTCTTCTACTGCCATACTTAATAGTCTATGAGTTATCTATTACACAGTCTATCCATTGTGTCATTACGATTTATTGTTTTTTAAACAGTTGGTGCTAGTGCTAAGCTAACTAATCCATGTTCATTCCGTCTAACTTTTACCGCTAAATCGCTCAACCGCAGCGCAAATGACACAAGTTTTGCTTTCGGCATTTCTATTGCAGATAAAAGGCGTGGCATTTGGCAATCCGTTTTCCTGGCTGCCTTTTACTTCGACACTTTCTTGTCATGGATAAATTGTGGCGCTTAAAGTCACATTTGCCGTTGGAATATGTATTTAAAGTTCTTCAATAGCAATGTTTTGCGAAATCGGTAGATATTTCCTGTCAAAAATGTGTAGAACAGTTTTGTGCAATGTTATGTCTGTCTTCATCAACTTATATTTTTATGTCCCTTCGTTTTGTTGTTTCATCTCCTTTCATAAAAAGGCTATTTTTTATCAATTACTGATTCATTTTCTTCTTTTCTTTTAGTTTTGATCTTTGTTGAGAAAATGGCTATTTCAGTCTTTACCAAGCTCTAGACGGCTCACCCTTAATTTTATTTATTACTCTCTCATAATAGTCTTACATTATGAATTTTACGATGGTTTTCATTGTGGACAGAAAACCATAGTAAAGTTCATAATGTTGTTGTGTTGCTTAGCGTCCTGACACATCGTTGTACTGTCGGTGTTTCGAACATTGGCTTCTCAAAAGATGTGAAATAACTTTCAACGGTCCGTGCAATAACGCCTGCATTGATTTTATGTCGTTTATTTATTAAAACTTTATACAAAATACACGTACATAAGCAGACTTAATGCCTGAGGCATTCTCTACCAGTCAACTAAGGGTGGTGGAGAGATAACATGGAAGTGCATAAAAAAGTAATAATTATTGAAGTAAAATAGGCAAATATATATATATATATATATATAGTTAAAATAAACATACATATACAGAAAAAAATGGACTGAATCATTGCCGTAAGCCATGTAATAATGGTCTTTGCTACCAAATTGCGAACTATACTGTAAAACCCGTTAACGATCTCGAGAAGCTAGTCCTTCATACGAGATGAGAAACAGTCTTTATACTTACAAATAGAAGACAATTTAATTCAATTATTCATTGTGAAAATAGGTCAAGTGGATGTTACAATAATAGGTTCATTTTGCGCTACATTGCGCCATTTAGCATGCAAATCTGCAGGGAAAAGAAATATCGCGATACAAAAAACGAAGGAAGAAAAGTTTCAAGTGGAATTGCTTATTGTATAGTCAAAGTCAAGTGAGGTTATAACTGAGCACTTACAGGTGACACTTCACCTCGTAGATAATGGACTTACGAGTTGTCATTATGTAGTAACAAACCTATCGTGATGAGCCACTTTGCAGCACTTTTAATCCTTTTCAGTTATACAGTTTCACTGGTGTTTGCAATAGAAGTTAAAAAATACCTACCGTTATTTTACCGAATCCGCAGGGCGTACTGCGACAAAACAAACTTTCTTTCAATTAATTTACAGTACTTGATTTCGTGATGTAAGAAAAGTAATATCATAAGTTAAGAACCAGCCAACAAGAAACCATTGACTTGTTTTTGTAACATACATATACTCACGCAGAACGTCGCATAATTTAATGAAACTTATTAATTTACCATAGTATCCCTTCTTGAGCCACAAAGGGAAACTGGACTTACCTTAAGGTAAGGTGCTTGCCAACCCCAATAATACGAACATTTTATTTTTCCCCGCGGACTTACCACTGCCACTACATTTACCAAGCAATTACCGGTATTAGGGCTAGATTAAAAATCTGTACAGTTTAGTAGTACGGTAAAGCATTACATTCTACATATCTTGGAAAACACGTTAAGCCGTAGGTCCCGGCTGTCTTTTGAAAATTTTAACAGTAGTTACGGGTAGTCACACTGGAATCACAATTTGACACCAGTCATAACTAATGTCAGTTTTCTGGTCCCTGACTGATTTTTTGACTGACCTGACAAGCCAAGGGGTTTTGTGTTACCCAGCTTATAGGTGCAGTAAGTTTGTAGCATGTATTCATGTAAAATACTGGTACTCAGCTCCATCCAGTTAGACTAGAAGCCGACCCCAACATTTATAGTGTGTGTGTGTTTATAGAACTATAGTCTTCTGCGCCTTAAAACAGAATCGATTCACTAAGGAGTAATTCATTAAATACAAACATACATAAAATCACGCCTTTTTCCTATGGGGGTAGGCAAAAACTACAGAACGCCACCTGCATGAAAATCGAATTCATTAAACATTAAATTAAATATATTAATACCTTTAAACGAGCAATTCTTGTACATAAATAATCTGAATCTCGGAAACGGCTCCAACGATTTTCATGAAATTTAGTATGCACGGGGTTTCTGGGACGATAAATCGATCTAGTTAAGTTTAATTTTTATAAAATGTCGTTTTCTCTATTTTCACCCGAGCAGAGCACGGTCACCCAGGTACTATTATTTATTTCACCATAAAAATATTAATTGTGAAAAGGCTAGGCAGATTAATTTTTGTAAGGCATGGGGCTTTGTCGTTATTCTCTTAAACCATGAACAATGGCCTGGTTTCATGGTATCGTGGTTGGCAGGGTGCCAGGGAAAAACGCATAACGTTACACGTTGTGCTATGAATGTATGGGTGGGTAAAGTGGGCGGCGCAGCGACGCGGTGCCACCGTGATTTTGCAGAGGTTTTAAAGTTTTATGTCAGTGTAAAATATACAGAAACTATGCATATTGGTTTTATGGCGCAGAGATGTAATTTATTCAATGTTTCATACGGAAACGTCGTTTTGTTACCGTATTATAAAGAATGCAAGGGGAGGTCAAATAGTTCGAGGAATATTTTCTTTCCTTGGTACTTGGCACTACGACACTACCAGGTATCGGATGTAAAAAAAATCGTGAAGATCCTGGTAAGGATAATCAGACAAACTATTCAAATTATTGCATAGTCATCGGTCATTGATAAGTGTGCAAAGTTTCAAATTAATCCGACGTTTTTAAGCGGGTGAAAATCATGTTCAAAGATTTCTTTACATAGATACATACATACCAAGCTAATAAAAGAGTGTTAATAAATCTAATTTACCACGAAAATATGCCACGAACTTATGTACTCCTATGTTTGTAGATTGATCGATAGAATACCCAATACAAAAAAAAATAGATTTCTGAAAAGCCTCCGATAAAACACAGATAGGTCTTTTCGAGGTAGGTCAACAATTCCAATTTTCAATAAATTTTCACACATCGTTAAGATAGATTAGTTGTATCGAGGATGACGGAAACCAGTTAATGGAATTAACTAATGTTAATCCTGATATTTTGTACATGCAGTCGTTTTTCTGTATACTGACGAAGCAAAGAATAACGTGCAATACTTTCTCACAATAGAGTTTTGCCACGGCCCATGAAAATTAAAATCACAAAACTAACATTAAATAATAACAGGCACGTTATAAATTAAAAAAAAATATATTTTCAAAAGCTGCAAGGGGATGTCACCACTGAGGAGTTTTGTTTTTTTTCTTTTTTTTTTCTGTAGCCATTACTAACTTTATCGAATGCCAGTTACATTTATTATTTCAAAATATTGCTTGGGTCAATGAGATGAATTAATTAAAAATAATGAACATTCTAATGAAGTAATTATTTAAAAAGAGGTCACAAATACAGGAATGAAGTAACATGGAGTGATGCAATAATACTGAATCACGTAATGAGAGGCTTGGCAAAGCTTCATGGCTGTATCTGCAAAGTTCATTGACTGTGTTAGGTTAGAGTCACTATTTGAATAAGTTTTATATTTATATAATCGTAATAAATTACTCATAGTCACTTACGTGATGCGAAATGTATCTCAAAAATTAATATCGAAACCGTGTTGGTAGCAATTGCATAGTTCTATAGAAAAATGTAGGGAACAAAACTTATAAACTAAAAAAGTAGGAGATAACCTTTACAATCCTGAAATAGACCACCAACAAAAAAGGAAACGTATAGATGAAAGACGCCCCACATTTCGCCACATAAAGCTTCATTTTAACACACATAATATACCTGGAGCGTATTAAAATTAGACACAGAAACTCACCGTGTCATTCCGGCGCACAAAGGGCTGTTTTTCACTGAGCTATCCAGGCTTGTGCCAAGCGGTATTGAATCTTATGCCCCTCTGCCACATGTGTCAAAATAGCTCGCACTTTTGCTCGAAACACTGTCAGGGACGCGTCACTTGTAATTTTTTGATAATTGCATTTTAGGTTCAGTATTGATGAGCAATGGGGGAGTGCAATGCGGAATATTGTAAGGGGGGACGTGGAAGCGGGTGCGGCCACTACCGTACGGCCGCGAACTACCCTGTTCAACTGAACTAGGGTTGGGCTCGAGACGGTTATCGGTAAAATTATGCGGTAAATTGTTGGTAAGTTAGGAGCGATAATTTTTGGTTTATGGTGATGACTTAAGGTACCTACGTAAAAATAGTCATTTACTACTGTTGTTGGACGTTACCAAAATAATAACGAAAACCTTATTCACTACTTAAAAATAAATGTAATTTAGCGTCCACTATTTGAAAAACTTTACTTTAAAATTGATTTGTTCAAAAGATATCAAACGAATCAATTTTAAAGGAAACCTTAAAATCATACACATTTTCAAGAAACTACTAAGAAAGTACCTACCTATAAAATATACACGCATGCAAAACCATCTTACTCCAAAGATTAAACCAGATTTTCCACAGACTTACAATTCAAAAATTACACCACCAAGAATTACCAACGTTTACCGCATCTTCGTTTTACCACCCGACACGGCGTGCCATGTCCCATCTCTATAAACTTTCTGCACATGCGCAGTCAGCACAGACAGATAGACCCCAACTCTTTGTGGTAAATAATACATTTCAGTCAACTGAGGCACCACACGGCTTCGTGAAGCTATGCTTTTCTTTAAACTTTTTATGTGGGTAGGTATGAAGCTTTTTTAAAGTTGATCAGATATGGTTAGGTTTTAAGTCGTTAGGGCAACTTTTGGCCAGCCAGATATTTCAAAGTATTAAGTTTTTTCTTCTGTCGGCAGTCCTCATGACCACCTTTTTTTGTTTTACAAGCTTTTTAGGGTTCCGAACCCATAGGGTAAAAACGGGACCATATTACTAAGACTCCGCGGTCCGTCTGTCTGTCCGTCTGTCACCAGGCTGTATCTCATGAACCGTGGTAGCCAGGTAGTTGAAATTTTCACAGATGATGTATTTCTGTTGCCGCTATAACAAAAAATACTAAAAACAGAATAAAATAAATATTTAAGTGGGGCTCTCATACAACAAACGTGATTTCTTGCCGTTTTTTGCGATATGGTACGGAACCCTTCGTGCGCGAGTCCGACTCGCACTAAACCAGTTTTTATTAACTTGCAATGTATGCATGTATTTTCAGGTCAAATTTTGCAACTGAATTTTAAAGCAGTTGTCCTCTACCGAATAAGATGAAATTTTGCAAACACGTTTGGATTGGATGACAATGCATAGTAAGCATAGTAAGCTAAATAGCTTGTTTCAAAAAAAGGTTTTTTCAATTGACAAAAATATTTTTTTTAGTATAAGCTAGTCCTGGTTACCAATTAAATTACTTAGAAATAAACTATGAGACAAGTTCAGAACATTTTACCGTAATTTTACTTTTTGTCGTGAGAAACTAAGAAGTCGGATTAGACAGTTGTAATAAACTTCATGCATACGAATGATACTCGTTGCTATAATGTATGTGTACTTAATTAGGATTATGAAATCGATTTTTCAATTTCTTACGTACAAAGTTATCGCGGTATGTAAAATGAGAAACGACATCGGACTTCTTAGTTTGTCACGATTATAGCAGGTCTCATCATTCACTTTGCCTTTACTAACATAATTAATGTATAACTACACTATTACAATTTTAAGCATAATTTAAGTGATGGCATGTCAGTTTCTGTGACAACAAACATATGTAATTAACTCAAGCAACTTACTCTGTGTTAAATTTTTCGTGCAAGTAGGCCTAATAAATACGAGTGGATCAGTAGAAAGCTCGTGTAGCTCATAGATATATTCAAAATAAACATAATGTTCCCACGTATTCCGGATGTAATTACGCCATGCATACGGCTGTACTTGACACGCTTGTTCTCCATGTTCTCGTTGTTCTCGAGGCTTTCAAAGTTTGAGAGCGCCAAGCATGTTCGCCTGCAAACTCAGGCATACTCAGCGTTATCAATACTTGAATGATTGGATTTACTTGATGAGTTCCGTACGTTAAAAGTTTTAGGTAATTGGTTACTGAAACCGATATATGTAAATTTTAAGTCAAGTTCGTATCATATAGTTCAAATGGTATTAGAAATTATATTAATTATTATTATTATTATTGGTTTCAGTTCATGAAACATGTTTTAATTACCTTTATCACCATGAAATGTTGGAAGTTTGGGAGCTTGGAAGATTTACCGTACTGTCACTAGTTTCAGTGTATTTTGAATATATCGAGACTTGAGTTTTAATAGGAGACTTTCAATTGATAAGCAAATTTCAGAGGTTGGTAGTACTCATTATTATGAGTAAACATTATAGGGAACCTAACCTGAAAACTGATTTTCCTGCATTTCGTCAAGTTATGCGAATAGAACAGTGGTGGCCCAGTGGTAACGACCGCGACTTACAAGTTGTAGGTCGTGGGTTCAAACCCAGGCAGATGCATTACTTTGTGTAAATTATTTCGTCATCAATGCTCTCAAAACGGTGAAGGAAAACATTGTGAAGAAACCGGCATGTCCTAGAACCAAAAATTCGAAGAAATATGACATCGACCAACCCGCACTGGGCCCGCGTGGTAGATTACGGCCCATTCTCTCTCACAGACAGGAAGTCTGTGTCTCAGCAGTGGAAACATGAAAAGGATGGTGATGATGAGGGGCGGATGCCGCGCGGGTCAGTCGAGCACGCGCATGGAGTGGTCGTGCAAAATCAGCGCGGGCGCGCGCAGCAGCCGCATCTCCGCGCCCAGCTGTCGCTCACCACCAGCGCCTCCTGCGGGCAGCACGACGTCTTCATCGACATGGACTCCGTCAATGTTTTGTGACTCTGTTGGAACAAATTATCATTAGCAACTTTCAACTTCAACGCCAAGGAGTAGTATTTATGCCGCCAAAAAGGGTTACCGTGTTGTAGTTTGAAGGTATGTATATGCATAAGAGATGAACAAGCAGTGCTTGTCTCCAACATCAAGACTCTGAAGAGGTACTTATCACCAAGTCCCATGTATCTGGTACGAGAATCGAACCGGCTGGGCCCAAGTATAGACTCCACGCTGCTATTAAGATATTTCAAATAGAAAACCAATAACACTCTGCACACGGGGATTGAACCCGAAACAAAAAAAAATATGGAAATATCGTGCAAGAAATAGGGAGAGCTTACCCGTTTGAAGCAATGCGCGATGGAGTGGCAAATGTTGGTTAACGAGAAGTGGCAGCGCTGGCGCATCAGCACGTGGAGGATGAGGTTGAGCACATAGTTGAACAGCAACAGCAAGTCCGAGATGGTGGACAGCACGTTGAGCCGGTGCCACGAGTGCCGTTCCAGCCTGAGGTACAGCGCTGACATCAGCTGCAGACAGAAAATATGGTCAACTTGATATAACAGACAGAAACAATAGATATGACATGGGATTGTAGTATGCAAGACCTCAAGTTGCAGGTTAATTTATACATTGAAGCATTACGGTCTGTGGCAGAGAAAGTAAAATGGTTTAGTAGAGCGGCAAATCTTTGGCTGATATATTACGAAAGCTTTTTTTCTAAAATTGGTAATAGCAAAGAATAGAAATATTTAGAATAACATACGAATTTACTTTGGAAAAATCATTATAATAAACCTTTTCTTTTACTGAAACCTCAACCAAAACATAATATTTGTCAATTAGCAACACGAGTGGTAAAACTTTAGGTCTTAATTTATTAACTAGTCTCCATATAGATGTCTCATTTTGCTTAGGGAACTATTAATAAACATAGAAAGCTCAAAGAATTAGTTATATTGAGTGCGGATCCCGACACAACGCCAATGAAGGCAATCACTTTAATTGATCAATTACCAGCTCCCAGCTTGGGACACCCGCCAATGCTGATTCACTCTGATGGTGATCCAAACTTATGTTTCTTATATTTCAGAGTTTATTCCAAGTAATCGTCGCTTTTATGCATTTAATTTTACATTGTTTGGAAACCCTTAGCTAATAAAACAACGATAACCACAACGGTTATAGTTTCTGTTAAAATACTCTTTTTTAAGTAGATTTTTTACTTATTAAAGTCTATTTTACATAACGTGCTCACCAAATTCTAAAGAAAATGGAGTATCAAGCACATACAACGACAGTAGTTGCCAAGCCAACTACAGCTATAGCTATACATAACACTATTGATACACACAGCTATACATAGCTCACTGGTTACCAACACGTGTATATGCTAATCATTTCACCCATCCAAACATTTGCTCAAGACAGTGTGTCAGGACACGCTCTGTGGCCACATTATGCAAGCAGGCATTCTCTTACAACGTCCGACTACAGTACCTAAATCATCATCCATTAAACTACAAATTTGTAAAAGTGTTTATTCGTACGCGAACTAGCTTCGTACTGCTTATCACTGTGTCTATCTCCTTCGTACGTATTGTCGGATGAGATAGCATGCATTTTAACCCCGTGCACAAAATAGTTTATGACGTCGACTAGTGCAATCTACCCTGCTTTTAATTACTTGTTTCTTATCTTATCTTGTGGAAGGACCGAGAGACAACTCGGACACTTCGACCCATTGGGATCTATTGTGGTCCTCTAGATAACTTACTCCTCCCCAATCTCTTTGAAAACTCTTTTCATGAGTTTTACAACAAGACTGGGAGATATGAGCCTATAGTCTTCTGGTCTTGGATATCCAACCCCTAAGAGACTCATTCACTTACCAGCCAGTGCATCGCATGTGCAAAGAAGGTGCTCCATGCGTTCCGTATGTTCCCCACACAACCTGCACATGGGTGTCGCGGTTAGACCCATCTTCATGAGCATGTCGTTAGTTCCAAAGTGCCCAGTAAAGGCCCCAAGCAGGTAACGGATTTGCCCCCTGCTCATGTTCCAAATGCATTCCCGGGCTTTGAACGTAGAGCCTAGGAATTTCTTAGAGTGTTGTAGACCGGTGCTAGATAGCAAGTGAGTTCGCTGTCTGTGATCTGCAAACTCTCTAAATGCGGCTTTTACGAGGCACGACGAGATGCCTACACATGGTTCTGGACCCACAAAATCATTTGCTGAGCCCTCTCTTGCCAGTTCATCTGCCATTTCGTTACCATGGATTCCTTTGTGCCCAGGGACCCACATCAGTCTTACCCAGTTGTGCTTCTCAAGCCTGTTTAGGGTTTGGACAGCATCCAGAATAAGTCCGGAGTCCACTTTGAAGGATGCCATGGCTTTGATTGCAGCCTGACTGTCACTAAGAATATATATGGATTTACCTCTGGTTCCTCTATCTAAATTCTCTTGAGCACAGGTTATTATGGCATAAGTTTCTGCTTGGAATACAGTTGCCATCTTCCCTAGGCTTTTGGTACATTTGTAACCTTTTGCGTATATGCCCGCCCCTGTACCTGATTCCATTTTGTGCCCATCAGTGTACCACACCAGACTATCTTTTTGTGGTGAATCGATTCCCTTCGTCCAGTCCTCTATTGTAGGGATTTGGACCTTGAAATACCATTCAAACACAAACATAGTTTGCATTTTATCGGATAACATGCTTGTTACCCAATCCAGGCCTTCATTCCCGTCGAACTTTGTATGGTTGGTCCTTGGCTTAGAGGCATCCCATAGTCCAGCTACAGACAGTCGATGTAATGTCTTCCTTGCCTCGAATTCAACCATCATATGCAGAGGAGGGATATTGAGGTATCTCCCAATCTCTGCCGTAGGTGTTGTCCTGAAAGCACCCGTGATGTCTAGACACACCGTTCTTTGTAATCTGGTGAGTAGCGCTTTACACGAGGCAAGCTTTGTTCTTGGCCACCACACTATGCTGCCGTATATGATAATAGGTATTATCATTGTCCGGTACAGCCATCGTATCACTTTGGGCTTTAACTGCCAAGTTTTACCGCAGGTGGAAAAACACATGCCGAATACTCGTAGGGCTTTCGTCGTTATATTTTCCACATAAGTTCTCTATCAAGCGTTACACCCAGATATTTAACTTCGGTGGACCAGGGCAGCTTTATTCCATTTAGGGAGAGCTCTCCTAGGTTTCCTAGTTGTCTCTTCCTCGTGAATGGAACAATGACTGCTTTGCTTGGGTTGATAGAGAGGTGGTTCTTTGTACACCATTCGTCTGTCATCATCAATGCCTTTTGTAATAATCCAGAGACTATGTTCGGGAATTTACCATTAACCATTATAACTATGTAATCTGCATAGCCTACTGTGTAGAATAGTCCGGTATTTAGCTTGGTAAGTAGCGAGTCTACTACCAAGCACCACAATAATGGTGACAGCACTCCACCCTGCGGACAACCTCTTGTTGTTTTTGCACTAAGTTTGTCTCCCATCAGTTCCGATCTGACTATTATGCTTCTCAGCATATGGTCAATCCAGTTGTACGTGATATTGTTGATGCCATGTTCCTTTGCAGCGACGCGTATGGACTCAAATGTTGTCTGGTCGAAGGCTCCCTCTATATCGAGGAAAGCCCCTACACAGATTTCTTGTACCTCTAGCGCAGCCTCGGCTTGACTCGCAACATAGTGCAATGCCGTTTCCGTAGATTTGCCAGGGCTGTAGGCGCACTGTAGCGTATGTAGAGGGAATACTTTAAGTGGTCCCTCTCTTAGGTACCTGTCTACCAGTTTCTCCAGAGCTTTTAAGAGAAAGGATGATAGACTAATTGGCCTATAAGCTTTAGCTTCTTCGTAAGTCGGTCTACCTACCTTTGGTATAAAGGTGACTTTGACCTCCCTCCATGCCTAGGGTACGTACCCAAAGGCTATGCAGGCTCTGTAGGCCTTACTCAAATGAGGTATCAAAAGAGATGCCCCCTCTTGCAATAGTATTGGGTAGATGCCATCCGAACCAGGGGATTTGAGAGGCTGGAAGCCCGCTATGGCAAGCTTCAGTTTATTTTCATCTACCACTTTCTTTGCCGTGAGCCAGATATTTTTGGACGTGTGCCTTGTGAGCTCGTCCCTTGTGACTAGTTCCTCTTCATCGCTGTCGCGCAATATACATTCCGGGAAGTGAGTTCTAAACATCACGGCCAGAGTGTCCTGTCCAGTTTCCGTTAGATACTCATTCTCATAATTTACAGATGATAGTGGGTTTATCTTAATCATGGACATTGCTTTGCACAACCTCATTCCATTTGGTAGAGCTTCGATGGAGGTGCAATGCTGCCGCCAATTAGTTCTTTTGGCCTTGCGTACCGCCGTCTTATACCTCGTCAGCATGCTATGATAGCCATAAAAATCTTTTCTGGCTTTTGCATCATTAAAGGCCTGTCGTTTTTCCTGACGTATTTTAGCTAGTTCAGGATTCCACCATGGTACCTTTTTGCAAAAGGGTCTTTTTCTCTGGGCAGTTGTCTTCCCATGCACCGATGGTGCCCACCTTGATTTTATCCGCTTCAAATTCTATATCTAGAATGGAATTAAGCTTACCTTTAGGGCTCCCTAGATTTACTTTTAGGTCCCCCCTGTACGAGTCCCAATTTGTATGCCTTGGGTTTCTCCTTCGTCTAGTTTCGGCTTCTCTCGCCGTCTTAAACCTAAAGCATATATAATTATGGTCAGTCAGAGAGATTTCGTCCGATACATGCCAATTTTCAATGTAAGCGCTGGCCCTGTTTGAAGCCAGTGTCAGGTCAATAACTTCAGTTCTCGCAGAATTCCTGAAAGTAGGTTTATTGCCTGCATTAAGGATTTGTAAAGAAGAGCTTACCACAAAGTCCAACAAATCCTCTCCTCATGTGTTGACATCCGAGCTGCCCCAAACGACGTGGTGTGCATTCGCATCGCAGCCAAGTATCAGGTCCAGGTTTCCTTGGTGGCCGTAGTCAACCAGTTTTCTAATTAGTGGTGTTACTGGTTCCTTTTGTTCATATGTTCTTTTGTTTTGTTCAAGAATAATTTTCCCTTTCTCTGTTCCCGTCCCCACTTGGATCAAAGTTGTTGTAAGATCTCTGTAACAGCAAGTACGTAAGAGCATTGCCTCTATACCGCCCCTGATATAGATGCAAGTCCTCGCGTCATTGGTTGGACAGTCATAGAGCACCATGCCTCCTGTCCCACCTAAGCCTTTTATAGTCCCATTATACAGATAAGGTTCCTGTTTAGCTTCAGTTGCCGAGCCAAAAGGGCAGTAGAGGCTCTGCAATGATGCAAATTGATTTGTACACACCTTAGTCCCTCCATCTTGGATATCTTGATGGAATTGTGCTGTTGCTGGAGTGCCTCAGTTTTGAGGCTCCCCCTCCATCGCTTCCTCCTCGAGAGCAGTTGGCGACTCAATCCCCAGGGTATCGAGGCCCTCAAGGATGTCATCCTCGAGATCCGCCTCTGACGCCCCGGTCTGGATCTCTGCCTCCTACGCTACGTCGTGCGCCGAGACCTCGTCGATGGCCTCCCCACACTGCGGTGGACCATCTTCGGAGGGCTCCACCCCTGCTTCCGCAGTGGGTGCCTCTCCCTTGTCTTCTTCAAGGAGTTTGAACGAGTACCGTTCAATTCCTCCTGGAAGAGGGTAGCCCGCGGTCTTGATGACCCCAGCGGACACCCCGTCCATGAGGACGATACGACGGATGCCAGTTTGCTCAGTGAGCGTATTTACGACCTTCCAGTCGTCCGTCATCAAGGCAGGGTTAAGTAATTAATGGCCCGGGCAGAGCCTGTCAACGCCAAGTTGCGACTCTTCCATGCCATTTTGACTGGCTTTGGAAGGTCCCTGGCGTCAACGACCTTGAGTTGAAACTCAAGGTCGTTGACGCCAGGGACCAAGTTCCACATTATGGACTGCACCCCGAAACCAGCTAGCTGCTTCAGAATTGTCGCAGGATACATGTACTGCACCCGCGACAACTTCAGGAGCAACCGTGAGAACAGACAGAGAAGCCGGCGCCACTTCCAGTTTCTCAATTATGAGCTCCTGGATTGGCACCAAGTCCTCCACCTTCAAGTACTCCGGGTACCTGACTGTGACGACAGCGAGTTTCACAGCCGCCACCACATCCCTAAAGGATCCGGTTGAGGATGATTGCCCTTGGGTCTTCATCCTCTTGGCCGTTATGTCCCGCTTTCATCGCTGTCACCGCTGAGAGCAGCACGCGGTCTCTTTGATGGGCCCTCCGTAGGAGTCCCCTCTAGAGCCGCCTGCTGTCTCAGCTTTTGGCGCTTTTTCCTGCGCGCCCCAGATCGTCCAACCGTAAAACCAGCCTTGTTCATGCCGGCCACCGGGAGACGACGAGGTGCTGTCTTTGCCGGTCGCGTCCGGGGCCCTAAGGTCCGAGGTCATTCGACCTCAAACACAAGGGTCACGTGTCGCGCCAGTTTTGGCAGTACCTTTGTGCCCGGTGGGCTGGTTTGCAGTTCCGCCCTTCGGTGGTCCCGCAGCAGTGCCGGCCCTCGGCAGTGCCGCAACAGTACCGTCATTTGACAGTCCCGCCGCAGCCCCACCTCGAGACGACCCCACTGCAGTCTCGCCTCTAGACGTTCCTGCTGCGGAAAATGCAGTCCCGGCTAGCGCCGGTCCCGCCGTCTGGTGTGCAGTTCCGCCCTTCGACGGTCCCATAGCAGTGCCGACCCTCGGCAGTGCCGCAACAGTACCGTCATTTGACAGTCCCGCCGCAGCCCACCTCGAGATGATCCCACTGCAGTCTCGCCTCTGGACGTTCCTGCTGCGGAAAATGCAGTCCCGGCTAGCGCCGGTCCCGCCGTCTGGTGTGCAGGCCCAGCTTTCGCCGGTTCCGCCTTTTGGAGCGCAGTCCCAACTTTTGCCGGTCCTTTCGCCTTGTGGTTTTACTTGCTTGCTGCAACTTTAAAATTAGGCACGTGACATCAGAAATTAACAATGATCAAGTAACAAAATATCAAATCAAATATATAATCAAATATCAATATCATAATTAATGTTGTCATCATTAATTATGATATTGTGATTGTGACATAGCCAAGCAACGACCCCAATATATTTGTTTGTACGGTTTCTTGTAGTACCTACATCCTTGCATGTAGCTTCTTCAGGGCGGTCCACATAAAGGCTCCCGAAGATACATTCTTTACTTTGTATTATAATAACGGGTAGGAGCAACTTAAAGCATTTATTTTTTATGTAATACCATCTTATATTTCTTAATACAAAGGTACACTTTTTGCCTTTTTGTATGCAAAAAGTGTCATCTTGGAGTTTCAGATGTTGACCAACTGACGCAGTACTTTCATCAAATGGGAATATTGGATTACTTTCAACCTTACTTTCCCACGCCCTTTATGTACTTACTTAACTATATTGAAGAAGAAAACATTGTCGCAAGGTGATCCCTCATAGTTTTGTACAAATTATATCACAACAAAGTCTTTCGAGCGTCGACACCCAAAAGTTAGAAGGAAAAAAATAAACATTATTATTTATGTTTCTCTGATACTAAGTAGCTCCAGTTTCTCGATATTTTGGACACGTACGCAGCTTTCAGCTCTCGTAATAGTGATGTCAGTATACTTTGTTATGTCTTATTGCGTTTACTTTTGCTTCACTTTAGGTTATCAAAAATAAGATTGAGTGTGTTAAAGTTTTTTTTTTCTCTTTCACAGGCACGCGCTTGACCACTATCTCACGTGATGGTAAGCGATGATGTTGTCGACGATGAAGCACGCTTGCGTAGAAGTTACCTATTCACTCTTGACTTAAAGAGTCCTATGTTGTAGGCATCGGGAAACACGGTTCTGTGTAATGTTTCCTTTGGTAGTAGGTTACTACGTTTTTCTTGTAAAAAAATAAATTATATTCATAAATTTTGCGTAGACTAGAAACACACTTCCTTCGAAATAAGCTTTCCGCTTTAGGAATAATGTGAATGTAACAAAATAATATTCTATGTCTGCCTAACCACTCGGGGGCAGTCGTATATAGGCTGGAATCAAACAGCACAATAATATTCAGATTTTCCTCACAAACCCAAAAAAAAAAAATTACATTGAGTCCCTGCCCAACAATGTCGTTGAACTTTCAAACTTGTTTACATGTAATAAGCAGAAAATTCATGTTTCAAATCCTTCAAAAAGGCCTTGTAAGAATGGGACAAGTCGTTTCTTTCTACAGCTTGATTACCTATAATTTATAAAATTACTCTTTCAGGGTTACCCTAATTAACTTGTAAGTGTTAAGGAAGATTACCTTGAACTTTGTAGGATTTTAAATGATGTTTTGACGCTTGCTGCAGACGGTGAGTGATTTGTGTGAGATTTCCACGCTTTCCTGTAATATCCAAAAGCCATGTAACTCCCGAACTTCCCGGGTGAGCACAGGTGTTAATATATTCTTAAGTCACCAGTATATTTAGTTATTGTGAGTTTCATGTAAGGACTTAAAATACATTATAAACTTAGGGCTGTTACTGATTTAAAATGTCCAAATAAGGTCACACGTACCGGAGCAAACATAAAAACAAAGTTCTACATCAAAATCATCAGGTAATAACATTATTCAAATCGGCAATCGACCCCAAAAACACTGGCACATAAAAATTTTACGGCAGCCAAGCCGATAATGAGGAAGCTAATAAAAGTTCATGGTTTACGGTGACTCTTCAACAACCCTTAATTCCTTGCCAAGACCGTTTTGCAGAAGATTCTTTTTACTACCCATGTCTTCTTCTTCTTCAAGAGGTCCATGAAAGGAGCGTCCACTACTAATGTAAGAATTCGGTACCCAATTCGCAAACGTTCGGGGCACCCTGGACATCTAACACTCGATAACACAATTGTGTAGGTAACTAATCCTTTCACAATTTTGGTACGAATCGCTCTTCCTCAAGAACTAACCAAAACTTCTATAGTAGCATCAACATAGGCCAAGGGTTAACAATTAGGAAGGGTCTCTAAATAACATATTTACATGCGGAATGTATGTTTTGTTAATGGCTTTACCCTCCGTTCTGAGTTCCCATGTTTGTATATGTGATTGCGAATGTAATCGCGAACCTAGATCCTGGGTTTTTTTGTTACAACTATCTAGTGTTATATTAGAAGATAGTAGAACATCATTAGTACTGAATTATTTGTCTAGATCGTGGCATAATTATGAATAGGACCAGCATATAACTCTGCTTCAAATGTTTCTATCACCACTTTCTATCACCGATAACAATAGGGAATTACACCCATTTTTATAAACTGTGTCAATTAAATTTTATATTCAAATGTTACGTGCCATTTTGCAAAAAAAAATACATTTTCAAATTTCGCGCGTAGTTTGATGAAAATGCTGGACGCAGTGGACGCCATATTGCTCTGTGGTCATGAAATCAGTTGGCTATGAAACCAAAGGCGCCTATAGGCCGATACGCCAATCAGTTGACAATTGACAGTGTTTAGTTTACACAGCCGTATGATGTATTATTATGGCGGCTACTAATTCATATTTCATAAAACATATTACAGCATAAAACAGATTAAAAAACTGAAAATTGTGTATTCAATTTTAAAATTTATTTTGTTATTTTATGAATTAAAACTAACATTTTCCAACTGCATATTGCCTAAACTATCTCAATAATATATTTATAGATTTTTCTTATATAGAGTAAAATACCCAATAGTCTTAAGTCCAAAATGTTTGGGCTCGCCATTTCGGGACTGCTTGTCAATCTCATAAGTTATGGAGTATTTGACTATCGTTATCACTGATGTCGCTTTATGTAGGTTCTCTGTTTCGGGGAAGAGGATTCTTTCAACATAGTCATAGTGGTACCGCAGCTCTGTGGAAGCGTGTCGCACTTTAACCCTATTATGGCAAAAGTTGACATCCATATTTTGACTTGAAGGATTGCAGATCATACGTGAATTACTTGATTAAAATTAAATTAGATGATTATATTAAAGATCAAGACTTGGAAACAGCTGATCCTAATCCATAGGACAATCTTTAGTGTAGACAAAATCAAACTGGCTGTATTCATAATTATAGTAATGCTATATTTTATATTTTTCTTCCCTTTTGTTTAAGAAATTAACACGTTCATTGTTCCATTATTGTTGAATTTGGTAATTTACCTATGTTTGCTATTAAGTGAGAATAAAAAAATATTAAAAAAATATTTGTTATTATGTGAGAACCATGTTCCTATTTATCAAATGAATGAATTTACCCGTTATTTATTTTATATCTATACGTAATATAGTAGTATTAGTTTGGGTATATCGTCCTCACGTTCATGAATTAATGTATGTACATAATATTGTAAAACACTTTTTTTTAAAGAGACACACGTACTGTGGCGTTTCTTGTCCTTTCTTCTACCGTTGTTTTCTACCGGCCATTCGGAAAAGTAGCTTGTAATGGAGATAAAAAGCTACTTTTCAAAATTGCCATTCCATTTCCAGGTAAAATCATTTGTTATTACCTTTAAATTTAATTTTTTGACGTTCAAAAGTGCCGCTTAGTGGCCTAATTGAAATAAAGAAGTCTTGTTTATTTCGATTTTATTAAAATTCGTCTCCTAGTTGCGGCAGACATCGTCTAGAGTAGCCCTTCATCGTGAACGGTCTTGAATTAGTTGAAATTTACACTTCAGCTCGCTTCACGTTTTTCCGTTGCTCGTCGCTTCCGTCAATAGGGAACGACGCAACGTTCGAGAATAGTAGATGTACATTTTAACCGCAACGGCGGCGTAGCAAAAATGTAGCCCTTCTATTCGGTTTCCTTACTTTATAGGTCAGTCTTAGCGTAAGCGATCTAGGCATGTAGGTTTCTAGTCTACAGAGAAATGGCGCGAAATCGGGTGTCGACGTGAGACTGACATGACACGGTCTGTCTTCAAACATGTCGCCAATCCGTCTGGTCGGAATCTTGTCACGTCTACGTACATTTTGCATAAGACAATGAGTGTAGTATTTTTTTATCTATATTTTTACACGGTCACGTTCAAGTCATTCGACGATATATCTAGTCTTTTTATTTTAGTACAATGTATGTATCCTACCACTTTCAGTTTTCCTCTTACACTATTGTATGTTTTAATCTATGCCCTTTATACGGAACGCTCTATGTGCGAGTCTGACCCGCGCACAGAGGGTTCCGTTTAATCAACTAAATTCACCAAATAAATAGGCAACTTTACAAACGTTTTTTAACAATGAAAGCACCGAAAATTGCTCTAACGAAGGGACAAAATTAACTTTGCCGTTCGAAAACTTTTGTCCCCATACATCAATATACAAAAAAAATACTTTTCCAAGTACATCCTATAAGTTGGTCAACCATTACTCGATACCCTTAACCATGTCATCATATCAACATATCAGCCGAAAGACTTCCACTGCTGGACATAGGCCTCCCCCAAGCGTCGCCACATTGACCGGTCCCGTGCGTCCCGCATTCAGCGGATCCCCGCAACCTTCACCAGGTCATCGGTCCACCTGGTGGGAGGACTACCAACCCAAAGTCTTCCGGTTCGCGTTCGACACTCCAGAACCTTTCTGCCCCATCGGCCATCCATTCTGCGAGCGATGTGCCCTGCCCACTGGCACTTAATTTTGGCAGTTCTTTGGGCTATGTCGGTAACCCTGGTTCTCTTGCGGATCTCTACATTTCTGATTCGATCACGCAAGGAAACTCCGAGCCTAGCCCTCTCCATTGCCCTTTGGGTGACTGTAAGTTTTCTGATGAGGCCAATTGTGAGCGACCACGTCTCAGAGCCATAGGTCATAACTGGCAACACACACTGGTCATAGACTTTCATCTTGAAACACTGTGGTAAGTTGGACGTGAAGATACAGCGCAACTTCCCGAATGCTACCCAGCCGAGTCGGATTTGACGGTTGATCTCTTTCTCGAAGTAGGCCCTGCCCAACTGGATCGTTTGTCCCAGGTAAACATAGTCATCCACAACTTCGAGTGAAGAGTTGTACCATTTTTACCATTTAAATCATGTAATAGACGAGAAAAAAATATCCATCCCCACATTACGTCGACAGGAGGCAAACTAAAAAAAAATAACATATTTTATTTTACTTCTTGCGTGATTACTACCGATAGACGGATATTGCGAAACTATATACGGGTTCCTTGTTGACTACGGAACCCTAAAATCGAACTAAGGTGAAGTGAATTGTCAATCCACGGATTACAAACTTGTTTCATCAACTTTGCCAATTGAAATATTTACAGAATAGGGCTCCAGTAGAGTAAAAACTTCATTATAAAAATTCTGATATGATTCAATTAATGATCAAATAAGACAAGTTAGAGAAAAAAACGACGCTTGATATAACAGAGAAGGCAAATCACTCAAAAACCCGCATTTCCTTTAAAACCCGGCCCCCCTTCTGGCTTCCGAGAGTGCTTCCGTAGCCAAATAAACTTATTGATTGTCTGCGTTTGGCAGGCTATCAAATACTTCCACCACCATTCAATATGAACTTTAAAATTTAAATGATAAAGTTTAATTCAGAATGGGGAGCAGTTTCACAGCTATTAAGATGTTTCCTTTAAAAGAAGGAAACACGACCTTAGAGATTAGAGGCGAATGGCGAAGTATGAGCTTGTTAAATTTTATTAGATCAGTCATTGATGGTTTTCGCTTATTATTGCAGATGGGGTTACATAGAATATAAAACAAATATAAGCTGTAGCTTTCTTGGCATAAGAACATTTTAAGACGAAAATTGTATTAATAGTCATTTTAGATTGGTAAGGTAATCTTAATCTATCTACTCGTGATTTAATAAAGAGGTAAAATTGTTTGATTGTAGGAAGTAATCTTTGATAGAATTGAACCGATGAAAAAAAAAACTGGTACAAAACAGAACTATAGTTGAATGATATTAAGATACAGGATGGCCAAAATAGAGAAGTACAGAAAAATGATTGGTCCCTCGTATCGTGGGGTATTTGAATCACCGTTCCGCGACTTTTCATAGTTTTCTAGTTATGAATTTTTAAGAATTTAGTTTAAATTGAAAAATTCAAGTTCGGTGCGGATAGGCCACGGGAGCAAATTAAGAGCAAAAAAATTACCGTAAGAATACAAGCAAATTAAACGATGATCACATTAAAGATTTAACAATATTATATAGCGATTAAAGAAATAACAATATTATATAGCAAATAGCGGTTTAACATAAAAGCACTTCTTTTGAATTTCAGGCTTTGCTTGTGCCAGGATTTGAAGGAAGAAGTGCAGTCTGCCATAAAACTAATCTAAGTTTTGTGAAAAGAACTTTGTCTAGAATTCAACAATTCTAGGCAAAGTTTCTTCTGGACGTATTTCTTACAAAACGTAAGTTTATCTTAAAACTTATCTCGCCCATGTTAGCTTGAAAAATTGGCGTTAAAGTAGGGTTTGCCTCGTTCTGGGTGTCTACCATAAGGAAATTACCTTGCTTTAAGAGCTTATGGTCCATCATCATCATATCAGCCGAAAGACGTCTACTGCTGGACATAGGCCACCCCCAAGCGTCGCCACATTGACCGGTCCCGTACGTCTCACAACCAGCGGATACCCGCTAACTTAACCAGGTCATCGGTCCACTTGGTGGGAGGCCTTCCAACGCACCGTCTTCCGGTTCACGGTCGCCACGCCAGAAACTTTCTGCACACTGTGACTTAAGTTTGGCAATTCTTCGGGCTATGTCGGTAACCATGGTTCTCTTACGGATCTCCACATTTCTGATTAGATCACGCAAGGAAACGCCGAGCATAGTCCTCTCCATTGCCCCTGAGTGACTGTAAACTTTCTGATGAGACCCATTTATTTATTTATTTATTATATACTTTATTGTACACCACTTAAATAATTACAGAACAAAACATTTATAAAGATAAGTGTACAATGGGCGGTCTTATCGCACAGGGCAATCTCTTACAGACAACCTTTGGATGGACCGAACGAGAGGAGATAGACATAGGGTTGTCAGTGTACAAAAACTATCATGAAATAATATAACTTAGACATTACATAAAATACATACATACAAATAAAATAATATACTAATAAATATCAAATACAGAACAGAGAAAGGAGAAGAATAGTTACAGAGAAAGGAAATGATCCTTCACCATTTTCTTAAATGTCGGCAATGTTTGCGCACGCCTTACCTCAATAGGTAATGCATTCCACAAACGAGCTGCTTGAACCGTGAAAGATTTGTCGAAGAAGGATGTGGAATGCATACGAATGCTTAATTTCAGGTTTTCCGATGATCTCAAGGACCGAGAATGTGTGTCACAGAGGAACTGAAAACGTTCTTTAAGATAAAAAGGACTAGAAGGATTAAAGAGCACATTATATAGCAAAGAAAGTATGTGGGCATTCCGGCGAAGGCGAATAGGAAGCCATTTGAGCTTGATTCGAAATTCAGAAACATGGTCATACTTGCGCAAGCCAAATATGAACCTGATACAGAGATTTTGAAGTCGCTCAAGCTTGTCCAATTGGTCTTGGGTGAGATCGAGATAGCTGGCATCAGCATAGTCCAGGATAGGGAGAAGAAGAGATTGTGCTATCGCAATTTTAGTGGTGATGGGAAGAAAGTTACGAAGCCGTCTCAGGGAGCCCGCAGACGCAAACAGTTTACGACTGACCTCCTGCAGTTGTTTGGTCCAGGAAAGGGTGCTATCGATATAAATCCCCAGGTTCTTCACAGTGTGAGCTATAGGAACAATGGTGTTGTTGAAAGAAACCTGGGGAAGTGTCGCCCAATCAATCCTAGAGACCGTTCGGGAACTTCCCACAACAGCCACTTGAGTTTTCGTCGGATTGATTGTATGCGACCAAAAGGAACCAAAGGGAATTAAAAGTCAAAATTTTCGAAATCGTCTGATTTAGGGTAAACCAACGATTTCGTTAACAGATTTGCCTTTTTATGTAAGTTAGCGAACATTGACGGTCTTGTACTTTTGTTATCATACACACTGCATTTGCGTTAAAAGACTCCTATCTGAAACTTGGCAGATAATTATATGCTCGGTATTCTTTTAGTAAATCCATACCTACTCAGCTATCAATTTGTCGCCCAGAATATGCTTATTAAAAAAAACTGCCAGTATCTCCATTGAACGGTGAAACTGCATAAGCACTGAACACCTCTACTAACTTCTTTTAAGGAAAGACCTTGCATGCTATGTCATGTTTGCTTGAAGAAATTTTTAAATCAGGTCATCCTTTATATTCTGGCTGGTTTAACCTCAGCTTGCGTAGGCCTCGTCTATACTAATATTATAAAGAGGTAAAGTTTGTGAGTTTGTGACGTTGTAAGGGGTAATCTCTGGATCTACTGAACTGATTTTGAAAATTCTTTCACCAGTAGTAAGCTACATTATTCCTGAGTATAATAAGCTATAATAAATTTCCAAAATATTAAAGATCCTGATGAAAATTGCAATAATGTAACACAAGGTAGCAAAATGTTGCCTGTAAAATACATTATTTGGCGTGCGCTGAGAAAGTAATTGATGATAGATAAAAAATAGTAGGTAGGTAGGCAGGGTAGGCAGGGTAGGCAGGGTAGGCAGGGTAGGCAGGGTAGGCAGGGTAGGCAGGGTAGGCAGGGTAGGCAGGGTAGGCAGGGTAGGCAGGGTAGGCAGGGTAGGCAGGGTAGGCAGGGTAGGCAGGGTAGGCAGGGTAGGCAGGGTAGGCAGGGTAGGCAGGGTAGGCAGGGTAGGCAGGGTAGGCAGGGTAGGCAGGGTAGGCAGGGTAGGCAGGGTAGGCAGGGTAGGCAGGGTAGGCAGGGTAGGCAGGGTAGGCAGGGTAGGCAGGGTAGGCAGGGTAGGCAGGGTAGGCAGGGTAGGCAGGGTAGGCAGGGTAGGCAGGGTAGGCAGGGTAGGCAGGGTAGGCAGGGTAGGCAGGGTAGGCAGGGTAGGTAGGGTAGGCAGGGTAGGCAGGGTAGGCAGGGTAGGCAGGGTAAGCAGGGTAGGCAGGGTAGGCAGGGTTGGCAGGGTAGGCAGGGTAGCCACGGTAGCCAGGGTAGCCAGGGTAGCCAGGGTAGCCAGGGTAGCCAGGGTAGCCAGGGTAGCCAGGGTAGCCAGGGTAGCCAGGGTAGCCAGTGTAGCCAGGGTAGCCATGGTAGCTATAGTAGCCAGGGTAGCCATGGTAGCCAGTGTAGGCAGGGTAGCCAGGGTAGGCAAGGTAGGCAGTGTAGGCAGGGTAGTCAGGGTAGCCAATAGTAGGTAATGTTTCAAGCAGAGCTTCTTAGGCCCCCAATCTGTTGTATTAAAGACACCATCCCTAAAATTACAATTTGACCAAAAAACAGAAAATTAAATTAAAATTTAAAACGCAATTTACAAAACAGCTGACCTAAAATTATTTTAATCTCTGTCACTGACCACGAAATGAAATCGCTTTTTAATGTATTTTATGAAACGTGGCATATTTTTATGTAATGTTTCACAATATTGTGAATTGTTGAAATTGTCAGCTAGTCCTGTTTTTGAGCCAATATAGTATATGGCATACTACTACACTGCTAATAAGTAAATAGCATGCGAAAAATTGGCAATGTGTGCCAAATAAGTTCTGGAAATATCTAGCACAGCTAGTCAAGCAGATTTGTATGTTTATATCTGTTATTTATTTCATTATGCTACGAGTAAGTTTGTTTGCTATCGTCATAAACGGAACCAGTTTATACTAAATGCTAGGTTTTATTGCGTATACAAAATCAGGACGACCTTGATCATAATGTATCAAAATTATGTTGATTAGCAAAAACATTAAGTAGAGAGTCACATATTTACTCGGTTAAAAGTTCATAACTGTGCCTAAGACATCCACTATCCAAGTAGGAAGGCAAATGAAGGAACTATGAAACCGATTGCCTGATTTTTTTTTTGTTGTTTTTCGCGATAGAGATTTACTCATGAAACACTCATCGGCTGTCCCTTAAGTGTCGCGACACCTTAGTAAGGCGTCTGTCTATTGTTTTACTATTGTTTTCGCTAATTACAACAGATGAAGGGGGAAACCCTCACGGATAGGTACTGTCCATCTGTGGGCAACGAAAGGTTATTTCAATCTTCTGCTCTATTGAGTCGTTTTTTCCAAATACAGGTTTGCCATCCCTGCCCTACATCAAATAAAAAGGTAATGGACACGACCCAGTGGTGAAAATTGTTTCAGAATGAGCTTTGCAGATCTTTTTAAGTTTCCCAACACGGAAACCAGCTTAACTTTTCACATTTTATCTTTTCCCGATACCTCGAAATCAGCAAAAAAGTGAGATTATACCTTCGACACAATATTATTACACGTATTCCTTGAGGAAATCCTTCCAAGCGGCGTCCCTTTTAAAATGAATAATCCTTCAATATTCCGGGTTGCGTTATATTAGAAAATATCTTCACTTTCATCCCTCTCGCATTGTTTTGGGATGCGATTAGAATATTAAGTGTGTTGGTAGGTAGGTACCTAATGCATTATTATGTTTATAGTCATGCATAATTTTATAATGGCTATGAAGTTTATTGTGTTTGTAAATGAACTAGTTACTTAATTATGTCCGCTACCCGGTTTTGTCCTGCCTACCTGCGGCTTACCGCCGTGCGCTACCCAAGGACGTAGCTGCCTGCGCAGCCTACCCTGCGCAGCCCTAGCCGCTACAGCCTACCGCAGCTGCGGCCTACTGCGGTCTACCGTCGCGCGTCCCCAAGTCTGCCACGTGCTGCCAGGGACGCATCTCTTCGTACGGGCTAAGGGCTGGACCCCTTGCCTAATGCTGCATGCTACTCGCTCCCTGCACGCTACCTACGCACGCTGCCCAGGTGTTGGCCTGCCTGACTGCGGCCTACCGCCATGCTAGCCGGGGCCAGCGCCGTCTACCCTGCACGCTACCTACGCAAGCTTCCCAGGTCTTGGCCTGCCTGACTGCGGCCTACAGCCACGCTAGCCGGGGCCAGCGCCGTCTTCAATTTTTATTTTTAACTAGGAGAAATGCTCATGCATACTACGCTACCACTTGGAGATAGCGCAGTTATGTGGGACTCTAACCCTTAGTGGGTTCAACTTCACGGTGTCCACCTGTGCCGCTTATGACGGGAACACGGGAACGCGTAAGCATACATCCGCGAACCTGCCGCGGTTGTCCGTCTCCGGACCCTCCTCTGGGGTTAACCCCCATCACCGGCGCACCAGAACACACTGTACGCCGTGAACACCCCAGGGACCAAACCAGCATATGGGCGCCAGACGAACCCATGTATTGCACCCTTGGTCCCCCTGTGACGGGTAAGGATAGTGGCCCCGCCACCTACCACTTTTCGGCCGCAGGGGAGGGAGAGCGGCGAACGCTATACCAACGCTTCTCTGCGGCCCCACCGCGTCCGCCATCAGACGGTGGTGACCAGGTGCAGGACATGGAGGGTAGGGGGCCGTTATACCGGCACTCCTCTTTCAACGCGGCCTCCAACCCTCAGCCGCGATGCCTACCATACCACATCGCGGCCCGCCTCAGTTGCGATGCCGCCCATACGGCACCGCAACCTGCTTATTGGACGCTACGTCGTCGGCTTGTCGGCAAAAGCCCTGACGAGCGGCCCCTCCTCGGGTTCCTCTTTTCTTCACCGTGGTTGTCCAAGCCACGGCTACTGAGCCCCCCGCCTCGATAGTGCAGGTACTCACCGGGCTGGAGCGCCGTCTACCCTGCGAGAACCCGAGCAACTACAGTTCCAGCGGCCTACCGCCGAGCCTTTGCTGACAAGCCCCCGCCTTTGCTGCGTGCTGCCAAGGGACGGTACCCTTCTTATCTTTAACCCCGGTGTGGTTATCTGTGCAGAACTGTAGTGACGTTATATACCCCTACTTAGGATCTTAGTTCTTCATTATATGTATTTACTTGTCCAGCTGTTTTCTTTACAACTTCCTACTACCTACCAGTTAGCGGCCTGCGCAGCTCACCTAGCGCAGGACATAGCCGTTACAAGTCCTATAATGTAATTAATGTTTTTAATAGAAATATTATGATAATGCCAAATAGAAATGTATGGAAAAAGAAGACTTGCTAGTCGATAATAATTTAGCCAAGAAAAGAGTTGATACCGATAATTACTGAAGCTAAACCAAATTATATACTGCTCTAAAATGTATAAAATCACTAGGTTCTGGCAGCAGTTTAGTCCGCGTGAAAGTTGGAAATCATCCCAAGAGAACATATTCCTGGTATAAAATGCATTTTTGTTTTTTTTTTATATTCTGTAGGCTCGCGTTTGGCCATCATCTCGCCTGATGTGGTCTACGGTGAAACACGCTTGCCTAAAAGAAACCTATTTACTCTTGACTTAAAAATCCCTAGGTTGTAGCTATCAGGGCACAAAGACTCCTGAAGGCTTGACGGTGAAGCACGCTTTGTGCGTATGGGAGGGATGTCTACCATGTACCGATGGCGCATGGCCGTATGCCTTGTAGTCCGATGATGGAAAGGGCTCGCATCTTATGTTTTAATCGAGGACATGATCTATTTGCGTAAGAGCAGACTAATTTATTAAAGACCGTCCAGCTGTTAAGTCATAAAAAGTTTATAAACAGACAAACGGTCGCATTAATCATTTTAGTATGGATGGCAACAAAAAGCCACGTAACATTATACAAAAAAATAAAATTCTATTAAAGTTTAAAGCAGGTTTTTGTTCGCAATAAAGTGCATGCTACCACGAACAGCCATTTTAAATAATTAATGCTGCGTTCAGGAGTTTCCCTGTGGGAAACCGCCAGTGGCTGGCGCCATTCAGTGGTGACTGGTGGACGAATCAATTGTTAATGTATGGAAGGCGACAGAAGGCTTTGTTGTAGGTTGAATTCGTTATTGTTTTATTGTAGTACAGTTTTTATTTCATTTGAGGCAATGTTAGGAAAGGTAAGCAAAATTTTGGTGTCAAATCCGGCGATTAGTTGATGAAGTCTTATTTTTTACCCAGCTGCAAGAAAAGGGTTATGTTTTTCGCGCGTATCTTGTATGTATGTTTGTATGTATGTAATATTCTTTATAACCTCATATCTTGCAAACCGCTAGATGGATTTTTATAATTAATACATCGTTAGATATGGCTTGGCCGCTCAAGTGTTCTTATATAAGTGACGTTACAAAAAAACAGGCTTTTGTGTGTCATATTTGGGGGACTCAATATCTTTTTTCTTCGAAACCCATCGACTGGGGTATCAAAATGAAGGATTTTTACAGGTGATTACAAAAAATTATACCACTTATATGTTTAAATGTGATTCGAAAAAAAAAATAACTAAAAAGTTTGTAAATAAAAAAACTTAATTTAAAAATCAAAAACCCGACTGCTTATTATGCGAACTAAAAAGATGTAAACAAGTAGAAAATCATGCTGTGCAGTCGGAGGATCAGGTGGTCAGCCAGTTCGCGAATATGTATCCTCCCACTTCACAGCATGATTTTCTACTTGTTTACATCTTTTTAGTTCGCATAATAATTCGTGAAAGGAGTTGAATGAGGACTTCAATGCCTTCCTTCAGTTTCGGAAATTGGTGAGGCAGAACTGGCAACGATGGAAGGGAAGGCTTCTCTCAGCTATGGGGCAGCATAAGTTAGTTGTAAAAAAAATAACTGCGTTGCTGGTGCCTGTGTTTCTACCGCTCATACTGATGTATTTCCAAAGGTCCGAGGATATTCCATTTCAATAACAGGGACCCTCGTCTTATATTAAAGGGCGTGAAGCGATCCTCTAGCTCAGTAGTTTGCGAATTTTGAGAGTATCAACAGATAATAAAAGGCAGGTTTTCACACAGTGGTTTTATAACACATTGCAGAGATGGCTTGACTATTTATTTCTTTTTCTATGGTTTTCTTGTTTTACCTATCATGGAAGACGTTGATGTCTGTGATACAATGATTTTCATTGGTACAGGAAGACACGAACCATTCTCTTATTTTGTATTTATTGTCAAAACTGTTCCTAGGTACTTTCTGATCCTGTAAATATGTTTTTTCTGAATAAATGATTATTCTATTGTAACACTAGGTCCCTTATTTATAATAGGACTAAAACTTAAATGATTATTTTGTAAAAATCAGATTCAAATCTAACTCTTGAATGACTGAACATAAGTTTAAATTAAAGGAGGCCAAATAACAGGCCAATGAGTTTAATTAATAATTACCAAGTCGGAGGTCAGATGTCATAAAAACAAAGCAGATAGCACGTGCAAATGAAGGGTACGAAATTATGATAATTCGAATTAAAATAAATTAACTTTCCCAGAACTAGGCCGCTGAAATTGGGTTACAGCAACAATTATTATTTTGCTTGCCTGCAATTCCAAACCCAATTAACTTGTCAGATTTCATATTTTGGTGACGGGTGGATAAAGCGATTTGGTATGTGCTTCCTTTTCACAAGCTTTTATTTAACTTGCAATTTATGTATGTATGTAAGTGTGTTCGGGCGAAATCTTGCAACTGAATTTTAAAGCAGTTATCGCATACACGTTAAGTTTGGATGACAATGCATGGTTAGCTAAGTAACGTCATTCTAAATCTAATATGGTGGACGACCCAAAATGGCATGAAATGGGTATCAAATGAAAGGGTTTGCTGAGAAGAATACGAAAAAATATTGTAATAACATAAGTTTTTTTAATGAATAATTTTGCCTAACTTCTTGACCTTGAACTTTCCGTACACTTTATGGCCGGAAAGTTTAAAAGTTCACTGAAAAATCGAGATCCACTAGATAAAGCCATCATCGACATTTTCTTTTGAAATAGTACGTTAATTTTATTGATTTGTAGTGTTCATCTATCTTCAAAGTTACAGGTGTTTGGGCTCTTGAGGCATTCCATCGTAATATGGCTCTACTGGGGCAAAGCTCTAAAAGTGGGCATCAATTAAGTGGCACTAGGAAGTATAAGATTTCAAACATTATTTTTCTTTTCTTATTCTAATTTCTTTGGGTAAGACAAATAACTGAAAGTAATCCGAATCAAGTAAGAAATACCGATCCGACAAAATATATAACAGTCCGTTTTACAGGTCCGAAGCTATGAGCGAGTTCACTAACACAACAGTATAAAATACTGATCCGTTTTATCGGATGTCCATCCTCGTAGAAAGTTACCCATAGTACCGACAGATCCGTTAAAATGGTACTGTAATTGCGGTGTGAAAATCACCTCCAATAGCGACGGATCTGTTAAAAGTGATTCTGGAAATACGGATGTTTTGTGTGAACGTAGTTGTGTCGTAGTGTACCTTTCGATAAATATGATAGTCCAAACGCAATAAAAAATAGCTCACAGCAAAGCATTATGTCCACTATAACGCCCGAACAACAACCCACTCAGGTTACGTGCAAATTTGTCACAGTCGACCGCCGATCACTTGGGTCAATAGTATGATTCCTGCCCCAGTACACATCGCCTATGTATATAGTACGGGAAGCGGGTTAAATTTGACTTAGTTTAGCCTACTTTACGGTTTTATAATTAATTCATAATAATCATAGGAAACTACGCATATTACCTATATAATGCTTTTTATAGTACCTTTTCTTCATCATCAAACCCGGATACGCAGACAACAGCACTGCTGCTGAGAGATACGTGTCCGGCGCACGGGCTACTGGGCCTCAGATTCGGTCTCTCCAGGAGGCCATGGTTGAACGCTTGAACCTGTCCTTGAAGGCGGTCTCCGAATGGGGTGATGCCAATCTGGTCAGTTTCAATGCTGTTAAGACCCAGGCGTGTCTTTTTCCCGCTATAAAGAGCCAATTCCACCCGGCTTCTTCTTTCCGTGGTGTAACCGTGCCGTTAACGGACTTGAACTTCTTGGTGTTACGTTGACATCGGCCCTCAACTTCAGTCCATACATTGAGGCGAAAGCTCAGTTAGCTGCAAAAATGTTGCGGATTCTTGCAAAGGTGAGACGGTACTACACGCCTGAACAGCTGCTCAACTTGTATAAAGCGCAAGTTCGGTCATGCATGGAGTACTGCTCTCACCTCTGGGATGGATCTGATAAATAGCAGCTTGATGCACTTGAGTCGATTGACAGACGAGCCTCGAACATCGATGCCGAGTCGTCAGCCTGTTGGTTTTCTATCGGTTATATTTCGGGGAGTGTGCGACGGAACTGCATAATTTGATTCCGCTTAGCACTTTCCATCATCGGACTACAAGACGTACGGCCATGCGCCATTGGTAGACATCCCTCCCATACGCACAAAGCGTTTTGCTAATACTTTCATTGTGCGCACAGCTAAGGAGTGGAATTCCCTTCCAGAGTCTTTGATCCCTGATAGCTACAACTACGGGTCTTTAAGTCAAGAGTAAATAGGTTTCTTCTAGGCAAGCGTGCTTCAACGTAGACCACATCATCGCTTAACATCTGGCGAGATGGTAGTCAAACGCGAGCCTATTGATTATAAAAAATAACAAAAACATCTTCATTATATCAGCTGGATGACGTCCACTGCTGGACATAGGCCTCCCCCAAGCGTTGCCAAACCGACCGGTCCCGTGCGTCCCGTATCTAGCGGACCCCCGCGAACTTCACCAGGTCATTGGTCCACCTAGTGGGAGGCCTTCCAACGCAACGTCTTTCAGTTCGCGGTCGCCACTCCAAACTTTTCTGCCCCACCGGCCAACCGTTCTGCGATCAATGTGCTCTGCCCACTGCCATTAAGTTTGGCTGTGTAGGTAACCCTGGTTCTCTTGCGGATCTCTACATTTCTGATTTGAGCACGCAAGGAAATGCCGAGCTTGGCCTCTCCATTGCCCTTTGGGTGACTGTAAGCTTTCTGATGAGGTCCATTGTGAGCGAACACGTCTCAGAGCTTTAGGTCATCACTGGCAACACACGCTGGTCATAGACTTTCGACTTGGTACCGTTTAAAGACAAAGATATTTTATTTCAACTAGGCCACAAAGCGGCACTTTTGAACGTTAGATACATTAAAATTTACAAGGAATAAAAATTGATTCTACCGTGCCTTCGGAAAGTAGCTTGTTATGGAGAAGAACGCACAAGAAACACCATACATACTCTTTTAAAAAAAATATGTTTTTTTGCAATATTTAGGTACATAAGTACATACATTAATAAATTTATATGTGTGAGGAAAATGCTCCCAGAATCACTACATACTATACTACTTACAGGTACAAAGTATTAAAAGTACTCACACATGTACTGTGCAGTTACATAATAGGTACTAGAAAAACACTAGCATCCGAAGCAGTCCCCGTTCACTAACATGACGCATGAATCGGCACCACCCAGCTCAACCATCATGAAGGGAACCGAATGATCCAACACACGCGCCACCATCAGAGAGACATTTGAGAGAGCATAACACACTCAACTGCCAGGGCAAACACAAGTCAACGAACGGCACCAAGGTACAGCAAATGGTAGATTTACAGTTGGGTACATAGTACTCACACACGTGCTGCGCAGTTATACAATACTAAAAGAAATTGAGTCTATATAATACAAATATATTCATAGTCTTCAGCAGGTCCAACAATTCTACAAAACAATAATGTTCTGCATATCACTTGTTTTTGCGCCCTAGTGGTTGTGGAGCAAGATTAGCATTGAGCCAAGCATTTTTATCAGTGATGTAATCCCCCAACTTATAATATGCCTGCCTGCATAGTGTGCGTTTTATACAAGTTTTAAATTTCGTCTCATTCAGTTCTAGAATGTGGGGAGGAACTTTATTGTAACATTTTGTACAGTACCCTATGAAAGAAGAGGCTACTACAGTCTGAAACCTGGTTGAACTAATTGGTCCCTATTTCTAGTAATGTAATTATGTCTATCTCCGTTTTTACTAAAAAGATGCAAATTCTTTCTCACGTACATGATGTTTTTATAAATATATTGACAAGGAACCGTCATGATGTTAATGCCCTTAAACAGTTCCCTTAGAGAATCGCGCCGGCGAAGATTGTATATCGCTCTGATGGCTCGTTTTTGCAGAATGAAAACTGACTCAATTTCTGCAGCCCTTCCCCATAGTAAAATACCGTAAGACATTATACTATGAAAGTAACTAAAATAGACCAGCCTCGCAGTATCTACATCACTAAATTGACGAATCTTTCTAACAGCATAAGCTGCCGAACTTAGCCGCCCTGCAAGTAACATTAAATGAGGACCATTGTAACGTTGAGTCTAGCGTGATCCCCAGGAAAACCTTTTTATCGACGAATTCTAACTTCTCCTTGTTTAATATAATGTCACAATCAGTACTTTTTACATTCGGCAAGGAAAATTTTACGCACTTGGTTTTTTTACCATTTAAAACTAAATTATTGGCAGTGAACCAATCCTGAACCTGCCGTAGCGCGTTATTTACGTTGTCAACCTGACAAGTACGTCTATTTATTTTAAAATTAAATATATCAGCAAATAGCACCATGTTTAGTTTGTTTTTCAATAAACGGTGTAAATCGTTTATGTATATTAAAAATAAGAAAGGACCTAAAATTGAGCCTTGGGTTACCCCCATTTTCACGTTTAACCCCGACGAATTCACACCGTTTATTTGAACTAGTTGCTGTCTATCACTTAAATAAGATTCAACCAAATTTAACGCTGATTGACCTAGCCCATAATGCTCAAGTTTCAGAAGTAATGTTTCATGATTAACGCAATCAAACGCCTTCGACAGGTCGCAGAAGATACCTATGGCATCCTGCGACTGTTCCCACGCATTAAAGATGTGTTTTAATAGGGTGACAACAGCGTCAGTTGTACAACGTCCTTTGTTGAAACCATACTGTTTATCATGCAAGATGTTATTCGTATTAAAATGAATAAGCATTTGATTTAGCATTATCTTCTCAAATACCTTGCTGAAAACCGGCAACACGGATACTGGTCTATAATTATTTGTGTCTTTACTGTCCCCGGATTTAAAAAGTGGTATAACCTTACTATATTTCAATAGATCCGGAAAGACTCCTTGATCCACACACAAATTGAAAATTACAGCTAAGTACGGCGCTATAGTCTGTATAATGGAAGTACAAGCTTTGATGGAGATTCCCCAAAGATCTTCAGTCGGTTTGATCTTGATTTGCTTAAAAGTTTTTATTACTGTTTTTGGGGTTTATATGTGAAAAGTTAAATACATTCGGGCAGGCTGGAACGTTCGCGTTTAATAATCCAAAAGCAAGCGCGGGCGAAGAATTTAAGGTTTCAGTAGTTTTAATTGGGATGTTGGTAAAGAAATTTACAAATTCTTGCGCAACTTTTTTGTTATCTCTAATAAGTCCGTGTGTGGTCTCAAGCGTGTAATCAGTATTATTTCTTTTATTCCTGTTCGTTTTATTATTTATAATTTTCCAAACCGTCTTGATTTTATTTTCTGCTAATTTAACCTTATTTCTAATGTACAAGGCCTTAGCTGCCTTACATGTATTTTTAAAAATTCTCGAGTAAGTAGCAACATACTTATTAAACGTTTCAGTGTTAATACAAGGCATATAGCTCGTAAAGTCTTTCCCTACTTTTTCTAAGTCCTGTAGTCGCCCAGTCACTGAATAAAAACTTAGGGCATACAGTTTTAGATATCTTCTTAAAAGTGTTATTGAACTCTTTTTGAACCACTGAAAAAACTTCATCATACAAAATATTACCATCATTTACTGTGAGGTCCTGATCGCTTAACTTAGCGATTAAAGTGCTGTTAAATTTATTTAATTTACCGGATGTTATTGGTCTGGATTGAATCTGCACTTGTTTTATTTGCATATTGGACTTAAATGTCACAAGTAGCCCACTATGATCCGAAGGCAGATAATTTATAATGGCATTGTCCAAGTAGGTGCAGCAACAAAAAACATTATCAATACATGTAGCAGAAGTCAGTGTAGTTCGGGTTGGTTCCGTACACACATGTTTACGGAACCAACCCGTTTACCTGTTACGTTTTTATTTGTTTTTACTGTAAGTGCAAAAATATAATGGCTTTAAATTTATCAGAAATTCTTGTTTCAAAATTTATCGTAATTAGTACAGCTAATGTAAAAAAGTTTACCAAACATAGTACAAAAAAGTAAAAGTTAATAAAATCAAAAAACCCGAATGCAAAGATGTAAACAAGAAGAAAATTATGCTGTTCAATGGGAAGATACATATTCGCAAGCTGGCTGACCAAAATTGTAAATATTCTCAGACTGCACAGCATAATTTTCTTCTTGTTCACATCTTTGCAGTCGGATTATTGTATTTATAAACTTTTTTTAACTACAATTTTTTAGTTATATCTACATTTTTTTTCGAATGACTTTTATACATATAACTGGTATATATTTTTGTAATCACCTCTAAAAACCCTTCATTTTGATATCCCACTCGATAGATTTGGAAGAAAAAAATTGCAACCCTCTCAATATGGCGCCCAAAAGCCACCATGTTCCTTTTTTTAACGGCAATCTAAAACACCTATCAAGACCAAGACCAATCAAACGATGTTTTAATTATAAAAAACCCGTCAAGTGCTTTGAAAGATATGAGGTAATAAAGAATATTACAAACATACAAGATACCCTTTCCTTGCAGCCGGGTAAAAATGTAAATGTCTTTCTAAATTAATTTTATACAAGGAGAAAACAAAATTAATTTTGCCTCTTTATAATATTAGTGTAGATAGAAGTAAGGCTTTTTCATCAGCGATGGCTTATTTTTCACTACCATAACTAATGAGTCATCAGGTAAGGTGGTAAAAATAATTCAATCAGACTGCTATTATAAATGTGAAAGCTAGTATGTTTGTGTTTTAATCACGCAAAAACGGCTGAATGGATTTGAGTGAAAGTTCATAACCTAGATTAAAACAAAAAAAAACTTTTTATGCCGGTAAAATATAACACTTCTTGGTAGAAAATAGTTTTTTTTTTTTTTTATTAACTATAGGCTCGCGCTTGACCACTATCTCACCTGATCGAAAGCGATGATGTGGTCGACGGTGAAGCACGCTTGCCTAGAAAAAACCCATTCACTCTTGACTTAAAGACCCCCAGATTGTAGCTATCGGGAAACACAGACTCCGGCAGGGAATTAGAAAAAGTTCCACATAAAACTTAAATATTTGAAGATTCTATTGAAGTTAGAATCCCAAAGGCTTAACATTTCAGTATATGACTATGTCTAGACCTACCTTGACCCTCATTTACTTGCATATGGAAAATTGAATAGGACCTCAGAGGGCCAGAACTTTTGAGATCTACACGCACGTTACTACAGTGCGTCCTGTGCTAGGGATGTAAATGGGGCCATCTCAGCTGAGGCAAGTAAAAGTTTCATTCAGGAAGAATCTCCTTTTTTTAACACTTGTCGACTTTAGATAGATGGCACTGCTGTACGACTGTTTTAGGAAAACGATTGAGTAGATTTTGACCAAGCTGATATAACTTTGTAATATCGTGATCATCATACATTTTCTTTGGAAATGAGGCCATATTTTACTAAGAAATAATATATTGTAGGTAACCCCTTTCGCTTCGACAAATTTAAAAGCATTCGCATGACGTCATTGACTTCTTAATCTTAAGTGTAAATTGTTGCTGCATGGCTGACCATTATAAATAGTCACACTATAATAAATATTGAAAGAAAGAAACATAATGTCGAAAAACAAACGGAAAATTATTTGATGAAAAATAGTGGGAACTCTTTGACTGGTATATTATGACAGTTTTTTTTTTCTAAAATTGGGAATAGCAAAGAATAAAACGATATAGAATAACATACGTATTTTCTTTGAAAAAATCATTATAATAAACTTCATCATTATTCATTATAACAAACATAATATTTGTCAATTAGCAACACGAGTGGTAAAACTTTAGGTCTTAATTTATTAACTAGTCTCCATATAGAAGTCTTCTTTTGCTTAGGGAAATATTAAGAAACATAGAAAGCTCAACGAATTAGTTATATTGAGTGCGGATCCCGACACAACGCCAATGAAGGCAATCACTTTAATTGATCAATTACCAGCTCCCAGCTCGGGACACCCGCCAATGCTGATTCACTGATGGTGATCCAAACTTATGTTTCTTATATTTTAGAGTTTATTCCAAAATAATCGTCGCTTTTATGCATTTAATTTTACATTGTTTGGAAAACCCTTAGCTACTAAAATAACGATAACCACAACAGTTATAGTTTCTGTTAAAATACTCTTTTTTAAGTAGATCTTTTACTTATTAAAGTCTATTTTACATGCACAATGTGCTTACCTAATTCTAAAGAAAATTGAGTATCAAGCACATACAACGACAGTAGTTGACAAGCCGACTGCAGCTACAGCTATACATAACACTATTGATACCATAGCTCACTGATTACAAAAAAGTGTGTATGCAAATCATTTCACCCAACCAACCATTTGCTCAAGACAGTGTGTCAGGACACGCTTTGTGGCCACATTATGCAAGCAGGCATTCTCTTACAACGTCCGACTACTATACCACTAAACTTTTAATTGGAGTCCGGTTTTCAAAGTTTGAACATTGTCAAGGGACGTGGGCCTAATATTATTACAAAGATGTTAAGATCTAGTTTTTGGGCGACGAAAAGTTTTGGCTAGTCTGAAAAAGTTGTAGCACAAGTACCTGTCTATATTAGATGGACTAGGCAATGATAACGAACAAAATTAGGTAATCAATTTTTGTTTTGGCATTGGGAACACCTCCTTAAGGTTGCCATAGTCGATCATTCTTCCATACAAACGTAGTCTGGCGATTACTCCACTGTTTGACGGTGTACGTTCAAAATAAGTATCCCACCGCAGTATTCCCAAACCACTGCAACTCCTGAAAGCCAGAATTAACAGTGGCGACCATCAGAAAAGCGCCGAGGCAATGAAGCTCGACGAAGTCCCGGAGAATGAATTTAACTGTCTTGGATCCCGCAACGAAATTAATAAGAAAAGAAAATGGAGGAGTAAGAAAATACAAATTTCCACTTCCCTCCATATCAAGCAGGAGACAGAACAAACAAAACCAATAGGCACAAAGGGTCGTTTACAACTGGGATAAGCCCAGTTGCCTAGCATCACGGATAAAAATTTGCATTAATATTAATGGGTCCTAACATTGTGAGCTGTTATATTTGATTCCAATAATAGGTATGGCAAAAGCGCTTGAACGCACGGAAATTTGTTCTAGTTTCCACAAGGTCCGTATAGTAAACAGCTCCTGATACAGCCTGTACATTATTCAACATAGTATTGCGTTCATTCTGCCAAAGAAAACACTCCCATAAGATATGATGTGCAGATTGTACATATTCACAGTCAGATGTAGAACACTGACATAATGGCGAGGCAACAAGCTTGAAGGAAAATAATTTACTTTTAAAGTTACCATGCCCTGTGAGAAATTGGGCAACAAAGTGATCCACCTCCAGCCACGTCCTGGCCAGCCGGACGCGAACGGATGGAAAGAATTGGTGGAGGTGTCGGCCCTTGATGGAATTATCCCACCTACATTGCCATTCCAAAATAAGTATTGAAGGAATAGATTATTAGTTCCACAATGCTAATAATTTCAATTTGAAAAGATACATTTTGTAGTTTTTCCATGATATCCATACTCCCAAAGGCCTGTTTATAAAACTGCGCGCACTCATTTTCGTCCTAAATCATCATCCATTTAGCTACAAATTTGTAATAGTGTATATTCGTACGCGGACTAGCTTCGTACTGCCCATCACTGCATTTATCTCCTTCGTACGTATTTTCGGATGAGATAGCATGCATTTTAACCCCGTGCACAAAATAGCTTATGACGTCGACTAGTGCAATCTACCCTTAATTTAATTAATTGTTTGCTGCAACTTTAAAATTAGGCATGTGACATCAAAAATTAACAATAACCAAGTAACAAAATATCAAATCAAATATATAATCAAATATCAATATTATAATTAATGTTGTCATCATTAATTAAGATATTGTGACATACCCAAGCAAGGACCTCAATATATTTATTTGTACGGTTTCTTTTAGTACCTACATCCTTGCATGTAGCTTCTTCAGGGCGGTCCACATAAAGGCTCCCGAAGATACATTCTTTACTTCGGATTATAATAACGGGTAGGTGTAACTTAAAGCATTTATTTTTATGTAATATCATCTTATATTTCTTACTACAAAGGTACACTTTTTGCATACCTATAAAGCCTAGTCTCTACCATCTTGGAGTATCATATGTTGACCAACTGACGCAGTACTTTCATCAAATGGGAATATTGGATTACTTTCAACCTAACTTTCCCACGCGCTTTATGTACTTACTTAACTATATTGAAGAAGAAAACATTGTCGCAAGGTGATCCCTCATAGTTTTGTACAAAGTATATCACAACAAAGTCTTTCGAGCGTTGACACCCAAAAGTTAGAAGAAAAATATAAACATTATAATTTATGTTTCTCTGATACTAAGTAGCTCCAGATTTTCGATATTTTGGACACGTACGCAGCTTTCTGCTCTCGTAATAGTGATGTCAGTATACGTTTTTATGTCTGATTGCGTTTACTTTTGCGTCACATTAGGTTATCAATAATAAGATTGAGTGTGTTAAAGTTTTTATTTCTCTTTCACTGGCACGCGCTTGACCACTTATATTTCATCTGATGGTAAGCGATGATGTTGTCGCCGATGAAGCACGCTTGCTTAGAAGTAACCTATTAACTATTGACTTAAAGAGTCCTATGTTTTAGGCATCGGGAAACACGGTTCTGGGTATATTTTCCTTTGGTAGTAGGTTACTACGTTTTTCTTATAAAAAAAAATTATATTTGTCATAGACTAAATACGTGTTGCTTGGTTACCGTTGTTGACTGGATATATGTCATTCAATATAATACTGCTATCTAGAAATCACTACATAGGGGCAGATGAGAAGGGGTGAGAGAGTTTGCAGTCGGAAGCAGAGTGCAAGCTCGCAATTACTCTGTATCAGGAAGGAAGTGGGAGTTTGGTACAGTGACCCGCCGACTGGGAAACCTCCACTATGAGATAGAGATTGACAGCGGATGCACATGGATGCGCCACCTCGACCAGCTGCTCCCGGCGCCTCTGATTCCTGGGAATCACGGCGGAGGCGTGTCATAGACTTAATACGTGTTGCTTGGTTACGGTTGTTGACTGGATATATGTCATTCAATATAATACTGCTATCTAGAAATAATATGTTATAATTCATATATAACAATATTCATAAATTTTGCGTAGACTAGGATCACACTTCCTTCGAAATAAGCTTTCCGCTTTAGGAATAATGTGAATGTATCAAAATAATATACTTACTTCTCTGCCTTACCGCTCAGGGGCAGTGATATATAGGCTGAAATCAAACAGCACAATAATATACAGATTTTGCTCACATATACCAAAAAAATATTGTAGAGTAAGTTCCTGCCCAACAATGCAGAACATTCATGTTTCAAAACCTTCAAAAAGGTCTTGTAAGAAAGGGAAAAGTCGTTTCTTTCTACAGCTTAATTACCTCTAATTTATGAAATTACACTCTCAAGGTTACCCTTATTAACTTGTAAGTGTTAAGGAAGGTTATCTTGAACTTTGTAGGATTTTAAATGATGTTTTGACGCTTGCTGCAGACGGTGAGTGATTTGTGTGAGATTGCCACGCTTTCCTGTAATATCCAAAAGCCACGTAACTCCCGAACTTCCCGAAAGGGTGAGCACAGGGTTTTATATATTCGTACGTCGCCAATGTATGTAGGTATTGTTAAGTTTCATGTAAGGACTTAAAAACTTTATAAACATAGGGCTGTTACTTATTTATAATGTCCAAATAAGGATACTACGTACAGGAACAAACATAAAATCAAAGTTCTACATCATAATCACCTATAATCATCATCAGCCTATTAATGTTCCCACTGCTGGGACACAGGCTTCCTCTCTGTGAGAGGGGATGGGCCATAATCCACCACGCGGGCCCTGTACGGGTTAGTGGATGTCACATGTCTTCGATTTTTTTGTTCTAGGACATGCCTGTTTCCTCGCGATGTTTTCCTTCACCGTTTTTGAGAGCAGTGGTGATGAAATAATTTACACAAAGTATAGCGCCTGTCTGGGTTCGAACCCACGTCCTACAACTTGTAAGTCGCGGCCCATACCACTGGGCCACCACTGCTCTTCGATCACCTATAATAACTTTATTCAATTCGGCAATCGACCCCAAAAACACTGGCACATAACAATTTACGGCAGCCAGACCGATAATGAGGAAGCTAATAAAAGTTCATGGTTTACGGTGACTCTTCAACAACCCTTAATTTCTTGCCAATACTGTTTTGCAGAAGATTATTTTTATTACCATAGTCTTCTTCTTCAAGAGGTCCATGAAAGGAACGTCCACTATTAATGATGTCTCTGTACCTAGCGATTGACCATGCCGCGATGTATTGTAAAATAAATTATTATTATGATAATGTTAATGATCAAAATTGTCTCTACGTTTTTAATTTTAATTATATCATCCCCTTTTAGGTGTTTTTTAATTGCCAGGTTATTTCTAGAAGCAAATGAAACTGATAATTTATTACAAAAAAAATCTAATCGAAGCACATTACAAATATTAAATAAAAAATATAAATCTAATTTGAATCGTAATGGGGACGAAACTGTCCCATTATTAGCGAAAGAAATTCATTTACTTAGAATTAGAAATACATTGCTAGATTTACTTCTTTGTATTGTCTTTTTTAACTTAAAGTAATGAATTTTATAAGTAAAAAGTAGATAAGTAATTAAGGTTAATGTAGAATTAATCGCCTATCTCAGATTTTGTTTTCTTAAAGTACCGAATTTAAAAGTACATCGCCGGCTAACTGTTATAGAATAATATTTTTTTTTAAACTAAACCGGAACAAAATGCGTATTATGCCTAACTAAAAAAAAAAAATAGATCTAATTATTTAATGTATTTGTTAAAACTCAGGGCATGGTCAATCGCTAGGTACAGAGACATCTATTAATGTAACAATTCGGTACCCAATTCGCAAAGTTCGGGGCACCCTGGACATCTAGCACTCGGTAACACAAATGTCTAGGTGACTAATCCTTTAAAAATTTTGGTACAAACCGCTCTTCCTCAAGAACTAACAAAAACTACATAGGTCAAGGGTTAACAATTAGGAAGGGTCTCTAAATAACATATTTACATGCGGAATGTATGTTTTGTTAATGGCTTTACCCTCCGTTCCGAGTTCCCAAGTTTATGTATGCGATTGCGAATGTAATCGTGACCCTAGACACTGGGTGTTTGTGTTATAACTATCTAGTAATACATAATAAGATAGTAGAATATCATTAGTACCGAATTATTTGTCTACGTCGTGGAAAAATAATGAACAGAGGCGCAAATCCGCTTGAAATGCTGTCGAACTGACTTTCTATCACCGCTAACAATAGGGTATTACACCAATTTTTATAAACTTTTTCAATTAAATTCTGTAGTGCTAATATGCCACTAAAAAAAAAACAAATTTTTATTCAATCGTTATGTGCCATAAATATGCATTAATATTGTACTATCACAGTCTAAAGTGCAGTCCTATCTTCACGAAACTATAGCATAGCCAATCAATCCCACTTACGACCTTATTCTACAAGCACATCACACTCATACACACATCTGTATGTTGAACTCTTTCATAATGAACCAATGAGAACACTACATGGCCGCAACGTCATACTATTTATTAAAATCACAAAAAATGTGGGTGGTGGTGTTTCAAATCCATCCTCATTAGTAGATATTATAATATAAGGGTCATACTCAGAAAAAGTGTACATTTGGTATCTTTTCTTGTCCCACTGCTTCATATTAAATTAAATATCTAATATTATGATATTTTTTTTTTCCCCTTGCTGTTATATTAGTCTATTAATATGAAGATTGTTTTGTTACTTAAACTTTAATTTTCATTAAAATAGTATATTTTTTGAGTGTAATTTTTTTTTAATAAATATCATCATACATTTTTTTTGTGTCCCAATGACTAACACATTTTCAGAGATGAATTGTTACGAATATTCATCGCTTTACTTAATATTGACTATAGCTATATTATTCCTTATGAATAAAGTTACTAAATAGGACCAATTTTATTCGTTAATCATTTATAGAATAATTTAGTTTAATTAAACTAATCTTGTCCCAAAATTATGAAGTTTCGTTACTCAGGATTAGTAACACGCAATAAAATTTAAAACGCAAGTATTTAAATTGGTTTAAATATTTTTTCCTATTCTGGCAACACTATTATCTACGTCAAAATTACTGTCACGGCAGCCATTATGTTTTCGCCGTTGTCGTGAAGTCAAGACGTGTATCAAGTGAAAATTTACAAAAAAACCCTCAGGATGATAAACGACTATTATTGTGGTAAGTTTATTATATTTTTTATTTACTTACTATGTTATTTTCTTATTTTTTGTATTATCTGAACGAATACGCTCAGTGCCTGCGTGGTAAACACGTGGTTTACGTAAAAATATTTTTAGAGGTTATAATTTCTCAGAATTTATTGTCAGTTTCGTTATATTGCGTTACGTTACGACATCAGTTTACTATACCTTATGACATCAGTTTCGTAACGAAGATTCTCAGAATCAGTTTAGTAACAAATTTAAAATGTACACTTTTTCTGAGTATGACCCATTAAACCAAACGTTTAACTAAACTTTATAACATTGTGAGTAGATTTCAAACACAATACCCACACGTTTTGTCGCCAACATCGATCGCAGTTACTCTCGTATATTGCTATTCATCAAGAATCCTAGAGAGCGCGATAAATAATCATTTAACTTTGAGTTACTTGGATTAGAATGAGGTATTTAATTTCATAGTCAAACTTAAGTGTCTAGCGGTTAACACTGCTTGATAAACCACTACAAAACTGGTCCGAATCCCGAACACATAAAAATAATATTATTTTATGTTTCTTCACTTTTTTTTTCTATACACATTTTATACATTTTAAAATATTATTTTTAACTTAAAAAAGTGTTAAGTTAATTGGATCTTTAGCATTGCATTTGAATGAGGGTAGATCTTTTTATTTTATTCGGTAAAATCACCGAAGATAAGGGTATATTGAAAAAATATGATTTGCTTGAAGAAACACTTAATACGACGTTGTTGGTTGGTGAACTTTAATCAGAGCGTTCCAGGTATTATAATAGCGGTGTTTATTTGAATATGATAATGCAAGCAAATATAAGTTTAGAAACTAGGGCACACATTGTTGCCTTGCATATCTTATAGGCTAAATAAAATCACAAATTTCTGATGAAACCGGATTGTGTGTAAGTTATATTATAAAATATGAAAATATGGTAGATGATATTTTTGTGTCAATTAAGAAAATAAATCGCTTTTTTGAAATGTTTAATAAATGTTTTTTTTTATTTTTAGAGGAGAACTATGATACTTTGGATAATGAGGTTTGAGAAAGAAGGACGTCTCAAGAGTCGTGCATGAAGTGGGAGACCAGTCACCGCTTATAAGTCAGTCTCAATGAAGTGTTATGGTGAATGAATATGAAAACAATGGTTTTATACCAACTAGGCATTTTGCTAGTGAATTCAATACCTACGTCTGCGCACTGTTCGCCACGCACTCCATGCCAAAGGAAAGAAGCAACTTCATTTCGTTTTTTTTAAACAAATTATTCATCATATAATGTTATGGTTTTTTTTGTTTTATTTGTTTTACAATGACAGACATGCTTACAAACTAAAATCAGTGTTGGAAATCTTTTAACTTAGACCACCGCCTTATCTCGGGAATGTGTTGAATTCGTTTCTTAACTAGTCGACAACGAATCATTTGTTTTTATTTTACCCTCACTGGGATATTATTGCTAAAATGTTAGCATATTGTTGTATTGTAAGTGACAATTTGTCTTAATGTGAATAAAGATATTTAAACCGATCTAAGAAATAATTTATTATGTATAAAAAGTATTAATTGTATTGCAATATTATTACTATTAAATTGATTGTTTCTATTATCGGTATTCTATGTAAACATCACTGTATCATATTTTATTTAAATCATTATTTATTTAAATCAATAGTTGGTTAGTTTTGAAACAGAGGATGTCCTGGCAATAGTAAACATTTAGCATTGTATTGTTGAGGTTAAGCTTTAATCCACTTTTCCTAGTGAAAACGAATAATTAAGCTATGGCCTCAATAATAATAGTTATCATATTATTATTATTTTTTATTTTTTATCTGCCTAATATTTAAACTAGTGTTTATAATATTTATTAAATCAATAAATTACTTTATTTTCAACATGGTTTCTTTTTTAATGGTTGGGTATGAGCAATATTAACAAAAGATGCATAAAAAACTTTTGTTTTTATTTTATACTTATTCTAAGATGCATACCTTTCGCGTAACTTACTAGTCATTATTTGTTACCATGAGTATAAGTTACCAAAAATACAAAAAGAAATTTCGTGCAGCCGAGATTTGAACTCGCGTCTATTAGGGTCCCGCTTTGTAGTGACACTCTCACAGATCTGCCACGAGTTACGTTAACTGCTGTGACGAATTTCAGACTTAGTTTTGAACCGGTTCGATACGGACTTTTGTAGTTATATCTAAGTGAAACGAGTAAGTATATATTTTTATCTTTGTGTGGCGTTGACCACGCCCCTTCACCTCGTAGTTAGACGGTATGATGTCTTATTGTTTCCGTTTAAATATCACGCACACATTTATATGCACAGAACCGTGCAGGTGACTAAAACATTGAGATAGGACTGCACTTTTGACCCTTGACTGTACATTTTCATATTTCGTATTTGTAATTTTGACGAAAACGCTGGACGCAGTGGAGTGGACCCCATATTGTTCTGTGGTCATGACGTCAGTTGGCAATGAAAACGAAGGCGCCGATCAGCGCCTTTGCCGCCGTATGACGTATTAACATGGCGGCTACTAATTCATTTCATTTCATAGTGTTACAAAACAGAATAAAACAAAACTGAAAACTTTGAATTATATTTTAAAATTTATTTTGTTAGGTTATGGATAAAAACTAACATTTATTAACAAATTTTTGCCTAAACTATCTCAGTACTATCTTTATAGTTTTTTTCTCATAAAGAGTAAAATATCCTATTTTCTTAAGTCCAAAAATTATGGGCTCGCTATTTCGGGAGCACTTGTCAATTCCATACGTTATGGAGAATTTGACTATCGTTATCACTGATGTCGCTTTATATAGGCTCTCTGTTTCGGGGAAGAGAATTTTTTCAACATAGTCATAGTGGTACCGCAACTCTGCGGAAACGTATCGTACTTTAACCCTCATTATAGCCAAACTTGACATCCATATTTTGACTTGAAAGAGTGCAGGTCATACGTGACTTACTCGATTAAAATTAAATTAGATGATTATATTCAATATAACAATGCTTGGAAGCATGCTGGTCCTACTCCATAGGGCAATCTATGGTGCAGACAAAATCAAACTGGCTATATTCATTAGTAATGCATTAGTAATCCTTTTTTTCTTTTTGTTTAAGAAATTGACTCGCACACTGTTCCGTTGTTTTTGAATTAGGTAATTCACTTATGTTTGCAATATTTGCAAGTATGTGAGAACCATGTTCCTATTTATCAAATGAATGAATTAACCTGTTAGTTATTTTATATCTATACGTAATATAGTAGTATTAGGTTGGGTGCATCGTCCTCACGTATATGAATTAATGTATGTATGTAAATGTTGTAAAACACTTTTTTTAAAAGAGTAAGTGAAGCTGAATTGTTTTTCTTGTCTGTATATTAGTTGTATGTATGTATTTATGTATCTATTATTTTATTTTATTTGTTTGTATTTAGTATCTACTCTTAATAAATGATTTATTAGTTGCAAAATTTGCACCAAGTGCAACCCCATATTATGTCCAGGCTGTCTCTTTCCATTCTAGGTTGCCTGGAAGAGATCGCGGTTCGCGATAAGGCCGCCTGTTGTATGTTTGTTTTTGTTGTAAGATGTGTTTATGAATAATTTTTATCTTGGTGTACAATAAAGTATATAATAAATAAATAAGTGTGGCGTTTCTTGTCCTTTCTTCTGCTTCATACCGGCCATTCGAAAAATTTACTTGTAATGGAGATAACAAGCTACTTTTCAGAATCTCCATTCCATTTCCAGGTAAAATCAATTATTATTACATCTAAATTTAAATTTTTGACGTTCGAAAGTGCCGCTTGGTGTCCTAATTGAAATAAAGAAGTTTTGCTTTCATTAAACTATGTCTTTTAACTATGTTTCCTAGATGAGGCAGACAACGTCCAAGAGTAACCCTTCATCGTGAATGGTCTTAAACTAGTTGAACTTCACACTTCAGCTCGCTTCACGTTTTTCCGTTGCTCGTCGCTTCCGTCAATAGGGAACGACGCAAGATAGTAGTTTAGTAGATGTAGGTACATTTTAACGGCAACGGTGGATTAGCAAAAATGTAGCCCTTCCATTCGGTTTCCTTACTCTGTAGCTCAGTTAAAGCGTAAGCGATCTAGGCATGTAGGTTTCTAGTCTACAGAGAAATGGCGCGAAATCGGATGTTGACGTGAGACTGACATGACACGGTCTGTCTTCAAACATGTCGCCACTCCGTCTGGTCGGAATCTTGTCACGTCTACGTACATTTTGCATACGACAATGAGTGTAGTATTTTTTGTTCTATATTTTTACACGGATTACAAACTTGTTTCATCAACTTTGCCGATTGAAATGTTTACAGAATAGAGCTCCAGTAGAGTAAAAACTTAATTATAAAAATTTTAATATGATTAAATTAATTAATTTATTTATGTATTCGTTTATCCTCGCACTGGAACGCCTTGCAGCAATTACACCAATGGAGCACAATTTTATAATAAACTCACTATAAGACCAGGTTTCGTCACGATGTTTTCCTTCACCGTTGTCAGCGATGCCCAAGATAAACTTAGAAAGTACATATGAATTTAAAAAGTCACATTGATCAAATAAGACATGTTAGAGAAAAAAACGACACTTGATATAACAGAGAAGGCAAATCACTCAAAAACCCGCATTTCCTTTAAAACCCGGCCCTCCTTCTGGCTTCCTAGAGTGCCTCCGTAGCCAAATAAACTTATTGATTGTCTGCGTTTGGCAGGCTATCAAGTGCTTCCACCACAATTCAATATGAACTTTAAACTTTGAAAGTTAAAGTTTAATTCAGAATGGGGAGAGGTTTTACAGCTATTAAGATGTTTCCTTTAAAAGAAGTTAAGGGGCTGAAGTGGACAGTTGACAATCGACATCTGAGGTTCTAAGCCACGCCCACTGTCATCGATAGCTTAGGGGCAAACTTTAAATTGGGCGAAAACTATTTGAAAATTAAATTGACAAGGCCGACCACAGAGGCCCACATCATAAACGGACTCTGCCGATAGTTTTTATAAAAACATTACCGCGCAAATTCTTATTTCAAACTGGCGGCTAGCATCTGACATCAGATCGTTCACTGTTATTTTGCCTATGAATGCAACCTTATTGCTACGAAAATAAAGATCACTAAAATAGGTAATCTGGCTAGTGTCATACGAGTCTTTGCGGTGCAAATTGAATAAATATTAAAATTATGTCTGGTTCTATGTGACTGCCACATATAAGAACACAGTACGTTACATTTTTCATATTGGTTTAATAGCCAGAAAATTTCATTTATATTATTTTAATGAGTTTTACTATACTGAAATGGACTGTGCAATATTAAACTGGAAAATTTAAATTTAAATTGAGATTTGGTGCTTTCAGTAATCAATTTTATCATTATTTACAATAGGAAAGTCACATCAAATTGTAAAGACACCTTAAATTAGCAAATATCCAAAACTTACTAGGTTTGGAGTTGTCTTTTTTAGGCATGTTTAAAATATGCAATAGAATATATGGCGCTATTAATATCATTTGTACAATTAGTAGGTTCGTATTCCTTGTTTAGTATTCTCTTGAAATCTTAATATGTCATTTAGTTACTAATACAAGATGACTTTCCGCTATCCTGGAATATAATAATTACAAAGCACTTACTGGGTTTTGATATACATCAGCCCTCTGTGGTGACGTCATGTGGTGCCCTTTTTCTGTATATTAGAGTTTAAAAACAAATAGACAGGGCGCAAAAAACACGGTCATGTAAACTTTATCTATATAAATAAAAAATACCGGCCAAGTGCGAGTTGCACTCGCGCACAAAGGTTCCGTACCATTATCGCAAAAAACGAAAAAAAACACGTATGTTGTATGGAAGCCCCACTTAAATATTGATTATATTCTGTTTTTAGTATTTGCTATAGTGGCAACAGAAATACACCATCTGTAAAAAAAAATATTGCCTATGACGGTTCATGAGATACAAACCTGGTGACAGACGGACAGACAGGGAGATAGACGGAATCCTAAAAATGCTGTATGTGATTGTAAGCGTGTCACTAGAAAACGGCTGAAACTATTTGTTGCTATTGTTTGTTATATATAGAAAGAAAGAAAATGTTTATATGCGCCAGGCATGACGCATGTCATAAAAAAACCGGCTAAGTACGAGTCGGACTCGCGCACGAAGTGTTCCGTACTTGTTAAATTGTGATTTACGACGTATTAAAAAAACTACTTACTAGATCTCATTCAAACAAATTTTCGGTGGCAGTTTACGTGGTAATGTACATCATGTATTATTTTTAGTTTTATCATTCTCTTATTTTCTCTTCTTATCTTACTTAAGGGTGAGGGGGGGGACACATTTTACCACTTTGGAAGTGTCTCTCACGCAAACTATTCAGTTTAGAAAAAAATAATATTCGAAACCATTATATCATTTTTGAAGACCTATCCATAGATACCCCACACGTATAGGTAGGATGAAAAAAAAAATGAGCCTCAGTTTTTTCTATTTTTGTTTGAAAATCTTAATGCGGTTCACAGAATACACCTACTTACCAAGTTTTAACAGCATAGTTCTTATAGTTTCGGAAAAAAGTGGCTGGGACATACGGACGGACAGACAGACATGACGAATCATTAACTTTTGGCTACGGAACCCTAAAAACGAAAACATAAATACTAAAAACAGTGTATGCCTCACACCACGTATATTTGTATATGTTACTGTAAAAGCCGAACTGTTGTTTCAGTTTACAAAAAAAAAACTATGATGAAACTTATTATTTATCGGTAAAACAAATTTACTAAGTCTGACCGGTAAAAGTCCGAAATCATCATCATCTACCTGCCCTTGTCCCATGTTACTTGGGTCGGCGCAACACGTTTTCTTCTTCCATATCGTCCTTTTCTTCCTCCACAGTAAATCTATCTTTTCTATGGCGGTCCCCTCCCTCTCCATCCATCCCCATTTAAATTCATAAGAGTACACCCAAGTCATTCCAAACATTCTTTTCCCGCACCGTCTAGAACCAGCCCTCACGGTACGCGTCCATCTTCAGGATTGTGGAGGCTTGCCCAGCGGTCAATTTGCATGCAACTAACATGAGCCGTAATGGCATTGGCCCATTTGAGCCGAACAGCCTTTTTACCCACGTCTATTATGCCCGTTTGGGAACACAGCGTGGTATTCCGTATTCGGTCTGTTCTTTTTACATTCAGAATACTGTGTAAGTCTCTGGCTATCCCCAAGTGTAAGTCTTTGAGTGACCATGTCTGAGAACCGTAGGTTCGGGTGAGCAGAATACGCATATCGATGAGTTTACTCTTCAGGGCGATCGGCGGATTTATTGTTAATAAATAAGAATTATCAGTGCCGATTTGGCAAAATGATAAGATCAATTAATAAGTAGTTTAACAATATTAATAGACTAACAAACTATTATTGTAGCCCGTTATAGCATTTGGGATAGTTAATTGCGAGAAATACAGGACTGATCAATGTGGTGATTTTTGGTGAGCTTTATGTCCACATGTGGACGTTTTTTGGTTGAAATGACGAAAAATGACAATTTCGTGAGAAATAGATTATCGTTTCTCACGAATTTGACATTTTTTGGTCAGTTCTAGGTGCCGTATAGAAAGAAAAAAAGATTGACACAAATGGATACGGAGAATTTTATTAGTTCTGTCATTTCGAGACACTGCCAGCGCGGTTGGTACGACCATTCCATGTTCTGTGTTTTTTGCTTCTATTGTTTTCACATGAACGAAGAAGGTTAAAATCGTATTCGACCTCACCTATATTTTAAATAATGTTTAATTCAAATTGAGATAACATGTGTTGTATTTTCAAAGAGGTTCAAATACTTTTTAGTTATGGACTTAGTAAGTAAACTAAACGACGTGAGTCGTTTATAATACAACAAAAATATAGATGCCAGTGACAGCGGTAGTGCCAGAAAATAAAAATAATACAGACTTTGACAATATTACTTGTGATTTCGTTAGTTCCAATTAAAGCCACCAGGCTGATCTGGCTGCATTATACCTGATATTTATTTTGACAGATTGAATTGACGACAAATAAATCGAATATTATTTTTGCTTTTTGCGGAAAAATAACGACATACGTCCACCTAGCAACGCCGCAAAGCGGTCACTGTCGAATTGCTCTGGATGGAAAGAGAAGCACTATGGAATTTGTATGGACTTTTTTACAAAACATAATAATATGAATTACTTAAAAATAATGAATGAAACTTCAATATATAAGACAATGAAGTTTTGCGTCCTTTTATGATACGTTATTGTTGTTAATTGTACCAATGTACGCTGGTCAATATTATCGGAAAATTTGTTTGAAGATCACGGTTAGAGGTTACTTTGCCATTCAATTGTAACGAGGTTTTTGTGCGTAAACGTGTTTCGGCCACAACAAAGTTTTCGGAAATATGATCAAGGTTAACATATCTTTTTTCTGCTGCCACATGTTCAATAGATTTGGCTAAAAAAAGTTTAAAAGAAAGCCTATTTGAGTATTCAGCCCCTCAACACAAACTTAGAGATTAGTGGAGAATGGTGAAGTATGAGTTTGTTAAATTTTATTGAATCAGTCATTTGTGGTTATCGCTTATTATTGCAGATGGAGTGGAATATAATATAAAACAAATAGAAGCGGTAACTTTCTTGACATAAGAAAATTGTTATGATGAAAATTTTACTAACAGTCATTTTAGATTGGTAAGCTAATCTATCTACCTACTCGTGATTTAATAAAGAGGTAAAATTGTTTGTTTGTAAGAAAAAAATATCTGATATAATTGATCCGATGAAAAAAAAACTGGTAGAAAACTGGACTATAGTTGAGTGATCTTAAGATACAGAATGGCCAAAATACAGAAGTCCACAAAATTTTTTGGTCCCTCGTATCGTGGGGTATCCGAATCACCGTTTCGCGACTTTTCATAGTTTTCGAGTTATGAATTTTTGCTGAATTTTTAAGAATTCAGTCTAAATTTAAAATTTAAGTTCAGTTCGGATAGGCCACGGGACCGAATTGAGCCGCAAAAAAAACTACCCTAAGAATATAAGCGAATTAAAGGATGATCACATTAAAGAAATAACAATATTATCATAGCAAATAGCAGTTTAACAAATAAGCACTTCTTTCGAATTGCCGGCTTAGCTTGTGCCATGATTTGAAGGAAGGAGTGCAGCTGCCATAAAACTAATCTAAGTTTTGTGAAAAGAACTTTGTCTAGAATTCAAAAATTCTAGAACAAGTTTCTTCTGGACGTATTTTTACAAAACGTAAGTTTATCCTCAAACTTATCTCGCCCATTTAAGCCTGGAAAACTGGCATTAAAGTAGGGTTTGAGACGTTCTGGGTCTCTACTATAAGGAAATTACCTTGCTTTAAGAACTTATGGTCCATCATCATCATCATCATATCAGCCGAAAGACGTTTACTGCTGGACATAGGCCTCCCCCAAGCGTCACCACATTGCCCAGTCCCGTGCGTCTCGCAACAAGCGGATCCCCGCAATCTTCACCAGGTCATCGGTCCACTTGGTAAGAGGCCTTCCAACGCATCGTCTTCCGGTTCGCGGTCGCCTCTCCAGAACCTTTCTGCTCAACGGCGATCCGTTCTGCGAGTAATGTGCCCTGCCCAATGCCACTTAAGTTTGGCAATTCTTCGGGCTATGTCGGTAACCCTGGTTATCATACGGATCTCTTCATTTCTGATTCGATCACGCAAGGAGACGCCGAGCATAGCCCTCTCCATTGCCCCTGAGTGACTGTTAGCTTTCTTATGAGACCCATTGTAAGCGACTACGTCTCAGAGCCATATATCATCACTGGCAACGCGCACTGGAGCTTATGGTAGAACCTCTGAACTCCTAAATATCTACTCATTTCGGAAACTGGCCCCTTATCAAAGAGGTGTTACATCCACAATCTGTAAAATACGAGTATGCGAATTAATTTATCTACATTCCCAGACAGGTAAGCTAAGTGAAATCCATTACCTTCACGTATGTTATTTTCTATGTTACTTAACGTACCTTAGCATTGTGTACCGGAGTAGAAAACAGAGCCATAGTATAAATATGGACGTACAGTACGTAAACTACCTACAAACGCTCGAAACGGGACACTCACACAAACATGCGCATAGGCGAGACCCCTGAGCGGCACACACTACAGGCAGCATCGCGACAACCGCTTAGAGGTCTCGTCGATGATCCATACTGTTCGTCCATATTTATACTGTGACAGAGCGTTACAATTTTGCACCTGCGTTTACACAATAGCAATGTTGAGAATTTACGAGTTATTGCTAAGATTCAATTATAATAAGTGAATTGCACGTCATAAAGATCTTTGGTGTAAATAAACCAGAATAGAGGGGGAATTAAAAGTCGACGTTTTCGAAGTCTGATTTAGATTTCCCCATGATTTCTTCATCAGATTTGCCTTTTTATCAAAGTTTGCGAAAATTAACGGCCATTGCATTTATTTAGGAAAACCCACGACATCTTCATCAGATTTGCCTTTATATGTAAGTTTGCGAAAATTAACAGTCTTGTACTTTAAGTGTCCTTTTTGGATATCTGAAATTAGACCCCTGGTTAGGGAACATTGTATTTGCCTTTTTATGTAAGTTTGCGAAAATTAACGATCTTGTACTTTAATCACCTATCATCACGATTTATTAACCAGATTCGCCTTTTTATGTAAGTTTGCGAAAATGTACGAACTTGTAATTTTGTTATCATACACATTGCATTTGGGTTAACGGACTCCTATCTGAAACCTAGCAGATAATTATATTCTCGGTATTCTCTTAAGTAATCCGTACCTACTCAGCTATCAATTGGTCGACCAGAATATTCCTCGGTATTCTCTTAATAATCCTTACCCACTCAGCTTATTAATTTGTCGCCCAGAATATGCTTGTTAAAAAATAACTTCCAGCTCGTCCTCTAGAATGTTGAATTTTTATTTACTTTTATTGGAAAAGCTCGATCTTTATTATTGAACTGTGGAACTGCATAAGCACTGAACACCTCTACTAACGTCTTCTAAGGAATGCTCTTGGATGCTATGTCATGTTTGCTTAAAGATGTTTTTAAATTAGGTCATTCTTTATACTCTGGCTGGTTTACGTTTAACTCAGCATGAGTAGGCTGCGTCATGTTATCTATTTAGAATTCCCCCAACGTGCGACTCGTAGAACAAAGGTGAATAGTCTCAGGTAACTGATTATTCTCTAGACAACTTTTATTATACCCACAGGCAGACGAAAAGAGATAATCTAGGTACACTCTACTCAGAATTACACTCGACTTCTGAATTCAGCTGTCATTAGCCTGAAAACAATCAACCTTTGACATTAAAGTATTATTTGACACGTTTTTGACTCCAAATTCTGGTTTGAAACCGGCCCTAAGTTCTCGTGACTAAATAATATTTCAAGCAGAGCTTCTTAGGCCCCCAATCTGTTTTATTTAAGTCACCATCCCTAAAATTACAATGTGTTCAAAAGTCAGAAAATTAATTTCAAATTCAAAACGCAATAAACGAAACAGCTGACCTGAAATTATTATAATCTCCAACACTGACCACGAAATGAAATCGCATTTTAATGCATTTTATGAGACATGGCACATTTTCATGAAATGTTTCACAATATTGTCAATTGTTGCAAAAGTCAGCAAGTCCTGTTCTTTAGCATGCGATAAATTGGAAATGTGTGCCAAATAAGTTCTGGAAATATCTAGCACAGCTAGTCAGGTAGATTTGTATGTTTATATCTGTTATTTATTTCACTATGCTACGTTTGTTTGCTATCGAAATAAATGGAACTAGGTTTTATTGCGGATACATAATCAGGATGACTTTGATCATAAAGTATCAATGTATGTTGATTAGCAAAGACATTAAGTAGAGAGTCACATATTTACTCGGTTTTAAGTACTTAACTGTACATAAGACATCCACTATCCAAGTAGGAAGGAAAATGAAGGAAGTATGAAATCGATTGCCTGAAAGCTTTTTTGTTTTAGTTAGTGAAAGAGATTTCACCCTATGGAAACACTCATAGACTGATATCAGCCTACGAAACGTGAAGTAAGGTTATATTCGGCTAAAGATTGAAATAAACTTTCGTTGCCCACAGATGGACCGTACCAATATCCATAAGGAAACCCTTCATCTATTTTAATTAGCGAAAACAATAGACAGACGCCTTATTCAGTATTCGCGACAGTTGAAGGGTCCAATGGAGGCACGCGTGGTTTAAAAAAATAAAATAATACGGCCCAATACAGGTTTGCCATCCCTGGCCCTACATCAAATGAAAAGGTAATGGACACGACCCAGTGGTGAAAATTGATTCAGAATGAGCTTTGCAGATCTTTTTAAGTTTCCCAACACGGAAACAAGCTCAACTTTTCACATTTTCCCTTTTCCCGATACCTTGAAATAAGCGAAAAAGTGAGATTATACCTTCGACCCAATATCATTACGTATTCCTTGAGGAAATCCTTCCAAGCGGCGTCCCTTGTAAAATTAATATTCCTTCAATATTCCGGGTTGCGTTATATTAGAAAATATCTTCACTTTCATGCCTCTCGCATTGTTTTGTGATTCGATTAGAATATTAAATGTGTTGGTAGGTAGGTAACTAATGTACTATAATAATGTTTAGAGTCACGCATAATTTTATTATTGTAATGACTATGAAGGTTGTCTTTGTAAATGAACTAGTTACTTAATTATGTCATTGTAAACTAATATATAAATAGTCTTCTTCCTAATTGCCCTCACACTGAGGAGAATCGTGACTCCGTTTCAGACTGTTAATTTTTCTCTATCAATTACGATCAGCCTCCTGTTGGAGTGCGGTGCTGATGATTTCTGGTGCTCCGATATTTGATACGACCACCGTTTGGGGCTATGGCCTCTAGGCCTTTCACCCTCTATTTTGCCAGTCCTTTAAGTTAATCAATGTTTTAATAGAAATATTATGAAAATGCCAAATAGAAATGTATGGAAAAATTGTGCTAGTTGAAAATAGTTTAGCCAAGAAAAGAGTTGATACCGACAATTACAGAGGGGCTATTTCACACACTGCCTCCCAGCTGTCGTTGCATGTGAACATAATTTATGAAAATACTGAAGCTAAACCAAATTATATCTGGCTCTAAAATGTATAAATATACTAGCTTCTAGCAGCAGTTTCGTCCGCGTGAAAGTTGGAAATCATCCCAAGGGATAAAAAGCATCTCACGTTTTAATCGTGGACATGATCTTTCCGCATAAAATTAGGTTTATTAAAAACCAGCTGTTAAATCATAAAAAGGTAACAAACAAACAAACAGTCGCATAAATCATGTTTGTATAGATGGCAACAAAAAGCCACGTAACAGAATTAAAAAAAAAAAGTTTAAAGCAGGTTTTTGTTCGCAATAAAGTGCATGCTACCACGAACAGCCATTTTAAATAATTAATGCTGCGTTCAGGAGTTTCCCTGTGGGAACCGACCGCCAGTGGCTGGCGCCATTCAGTGGTGACTGGTGGGCGAATCAATTGTTAATGTATGGAAGGCGACAGAAGGCTTTGTTGTAGGTTGAATTCGTTATTGTTTTATTGTAGTACAGTTTTTATTTCGTTTTTGTAATGGTTGGGAAGGTAAGGAAAATGTAGATGTTAAACCCGGAGATTAATTGATAAAATCGTTTTATTGTGAAAGGAGGAACTTGAATGTCTTCCTTCAGACTCGCAAATTGGTGACGCAGAACTGGCAAGAATGGAAGGGAAAGCTTCTCACAGCCGTAGGATAGTACAGGCTAATTGTAAAAAAATAAAACGGCGTTGCTGTTGTGTTGCCTAAGTTTATTCAATTTCTTCTACCGCTATGTATCTAATATATGTCTACAATATGTATTTAAAAATAATGTTCATTTCAATAACAGGGACCCTCGTCTTATATGGAAAAGGGCGTGGAGCGATCCTCTAGCTTCGAGAATTTTAAGATTGTCGACGGATAATACAAGGCAGGCTTTCACACAATGTTTTATAATACATTGCAGAGATGTCTAACACATGACTTGACTGTTTATTCTTTTTTTCTTGTTTCACCTATTATGTAATACGTTGATTACACGTGGATACCAACGATTCTCGTATTCTGTATTTACTGGAAAAACTGTTCTTAGGTACTTTATGATCCTGTAAATGTGTTTTTCCTGAATAAATGATTATTGTATTGTAACACTAGGTCCCTTATTTAGAATAGGACTATCACTGAAGTTATTATTCTGTAAAAGTCAGATTCTATCTAACTCTTGACAGGCTGAAAATAAGTTGAAATAAAAGGATGCCAAATGAAAAGCCAATGAGTTTAATTAATAATAACCAAGTCAGAGGTCAGATGTCATGAAAACAAAGCGGACAGCACGTGCAAATGAAGGGTACGAAATTATGATAATTCAAATTAAAATAAATTAACTTTCCCAGAACTAGGCCGCTGAAATTGGCTTACAGCAACAATTATTATTTTGCTTGCCTGCAAATCCAAACCCAATTAACTTGTCAGATTTTCATATTTTGGTGACGGGTGAATAAAGCGATTTGGTATTTGTTTCCTTTTCACAAACTTTTATTTAACTTGCAATTATGTATATAAGTGTGTTCATACACGTTTAGTTTGGATATTGATTTAGAATGACGTGACTTAGCTAACCATGCATGTTAGCTAAGTCACGTCATTCTAAATCCAATATGGTGGACGGCCCAACATGGCGGACTAGTTATTTTTTGTGCAGTGCCATGAAATGGGTATCAAATGAAAGGATTTGCTGAGGAGAATACGAAAAAATACTTTTTAATGAACAATTTTTTATTATTATAATCTTGCCTAACTTATTGAACTTGAACTTTCCGGACACTTTATGGCCGGAAAGTTTAAAAGGTCACTGAAAAATCAAGATCCACTAGATAAAGACATCATCGACATTTTCTTTTGAAATAGTACGTTAACTTTATTGATTTGCAGTGTTCATCTATCTTCAAAGTTATTGCTCTTGAGCCATTCCAGCGAAATATAGGTCAACTGGGGCAAAGCTCTAAGAGTGGGCATCAATTAAGTGGCACTAGGCAGTATAAGATTTCGGACATTATTTTTCTTTTCTTATTCCAATTTCTTTGAGTTAGACAAATAACTGAATTAAGATGAAATATTACGATAAAAATAATACGAAGTACTCGTAAAACCGATCACTTCGGCTTTACACAACCAATAGAAATCGCTCACTATCGCGCCATTCAACGCTTTTTGCGCTATATATTCCCGCCTAAGTTCAACCAGAGACAATGTTGTGAATGTTACCAATTGTTATCAGTTTGGATGTGATCGGTTTTAGATTTTTCTCAATGCTACATATAAGTGCTCGTTCACACAGAGGTCCGCTTTACAGGTCCGCTGTATCGTTACGTTTTTATTCGGCGCTGTCGTATGAAGTTGTATGAGCGAGTTCTGACACATGAAAGTAATCCAAATCAAGTACGAAACACCGATCCGACAAAATATAAAACAGTCCGTTTTACAGGTCCGAAGCTATGAGCGAGTTCACACACACAACAGTATTAAAATACTGATCCGTTTTATCGGAAGTCCATCCTCGTAAAAAGTTGGTTGGTGTGAACATTGCCCCTAGTACCGACAGATCCGTTAAAACGGTACTTTAATTGCACTGAACAATCACCTCTAATAGCGACGGATCTGTTAAAAGCGATTCTGGAAATACGGATGTTTTTTGAGAACATAATTGTTACCTGTACCTAAGTTGTGTCGTAGAGTACCTATCGATAAATATAAAGGTCTAAACCCAATAGAAAATCAGCTTAAAGTAAGCTTATCCTAGATTACAGCGTCATTCACAACGTCTACAGCAAAGGTTCAGGTCCACTATAGCGCCCGAACAACAACCCACACAGGTTCCGTGCTAATTTTTCACAGTCGACCGCCGATCACTCGGGTCACTTGTTTGATTCCCGCCCCAGTACACATCGTCTATGTATATAGTACGGGGAGCGGGTTAATTTAGACTTAGTTTACCCTACTTTACGGTTTTATGATTGATTGGTTTATCAAGCATGCGTTTATCATAGGAAATTACGCATACTACCAATAATTCATAATTCATAATCATGCATAATTCTTGTTTATAGTATCTTTTCATCATCATAATAGCCGAAAGACGTCCACTGCTAGACATAGACCTGCCCCAAGCGTTGCCACACTGACCAGTCCCGTGCGTCTCGTATCCAGCGGATCCCCGCAAACTTCACTAGGTCATCGGTCCACCTAATGGGAGGCCTTCCAACGCCTTTTGTCTTTCAGTTCGCGGTCGTCACTCCAAAACTTTTCTGCCCCATCGGCCATCCATTCTGCGATCAATGGGCACTGCCCACTGACATTAAGTTTGCCTATTCTTCGGGCTATGTCGTTAACCCTGGTTCTCTTGCGGATCTCTACATTTATGGTTTGATCACGCAAGGAAATGCCTAGCATAGCCCTCTCCATTGCCCTTTGAGTGACTGTAAGCTTTCTGATGAGGCATAACTAATGAGTCATCAGGTCAGGTGGTAAAATAAGCCAATCAGACTACTATTATAAATGTTAAAGTTTTTGAGTGTCATTCTGAATTTCGACAGTTAATTATTTCGACAGAGTCTCAATTTCGAAAAACAGTAGTTCGACAACTCATTGCTTCGACAGAACATATATTCGACTAGCATTAGTTCGACAGATTATACTTCGACAACACACATCTTCGAAGAACACTACTTCGACAAAACCATTCTTCGATATGCACTTGTTCGGCGGATCTCTAGTTCGACGGAACATAACTTCGACATTATAATGCTCTGAAATGTGACAATACGATCACGTGTCGGCGTTTCGGACTAAATTGAACGGGCTGCTGATTCGGCGTCGTCGAGATACTGATATCCTATTTCTTCTCTATACTATCCTACACAATCCTAATTCTCCTCAATACCTTCGTGAACGTTTTGGGTACTTTGTCCCGAGGGGTAAACCCTGTCGCACTTCCACTTCTCTTCTCCTTCGTACCCCACGTCACACTTCTAGCCGCTATGATGGCTTCTTCTCTGTTACTGCAGTGCGTCTCTGGAACTCTCTACCACATTCCATACGCGACAGCCCTTCTCTGAATTTCTTCAAGAGGAAAATCAAGGATCATTTTCTGACTCGCACTTGAGCGGTTCTTTTTTTTACGTAATGTCTCGCGGGCGTTGGTAGCCTTTTTGACCCCTACAGACTCGAATAACCCAGCCTTAAAGCAGTGTTACCATTACATAAATTGTACATGCTGAAATCGGAAAGCCTGATTATCGGGCGAGAGTAGAGTAGCTTCGCGCATGCAAAAACTAATAGGCAAGAAGTTATTGTAGTCAATCGTACTCGATTTTTTTCGAAGGAAATATTTATTTAATTATTAAAACTTTATGCACAAATACAAAGGCGGACTTAATGCCTTAGGCATTTCCTACCAGTCGACCTTAGGGTGGTGCAGAGATAAAACATGGCAGGTGCAATTAACTGAAATAACGAGTAGAAAAAAATAAAATAAAAGAAATGACTAAACTTACTACTTAAAAATATCACATACATATAGATATAAAATTTATACATAAACAATGTCATTGAGAAACCGAATCCAACAAACTAACTGTGTCAAGTTTCTGCAAATTTTGCACACAGCTAGGTAATTCATAACCTAGATTTAAACAAAAATAACTTTTCATGTCGGTAAAATGTTCCCTTGAGATAATGTAACACTTCTTGGCAGAAGATAAGTCGACATAAAACTTAAATATTTGAAGATTCTGTTGAAGTTAGAATCCCAAAGGCTTAACATTTCAGTATATGACTATGTCTAGACCTACCTTGACCCTCATTTAGCTGCATATGGAAAATTTAATAGGACCAGAACTTTAGGAGGATAGGAGGGCCAGAACTTTTTAGATCTACACGCACGTTACTACAATGAGTCCTGTGCTAGGGATGTAAAAGAAGCCATCTCAGCTAAGGCTAGTAAAAATTTCATCAGAAAGAATCTCCTTTGTTTAACACCTGACTTAAGATAGGTGGCACTACTGTACGACTCTTTTAGGAAAACGATTGAGTAGATTTTGACCAAGCCGATATAACTTTATAGTATCGTGATCTAATTATCGTACATTTTCTTTGGAAATGAGGCCATTTTTTACTGAGAAAAAGTATGCTGTAGGTAAGCCCTTTCGCTTCGACAAAGTTAAAGGCATTCGCATGACGTCATTAACTTCTTAATCGTGCGTGTAAAGTGTTGCTGCGTGGCTGACCATTATAAATAATCACACTATAATAAATATTGAAAGAAAGAAAAATAATCTGGACAAACGAATTGGAAAACTATTTGATGAAATATAGTTCATTATTACAATGAAACTTGGAAATTGAATTTCTTTTCTATTATGACTTTGTCTTAATCTGCAATACTTTTATAAATATCTTATGCAAAGTTTTAATGTTACTTCTGTTGTTTCCTATATAGTGTAATGTGTTTACAGGATAAGTTGTATATTAAAACTGCGTTTCCGCCTTTGCAATTGCAGAAATGCCGCAAGAAATACATTCGCACCCGCCTCCGCAAGTTTTTAGGGAAGTTCCAATGCGGAATAAGTGATGAACCTTTACTATGGCGAAGATATATGTAACTTAAATAAATAAATAAATAGTTTACCTACTCAGTAAGTATTTTAACAAAATTATTTCGGAATCCGCAGGACGCACGGGACCGGTCATTGTGGCGAGGCTTGGGGGAGGCCTATATCCAGCAGAATACGTCTTTCACCTGATAATCATTATGATTTCGGCACCTGCAAGATTGCAAACGTTATCTCATCGCGCATTTCTATATTCTCCATACCATCCAACAGTGACCGTGCTTTGGGTCTTGTCACGGCCAATTGCAAAAATGCTTCGTACAATAAGTTTCATAGTTCAAAACACTTTTCATTTTACCCACCGCCATCTACTATGGCAACGGTGAACTAACTTACTGCTTTGCTTAATACCGTCGATTTAGGACAGATGGCACTGCGATCAAGTTTATTTCTCACATTTTTCGTATTACAACGTTTGAGTTCCGTCAAGACAACCGTAGTTTTACAAGAAAAATATAGATGGCACTCCACTGTCGTCCAACGAAAAAGGGCACATCCGGCCAATAAAAATAATTATTTACAAATCCAGAATAAAAGGCACATCTTGTAATCATTTTGGAGTTTACTCTACCTATGTACACTAGTGAATAAGGGTGCAACTGCGCCAAGTCCAGAGTATGAACCGCTTGCTGTATAGTGCTCCAAATGCCCATACACCTGCGTTTTTGAAGACTTGATGAACGCCACTGATGCTGATGATAATACTGGCCACCTACTGTCCTAAACTGTCTAATGTTTTAATCACTATCAACTCGATAAGAAGAAGAACACTGTTAAAAAACATAATTATTGCTAAAGCCCTCAGTTTTTAACACCCGATGGAAAAAGAGGAGTGATATAAATTTGAGGAGTGTATCAGTGTGTTTGTGTATCTGTCAGTGGCATCATAGCTCCTAAACGGACGAACCAAATTCGATTTAGTTTTTTTTTGTTTGAAAGTTGACTTTATCATAAGTGTTCTTAGCTGTGTTTGATGAACATTCGTTCAGCCGTTTAAAAGTTATGGGCGTTTTACTCTTTGAAGCGGGTTATTTTACCAAGATAACATTGTGTTCGACAGATTGCCGATCGAAGCATGTCTACTCCTAGATAAATTATGTAGTTTAAAAAGTATGAAATTTAAATACGTTAAATTTACTTGTAAATTTATGATGCTATCCTTTAGCTTCAGCCAGTGACCTCTTAATTTAGAAGGTACGTATATAAAATATACCTACCCATTAATTAGAAGTGGTACGTGTTCAGAATAAACGATAAACGGATACCTTGAAATTCCTTGTTACAGTTATTGGGGTATCGAGCAATCCAGTGTAGTACTTTCTTCTATAATTTGCTGCAGACCCGATACGACTCGTTTTCCGACATCTTCCTGAATATCTTTTAGCTTCAAGCGGGCAGTTACAGGTAGAGGTCAGACCTGCGGAACGCTGTCGTTGATGAAGACACTCTTTTTGAAAGAATCCAATAATTTTTGGCAATACCTAAATATTTAAAGAGTATTTGTCATACTCTTTCATGGGGGTCAACGCCTTTGCCTTGCCAAATTCACTTAAGCAATTAGGCTGCGGAATGGAATAGCAGATGCTTTTCCTATCCAACCGGTTCGTTTTAACGAAGGCACGTGTTCACGAAGTTTAGAAAAATGCAAAAAAGAACATCTCGACCACATGTTCGAGCACATTTATAGCTCTTTTTATGTAAGTATCGAATATTAGATATCAAATTAATTTCCAAAAAAAGCAGTACGCCAATAAGTTTCCATTTCAACTAAGACCGTGGTTGGGCAGGAAAAATAAAAAAGTTTATCGTTAGGTATAAATATCCAAACTATTACCGATAGAGTTTTAATTTTTGCGTGTCTGAATATATTTTGGCATCTAAAGAAATTAGTTTTTTACAATCCAAAGTCGGCAAAAAATATCAGAAGTTAGGTCACGTGTATTATTTTATTGATTTCATTAGAGTTGTAATTATTATTCCGACCATTTCGGGCACTTTGATCGCCGATTGTCAATTTGAGTGGCAACTGTCAGACACATCGTTGGAAGTCTCACAATGTAGGCCGTTGACCGAGTGAGGGCTAAGGGAGCCCACTAATTGCGAGAAGCGGCCGATGTGACGACGCTTGGGGGAGTTTATGTCCAGCTGTCTTTTGAATAAAAAATCCAGATTACTTTTGACTAGATTCTTACTCGATACTTGGTAAGGTTGGTTGGTTTTCATAGATATCAAAAATAAGTGTGAAAATCTTTGTCCGGCAAAAACAAAACAACGCATTGAGGAGACCTATGCCTGATAAAATAAAAAAGCAGTAATACTTCCTATCCTATCCTATCCTATGCGTCCTACTAATAATAAAAATCTCAAAGTCTGTGGTTATATTAAAATGTTTGTTTATCAATCACACTTCAACGATTGAATACATTTTGATCAAAGGGAATTTGCCCATTTTGTAAGGGAACTTAAGTCCCTTTGAAAAAAATATTGTGTCCTGAATATTTTTGTTGTACCTATTTTGTAGAAAAATAAGTTTTCTTGGAAATTTGAGCATTATTTTGACAACCTTCTTCGAGATAAATCGCAATTGCTGTACTGGCCAAATACATGTGCGCAGCGGCCGGCAAAAGTTGTATGAAAATCCATATCTGTCGTGTCTAGCGGCCAAATAAATTCCATAGTAAACTCATATCTGTTGTGTAATTTAAAAACGGAACGATCTTTTTCGCCGAAGCATGGCCACCAAGGGGGTAACTTATCAAAGGTTTCATTTAAATTTCAAACTGGCTTGCAAATAGATGAACACTAACGCGGGCACAATTATTGTTGTTCGTCATTGATTTTGACAAAATGAGTTCTAGGTACTACTTAGTTTAAATTTCCGCGCATATTTGAGAAAAGTACTATACAAGCCTTGGCCACAACTAGGCATTGATGGACTTACGTATGTGTGTATCAATGCCTCTTTTGCTGGCCGCTGCAGTAATGTACTATACATTCACGTCCACGCGTAATAAAATATTTTTTTCAAACATGCTTGGAAATTTGAGCATTATTTTGACAACCTTCTTCGAGATAAATCGCAATTGCTGTACTGGCCAAATACATGCTTAATGAAAATCCATATCTGTCGTGTCTAGCAGCCAAATAAATTCCATAGTAAACTCATATCCGTCGTGTAATTTAAAAATGGAACGATCTTTTACTCCGAAGCATGGCCACTAAGGACTTATCAAAGGTTTCATTTAAATTCCGAACTGGCTTGCAAATAGAAAGCTGTTTATTGAAAAAAAAAACAAATGAATACTAACGCGGGAACAATTATTGTTGTTCGTCATTGATTTTGACAATTGGAAATAGAACTGTTTTTAGAAAAGACAATATTTGAAATTATTTGTTTTACTGAGCATTGGCTGAAAGAACATTCAATGCTTATTAATTATGAAAATTATACTGTGGGCAGCTGTTTTAACAGAAATGTTATGTTACGTGGAGGTTCACTTATTTTAATCAAAAATGGTATTAAATCAAAATCTCGTAAAGATATTGTAGATCTATCAGTTGAACATAGTGTTGAACTGTCCTGTGTTGAGCTGGATAAGCATATTATAGTGTGCGTTTACAGACCCCCCAATTATAAAAACTACTGTATATTTGAGTCAGTGATGGAAGATGTTTTGGCAAAACTTACAACTGGTAATAAACTAGTCATAATCTGTGGTGACTTTAATATAAATATTTTAGAAAATAATTCAGATAGCAGTAGACTATTGAATCTCTTCAAATCATTTAATTTGCCGCATGTCTTTGAGGAACCAACCCGAACAACTGTGACTACTGCTACATGTATTGATAATGTTTTTTGTTGCTGCGACTACTTAAACAAAGCCATTATGAATTGTCTGCCTTCAGATCATAGTGGGCTACTGGTAACATTTGAGTCCAGCATACCAATACAGCAAGTGCAGATTCAATCCAGACCAATAGCATCCGGCAAATTAAATAAATTTAACAGCGCTTTAATTGGTAAGTTAAGTTGTCAGGACCTCACAGTGAACGATGGTAATATTTTATACAAAAAAGTTTTCTCAGTTGTTCAAACAGAATTCAATAACACTTTTAAGAAGAAAACTAAAACTATATGCCGTAAGTTTTTATTCAGTGACTGGGCGACTAAAGGAATCAGGAAAAGTAGGGAAAGACTTTACGAGCTGTATGGCCTTAAGCCTTATATAAACACTGAAACTTTTAATAAGTATGTTGCTACTTACTCAAGAATTTTTAAAAATTCATGTAAATTAGCTAAGGCTTTATACATTAGCAATAAGGTTAAATTCGCAGAAAATAAAATTAGGACGGTTTGGAAAATTATTAACAATGAAACAAACAGGAACAAAAGAAATAATACTGATTACACGCTTGAGACTACACATGGACTTGTTAGAGATAGCAAAGAGGTTGCTCAAGAGTTTGTAAATTTCTTTACCAGCATCCCAATTAAAACTACTGAAACCTTAAATTCTTCGCCGTCGCTCGCTTATGGTTTATTACACGCTAACGTTTCAGCATGCCCGACTGAATTTAACTTTTCACATATAAACCCAATAACAGTGATAAAAGCTTTTAAGCAAATAAAGATAAAACTGACAGAAGATCTATGGGGAATGTCCATCAAAGTTTGTACCTCCATTATTCAGACTATAGCGCCGTACTTAGCTTTAATTTTTAATTTGTGTATAGATCAGGGAGTCTTTCCGGATCTAATGAAATATAGTAAGGTTATACCACTTTTTAAATCCGGGGACAGTAAAGACACAAATAATTATAGACCAGTATCCGTGTTGCCGGTTTTCAGCAAGATATTTGAAAAGATAATGCTAAATCAAATGCTCATTTATTTTAATACGAAAAACATCCTACACGAGAAACAATATGGTTTCACCAAAGGACGTTGTACAACCGACGCTGGTGTCACCTTAATAAAACACATCTTTGATGCGTGGGAGGAGGGACAAGATGCCATAGGTATCTTCTGCGACCTGTCGAAGGCGTTTGATTGCGTTGATCATGAAACATTGCTTTTGAAACTTGAGCATTACGGGCTAGGCCAATCAGCATTAAATTTAGTAAAATCCTATTTGAATGATAGACAGCAATTAGTTCAAATAAACGTTGTCAATTCGTCGGGGTTGAACGTGAAAATGGGGGTACCCCAGGGCTCAATTTTAGGTCCTTTCTTATTTTTAGTATACATTAACGATTTACCCCATCTATTCAAAAACAAACTGAACATGGTGTTATTTGCTGATGACACTTCTTTGATTTTTAACATAAATAGACGTACGAGTAACGTTGCCGACGTAAATAATGCATTGCGGCAAGTTCTAAATTGGTTCACTGCTAATAATTTAGTTTTGAATGCTAAAAAAACTAATTGTGTAAAATTTGCCTTGCCGAATGTCAAAAGTTATGATTGTGACATTATATTAAACAACGAGAAGCTAGAATTCGTCGACAAAACCGTTTTCCTGGGTATCACGCTAGACTCAAGGTTACAATGTGGTCCTCATTTAATATCACTTGCGGGGCGGTTAAGTTCGGCGGCTTATGCTGTTAGAAAAATTCGTCAATTTACTGATGTAGATACCGCGAGGCTGGTCTATTTTAGTTACTTTCATAGTATAATGTCTTACGGCATATTACTATGGGGAAGGGCTGCAGACATTCAGTCAATTTTTGTTCTACAAAAACGAGCCATCAGAGCGATATACAATCTTCGCCGGCGCGATTCTCTAAGGGAACTGTTTAAAGACATTAACATCATGACGTTACCTTGTCAGTATATTTACGAAAACATCATGTACGTTAGAAAGAATTTACATCTTTTTAGTAAAAACAGCGATAGACATAGTTATGTTACTAGAAATAGGGACCAATTAATTCAACCAGGTTTCAGGCTGGCTAAAGTAGCGTCATCTTTTAGGGGGTACTGTATAAAATGTTACAATAAAATACCGCCACACATTCTAGAACTGAATGAGACGAAATTTAAAACTTGTATAAAACGCACACTATGCAGGCAGGCATATTATAGGTTGGGGGATTACATCGCTGATAAAAATGCTTGGCCCAACGCTATTCCAGCTCCACAGCCACTAGGGCACAAAAACAAGTGATAAGCAGAAAAGTTCTGAAGTATTGTTGGACCTGCTGAAGACTGTACGAATAATTATAATGTATATTTGTGTTGTATAAACTCAAGTTATTTTTTGGATTATATAACTGCACAGCACATATGTGAGTACTATGTACTAACTGTAAATCTACCATTTACTGTACCTATGTGTCGTTCGTTGACTTCAGTGTGCCCCGGCAGTTGAGTGTGTCATGCTCTCTCTAATGTCTCTCTGATGGTGGCACATGTGTTGGATCATTCGGTTCCCTTCATGATGGTTGAGCTGAGTGGTGCCGATCCATGTGTCATGTTCGTGAACGGGCGCCGTCAGTTGGGATTGGTCATATCTTAGCTGCCTCCGCATGTTTTTAATTACCTATTTATTGTATTTTTAATTGTTTGTTTTACTCTAGACGCTTTTAAGTGCGTTTTTTTTTTTTTTACATCGTTCTCACATATATGTATTTTTCCTACAAGATTATTGTAACCAAATACTTGTAAAACACATTTATGTTTTTTTAAAAGAGTAAGTTTGGAGTTTCTTGTCCGTTCTTCTCCATAACAAGCTACATTTCCGAATGGACGGTAGAATCAATTATTATTACATTTAATTTTTATTTTTGACGTTCGAAAGTGCCGCTTAATGGCCTAATTGAATAAAGAAATTTTTGATTTTTTGATTGATTTTGATTTTTGGAAGAACAAGGATGGAAAGAAATTTAAATGTCATGAGCACAAAAATAAATATCTGATTTTTAGGCTAAAGTTTATATATGGCATACAAATCCTCATAAGGGACCTGTGTTTCGGCAATGTCCTTTGGCATACGGATAGATCGTGACCTGAATAAAGGGACATCGGCTTTTATACTGGTGGTACGTTACCGTGGGATAATGTTCGACTTTTACACGGGCAAAGCCGCTGGTCAAAGCTTGTATAAAAATTATAAAAACTATAAATTGATTGTGGTAAGTCCTTAGGTTGTTTACCTAAAAATTTATTCAATATACTCAATAAAAATCAACCTAGAAGCAAGTTATTCGAATATAAACGTGTTTTTTTTCCTCGATAACGTTTGATAGACAAATAGAGCAACTGATTTAATTGACCATTAGGAGGTATTTGCATAAGATTACATCATCCTTAATGATGAGTTCACTGTAATTTTCCCTTGATTAAGTTTATGACTTGTTAACCTTTTGGACTTTTGGTAATTGATTTTTGACATGAACAAAAAGTTATTTTTGCAAATCACGTGCCCGGTGGGACTGGATGGTGGATTTCTCATCGAAAGAAATGACGAACTTAGGGATGACAGCTGTATGAAAGCTTGGCATCTTTTCTATTTGTCTCCTAAAGTTTATAATTCTCCCTCGACTCCTTTACCTAGGAATTATCTCCTAGAGATCACGTTCAGTACTTAAGAAACTGTTCCGCAAACATTCACGCTAACTACACCCAGGAGTTTAGTCTGAGCGTTGTTTGTCAGTAGATTCAAGATTTTGTTTAAGTTAAAAATAAAACAATATTATAAGCCTCATAGGTACAGTTTACTGGTTAATAGAAAATATTTCTGAAATTTTCAAAATGTTTCATAAAATTGTGTTGTAGATAAATAATTACAAAAGTAATAACACAATAAACAACCACGCCTCCAAATTCTTCCATTCATTCATCAAAGGTAATTAAGAGACAATATATTTAGTTACACCATAATATCGTGTTCTTAAACCATCTTTATGATTTCACAAGTTGCAATAAGTAATTTAATCGATCAAATAATTTAGGTTCGAATACTTACTTAGGGATATACTTACTTATTACTTTAAACAGTTTTGCATTTTGGCAGACTTTATGAAAATATTATATTAAGATTATCGATATTTGTATCGTAGACTTTTTATTATTAAATATATAAATAATAACTTATAGAATAAATCAATTAGAATTTGGTAAATAGTGAAGCTGGTAATGAAAAGAAAGAAAAATATTAGGTAAAAACGTTTTCCTCTATACCTGCAATAAAATTGCAGGTATAGAGGAAAACGTAGGAACTGAAATAATTGTGATAAATTGATTGATTTTGTGATTGTGTGTAAATGGGAAAAGTAAAATTAATGATAAATATTTTCGTTGGGATACGTTACCTTACATAAACTTAAAATTAAGACATCTAATTTCAAAAGAAGATCTTTTATGGTGGAATGGGAAAATTAATTAATCTCAGCCATCTAAAGACTTATTAGAACTAGACGTACAGTTAACATCGATCGATCTATTAATAATATTGGGCCGGATGGAGATTTGCAGTATTAGGAAACGGTAAGACACCTGTCTAATAGATATGATTTACAAAATATAATAATAACAATACCAGCCTATTACAGTCCCACTTCATGGAAAGCACCTCTATTCATACAGAGAAGGCACGGTCTAATGATCACCACGCTTGGTCAAGACGGGTTGGCATTTCCATACATACAAAACTTAGACAGCAGATGAAAAATGCGTGAAAAGCATTTATTATTTAACCAGTTTATCGATTAAAATACTAAAATAGAATACTAATAGGGAAAACAGAATTAAAATTGATCGAATAACGAAAGAGATAAGTATAACAAATTTAAAGAAATATAATATCTGTCCCTCTCTATGAAAATGACGTTTTCTATGGCAGCTGTATGGGAGTCGTGCCATCTGACGTCATTAAGCACGTCTGAATTCTCTTTCTAATTCTCAACATTGACGCTTTATAACTAAGTCTCAGATCGAAATATTTCAAAAAGTAATAGACTTTTTCAAATATATATATATTTGCTTACTACAATATTAAAAAGAATTTCAGATACAAAAAAAAAATCATGCGTATTCCTTATTACAAATTATCATGTCATAATCTATTCATGTGAGATAAAATACACTTCACAAACACAAAACGAATGTTAACGAAATACAACCTCACATAGCAACGCCTCTCAATATGAACCCTATAAATCCCTGAGGCCCCAGATACTCGTATTTTAACAAAAATATTCGTTCTATCAGCTGGAAAACATCTCCGCTGATTAAGGGTAATGCTTTTAACTAAATTAGATGTTATATAATTACATTGGAAATGTAATATAAACTTAAATCCAATGGACGCGTGTCTCTCATTTGTTAAAAGCCTTAATAAAAATAAGAATACTAAAGAAGCTAGTTGAATTGGTAAAAACCCAGACTACACTCTGTTCTTTTTGTAGAATTGGTTTAACGAAATAGGTACGTTTATGAGCTAAGATTATCTTGAGTGGAGTGCAGAAAACGATTGACATTGTTCGAATAAGAATTGGTGGAAATATACAATAGCTCTTCGCGTCTTCATTTTTATTATAACAAGAACTAGTACATATATGAACGAAAGGCGATTAACAATAAGCACTTTTTTTAAATTAACACGTAAACAATGGCCCGAACTAGAAACTATACTTAAATTCTAAGACAATTTTTTTTAGTTTGGTACATCGACATTCAACCATGTATTTATTTGTATAAGTGCATTTAAAGAACTTGTGTGCCCGAATAAGAATTGATGGAAATTCACAATAGCTCATATGACATTTCTTTTATTTCAGGAACACGATATATTTCAAAGGCTATTAACATAAGGCATATATGATGTAAAGTAAAATATGTTAACAATAACATGAGGTAGAAAATAACATTCAAAAAGGTACCAGCACAAAAACTTTACTTAACTCCTTTACTGAAAATCCTTGTACGATCGGCATTACGAATGCTTACTCGAATAACCAACAAAAGTAAGTAACGCTAAGGTTAATAGGCTGTGAAGGGTCGTAACAGGCTATTTCTGGTTGAACGTTTTTCTAAAGGGTCCCGTAACGCTACGACCGGAATGAAAGAAAAACATTCGACTGTATAGGGTTGATTGGAGTGGTCGTGTTTTTAAGTGATGGAGGTGAGAATTGAGTGAAAGGACTTGTGAGAGAAAATGTTGGTCTTAGTTTGAGTGTAGGCAATTTATTATTTACGTAATATGAGATGTGTAAAGACGGGAGGATGATGGATGGAAAGGGCGAGGAAGACCAACAAAATAGAATATGGATGGGTTGTGGGAGGAACGATATAAAAGAAAAGGTAGTACCTAGTGACTGAAAGGGACAGGGAGACTGAAAGGAGAAAACGTGTTTCATTGGCTCTTAGTAATATGGGATAAGGAAAGGAAGATGATGATGAATAAGTCGATAACATAATAAAAACACGTTGAAAATTTTCAACTCGTATAGCGTATTAAACTAATAGTATTCTGAGTCAGATAGTAAAGTCACCACAAGGAGTTCCTTACTTGTCTGTGGCAGTTATGACGGGTTGTCAAGAGCCTGACATTCTGGCACTTGGTTAGCCTTAGATAACCACACTTCTCAGTGCCACTAACCCAAGTTGCAAAGATCAGAGGACGGATTTAGGCTAGAATAAAAAGCAGTTTTATAAGAGGCTTATGTCCACAAACCAATTGCCTTAGGCTAGAGGACGCTACGCCAATTAAAAGAACTCTAATGAGGCAAAAACAAATAAACTAATTGGTCCATTACTTTCTCATTACCATTATCCTCTCAAAGTCAAAGAAAAGTCTAGAAGCTTCCACATCAATGAAGTCATTATACGAGTAGGCAAAGAGGGCTGATTGACTGAACTCGCTTCGTTAGGTTTTCTATGTAATCGGTTTAACAACTTTTTGCTTCGAGAACTTTCGGATTCATTCGGGATAATGAACGCGTCGTCTCTCGATTTTTGTTTCATTGTATTTTTTTCTTTGGAACTTGGTAATTGGTTGGTACAGTGGGCTTCAGAAGTGAAGATTATGCAAAATGGATATTCGGTGAATGAAAAAAAATCTTGCTATTTATATTTAAATATGTATCTTCTGCCCGAGATTTCATATACAGGGAACAAACATTTAATGGAACTCTGCAAAAGTAGCCTTCAGTCAGTGAATGAATTTTCGAAATCAGATCACTTTATCTAGAAATTATCTTCAACAAACTGTATTACCACTTTATATTATGATAAATGAAAATGATGTATGATTTTATTTCTGTAAGTTGGTTTGTACAAACACTTTTACATGTTACTCATATTTTTTTAAACTAGATGAGGTCGGCGTTTCCTATCTGACTACTCTGAGAAGAAAAGCTGAAACAAACTCAGAGGTCACAGTCTCTTTTAAAGTCCAGACAAAATCTTGGTTAGATAATATGAAGACCATGTAGACTGATGTCTGAAATGGTCTTTTGAGGAAAGAACCAGCCAGGTTGAGTGCACCCGTCCAGTCAGTGCACGCATTTGTCAATAACCGAGCAGCTCAACTCACAATTTAAGGAGCTCAACGATTCGACGAACAATACTAAAGAAAGGGCATTCGGTTAGGCCGCATAAAGTACTCAAACTGCCAGATCATGATAAAAAACTAACTAAGATAAATTAAAAACAAAAAAAGAATGATCCCCATAATCTTCACATTCACAATAATTAAAATAAAATAATATAATACTTTAAAAGTAAATATTCTAGTCATTGCAAGAAAACCAAAAAAAAAGAAAAACAAAAATCACGGTGAAAAATATAAAAAAAAAACAAAATAATTGGAGCGGCTCAATCCCAAGCCTTTTTGACCTCAACGTAATCTTTAATGGTATAAAAAACTTTCTGGCAAAACTTACATTTAATGAATGATTTGAATTTATTAAGACTTAGATCTTGTACGTGGCTTGAAAGCTTATTATAAAAGCGTACACATTGTCATCTCAACGAGCCACCTATTTTCTTGAGCCTTGTTGTAGGTATGAGTTAAGATTTATTAAATTACTTCTGCCAGCGGCTTCGACAGCGTGATAAGTGTTTTCTTATCCCAAGGGATATCGGAAAAATGTATTCTATTATGCTATTCCTGACTATAATCTATCTCTGTGCCAAATTTCATCCAGATCCGTTCAGCCGTTCTGGCGTGAAGAAGTAAAACACATGCCCAGTCACAAACTTTCGCGTTTATAATATTAGTGTGACAAACTGCCGCCCGCGACTCCAACCGCGTTGTATAAGAAGTTCTCTCTATATATTTATAAATTATAGACGATGTGTTTATTATGTATTTTTATTAAAGCCCACTGCTGGGCAAAGGTCTCTCCTCAAAAAAATCAGGTGATCTATACATTTTATGCTCACATAACTCGCCAGAATGTATGGATCAGCTGTTTTATTTTTGTTAAATTTCTCAAAGTCATAGAACAAAATTTGTTGTTTATTAACCGACTTCCCAAAAAGGAGGAGGTTTTCAATTCGGCTGTATTTTTTTTATTTTTTTATGTTATGTGTGTTCCCTCAGAACTTGTTACTGGGTGAACCGATTTTGATGATTCTTTTTTTATTTGAAAGCTGGTGCTTGTCATGTGGTCCCATTTAATTTTCATCAAGATCTGATGAAGAACTTCGGAGATATACATCATAACTCTTCAATAAATGACGGCAAATCACTCGGGATAGCTGCAATCGCATTTCTGTTTATTGTTTACACCATTTCATAACATAACATCACACTAGTATGCTCTAAAGGGGAACGTAGGTGTAAACGGTTCACCTTGGTATACTCTTATTCTACCGGTTTTGTTTGAGTTTCATGTTATTGGGTTAATCTATTCTGGCTTCACTTTGGGCATTATTGGTACCTAGCCTATATAACTGGTCTATTATATACCACAACTAAAAAGTGAAAAATAAAAAAAAACTTTTACAAAAAATACAACCGACTTCTAAATAAAACCACTACAAAGTGAAAAATAACTTCAATTTCGGAAGTCGGTGTCAAAAAACGAAAAAACGAAAACAAGAACACCGACTTCCGAAATTGAAGTTATTTTTCACTTTGTAGTGTTTTTATTTAAAAGTCGGTTGTATTTTTTGTAAAAGTTTTTTAAGTTAAAATTCAAAATATTGTAGACAAATATTGTTTATGTTTTAATAGTATAGGATTCCAAAAATACCAACGTTACCGTCTAAGCAAATAAATAAAATGTCAGCAATTCATCGACTCAGTTATTTGTCGTTTATTTTTAGATCGTTGTGAAAATAAGACGCCATCTTTCTCATATTATATTAAATTCCTAGACAAGAATATCTATGTCAAACGGAATCTTGTAATATAATCGTTGGGAAATACTGCTGAAATAGAAACGGAAAATGCCGCAACTCGGTACAAATGCAGCTTTGAGGAGGAACCTTTGTGGAATAGAACGTTGCATCGAATAATAGTTTCAACATTCTCTATTTACATGCCTAGTGATTTAATTATAGAATGATTAACAATGTCGATAGTTATTATACCTTAGTTTCAAATGTCAACATTTACCATATTTAAGTTCATCATATTTGCGTTAAAAATATAAATGAAACTCATTAAACAGTTAATAAGTTAAAATAGGTCGAATCTGTTCAAATACCGAATTGGGCCACCCTGACTGCACGTAATCTTTTGGCTACTACCCGTAGAGTGTATATATAAAAAACGTAAGGGAGGGCAGCCCTAAAGGCGCTACCCCGAGCAAAACGCCGCGCTAGCCGTTTTTCGTGCAGTTTTTAGGAGCTATCTACTCGTTATTTAAAATGAAATATCAACTAATAAAAATACATTAAATTTCTACATATTATTGATTCCAAAATTGTAGTTTTTTTTTAATGTATTATATGTTTCACTAATCTCCTTCCATCAAAAATATAAAAATGAGAAATAATGATCGATAGCCTGCATCTCCTCGTAAAGTATTCATTAATATTTTTTTGTACTAACACTAATGGATAGATAATTTGATAACGAACATTTTGGTAGATTTTTTTTTTTCAAAAGACCTATATTCGATTTTATTAAAAAAATATTCTAAAATCTGTGCGTATTCACTATTGTAATTCATGCGCCGATAGTGCCGCTAGGCCAATGGGAATGCTCAAATCTCATGCTGATTTTTTGGTCAGGGTACGGCCTTAACAAATAGAAATAATTTGTGCTTTGATATTTTGATAATATTTATTTTATTTTTATTAAATTAGACTCATTATATTTGATTTAAGGACTCAAATGAATAAGGTTAAGTTGCGGCATTATGCTTTATAAGATTATGCATCATTATTATTATGCCAATCGTATTTATGGCAAAGCATTTATGCCTATTAATATTATGCGTGAAGATCATTATGCTGAATTTCGTTAGAAATCTTAAGCTTTAATTTATCCTAAGTTGTGTAAATTCGTCTGATCAAATTTAAGAAGTTATATTTTTAATAGGAAACATTGTTATACCGGGTTATAGCAGAAAAAGCAAGACATTGTGTTTTAATTTATTTTAGAATGTTGAATGTTCTTATAAATAAACAGGATTATCTACAGAACTTGCCTCCCATTTAGATCTCAATTATTTTGTCGGCGAAGTCAACAACCTATATTATTAATATTGAAAGTGGCTCCCATTTTCACATTTCTGTTTTTTATGGGGTAAGTATTTTACAAGCAAATCGTGTTTACATTAAACGAATGTAAACACAGCAATTCGTTTCAGGGCATTATAGATGCGCTTTGCACAAGCTCGTATTCCGACGCCACATTTACGCAGTAGATGAAAAATAAATATTAGTCGGTTCTTTCTATGCTCAAGTCCCACAGGACCGATGGAGGGTGGATTCATCTCAGTATAAAATAGTCACAGAGGTTAGACGACTGTGCTTGGCTGAAGGCTCTAGTTTAGTCTCCACAGGATTGCCTGGTTAAGCAGTAGCACATCACTTTGATTCAAAAGCAAGACGCCAGTAAAAAAAAATAGGCTGCTGTTATAGAGAAAATTCCGTTAGACCACGTTTTTATCATAATGTGTAGTTTTGGCCTACTTAAATCAGAAGAAGAGGATATGATAATAAAAAGATTTATAGAAATGAGAAAATGATTCCTAGGAATAGATTCGAACTTGATGTGACAACCACTTGTGCTCTATCCTATTGGTATCAATCATGATTTAGGCAACAACACCTACGACTACTAGATATTCACATTTATATGCTTCGATAAATATATGTAAAGTAAAACAAAATACTACTAAAATAATCAACATGGCCTGAGTTGAGACGATAATCGGTTATCGGAACTAAGCCAGCCCTGTCGTTGTGTTTGTTATGAACCAAATTAATTACTTCATAATAATATTGTAAAAGCAATGTTATGTAGTTCACTTGATAGCAAAATTCAGGTTCAGTTTTTTCTGCAGATTTACCATATACATGTCTTTACTTTCATGAGTAATATAGGGTGAAGAGGCATTGATAAAATTAGCTTAAGCCATGTGGTCGACATCGTTATTCATGAATAGACTAAAATGTTATTCATAATATTATTGCTCTCTGATGTCTTGCTGTCCAAAAGGTTATTTAAGTAGGTATTTCTTCTGGGGCGGTCTTGACAAATGTTACAACTGGTTTGTGGTATGCAGAGGTGATAGTGTAGTGATTGGGTAAAATATCCATATCATCGTTATGTCAACATTTTCTAAGTTTATCTAAAGCATCGTGTATATAAGTGAAAGAAACTATAGAGAGCAAAACCTGGAAATTCAATTCATCTCTATAAGTCTAAAATCGCTAAAACGCCTTTATCATTTTCCAGATTAATGCTTGTGCTCCTCTTTAGGAGAATATACCTTTTGACTGTAGTGGCTTTTACTGTTACAGGCTGATAAAATAATTATCTTTAGGTCACACCTAGAAAAAGAGTTCATAATTCAATTTAGTTTACGTTGCAAGCTCACAACTATTTGAACTTCAAACAGTTCGCGAATTTTAATATTAACTAAATGATTGCTAGTTACTAGAGAGTAGTGGTTGCCCAGTGGTAAAGGTCGCGACTTAAAAGTTGTAGGTCGTGGGTTCAAACCCTGGCAGACTCTTTACTTTGTGTAAAGAATTTCATCACCGCTGCTCTCAAAACGGTGAAGAAAAACGTCGTGAGAAAATCGACATGTCCTAGAACCACGAATTCGAAGACATGTGATATCCACCAACCTGGAATGGGCCCACGTGGTGGATTATGGCCGATTCCCTCTCACAGAGAGGAGGCCTGTGTCCCAGCAGTGGGCAAATTAAAAGTTAGTTCGGTTCAGAATTCAGAATCACAATAAGGTACTGTTCAAGCTTAAGGTGATATATACGCCCCAATGTAACGCAGTACTGGCCGTGCGCCCGCTCGGTGCCAAAATATCAAAATTGAACCTCCTTTTGAACAGTTTTGTTTGCAAAATATTATTTGATTTACATATGCTATGTTAGGTATGAAGTAATTCTAGCCATCAATTTTTCTGTATAAAAAACATTTTAAACATCCAAGTCGTTTTGGAGGAGTTTCCAAAAGTTGCGAAAAATATCGTGTTGTTAATATATTTTTTAAAGCAAAACTATTAGTTACAGGAAAAAACCTTGTGTTCTAAATTATGTACATGAATCAATAATAAACATTTTTTATTTTCAAACCTTTTAACCTAGCTGTTACTGAGGAGTATGCTTTAGAAAGTTACAGTTTTACGGCACTAAAGCGTATGTAGGCCCTTAAATGACCGATGGTCCAGGTCAGTCGGGATCGGGACCGATCCTGTGCTTCACGCATGCACACACGGTTGGGTGAAGCACAGGCGATGATGTAACGACGCTAGCGGGAGGCCTATGTTCAGCTGTGGAATATGATAAAGATGATCAGACTCAAAGATCAGATCTGATTGATTCAGTTTCTAAGGACAAAGGTTTAGATGGTTAGATTTAAGCCGTAGGCGTATTCTGATATTATCTGAGTACCTAAAATATCTTATTATATTTTCCTAGCAAAGGGTAGGTGGTAGGTAGGTCTGTTTGATAACGACGTGAGTAGGAGTACTCTTAAGGGCCTACATACGCTTTAGTGCCGTAAAACGGTAACTTTTTAAAGCATACTCCTCAGTAACGGCTAGGTTAAAAGGTTTGTAAAAAATATATATTTATTATTGATTCATGTACATAATTTTGAACACAAAGTTTTTTCGTGTAACTAATAGTTTTGCTTTAAAAAAATAAATAACAACACGATATTTTATCGCAACTTTTGGAAACTCCTTCAAAACGACTTGGATGTTTAAAAATAATTTTATACAGAAAATTTGATGGCTGGAATTTCTTTTTACCTAACATAGCATATGTAAATCAAATAATATTTTGCAAACAAAACTTTTCAAAAGGAGATTCAATTTTGATATTTTGGCATCGAGCGGGCGCACGACCAGTACTGCGTTACATTGGGGCGTATATATCACCTTAAGGGCCTACATACGCATTAGTGCCGTAAAACGGTAACTTTCTAAGCCATACTCCTCAGTAACGGCTAGGTTAAAAGGTTTGAAAAAAAGATATATTTATTATTGATTCATGTATATAATTTTGAACACAAGGTTTTTTCGTTTAACTAATAGTTTTGCTTTAAAAAAATAATTAGCAATACGTTTTTTTTCGCAACTTTTGGAAACTCCTCCAAAACGACTTGGATGTATAAAAATATTTTTATACTGAAATATTGATGGCTGGAATTTCTTCATAACTAACATAGCATATGTAAATCAAATAATATTTTGCAAACAAAACTGTTCAAAAGGAGGTTCAATATTGATATTTTGGCATCGAGCGGGTAACGGCCAGTACTGCGTTAACATTAGAGCGTATATATCGCCTTAATATAATCCTGGTTGAAATTATTTAATTTACAGCTTAGGAAAGCGTAGGTTAAATTAACATACACCTACAGATTATCCAAGAAAACGGGTTTATTATCTTTCTAATATTCTCTCTGTTTGTGATATAAACCTACTATTTCTCTAACCATTTCATATTAAAATATTCCTCACGGTTCATGATTTTCTAAAATAGGCCGAAAATCCAAAAGGCCTCTTTAGTTAAAGTTTCATTTACGAGTAATGTTGATATCTAAGCAAAGAACTCAGAAAGGTCAATGATAGATGACCGAAGTTTTACTTGCTCAAAGTTTATGGCTTAGTAAGGAGAAGCTACGAAGTGCGCAATAATCTTTCCAAAATATGAATATTTTGAGTAACTAAAGTTTTGGATCGAACGAAAAATGGCATTTAAACGATTTCCTTGAATGTAAGACAAACATTTGTAGTTAAAAGATGGTCACCGTTGCCAATAAATCTTTACTATGACCGATGACCTGGTGAAGGTTGCAGGGATCCGCTGGATGCAAGATACATGGAACCGGTCAATGTGACGACGCTTGGGGAGGCCTATGTCCAGTAGTGGACATCTTTCGGCAGATATGATGATGATGACGCTGTATTAGATACGCCACAAGCGTCAAACATCATAGCACTTATACAGCTGGGATGATAAAGCATACCTACCATCCCAGAGGCAAAACCGCTGAAAAGTCTCATCATTCCCATCAGCCGATAGCTGGAATACTATCAATAGGCCAGCGCGTTTTTGCGGTCTTCATCGGGCCACCTTGTGGGAAACCTTCCACCGTTACGCTTACGTTACCCGGTTCCCAATCCAGATCCTTTCGACCTCGTCGACCATCCGCTCTGCGAGCTGTTCAATAATGCTTACCACAGAACAGCTGTAGAAGGCGTTTTTTCTGTTCTGTGATGCTTACCTACATAAGTTTGGAATTTCTTCTGAATAACCCCCGATTTCTAAATTAAGTATCCGAAGCTGAGTATTTTACAATTACTTTAGCCTGAAAACCTGTCAAACGTATGTCACTAAAGTAGGGTTTGACGCAAACTCCGAATACTCAATTCAGAAATCGGCCCTATGTCGCTTTGGTATATTATCTTGGTTCTGAAAAGTGTCATAAAAATTAAAACACAATGCTTTTTATAACAGCAGCATATTTTAATCTCAGTTACCATCAGATTTGCAGTTATCAAATCTTTTTGCAAAGCTTTAAAATTAAAAATATATACGCACTGTTTTATTTATCCGCACAACTTTAGCCAGATAAAAATAAAGCAAGCTATATTTAATATCCCTGAAGTAATTTTCATACTTTCTTTGTTAAAGATTGTTTTGATCTCCGTAAATTTTCTTATTGAACTGGAGTTCTGGGTATTTTTTGTTCAGTTATAATAAGATAAACTTAAGCAAACATACTTCATAACATTATTTTATTTTGTCTTTGGCGAAACAAGATCAATTACAGGCAGGTACATAATAGTTTAAACAACTCTTAGGAAACAAAAAAACAGTTTTCTCTATAATTACAAAAAAAATAACTACTTATGTAGCAAAAAAAAATACTAAGGCAAATGCTAAAACACAGCAAGAAACATATTATTCCCCTCATTATTTCTAAAATTTGTGAAACCAAAAATTTTGAATTAATCTATTTCATTGAGGGTTATGTACATATTGTATAAAAAATAAAGCAATGTCCCTAACCGGCACAGTTTTTTAGTAATTAGCAAAAAAACCTTTAAAAACAAATTAAATTTTGCAGGCGCGTAAAATTAAAATTTAGCATAGGAAATTGAATAATGTTATTCGTCTCAACGTACGGAATCCACTGTCGGCAAATTTGACTCCGTTTTTCCGGTTTTTATAGAAAAGTCAAAAACAAAACACAAATACCAAGCTTTTGAAATGCTTTGCATGGGAAACATGCACGTCTCACAGGCCTGCCAAATTATGAAAGTTAAAACTCTCGTGTTTTAAATCTGGCAACTCAACCATTTCGTCTATTATAGTTTCGCAACTAACCTGAAAGGTACTGAGTAGCTCCTTGTCGGGGGGCGCAGAGAAGTGACCTTTAGCGATCTCATCTCAGGCTCAGTATTCGTGGCTTGGAAACGCCGAAGCGAAGAGGAACCCGAGGAGGGGCCGCTCGTTAGGTTGCGGTGCTGCCTGGGCGATATCACATCACAATTGAGGCGGGCCACGATGTTGTATGGGGTCTCCCATACCCATATGATATCTCGGCTGAGGGTTGGAGGCAGAGGCGGCGGGAGAGAAGTGCCGGTATTGCGGTGCGCCGCTCTCCCTACCTTCCGCGGCCTGGACGGGGTCGCCACCGTCCGTCGGCAGACGCGGTGGGGCTGCAAGGGAAAAGAAGTGTCGGTATAGCGTTGGCCGTTCTCCTTATCCCCTGCGGCCGAAAAATTGGAGGTGATGGGGCCATTGACCTTGACCCGTCACATGGGGACCAAGGGTGCCATACACGGTGTCTTCTGGTACCAATATGCATATGCTGGTTTGGTCCCTGGAGTGGTCACGGCGCACAGTGTGTTCTGGTGCGCAAGTGATGGAGGGTGCTCCCCAGAAGAGGTTCCGGTGACGGACAACCGCGGCGGGTTAACGGTGAGTGCTAACGTGTGCCCGTTTTCCCGCGATAAGCGGCATAGGAGGGCACCGTGGTGTTTTAGTGGGTTGGAGTCTCATATAACTGCGCAGCTCATGCGTACTGCACGCATGAGCATTACTACAAGATAAAAAAAAACAAAACTGAAATTAGTAACTAAAACATATTCACTAGGCTAAAAAAAATGCGTGGCCACTGATACCCCACGTACACAGTTAAAGAAATTAGAAATTAAATTAGTAACTAAAACATAACATACTTATACAAACGCGTATAAAAACGCGAGGGCTCATTGGGCGTCAATAAAGTCATCCACAGCAGAGTTAGTTAGAGTTAGAGATTTTTATGAAAAGCATGTTTTATTTTAATTATTTCATCACCACTGCTCTCAAAATCGTGAGGAAACCGGCATATCCTGGAACCAAACATTTGAAGTCATGTCACCAAGCCACACTGGGCCCGCGTGGCCCTCATTTCCTCTCACAGAGAGGATGCCTGTGTCCCAGCAGTGGGAACATTAAAAGGCTGATGATGTGATGTATCATGTGATGCTTCAACTCGTCGTCGAAGATCGTCGTTTGTCGTTTGAAAGTCGGCCGTTTGAAAATGTTAAGGCCTCTAAAATATCATCATCGCCATAATTTCAGCAGAAAACTTCCACTTATGGGACATTTGATTCTTGGAGAGTCAGTAAAGTAACAAACCTCTAAAAAGGATTACCTTAATATAATTCTCCAGTCAATCGTTTTATGAATCTCATCATCATCATCTCCTAGCCTTTTTCCCAACTTTATTGGGGTCGGCTTCCAATCTAACCGGATTCAGCTGAGTACCAGTGTTTTACATGGAGCGACTGCCTATCTGACCTCCACAACCCAGTAACTGGGTAACAGCGGTACCCCTTGGCTAGACTGGTGTCAGATCTCAAGCCTCTGACTACTCGTAACGACTGTCAAAGATCTTCAAATGACAGCCGAGACCAACGGCTTAACGTGCTTTCCGAGGCACGGAGGAAACTCGGTATGTTGAAATGGTCACCCATCCACGGCCCGACCTCCTCAAGCGTTGCTTAACCTTGAAGATCGACCCGTGTGGCTGTTATTATTTAGCCACGAGCTAAACTAATCTATCATTATTTAATTTATTCTCGACATTTAAAAGCGATCTACAAAGATATCAATATACTTACATAAATCTTTTTCTCATGGGACAAAACCTGCAGAGCTTCCAAACATTTGTTTACATATTGTATTTATTCCGAAATCTTTGATCAGCCGCTTACTTAAATGAAAATCATTTATTACAACAACAAACAAAGAAAACCTCTAAGGCCACATAGAACAACAAGAAACAACACAAAACCATACAAAACTTCTAACTACACAAGTTATAAACACCATGGCGTTTAAGAACAGAAACAAAATGATAAATGTGATAACTTTAACACCAAGTTTCTTGTTTTGTTGATTAGGAGACCGAATAAAAGGGTCTCGCAGATAAACGCGTATGCGACAATGCAACAACAATGTGATTAACATTTTCATAAATAAATAATGTTCACGTCCGGTGCTCTGAGTATTGTTTTTCTTTCGGCCGAACCCAAAACGTATTTTTCAGCAAATCCTTTATCTTATATCTAGTAAGGAAATCTAGTCCCGGACTTGTTATTGGGATTGTAATCATCATAAGGCCACAGCAGTCTACTGCTGGACATAGTCCCCTTCAATCGCACGCCAATTACTTCTTTTTTATTTCTCACGTGTCTGTCTGCCATCGTCTGTCACTCAGGTTTTACAGCCAAACGTTTGGCGCTACAGTCTTCAAATTTTCACAGTATACGCATCTTGTTGACACAAAGCCATATAAATTGTCAAAAAAATTATTAAATGATTTTCAGGTTTCAAAAAAAAATTACCTACCTCATCGACTGGGGGATCGTTGTTTAGAACTCGTTGATTTGATAAACACAGTATTTTTTTTGAAATATTGTTATACAGAGGAATGATCGAGAAGACACAAAAGTCAGCATTTTTACAAAGTTTTGTTGCGAAGAATTTTTAACTTTTCAGTGACCTATGTAACTTGAAATTTGGTGATAATTTTTATTATAACGTTTATTTTACCAGCAAATAATATTGATTGATTGATAAATCTAATTTTTCAATTATTTTTTTTTACCTTTCGTTGCGCTTGATTACTATCTCACCTAATGGTAAGTGATGATGTGGTCGAAGATGTATCACGCTTGACTAGAAGTAACCTATTCACTCTTGACTCAAATACCCCGAGATTGTAGCTATCGGAAAACACAAACCCCGGCAGGGAATTCCACTCCTTAGTTGTACGCATTATGAAAGTATTTCTAAAACGATTAGTGCGTATGGGCGGATCGCCGTACGTCTTATAGTCCGATGATGAAACGGGCTTGACAGAATTAGATCCTTACTTGATTTTGCGGTTTGGTACGGAACTCTTAATGTGCGAAGTCTTACACGCACTGGGCCGGTTTTTTGTAACTCTCAATCTGCTACTATCAGCCACTCTCTGAAGATCATCGCTCCACTTAGCTTGACCCTATATTTACCAATTCGCGATCTCCACTCAAAACACGTAATTTGACTCGTTCGTAAGTAATTTAAACAGCAATGACAAAGTAATAATTAAGCTCTTTAATAATCAAAATATTTTAAAATACGCAACAGCATATTATTATTTCGTCATACAATGATTTAATATTCACATAAATACAACCTTTAAACAAAAACTCAAGTTCTCTTTCTGCGTCAAACATAGTGTAAACTTCCGTACCTATTTTTTAAATATGCATCGCTCTTAAGATACCTATTATTAAAACCAGTAAGTTTATATTAGTCAGTGGATTTGAATAATAACACTAACTTTTTATTACCTTTTGCAAACGAACAATTTAATAACGCTCTCTGAAATTGTAATTCAAATAAGGTAATTAGAAAGATAATTAAAAGTTTCTCATCAAATACTTACGGTAATTCTAGGTTTATTAAACGCTTTGAAAGGACCGTAGTCATTCAAAGTCAAATGTATTTATTTCAACTGGGCCATTAAGCGGCACTTTTGAACGTTAAAAAATCATTTACAAGTATTAAAAATTGATTCTACCGTGCATTCGGAAAAGTAGCTTGTTATGGAGAAGAACGCACAAGAAACTCCATACTTACTCTTTTAAAAAATTAAGTTTTTACAATATTTTTATAAGTACAAACCTTAATAAATTCATTTAAGTGAGAACGATGCACCCAGAACTACTAAACTTGCTATATATAGGTATAAAGTATTATAAGCACTAAATGGTAAATTCCTGCACTTGATAAATAGGAACATGGTTCTCACATACTTACAAATATTGCAAACATAGGTAAATTACCTAATTCAACAACAATGGAACAGTGTGCGAGTCAATATTTTAAACAAATAGAGAAGAATTAAAAAATAAAAATAAAGCTTTATTATTATTATGAATATAATACAAATTATTATGAAGTTTGATTGTTTTAAAGGGCTATATGGTGAACATTAATGGTTTATTTACAGCCAAATCCTTGGAAATCCAGAAAATAACGCGATATATTTCAAACAAAACCCAAAACTTTCTAAAATATTTAAGTTCCAATAATCAACTTCATAGCGTGAAAAAGATGGTATACCAGCCGTTCAAAGAATTCATTTGGAGCGCTTTATGCTGAAAACTAAGTTTATCAAAAACTCCCTCCTGACTATTACACTTACTTGCACAGTCTGTGTAGTGTGGACCCACCATTATACAGTTATGTAGAAGCTACTTCATATATTTATTTATTTTATTTTATTCCAAAATACTTAACCTATTTAACATTTGGTTTTAGGCACACAACAAAAAACTCACAGGGCTTTGCTTTTGTCATTATATTGCTTCTAAACCAACGATAATATTATGCCAAACACTAAACAAAAATATCACCCATTTGCTACTGGACTTCCAAACGTGCTATATAGTAGCTCCATGTATATTTTTCAGCAAAGTGTTCCAACAGTCAGTGGCAGAAGCTGGCAAAGAGTCCACTCTTTGCCAGCTTCTGCCCCTGCCACCTATAACCTATCAGCCTTTTTAGCGAGAGTGAATCTTCTGGATTCACTTTTTCTATTCTAGAACTCATCTATGGCTTTCCTTCAAGTCTCCACTGGGGCACACATTACCGTAGCTGACCTAGAAAACTCTAAATCGACTCCGCACGGAGGTTGTCTTTGCTTTGAAGCAAAGACAACCTCCACATATGGGGGTTCGTGGGAGCTCTTGAATGGCTTCGATCTTCAGTGGCTATACAGCGTCTTGCCACGGACATGGCCAACCTTGCCTGTCACCTGTAGGTACATGCGGGGACCTTATGGCTGTGTCAGCGAATGTTTGTACTGTAATTGAATTTACCACCGACATGCTAACAAGAAGAGGACAAAAAAGTACCTTAATTATTCCTGTGACGCAGGAATCGAACCGAAACCGCCGAAGTCCAAACCTCACATTCAACTACGACACCATCCTATATAATATTATAATGCCCACTAAACGAACAATAAAATTACCATTTTAATAACTTCTCTGATCGCCAAGTAATTAATTCAACAGCCTTCCATAAGATTATGATGCAACATCACGGTTCGTTGCTCTATCTTCAAGATATAAACAAATCGTAAATCAAACAAACATAATTAGATACAGTTAGTATTGTTACCATTTACATTACCGTTTAGGGTTCTTCTGGAGGAAATGGAAGAATTATACGTTAGATGGCTTAGTGGAGGGGTTTGTATTGCAAAATTATGCATGTTTGTTCTACATTTAGGTTGTAATCGCAATTGCGACCACTGAGGTCCCGAGTTCGGTGCCCGGGTTAAGCAAAATGTTATTAGGTTTTTCCATTTGTAATTTCATCGTCCCGGATTCTGTTTGTGCTCGGTTGATGAACAAAGACTCGCACCCTACTCATACTTAATAGGCAAAATTTGGATGTACTATAGGTGCACCTCTACCAAATCCCTCAGAGATTAAGGCTGCCTGTCTATTGGAGCGGAGTGAGGCATTGGAACGGGATGCAGAGCGGAGTTGCGGACTATATCTGTCCATAGAGATGGAGCTAGGTAGCGGATCGGAGCGAGAAAGAAATGCGGAGTGGAGTAGTGGACTGTGTTTTTAATACCTCGTTTCTCCTCTCCGTTTCCCCGCTCCGCTTCTCCGCTCCATATCACTGCTTTGTTTCTCATCTCCATGGCCCCTCTCCGCGTAAATATATGTTTTATAAATTTTGAAACTAGTTTTCTAATCCCTGTCCACTAAAGCAGAGTTTTATGCAATTCGATTGGTTATCTCCACTCCTCTGTTCTCTGCTCCGTGCCAAGTGGACAGGCAGCCTTAATGAGTGATGCTATGTGTTGTTCTCCATTTATGTTGTAGTCGAAAATTTTTTTTAGGAAGACAAGGCGGGGCTGATTTTCGCACTTAAAGAGGAGAGACACACACATTAAAGATATACATACATTCTGAGATCCCAGTAGCAGTGAAATGTGTCCTGTGTACTGTGCAGTATATTAACCAGCACGCCAGGGAAACTGAAACATCGCAACTCACTGAGCTATGAAAGGCAACTATGAACATCAGCATCCCTGCGGTAAAACTACTAGCAACAAGCCTCATGCAGACTAAGAAACTAAAAGACAAGGCGGTTTTTTTCCTGAAAAGGTGTGTAAATTATCAGCGAGAGCCTATATTTCCTGATGGCTATAACATAGGTGTCTTTCTGTCAAGAGTGAATAGGTTATTTCTAGACAAGTGTGCTCCATCGTCGTACACCTCACCACTTACGATAAAAAAACGCTGGGTTAGTACCCAGCATTTTTTAAGAAGTGAAAAGTGTATTACAGCTTTTTTATTCGCACTTGACCAAAAACTAGTATCCAAGTTTCCTTAATTATGACATTAAAAGGCACTATTGTTTCAACAGTAAAAAAAAAAATGGAATTATCATTCAATTTAATGTCAATCTGTAATTCAATGGGTGTTTACTAACCTTTATAATATAAGGTAAACACTTTCAATTATCCTAGTTGCGAAATCGTGAACGATTGTTGTGTATTGTCTCTCTGATATTGCCTCATCTGTTGTGGTTACCTTAAAATACTTTCTGATTGGATAGTCAATAACTGTGTCGTTGTGGTTTAAATATCATTAACCTACGGAACTTCATTCAATAAAAATTTTACTATCTCTCGTTTAGCGGCCGCCCTGCGAAGATCATCGCTCCAATCAACCTGAAGGCGTTATTACGTTTACTGACTATCGTTTTTCCATTGAAGAACACATCTTCAATATCCGTCATCTGTTCTACGGCTAGGATAGATCCTACCTATCCTTCTTATTCCTTCTATAAACATGAGATTTTCTGAAGCAAGAATTACGTCCAGTACCTTGCTCTAAGAGCTTCTGGCTGTGTTTTATGTTAAATGATTAGTGCTTTTCTTATACGAAGGCATCTGTTTATAAAAGAAAGCGTACCCTTATCGTTATCGCCATTGGCAAGCCTATTGCCACGTAAAGCTGCCTATTTTAACACGCTTCTATTAGCTTGGTATGTATGTACTGAATCTTTGAACGTAATTTTCACCCACTTCAAAACGTCGGCTTAATTTGAAACTTTGCACACTTATCAAAGACCGATGACAATGCAAACATTTAAATAGTTTGTCCCATTATTCTAACCAGGATCTACAGGATTAACGATTGGAATAAAAAGTAAAAAATAATAATAGTTTAAAAAAAACTAACGCTCATTGTAGAAAATAAATTTTAATTAATGATAGTGTGATGAACAAAAAATGTATTTTATTTAAAAAAAATCGTGAACTTCAGCCTGCGGATTCGACCGCATGAATGTCGGCAATCATCCCAAGAAGACATGGTAAGTATCCTACGTCTTTTCAAGGGTCTCAAACTATCTCCATACCAAATTTCATTTAAATTGGTTCAGCGGTTTAAGCACGAAAACGTAACAGACAGACATATAGAGTAATTTTTGGATTTATAATATTATTAAGTATGGATACAGATACGGAACCATAATAGCCATAACAATTTAACACCTTTAATTGCATATGCAATGGTTACAGATGTCATGTTGACAAATATATAATTATACTTAATAATATAATCAATACAAATTACAATGATTAGTTAATCGCTTTGTACCTATACTAAGTTGTATTTTATACAATGTAATCTTATTTATAATCTTATCTTTAATCTAGATATATTATTATGATTATGACACTACACGTGTATGTATATACGTATATTCTAGGAAAATCGATCTCTGTATATAGCGACCGGGAGTAAAATTGTAACACTACTCACTACCTGCATCTGTGTTTCCGAACGCATTCAACCCGAATCTCTTCAAAGTTAGAGTGAACAGGCTTCTTCTGGGTAAGCTCACTCCATCGACAACTTTGCCTCTGCCACCTCTGACCTAGACTAGAGACAAGAGCAAACCCACTTCAAATAAAAAAAAACTACTCCTGAAAGGGCCCAGACCAATGACATTCGACTGGGTATCTCAGAAAAATCTTTTGTAGATGCATAAAAAATTAACAAACATATTTATATATACACGTTAAATGACAAAATCAGAAACTGAAGACATGGGAAAATTACTTTTTGAAAATAACATTATTCAAATGGGTGTACTATGCCAAATCGAATGCCAAATAATCGAATATCAATTGATCGAACACTTTAATTCAAATGCCTGAATACTCGAACGTTCATAATATCGAATGTTTAATAAATCGAACATTCATTATATCGTACACTCAATACATCGAGTATTCAAAATATCGAATGTTTGTTTGATCGAGCGTTCAACACATCGCATATTCATTCTATCGAAATATCAATATACTGAATACAATTTTTTTTTTCTTTTTGCATATTATGCTCTAAAATAAGTACTTTGACAATTGCATGTGTCAATTTTGTGTCAGATATAAAAAACAGACCCTATGTAGTGCATTACAAGTGATTTTTGTGAAAAATGTCTGTAGGGTCATATTATAAGCTTGAATTGTCTTAAAAACGCAAGTCTGTCTTAGTTTTGGATGCCTAAGTAATGGCAAGCTCTACTGGCACTGTTCCAACAAATATAAATACCATTGTAATAGCACTGCAACAAAAAATTGCACGGAAGTGAGAAGCATTTGTTGGACAGCTATACAACGCAGCATAGTCACGCACCAGATCCTAGTAAGGTAGATGAACTATATTTTAGGAATTCCCTAAAAAGTGATCATATCCGCTCGATTCATAGACCAAGTCAAATTACTAAGCGAAATGAGGCCAAAATTTCGAAATCAAGTTCGTGTGCTTTTCCAAATAAAAAAAGCAGCATCTCAAATTATACGTCGAGCAAGAAGAAAAGAAATGCTAAAGAAACCGACTGCTTTGGATGATATAAACGAAGAAAAACACGAAAGAAAGAAGAAACACAAGAAACAGAAAATAAAAAGAATGATAATAATAGATCCACAGGGCAGCTTTGTGGCGAGCTGGTGGGCAGTGGCGACCCACGGACCTGTTCACCAGGGAGAAGTCGTATTCCTTCATCTCCGGCTTGCCTTTATTGGCCGGTTGGTGTGAAGACTGGCGGGGAACAGAGCTTCCACCTCTCTCTTGCCTTAATTGGCTGGCTTGAGTGGACATTCGCAAGAACAAACCTGCTCGTAGGTCGTCAACCCAGTAAGATGCTGGTAGGGATCTTGTCCGTACTTCCGTAGCACACAGATGCCTCATCCCATAAAAAGAAACCGTGCCGACGTAACTAGCTTTTCGTCTGATTATAGCGATTAATTTTTGTAAATTGATCGCGTTCGGTTCCGTTCCACGGCGATAGATAGATCGCCATCTATATCCGGGGAACGGATCCGAACGCGATCGATGTACAAAAAATAATTAGTATAATCAGTAGGTACAGTACGTTGGCACGGTTTCTTTGTATGGGATGAGACACCACTGTCCATGCAAATGCAATTCATGCAAAATGTTAAAATGTACATATAAAAGATAATTATTAAAGATTAAAATGTGATTTATTAGTAAATTTTGTGTTTTTCTTGTATTCCATATAAAAAGTATTATATATTATGTAATATTATTATATTCATATAATATGCAAAAAGAAAAAAAAAATTGTATTCAGTATATTGATATTTCGATAGAATGAATATGCGATGTGTTGAACGCTCGATCAAACAAACATTCGATATTTTGAATACTCGATGTATTGAGTGTACGATATAATGAATGTTCGATTTATTAAACATTCGATATTATGAACGTTCGAGTATACAGGCATTTGAATTAAAGTGTTCGATCAATTGATATTCGATTATTTGGCATTCGATTTGGCATAGTACACCCGACCATTACTGTTGTACATCCGACTCTTCAGATAGCCACAAGGGGAAAATGCCGGAGGTGTGAGATCTGGGCTACTCAACTTCTGAAGCATCAAAGATAGGGTATGTAAAGCGTCAAACATTTGTGGAAAAGTCAGGAGACTCAAGACAAGACTTATTCAATGTCAGCGATGGCGATAGTAGAAATGCCAAAATGTAAGGAATTAGTCACGTGACGTCTCCATAGCATTTGACATTATGTTTTCAACATTTTTCCGATCGTTGTCACCACGTTTTCGATGATAGATTGTTACTTGTATAGGGCCTCAGTGGTGCTATCAAAAATCACGTGATAAATTTCTAACATTGTATTTCAGCAATCACCTTCCCTTATATAATGACACTTTCTGCCGCACTCAGACACATTTAACGGTTACTTAAATCGCTAGAGCCTCTGTTCTTCCTAAAATATTATATGCTACATTAGCGACTAGCTACCGCCTGCGACACCACCTTCGTTGTATTAGTACTTCTCTGTTGATAAATTATAGCCTATGTGAAAGCCTATTCTGAAATATAAGCTATATTACCGTAAAGTTTCATCAAAATCCGTTTAGTAGTTATTGCGTGAAAGAGTAACAAACATTCATCCATCCATCCTCACAAACAATCACGTTTATAATTGTAGTAGGATAGGATTAACCATTGTCAAAATGTTTAACCACGCGACATTTTGGTAGTACACTTGTCAATCTCATACACTTTAAACTTTTTGATAAGCGCTTAATGTTTTGGATTGACCGCATCATATTTCGATAGCGCATGTCAAGAGGCTCTAGAAAAGTGGCATTCGATGTCAGCGAAAGCGATAATCTGAATGTAAGGAATGGATCACGTGATTTTTTGATATCGCTTGTCAATCTCATACAATTTTGCCTTTTTGACAACCGCTATCGCCACGCTTTTGATGATAGAATTTCATTTATCTAAGGCCTACCCTCAACTAGATCAATCTGGCGGGTTTGAAATTAGGTTGAATGGTGCGTAAATTAGATCGGAATGATTGGCAGAAATTAGCTAAATGGACAAACATTGGTAACGATAGCGCTACGAACACTGCGTCGAGTGGACGTGTTTGCTTGTACTCGCGAGCATTTTATTTCGGAAAAATAGTCTAAAGTGCAGTAATCTGTTTTAAAGTTACTTTAATACTTGCCTAAGAAAACCTACAACAAACAGTGAAAAAACTAAATCTGTGTACAAACTATTACCGGAGATACCAGCAAAAATATTTCCATGTTTTTAAAAGTGACCGTTAAAAGTTTCTTTGTCTCAGTGTCGAAGTGGACTGACCTTCGAATGAGTTAATGACACACGCTTAAACTGGTTTCACACATTAGCAACTGATCGTCTAATTTCGCACTTTTTACCAAAGACTCGGTGGCCAAATAGCGTAAGCCGCACGCCACACCGTGCATTGAGTCCCGAGTTCGATCCCAACGAAGAGAGTTACTTTTTGTTTTTATTTTTTTTATTTTTATAATTTTATACACTGACATCATGGAAAACATCAATAATAATATAACATTTAGACGAAGAATTACTAATTTAAATGCCTCTACAACAAGTTTTGAAGATAATTCGTTCTTATCCACCGACTCTCATGCTCTTGGACGAAGTTTACCCGATTTATCTACATGGAATTGCCAAGAAATTACTGATCTACAGGAAACCGTCAGAGATTTAAAGGAAAAGCTAGAGAGTGCGCACAAGGAAATTGAGAACTTAATACTAGAAAAAAATGATTTAGATAAAAGACTACAAAATCAAGAAACCAAGATTAATAGTTTAACTAAAATATTTTCACCAAAAATTAATACTCCAAAGCGAAAATCAAGAAACTTAAACGAATCAAAGATTTTAAGTAACCAACTGCATCTTGAACCTGAAATGGAAAAAATACCTAGAAACACACTACATAATGAGACTCGAAAATCCAGCTTAACCATCGGTACTACTACACAAAATACGGAAGAACAAACAAAACTGAAGAAGTTAAACGCGGATTGCACCCAAACTACCATACAGCATAATAAGAAAAAATCTATTAAAACTAATACTTCATATCTTAAAAGCAATAATAATTATTATCTGAAGAGGAAAATACATGTCCTAGGAACCCAGCAAATTACGGGTTTAACTACACGCCTACTTGAGTTGAGATCTAATAGCTCATACGAAAGGTACTGCGCAGAAGGAATGTTAAAATACTATGCGATCTCTCAACAGCTGTTAAACACGGAGTTGTCAAGTAAGCCTTGTGATAAAATTATTATTTGTGTAGGAGAAAATGACTACAACCCTACTACAATGATAAATGAATTATATATGTTTATAAGAAAATATAACAGTTCCCCAATTATTGTGTTAAGTGTGCTGGAAAATAAATATCTAAATGTAAAGTTACTGAATAATAATTTAGAACTGATATGTAAAAATAATGAAAACTGCTACTTCTTACGTACTCATAGCAATACTTGTCATAAACTGAACGTTCTGATTGACACAATTGATTATAAAAACCAATATCTTAACTTCAGCAAAGAACCAACAGTTCTGTCGAAATGCTCCGATTTGCCCACATATTATGTTACTACAAACCTAGACACGAAGCCTACTTACCGATCAACAAGATCGTATAACTGTAAAAGCACCCCGAACAATACCTTTTTTCGCAGGTACTAGTAATGCTTTACCTAAACCTAAAATGCTCTATGATCAACGTCGATCATTAAAAAAAGTGTATTATAATGAGATAAGTAAGGTAGAAGACGTAAATTCCATTGACGTAACTAATATTAATAATTGTCGCTCATTAAATATTCTTCACCAAAATATTGCGGGTTTAAGAAGTAAAAAAGAACTACTAGAAATTGCGATCGATACGTTTCTAAATAAAGGGTTGATTATTGATGTGGTATGCTTGACGGAGACTTTTATTAAAGCGGGTGAGGAGAGCAGCGTTGCCTTAAATGACTATAAATTAGGAGACTGGTACTCAAGAAAGAATAAAAAGCGAGGCGGTGTTTGTATATTCTGCATAAATCACATTGAGTACAAAATACTGACGCAATTGAAGAAATATGCATCTGAAAATGATTTTGAGTGTTGTGGAGTTGAACTCTTACAATATAACACTATAATAATAGCCTTATATCGTACGCCAAGCTCAAACCCCTTCGTTTTCCTACGTAATTTAGAAATAATGTTATGCAACCTTCGAAATAAATCAAAAAAAAAATTTGTGATAGTAGGTGATCTTAACATTGATATTTTGGGGGGAAAAATCGATAGAAACAAAAAATGCACAGACGAATTAACTAGGATTGTAAATAATTTTGGTTTAACATTACATATAAAACAACCAACAAGAAGAAATTCATGTCTAGACCAAATAATAAGTAACTGTAAGGATGCAATATGTGAGGTTATACCACTGGGACTGTCAGATCACGAAACGGCTCAGATGATATCCATATCAATAGACAATAAAGTTCCACCTCTACGCTTTCGTACAATTTATAAGCGTGATTTTAGCGCCGAAAATAAAGAAAAGTTCTTTAGCTGCATATCAAATTTGAAATGGACTGATATATTTTCTAATCAGGAAGCTAACAATGCGTTTAATCTGTTTCACGATTTACTTGTCATGTTCTTTGATTTGTGTTTCCCTAAAATCGAGATCAAAATCAACCTAGTGAAAAAATATACGAAATGGATTACCAAAGGTATTAAAAAATCAGCTAAAACTAAAAGGGACTTGCGTTTTAAATACTATTTCTCATCTGATAAAGGCAATAAATTAAAATACTTAAACTATAATAAATTACTTAAAAAATGTATACAGAAAGCACAAAAAATTCATAATACAAACTACATATCTAGGGCTAAAAATAAATGCAAGGCAACATGGGACTTAATAAAATATAATTCCAATAATAATAATCAAATTCAGGAATCATACATTAAGGAGATAGAAACTGAAACCGGACCATTAACAAGCCCCACGGACATTGCCAATTATATAAATGACTATTATATTAATTTGACGAACAACAATTTTGACATTAATACTAATAATTATGACATTGATCCTATTGATTCTAGTATGTTTTTAATGCCCACCAATGATGACGAAATACAAAAAGTAATTAAATCTCTCAGGGATACAAATTCAACAGGTTATGATCAAATACCTACAGGGATTATAAAATACATAGGCCCTATCATTACTCCGGTACTAGTACATTTATTAGACTTATCATTATTCACGGGAGTGTTTCCTGAGAAATTAAAAATGACAGCTATTAAACCAATACACAAAAAAGGAAATAGAAAACCTGTTGATAATTACAGACCGATAGCCTTGTTGCCTATTTTAGCAAAAATTTACGAAAAGGTCATGCATGCGCGATTAATAAATTTTATCGATAAGTTCCAAATTTTGAATCGAGATCAACATGGATTCCAAAAAAGAAAATCGACAACCACAGCGGCATTTAACTTAATTAACCTAGTTACCAAAAATATTGACCAGAAAATTCCGACTACTGTTGTATTTTTTGACATGTCAAAAGCCTTTGACTTTGTATCGCACGAGCTACTCCTAAAAAAATGTGATAAATATGGAATACGCGGTAAAGCAAATGCATGGTTAAAAAGTTACCTTACAAACAGATCGCAAGTTGTAGAAATTACTGTGGATAAACCAAATCAAAATGGTGAACAGAAATATAAATCCAAATTAGGTTACAATGGCACAGGCGTTCCACAGGGCAGTATTTTGGGGCCCCCACTCTTTTTGCTATATATCAATGACCTGACAAAAGTAACTGACCATCCCTGCATACTCTTTGCAGATGATGTCTCCGTAATTATCCCTAAAACTAAAGAAAACTATAATGAAGAAATAAATAGTACCGTAGACAAAATAATAACTTGGATGGAAAAGAATAACCTTAAACCTAACATAGATAAAACCAAATATGTACAATTTCAAAACAAAAACTGGACTAAAATGGATTTAAACATAACTTATAAAGGTAAACAAATACAACAATCAGATAGTATTACTTTTCTTGGGATAGTTCTAGATGAGAGGTGTTCTTGGATTAACCATATTGATATGATATGTGGAAAACTCAGTAAGTTTGCTTATGCTCTATGGCGTTTATCTAATCTTACAAGTAGACAAGCCACATTGCAGGCTTATCATGCATATGTTGGTTCAATACTGCGCTATGGTATACTGGTATGGGGGAACTCGGTGCATCTCGGAAGAGCTTTCATCGCACAAAAGCGGTGTATACGTGCGATTTGTAATGTAGACCCACTCACATCCTGTAAACCGCTGTTTAGAAAACTTAGACTACTTACATTAACTGGTATTTATATTGAGGAAGTATGTAAATTTACCAAATCTCACCCTGAAATGTTTGAAAAATTGGGAGATAAATGTAACTTTAAAACCAGATATCCTAATAGATTAATAAATCCTACAAGAATAAAAACGGAACTATATAGGCGAAGTTGTTATCCTATGTGTATTCAGATCTATAACAAGATTCCTAACCAAATTAAAGAACTTCCAATGGTCCGCTTCAAAAGGGCTTTACGCAGGTGGTTAATTGAGCATCCCTTCTATAATATAAAAGAATTTCTTGATTATAAATTAAATTAATGTTCGAATTCTACCTATACCAAAAATTTGCATGTCATTATGTTATGATTGAATATGTTAAGCTACTAATACTACCATTGTAAGAACTTTTGTAACCATATTTATCTGCAAATAAATCTTTGACTTTGACTTTGACTTTGACTTTGAACGTTTGAGGTCGTCGAATGAAACCCCTTTTAAGATCACTCGCCGTTTTTTTATCGGTCTATATAGCATATATAGAAGCGATTCAGTAAACAGTTGGTATCTACACATATGACTCAAATACGAACGTTTGTTCAGAACCCTTTGCAAGCAAATCCGACTCGTACTTGGCCAGTTTTTATGCGAGTGCGAGTCGGACTGGTTGAGACAGACAAAAACAATATTCTTAAAATAAAACTCACAAAAATAGCCTGGATGCTTAAGCGTACAAAATTACTTATTCATAAATAACTAATAAAATCACCATGAGAATTATTGTTATACTAATTACCATAACAAGTTCTCTTATGAAAGTTACTAACATGTTGCATCATGTCCTACTAAGTATTTAGTTCATTAACATGGACAACTAATTTTAAAAACCGTAGACATTATTGTGTTCCTTATTTTGTGGTCGTTAAAATGTAGATTAGGGCACATTTTATTGAAGTAGGTTATTTTATAGTTTTTAATGAGTTAATGACTTTTTGTTGACTTTTGCCCCCAACAGAGTCTTAACAAAGTGATATTATATCAGCGATTGTCGAAAAGTCTTAAATATATGGGATTGATAAGCGCTGTATTATCTCTGCACCAGTGGCGTTATGCACACAAGTCCGCCTACCTATGTACTTTATGATTTATGTTGCATGAAGTTTTGATAAACATATACTTCGGCCATCACAATTCACCAGATTTAAATCTGGTATATATACTGATACGGTTTCGCGACCGACTACGAAGGAGAGGGTTATACAAACTAGCAGGCACACGTGCGATCTGGCAAAAGTTGAACGAAATTGGACAGCGATTTTCATCGTGGGAAATTTCATGGATGCTCTCTTTCTGTTGCAGACGGTAGGGGTTATATTATGTAAGCTGTTTTATCAAAAGAGGGCTGTAGGATCACCGGTGGAACCGCCGATTATTCCTATGGGAAACTGTAATAAGTCATTTGATAAAGTTGTTGAATCATGAGGTTTTTTCAAAATATTTTCAACGTTTTGCCTGAAATATGATACCTATACAAAAGACCTTTTTCCACCATTATTTTTGTTATATTACCCACCACCACCACTACCAATATTATAAAGAGGAAAGATTTTTTTGTTTGTTTGTTTGTACCGAATAGGCTCCAAAACTACTGGACCGATTTCAAAAATTCTTTCACCGTTGGGAAGCTACTCTATCCCCGGGTGACATAGGCTAATTTTTATCCCTGTATTCCCACGGGAACGGGAACTACGCGGGTGAAACCGCGAGGCATCCCCTAGTAAATTATAAAATAATAATAAATTGTTTATTAGAATTAAAACAATTGTACAGTCAAACACTTACGAACAGACATCATGCAAACAGAACAAATTCATATTAGCGAGTAACCATGTGTCAAAGTAAGATTTTCTTGTTTTATGTGTATCATTCAAATTAACTTAATATTTTTGTATTAATAATGACAGATTAGTCAAACAATTTTTTTTTTGTATTTAGTTATACATTTTGATAGACGTAATAAGTATAATAATTGTTTTGAAATAGTGTGATTTCGCATCTTGCGATCTGTTAGCCCATGATGTTTAGTCGGTTTTTCGCCACGTTATTAAAATTATAATAAAATTGGAAAATAAATACATAAAAAAAACGTCATACAGACATACATACATTAAAGTTGTCAAAAAATAAAAGGCCCGTTTTGACAGCTATAAAATACTTAATAATAATTAAACTTATTGCTTGCGAATGCTACTTGTTGTTATAGTGTATGAGTAACATAGTAGGTAATTAGTGAGGATTATGAATTTGATTTTTCAATTTCTTACGTAGAAAGTTATCGCGGTAAGGAAAATAAGAAACGTCAACGGACTTCTTAGATTGTGACGACTTTAATAATTGTTTGTGTATTAGTAATTACAATAAAACCAGTAAACTTACCATGACTCATTTTAATTGCCTATCAAATTGTTACATAACAAGCTTAAGATATATGCAATTGATATTAAAAAAAGAATTGGCCAAGTGCGAGTCGGAAACGCCCACGAAGGGTTTCGTACAATTATCGCAAAAACGGAAAAAACACGTTTGTTGTATCTTAAATATTTATTTTATTCTGTTTTTTTTTTTTATTTTTTAGTATTTTTTTATATAGAGGCAACAGAAATACATCATCTGTGAAAATGTCAACTGTCTAGCTATCACGGTTCGTGAGATACAGCCTGGTGACAGGCAGGTCAAGAGTGAATAGGTTTCTTATAAGCAAGCGTGATTCATCGTCGACCACATTATCGCTTACCATCAGGAGAGAAAGTGGTCAAGCGCATGCCTACAACAATAAAAAAAAGACAGATGGACAGTGGAGTCTCCCGTTTTTACCCTTTAGGTACGGAACCCTAAAAAATCTCTATAGTCTAGACTTTGTTGTGTTCATGTCACAATAAAAAATGCATGTTTTATGAGACACGATCTTAAGCAACTACGCCATTGTAAGGATGTTTGTAAACAACTGTTCCACGCATTTTTTGTATTAATGTATACCTAGACTAAACTTTGAAACTGGTTTAGAATACACGGAAGTTGAAAATTAGGCCAAGAGTTTGACAGACACACGGTCGTGGCGAATGGAGCGTTAAAAATATTATGATACAAAATATTGATTTCCGCAACAAGTTACAGAATGATCCAGAAGAAAAACGCGAGATAGAAAACATCATTATTTTATATACATATATAAATTCACGCTTTTTTACATGGTGTAACGTTTGCTCGTCTGAGCTAAAAGTAAGCCACGTTAATAAAAAGGATAAACGGTAGGACGGCTTCGCACGTCGTGGGTTGTATGTATGAGGAACTCCTCAAAGTAGTGGAATGCTCGAGGTAGGCAGGTGAGCAGGCACCACGACGGACAAGCAGGCAAAACAGGCAGGTAACCAGGTAATCAAGTAGACAGGAAGGCAGGCAGCAAGGTATGAGAATGAGCTGGGCTGTGGCGCCTCAGGACAAAAAGGCGGGTTCAGAACCTGCATGTGCTGCTTGCGGACGCCCTGTGCAACGCTGTAGGCTTGACAGATGCAGTTCATGCAGTACGTACCGGACTGTGACAGTCCGGTACGATCTGCATGATCGATCTAAATAGCAATAAAAGTATATTTATAAGTCCAGGCTTTTAATTTATTGTTTTAGAGATTCTATTAAACTTATTCACAAGCTGAATATATTAAATTTTTTGAGTAAACTTTGTAATACTAAGAAGTCAACAGACTTTCGGCGTTCATAGCCAGAATCAAACTAAAAAACTGACACCCGTTTTGCCGCGGTTTCTGTGTCATATCTCCTGAATTTGAAATTCAAATCTCAATTAGGAAATCAAGATCAACACGAATAAAAAAGCGGTTTACAGAGTGGGCAATCTGCCGCTGCCCTTATTATGAAAATTATAATGTAGCTTTATCGAAGAAAAGTGTCCATATTATGTCATATATATGGCTTAAGAAAATGAATTGGACAGACAGATGTCAGATCAGATGAAAATGTTAGAGTATAAAATATTCTAACATTACGAACATTACGAATTAGCAGTAAAAATAAGTTGTGGATAAAAACAATCAGAGGTAACTAAAAGTATATTTTTCAGGTGCTAACAGTATCAAAGAATAGTTGATACAACTTCAAAAGATTAAATGGTGTGGTTTGTATAGTATTATAAAACGAAAATAGACTAAAAGATGTGGATCTGTACAGCAGAAATACCACAATGGGGGTAGGCAGAAACTACAGAACGCCACCTTCTACGATCCTAACATACTTATTTTGTTTCAATCTCATTCATTCATCTAGACATACACGCACGCCGGTTATGAGTACTGTGCACCTGGCCTTTATAAAGAACATCACCATTGAGAGGAAATGCGGTCGCAAACATCCGACTGAGTTTCCTAAGTAATAAGTCATATTTAGAGGTTTGGCTCTCGCCTATTTCTATAAACGGGTATATTCCATAAACTGAAAAACAAAAATATATACTGTGCCCCTAGACACGCTCGTGATTTCCGCAATCCCAGAGTTATTAGGCTTTTGTGCAACACTCTGGTTCGAAGTAAACTTGAGTCCAGTGCTTGTGGTTGGTTACGTCGCGGTATATGGGTATATACCGCGACGTAATTGTTTAAGTGAATTATTTGATTACATCTGATGTGACAAAGTTGTCAACATTGTTATATTTCACAATTTCCATGTTATTTAGTGTAATTGGTATATGTATCATTTAAATTAACTTTAAATAAATATATAAATAACATAAAAATTCTTGACCATCATCATTTCAGCCGAAAGAAGTCTACTGCTGAACAATTGTCGCCACTTTGTGCCGTGTGATTCTCATTAACATAATCTTCGATTAAAACGATTCAGGGAAATAATAATGAGTTTAATGCGATTTAGATTTTAACAACTTACTCACCAATCAATGTCTCTCATCAAAAAAACAAAGCCTGGTAAATATTTTTTTAATAGGCCCGGCACAGTCATCAGTCGAAAAACCTATTGAAGCCCGCTTCATGTCAATATTACAGACTACCACAAAGACATCAAAGGGAATACATTTTCTTTTTTTTATGCTCTTAAACCTATTCACTCTTGACTTAAAGACTCCCACGTTGTCATCATCATCATTCATCATTTTAGCCGAAAGACGTCCACTGCTGGACATAGGCCTCCCCCAGGCTTCGCCACATTGACCGATCCCGTGCGTCTCGCATCCAGCGCCTTCCCGCAACCTTAACCAGGTCATCAGTCCACCTAGTGGGAGGCCTTCCAGCGTATCGTCTTCCGGTTCGCGGTCGCCATTCCAGAACTTTTCGGCCCCATCGGCCATCCGTTCTGAGGATTTTCGAGCAATGTGCCCTGCCCACTGCCACTTAAGTTTGGCAATTCTTCGGGCTATGTCGGTAACTTTGGTTCTCCTGCGGATATCATCATTTCTGACGTGATCACGCAAGGAAATTCCGAGCATAGCCCTCTCCATTGCCCTTTGGGTGACTTTGAGCTTTCTGATAAGGCCCATTGTGAGCGACCACGTCTCGGTTCCATAGGTGATCACTGGCAACACACACTGGTCATAGACTTTCGTCTTGAGACACTGCGGTAAATTGGACGCGAAGATACCACGCAACTTCCCGAACGCCGCCCAGCCGAGTCGAATTCGACGGTTGATCTCTTTCTCGAAATTGGACCTACCCCACTGGACCGTTTGTCCCAGGTAGACATAATCGTCTACAACTTCGAGTGTAGAGTCTCTGACCTTGATAGGAGTGGGTGTTACATGGGCATTCACCATGATCTTGGTTTTGTCCATGTTCATTTTAAGACCCACTCTTTCGGAAGCTCTACTGAGGTCATCGAGCATTTTACTGAGGCTCTCCATGGTCTCAGCCATGACCACTATGTCGTCGGCAAACCGAAGGTGAGTAATGTACTCGCCATTAACGTTGATGCCCAGCTCCCTCCAGTCCAGAACCTTGAAGACATCCTCCAGCGCAGCAGTGAACAGTTTCGGAGAAATGACGTCTCCCTGTCTCACGCCGCGCCGGAGAAGGATTGGTTTCGAGGTCTGATCCTGAAGACGGACTGACATGGTGGCGTTTTTGTACAAACACTTGAACACCTCAATGTAATGGTAGTCGATCTGGCACCGTTGGAGAGACTGCAGTACAGCCCAAGTCTCGATCGAATCGAAGGCTTTCTCGTAGTCCACAAACGCTAAACATAGAGGCAGGTTATACTCTTCGGTCTTCTGTATAACCTGCCGCAGCGTATGTATGTGGTCTACGGTGCTAAAGCCTTTTCGGAATCCGGCTTGTTCGGGGGGCTGGAAATCGTCAAACTTGCGCGCGAGACGATTCGTGATGACTCTTGAAAACAACTTGTAGACATGGCTAAGAAGTGAGATGGGCCTATAGTTCTTCAGCCGGGCATTGTCGCCCTTCTTGAAGAAGAGTACCACCACACCCCTGCACCATGCCTGTGGCGTTTTGCCCTCGAGTATGTAGTAGTAGTAGTAGTAGTAGGGACTCCCTTTTCCGCACTTAGACTCCCATTTGGTCCGTTGTGCGTGGGGGTACTGGCTAACATAGCCAGCCCAACTCCGCCCAAAAGCACAGAAGCTTCCTGGGAGCTTCACAGGCTTCACGGAGCGACCTCACTGTTCCGAGGGTTTCTTCGCGTTGAGAAGCCACGGCCTCGCATTCCAGGATTACGTGGGCGGCTGATTCTTCGGCGTTAAAACAGCCCCTGCAAAGTGGGCTGTCCGTGGCGCCTATGTTGAATAAATGTTTGTTAAGAAGGGTGTGGCCCGTTAGTGTCCCTATAATTATTTTGAGGTTATTTCTACTCAGGCTGAGGAGTTTCTTGGTGAGACGCGGGTTTACTATCGGTACAGCCATTTTTGACTGTCTACAGTCTGTAGCCCGTGACCATCTGTTATTGTGCAATTCTGTTGATCTTTGACGAATCCACGCACGAAATTGCGAGAAAGGCAAGGGGATAAGTGGGTACGGGCCTAGCACCAACATCTCGGAGCCCCTTTTCGCAAGTTCATCTGCGGCATCATTGCCTAGGGATCCACTGTGCCCCTTGATCCACTGGAGGGTGATTCGATTGGATTTTGATATACTCTCCAGGGCGAGGTGGCATTCAAAGATTAGTTTGTTGTTGGTTAGTTTGTTTTCTAAAGCTTTGAGCACAGCCAGACTATCAGATAGGAATCTGATTCCGAAGTTCTGGATACCTAAACGCTTTACGGTTTTTGCGGCTTGTGTTAAGGCGACACATTCACATTGGAAAATTGAACTATGTGTGCCTAACGGTATGTGAAAGTTAATGTTGAGGTCAAGGGAGTGAACGCCAGCACCTGAGCCGCTATTAGTTTTTGAGCCATCTGTGTAGATTCGCACTTCATTAGCTCCTGACTGATCCCTTTCTTCCTCTATTGTTTGTATGTTATAGTTTTTGTTGAACATAGGTTGTTTTTGTATTCTATCACACGGAGCGGCGATGAGAGGTTGATACTCAATCGCCCGGTCCAGGATTTTAGCGTGTGGGCTTGTGTGGTTTTTACCCCATATGCCTAGATGCATTAGCCTGATAGCTGCTAGCGCCGCTTCTTGCTGTATGTACAGGTCCAGGGGAGTTATATGTAGGGCTATCTCCATGGCTGCTGTTGGGGTGGTTCTCATGCAGCCGGTGATAGCTGAGCAGGCCTGTCGCTGGAACCGTTGGAGTCGGGTGATGGTGGTCGAGAGTTCTGTCCTAGTCCACCAAACCAGAGCACCATAAGCCAGCATTGGCCTGATTACCGCTGTGTATAGCCAGAGAGTAATCCTTGGAGACAGCCCCCATGTTTTTCCTAACATTTTTTTACACTGATAGAGTGCGATTGTGCATTTGTTGAGTTTGTAGTCAAGATGCTTGTTCCAGAGCAATTTGCTATCAAGAATTACCCCCAAGTACTTGACCTCCTCTTTAAGTGTTAATTCTGTGTTGAAAAGTTTTGGAAGCCTATGCGGTCCAAGATTTCGTTTGTTAGTGAACATTATTAGTTCCGTCTTTACGGGGTTAACCGACAGTTCGTGTTTTGTGCACCAGCTCTCGATTATTTTGAAGGCCTTTCTCATGAGATCACATAAGATGCCCTCAAATTGCCCCGAGATTAGAATTGCTATGTCATCTGCGTATCCTACCGAGTAAAGACTGCTGGCGTTGAGCTCTGCAATGAGCTCATTTACGACTAAATTCCACAGAAGTGGTGACAGCACCCCACCTTGTGGGCAGCCCCTGCTCACGATTCCTCGTGTGGTAGTGTTCACAGTAAATTGAATAGCACGGTTTTTTAGCATGTTGTTAATCCATTCTACGAGCGTCGGCGCAACACCGTGCGTGTTGAGTGCCTGACCGATGCTGGTGAAGTTAGTTTTGTCGAATGCACCTTCGATATCAATGAAGGCACCTAGGGTTGGATTTTTGTTTTTGAGAGCATTGCCTACGCGTGAGACTACGCTGTGGAGCGCTGATTCAGTTGATTTGCCTGCACAGTAGGCATGTTGGTTCGGGTGCAGAGGTTTTTGAATCGAAATCTGGTTTCTTATCTTCCTGTCCCCCAGCCTCTCCAGTGTCTTTAGAAAGAAAGAGGAGAGGCTTATGGGTCTAAAAGATTTGGGCTGGGTGTAGTCGCCCCTACCTGGTTTCGGAATAAATATTATTTTTACTTCGCGCCATTTCAAGGGGATATATCGGTGTGCCAGACAAGCCCGAAAGACCTTAACAAGGTAATCAGCTAGCAGAGCACCGCTCCATCTGAGCAGAGCTGGAAAGATACCGTCCATCCCCGCTGCTTTGAAAGGCAGGAAGGTGTTGATTGCCCATGTTAATTTATCTTTGTCGATAACTTCTAACGCCACCTCCCAGTCTAAGCTGCTCGTAGCCCTTTCCCTGTACGGTTCCCAGCTTTGCTGGGTGGCAATCTGGCAGCCCGGGAAGTGGGTAGTTAGGAGTAGTTCGCTAGTTTCTGCGTCGTTTGTTGTGTAAGTGTTATCTGGTTTTCTTAGGCATCCTATAGACAGGTCTGCCTCTTGAGCAAGACAAGTTTTGACCCTATTTGCCTGGTTGTTGTTTTCAATGTTAGTACAAAAACGCCTCCAACTTGTTTTACCTCGGAGGCGAATTAGTTTTTTATATGTTTTGCGGTTTGTTATGTAACGGTCCCAGTCTACTGGCGACCGTGTGTTCTTAGCTCTATTGAATAGCCTTCTCAGTTTGTGTCGGTGTCTCTCCAGTTCAGGACTCCACCAGGACTGCCTGATCCCTCTCCTGGGTAAGGTGAGGGGACACGACTGTTCATAGCTCGATAATAGGATGGAAGTGATTTTGTTTACGTGTTCGTCTAAATTGTTTATCGTTATTTCAGCCGGAAGAGAGGGTAACCTACCCAGTTCAGTACCTATAAGTCTGACGAACTTCGATTGGTCTGTGTTGCGAGGAACTCTTCTTGGCTGTGGTGTGGTTAAGTTGAAGTTAATTGTAAAACGAATCCATCTATGGTCTGAGCATGATATCTCATTGGACACATGCCAGTCCTGAATGGAGTTGGATACACCTAAAGTTGCTAAAGTTAGGTCTATTATTGTTTGCGATCTTGCGTTTATGAAGGTGGGTTCGGAACCCTTGTTAAGTAGTACAAGGTTATTGCTAAGAATAAAGTCAAGCATTTCCTCACCTCGGTTGTTGGTTTTGACATTACCCCAGAGCGTGTGATGCGCGTTGGAATCTGTGCCGATGATTAGTTCTAGTTTCTCCCTTTCACAGTACTCCACCAGCAAGGCGAGCTCTGGTAGAGGCACGTCCGCGTCGCCTGGCAGGTATGCCGAGGCTAGTACAATGTCTGGGCGTTCTTGTTCGGTTCTGAAAAGCCTGGTTGCTGTCAGGTCCCTTGAACAGAATTCGTTAATTAAAAGGTTAGGTACATGTTTTGGGACCAATATGCAGGTACGCGGATTACTTACGGAGGTGTCTAGCAGCAACTTACCTCCGATGTTAGCAAGACCGCATATTTTGCCACTTCTAATCCACGGCTCTTGGATGAGGGCGATGGTCTTCTCTTGTTGGTTCTCCAGCACTCTGCGTAAAGTAGCCGACGCAGTTTGACTGTGCTGGAGGTTGGTCTGCAGGATCTTAGTCCTCCCGCAAAGGAGAGGAGCAGGGATCGCTGTCCTCGTCCCTACTTCTCCCCTCCGGCGGAAAGCAGTCCTCGTCCGAAGTTAGTCCGGGCGAGGGTGGATCCTGTGTTGATCCCTCAGTTGAATCGACCTCAAGCGCTGCCATGGAAGTCGCCAGCTCCACCGCCTCCCCAGCGGTCCCCGTCGCGGGAGGCGACGGGGAACGCCCAGGCAGCGGCGGATCAAGCTCCACTCCAGGCGCAGTCGAGGCCGTTGAGGTTGAAGGCGCAGCGGCATCCTCCTTGGTTCCACCTTCCTTCAGGAACCGGATGTATATACTACCCATAAGGTAGTATACTCGCCTCTGCTGGTCTTTAATGGTTTTAACCATGGACTCCGGCACACGAAAGTAGAGACAGGTGCACGGTGGCTCCTGACTGACCCTTGCGTGTGTTAGAGTCCAGGTGTTAATTTTTAGATTAGGGTTCTGCCTCGCCAACATCCCGAGAAGGTCTGATGTGTCCTCGCTGTTCTCGGGGACATACAGCATGCACAATGCCTTCTTGGGTATGTCGGCCTGGGGCCGAACGGTGAGTCTGGTCTCCGGTAACGGGGACGGTGTGTTATTTATGACCCCCTTGAGCCAGGCCAGTGTGAAGTCGTCCTCGCACCATGTTTTGAGGACGCCTTCGGCGTAGTGGGCCCGACCTCTAAAGTGGATCGCGGTATTTTGGGTTGGGGTGGCTGGTTCAGGAACTGCCTTCAGCAGAGCCCGGAGCTGGTCCTCAATAGTTTGTCGGATCCCCTCCGCTTGCTCCTGCGTCATGTCCAAGAAGGGCTCGGTCATGACGGCGACACACAGCTCGTTGTTCCTGAACGACGCGGCCGCTTCGGCGTAGCTCACCAGGGTTCCATCAACCATATGGGAGCGAGCGGGTTTGCTCTTCTTGCTTACCCCAGTTGGTGTGACGGAATCCTCGGGACGTGAACGCTTCTGCGCCCTAGCCGGTGGTTCGGTGTTTTTCTGCTGTTTTTTGCGCCCTCTAGGCCTCGTGCTGCGTTTGCGCTTAGCGCCGGTGGCAGCCTCGCCTATTGGTGTGTCAGCCGTAGCAGACATCACCCTGGGGGGCGTCTTTTTGCTTGTTGCTGTTTGCCATTTATTGGCGTTAGGTGAGCCTGCCATATGGCCTTCGGCCAGCTTCGTCGGGTCCCTCTCGGAGACCGCAGCCGCTAACGCAACCCGTGTTTTGGGCGCATCAACTTTTGCAGTGCTCTTCGAGTCGCCGTGAGCGAGAACTGTCCTTGGCTTTTCGGTCAGGGTAGTGTTAGGGGGCGCATCCATAGACGCAGATGAGGTTGGGATCGTTTGGGACGCAGCCTGTTGTGGTGCATCCCTTGCGGTTGCCTTCCTCATCGCATCCTTGGACGCAGCCGAGCGTTTATGTGTGTTGGGTGCATCTGAGGACGCAGTCTTAGGCGGTTGTTGCTTAGACGCATCCTGAGACGCAACCCTTGGGTTAGTCGTAAAAGGCGCATCTGAAGACGCAGCCCTTGGTGTGTTTTGTGTAAGCGCATCCGACGAGCGGGACGCAGCTTTGTTTTTTTGTTTTTTGTTGTGTTTATTGGTCTCTTTATCCATGAGTATGGTATCAAATAATTCACCGTTGGAGCTCTCCACCCGCCACGGAGCCCTCAGTCGGGGACGCCGCTCGTTCAACAAGCGACGCCAGAGCTACTCCTTCGGTATAGGACCAGCTTAGTGAAAAGTAGACGAACCTGCACGCGACGGAAGATCACGGGACTGTATACGGCACGAGACTATGCCGCAACTCATCCCGAAACCCCACGCCACGCCGGCTGCCCCCCCCCACTAAACCGATCCTCGCTTGACATCCCGCTTATGGGATGCCTCAGCCGATTGATCGTGGGTAGCTACCCCACGACCTCCCGTTTGAGAGGAAATCCGGGCCAAAGTGGTGTGTTGTGTGCAGCCTGCTCCACTCAACCACCAGGATCCCTTCATCCCCCCGTACGGGTCCCCGCGCACGGCAAAAACACGCAGGAGGTCATTGCTATCCATCATCTGATCTTGTTCGATGATGGACACCCAGGGGCATGACCTCGCCACCCCCGTGATAAGTCGCCTGGTGATTTCTGTTGCGTCTATTTCATATGGAATTAGACCAATAACGGGGCGGCAACCACGAGAAGGTTCATCACCACACTTGCCTTGAGGATCTACACGACCGTAGCGCTCTCCCTCAAGACCACGCCACCTTGCCACCTCAGAAGGAGTAAGGCAAGGTAGGCCTGCGTCTACAAAGCCAAACCAAGCAAGCAAGCGAATGAACGAGCGAAGCAAGGCATGTTGCTGGATACAAAGCACGAGTTTGTGAAACGCATGACCCTCCCCCAAACCGCATCCCTCGGGGTGTGCCGAGGTTGGCGCGTAGACCTGTATGACCTTCAGCGAATATCTTGAGGATATTCTGAGTATAAGGTACGCCACCCTGGTCGACACACTCTCGATCTTCACCACGTTGTTCACAAGGGACTTGTGGACGATAAACCCGACACCACCTTGGGACTGCCGGTCACCCTCTTGGAAATAGAGCAGGTTACCGGATTTGAGGATTATCGAGTCCTCCCCCTCTCTTCGGACCTCAGATAACCCTATAATACTCCATCGCAACCTGCTCAATTCTTCCTCGAGTTCGGTCATCTTCTCGTCGGTCCGAAGTGTGCGCGTGTTGTACGTTGCCAGGTTCAGTCGTCGGTGATTGTTGGGGTAGCCGGATCTCGTCCGGAGATTCTTAGCACCCCTTGCCATGCCGTAGCCTCGACCGCTACCGTAGTCGAGGGTAGGCAAGCTGCCGGGTACTAGGGGCCATTTTTTATTTGTGCTATTCATTGGGGGGTTTTGCCATAATCGCCACGCTTGGCAGGCGGGTTGGCGATCGCAGTATGGTTGTTATAGAAGCACAGAGAACGCTGCTGCCCATTCTCTGGTTTGTCCCTTAGTCGCCTCTTACGACACCCACGGGAAGACATGGGATGGTGAAATTCTTTACGTCCGGCACCATACGGAACCCAGGTTGTATCTATCTGGAAATACAGACTCTGGCAGGGAATTCCACTCCTTAGCGGTACGTATAATAAAAGTATTCCCGTATTGCGTATGGGTGGGATGTCCACCATGTACCGATGACACACCGCCGTACATCTTGTAGTCCAATGATGGAACGGGCTAGGAGGAATTAGTTCACGCAATTCCATCGCACACTCCCCGACATGTAACCGATAAAAAACCGGCAGACTGACAACTCAGCGCCGATGTTCAAGGCTCTGGAGCTTAGAATCGACCAGTATCTCATTGGCGATGAGCCTCTTTGCCCGTTTTTCGATCTACACTAGTGCATCCAGTTCCAGATCCGTTCCAGAGATGAGAGCAGTACTCCATGCATGACCGAACTTGCGCTTGATTCAAGTTGAGCAACTATTCTGGCGTGAAGTACCGTCTCATCTTTCCAAGGATCCCCAACTTTTTGGCAGCCAGTTGAGCTTTTGCCTCAATGAATGGAAAAAATAACTTTTAATCTAAAAATTGTAAAATATCACAGAAAATCAACGTTTTGTATAATTAAATCATCAATTCATCACCTACATAGCAATGAATCAGCAAATGACGTTTATTTCATAGCGAGATCATAATCTGTACACTGCCATGTCGTGACGAGATCTTTGAGTTTATTTATTTATAGCAATTGAATGTGCTAAAATTTACGAAAATAAAACACCAAAAACCATTGGTGTAAATTAAATTGGATAACTAACGTCCATACAGATAAATTTGGTTAGGTTTGACTGAGCTGACTGTACCAAATTGAAGTTGTTAGTATACGTTTGCACATTAAATTTAATTAATTAAAGATTGGTATTCGTTCGGAATAGAAAATAAATATGAGGTAAAACAAATACCAATGGTATTAGTTTTTGGTATTAGAACGGAATAAATCGAAATCTAATATTCCTTTTATCTTTGTAAGTTTAATCAGATGAAAAACCAATCCATTTCCTTCATAGAATTTCGAAGTTTTGCAAAGGTCTCATTATCAATAAGATCTTTTTAGAAGGTTTTGTTTACTTTACCAGTCCGGTGTCTGTAATCAAGATTTTGCAAGTTAAACTTGAACCACTTCTTGGTGTTGGATATATCTGAAATATTGCACACAAGTTGGTTTCTCATGACATAGCAATTTTTTGTATAAACGCTTGTAAAAAAACAACTTTTTGTAATATTATAGCTATTTATAATAAACTAGCTGTTGCCCGTGACTTCGTCTGCGTAGCATTAGTACTTTGAATAGCCTATTTTTATATCGCGCCATAATACTATAGGTGTGTGAGCCGCCTTACTTGAGAAATTATTAGTTCACCCTACAAACTTCTAACCCCTTGTTCACTCCTCAAAGGAGGATTTTCGGGATAAAAACTATAATCTGCCTACCAAATTTCATCTAAATCGGATCAGCTGTTTAAGCGTGAAAAGGTAACAGATAGACAGACAAAGTTACTTTCGCATTTATAATGTTATTAGTATGGATTCTGAATCAGAAATTCACATAATTAATCTATACAAATAACTTAGATTTAGGAACACAAAATTATGACCCGTATATAAAAGTCTATAAAACTTTAATTAAAAACTTAAACCGAATACGGTTTTTTAGGCCATAATTATGAATCGATTGACATCTTATTCATCCAATTAAATTTAACATACGTAAATACAAACATAAATACATAAATACTTAGACTGCTAAAATCATACACCATCCTTTTTTATTCACCGTAGTCGGGTAAAATGAGGATACAATAAAGTGCCTAAAGCATTGCATAGAAATTGACATAGCTGATGCAATTCAAACACAAGATTTCAATTCAAATAAAACTGTATTTTAATTATACAAAGTGATGTTTTCATCACCATTAATTTTCCATTCAGTAATAGAGACAATTTTAGTAATTGAGATTTGAATTTCGCTTACATATTGTATTTCGTTGATACATAAATTAATGGCTCAAAACAAAAAAATGTTTTTAACAAAATCATGCAGTATCATCATCTTCCTGCCCTTATCCCATGTTACTTTGGGGCGTCGGCGCTACATGTTTTCTTCTTCCATACCATACTGTCCCCTGTCACGCTCACTGACTCCCTTTTCTTAAAAAAAACAGGCAGTATAAATTACATAAAACTTACGTTACAACTCAACTTTGCGTCATGCTCGTCTCTGTTCAAGAACTCTCAAATCACACCAAAAGAAAGAATACTTTTTGTTACAAGTGGGCAAAGTTTGTCATTGCAGCCGAGGTGGAATAAATGCCCGAGCAGACAGAAGATGAGGCCGTTATGGAGCAGAGAGACTACAATGATGCCCACGAGTATCAAACGATGATTTTCAACACACATAATATTATTGGAAAAAAAATTATAAAATCATTTTTACTTACAAATTATTGTGAGAAATGGCTTTATGGCACGTAAGTAGCAGAGTGATAAATATAAATGTGACGGAAACGATAATTGGCATGTAGAATTTAAAAAAAATTGACAATTTTTTTTACGTATTTCGAAACTTTACATATCATAAATAATATTGTCGTTTCAAAAAACTCTTAAATATTTTTTTCAATTTATTATAAGCAATTGAAAATCGATAAAATTTTAGAAAGAACCAAGTCACTACAAACGGGCCACGATTGGTCGCCATGTAGGTGACGTCATAACGTATATTTGAATTGACTAAAAATATCCGAAAATTTGTGCAACAACATTATTTATTTATTCATGTGTGATAAAGGCTTATTTCGATAATATACCCACCTGATGGACGATTTGGAAGTTTTGATCATAAAAAAAGTAGTGGTAATGAATATTACGTGTTAGTGGACCGGTGTTTGTTATTGTTGTTTACCAGGTATATTTAGAAACATAATTGTCATAACGTTATCGTTTTCACATATGGGTAGGTGATATTGGTGTACAATAAAAAGTTAATAAACACGATTGGCGCGAAACTTCGACTTTGAATATCAAAAAACTTCATTAGATACCACTAAATATAATACAACCCGAAATCTGTAAAGCTCTTATTTTAATTTATTTTTTGCACATAATCCTAAAAATTTTCGGTAATTCCTATTATTTACATATCTCTTAATAATATTAAACACTAATATCTATCTATACTAATATTATAAAGAGGTAAAGTTTGTGAATTTGTGACGTTGTAAGGGGTAATCTCTGGATCTACTGAACCGATTTTGAAAATTCTTGCACCGGTAGAAAGCTACATTATTCCTGAGTGTCATAGGCTATAAAATATTTTCAAAAAAAATAGAAATCCTTATGAAAATTGCAATAATGTAACCCAAGGTAGCAAAATGTTGTCTGTAAAATACATTATTTGGCGTGCGCTGAGAAAACTATTGATGATAGATACAAATTAGTAGGTAGGGTAGGTAGGATAGGCAGGTTAGGCATGGTAGGCAGAGTAGGCAGGGTAGGCAGGGTAAGCAGAGTAGGCAGGGTAAGCAGAGTAGGCAGGGTAGGCAGGGTAGGCATGGTAAACAGAGTAGGCAGGGTAGGCAGGGTAGGCAGGATAGGCAGGGTAGGCAGGGTAGGCAGGATAGGCAGGTTAGGCAGGGTAGGCAGGGTAAGCAGAGTAGGCAGGGTAGGCAAGATAGGCAGGGTAGGCAGGGTAGGCAGGGTAGGCAAGATAGGCAGGGTAGGCAGGAAAGGCAGGGTAGGCAGGGTAGGCAGGGAAGGCAGGGTAGGCAGGATAGGCAGGGTAGGCAGGAAAGGCAGGAAAGGCAGGGTAGGCAGGGTAGGCCGGGTAGACAGGAAAGGCAGGAAAGGCAGGGTAGGCAGGAAAGGCAGGGTAGGCAGGGTAGGCAGGAGAGGCAGGGTAGGTAGGCAGTTGACGGGAGCGAAGCCCCGAGGGTCAGCTAGTATTATATATTTACAAACACTAAAAAACTTTGTAGAACAAAAACGAGAAAATATTAACTTGGTAGATTTTTCTTACAATAATTCTTCAGTAAATATCTCTTAAATGCGTCGACCGATTTTCGCAATTCAAACATAAATATTAGTTTTACGCCTATTTCTGTCATTTAAGATTAAAATAATGAATGTATCACCATAAACTAAAAATCATGTTTTCAAGTTACGTAATTATACAACAATGTCAACTTTGCACGAAAGTTCCCATAAAATTAACTTTTCTCAGTCTTTAATGATCAAAGTAAGAGATTAATACGAATATATTACTAAATTAGAACAATATAACAACATAATTAACACATTCTAATTGGAATCTAGTAAGACATAGAACATTTCTCAATAGTACAGATTGCTAGGTACCTACTTGGCTATTGCGCGACGCACATATAATGGTTTATTTTTTTTGTAATATTCGTACATAATGGTAAGAAGCAAGAACGATAACTTTTATGGTTTAATATTTTAAATCAATATATTTGATTTGCATCAACATATTGACGATAATAACAATATTGAATCGGTTAAAAGTCAAAACACTGTATCAGGGCAGCTATGTGCTTCTATGAGTAGAATGAACGTCGTGACGTCACACGGGCTCGGGTTTGGTCGGGAACTGTCGAGGTGTTTTCGGTACTGGATTCAACAAAATCTTTTCAATTTGATATTAAGGAAATTTTAGACAGGGTCAGTGCACAAGTCAGTTATCGGCGCCAGTGCCCGCGCCTAGACTGGCTTCTAAATATTCGTGTGCGAATTTACAAGCCAGCGCTGACTTCCCGCCACTGGATTGACTTGAAATCAATTTACACGGGGTCTTTTTCGGGTCAGCGCTGGCTTGTCTCGATTTCGGCGCCGGTTATTGCTTTGTAAATAGAGCGAATAAAAAAAAACTAAAAATAGTTTTGTATGAAAACTTATATCTGATAATACCATTTAAAAAAAATGGTTTAATAAACCAATTATACAAAAACATATTTATAAATAGGTTGCACTTTTATTAAACCTACTTTATTGTGCAAAATAAATATGTTGACCAAGTAGATCGGGTGTGTGTCACAATACTACAAACAAAGCACTTTCCAAGTTCATGGTTGGATAGTGTCGATAGCGAATAAGAAGTTTATACTGACGGTTATTTGATAAGTTGTTTTACATAATATAATTAAGTTACATTCAGTTGCAATATGGTGCTGAGTCATCGAATAGGTAGTACATGATAATAGCATTAATTATTGTTGGCGTGACAACAGAATAACTTTTGACGCATGTTTTAACTAGACTTGGGTTTTTATTTTTATTCCATTTGGTATAAAGATAAGCTAGACTAAGTTTGGTTACTGACATGTTACTTAGTATTGGGACTGACAGCCCAAGGTACACTGCACGTTTGTGGAGACAAGAATAATCATTGTCAAATCGGTTTTTGAAATAACTCTTAAACTTACAGACTTGTCAATTTTATTCAGTATTATTATAATTTAAAAGTTTTATTTGACATCGGTTTTATATTATTTTAGTGTTATATATAGACATTTTTGCAAGTAAACAATTTTATGAATGATTTTGACGACCTTCGCTCATAAAACTGGCTGACCAATGTTGCAAAAACAACAGTCAGCCTGTTGAGCCAGTTCTTTGCACGTGTTTCTTTAATGTTAGATAAAATATAATCGACAAAATGAAAATTAAAAACAATCAATATAATTATTTGCGTAATACTTAAGTAGGTATGTACCTATATAAATGTGTAGGTACCTGTTTTATTTTTATTTATCTCGTCCCGATCAAAGTGCTTTCCCATTCATGGGGTACTACCGTTATCATTCGAGTAACGTTTCTGTATACCGAAGAATTTTAGTTTGAAGTATCTTTCTTCAAACAGTTTAGGTTAAATGAAGGTTTTTTAATTGGCTTTTTAAACGATCTTTTTAAACGATCAGTAATTAGACGTTTTCAAAAGTTTATCACATTTTAGGCTTTCATAGAAACCTTTGTTATCGTCTTTTTGTCCAGTTGTGGGTGACCTACATACCTACGAGTACTTATTTAAAAATTAAGGATGGATAGCGTTGCTAACGCCGACGCGACGTCCCAGAAAGCGGTGGCGTGATGATACACACCACGAAGACTGGATAGAGGGGACACTAGAAAAGAGTTTTTGAAAAGATAAGGGGGAGTGCCCAACAGTGGGACTCAACAATCAAAATCAAAATATTTTAAAATCAAAATCAAAATATTTTATTTCAACTTAACTATTAAGGTACTTTTGAATTGTCAGCAAAAAAATACAAAAATGAAGCTAGTTGCACATTTGCAAGCGTCAGTAGGTCTATATGGAGAACTCTGGAGAAGAACGTGCGGGAAACTCCTCGGACACATTTCTATCAATAAGTTTTCATTTATTTGGTTACATCATTCTTGTTGTAAAATTAAATAATATGTGAGAACGATGTAAAAAGATGTGCACGTAAAAGCGTCTAGAATAACAAACAATTAAAAAAAAAGCACAATAACAGGCCGAGCTAAGTTATGACCAATCCCAACTGACTGATGCCGCCAGTTCACGAATCAGAATCTTTATTTGTAAACATAGGTTGTACATTGTGTGTAGGTTGTTATAATATTATGTAGATTATCTATGTTTAGCAGTGAAGCATACAAATATCATTAGCAAATTTTCAATGAAAGTTAACAGTGAACTAGTCAAAGTCAAATGTATTTATTTCAACTGGGCCAAAAAAAAATTAAATTTTCAGTAATAAATTTTGATTTCAAATAATAAATTAATTAAAACAAAAAATATTTTAATTGATTTTTAGATGTCAAATAATACAATTAATAATGTCAAAAAGTAAAAACAATTAAGTAAAAACAGAAGTCAATAAAACATAAAAATATGTCAAAGATACAATCATATTTCGTCATATAAATAAACATGTTACTATCAGTACACAAATTGGATGTCACAACAATATTGAAGTAAAAAACAATTAAACAGACATGTCAACACTTAAAATTTATATCAATATTTTTTCGTCCATAATTTCTGATATATTATAATAGGATCTACTTACTAGAAAGTTCTTTAAATTTCTTTTAAATTGGTTAATACTTAACATTTTCATTGAAACGAACGTGACGCATGGATCGGCACCATTCAGCTCAACCATCATGAAGGGAACCGGATGATCCAACACATGCGCCACCATTAGAGAGAGCATCACACACTCAATTGCCAGGGCACACAGAACTCGGGGTCGCCACCGTCTGATGGCGGTCGCGGTGGGGCCGCAGGGGAAGAGGAGTGTCGGTATAGCGATGGCCGCTCTCCCTATCCCCTGCGGCCGGAAAATGGTAGGTGGCGGGACCATTGGCCTCGACCCGTCACAAGGGGACCAAGAGTGCCATACACGAGGTCGTCTGGCACCCATGTGCTGGTTTGGTCCCTGGCGTGGTCACGGTGCACAGTGTGTTCTGGTGCGCCGGGTGATGGGGGGTACTCCCCAGAGGAGGGTCCGTTGATGGACAGCCGCGGCGGGTTCGCGGTGAGTGCTAACGCGTGTCCGTGTGCCCGCCATAAGCGGCACAGGAGGACACCGTGGAGTTTTTGTGGGTTAGAGTCCCACATAACTGCGTTATCTCCCCGTGGTAGCGCAGTATGCATGAGCATTTCTCCAAGTTAAAAAAAGGTCACACAGAAGTCAACGAACGACACATAGGTACAGTGAAAGGTAGATTTACAGTCGGAACATAGTACTCACACATGTGCTGTGCAGTTATAAGTTTTTGTTTACATCATTCTTGTTATAAAATAGCATATGTGAGAACGATGCAAAAATAAGAGCGTCTAGAGTAATTTGATTAATGAGGTGTCATTGGAAGCGTTGAGTTTGTTCGCTGATAATAGGCGGAGACATACTTTGCAGAATGTATTGTTTTGTTACAATAGGTGGCATTCGACCAAGGTTATCCTCTGAACATCCTGTTAAAAATATGTATGAAATATGTATTACATGAAATTTGTTTATTTACTACCCGATACACATCGAATAATTTGTACATAACCATTTCAGATGACAATACTTTATTTTTTCAGTAGTCGGGTTTTAGTTTTGGAACAATTTTTTTTGATTATTATTCGAGGGCTTGCATTTGACCACTAACTCACCTGGTGGTATCTAAAATCGAAGGTGAAGCACACTTACCTAGAAGTAACCTAGTGTCTCTTGACGTAACGACTCCTTGGTTGTAGGTATCAGGAAATACAGACTTACACGGGTAATTGCACTGAGCTATAAAAAATATTCCTAAAAGGTTTAGCGAGAATGGGTGGGATGTCCATTGTTCAACATGTACCTACCGATGGCGCATCGCTGTACGTCTTGTCGTCCGATGATGGAAAGGGATTGACGGAATTAAATTATCCCGTAAGCTTTAACCCGTATCCCTCCAGTGCTCGGTCTCTTCCATTTTGCGCCAGTGAATCAACCCTTGCACGGTACTTTGACGCCACGCAAATGACGAATGATAATCTTCCGTACCTTCTAACAGGACAATACTAGAGTGACCAATGATGAAAATTAAGAGATCATTGTAAAAATCGGTTATCATTTTGACATTTAACCCTCAACATTAAATGGTTTTCTTGTTTTGGGATTTAGTTAAAAGCGCATGTTAGTGCCTGACATTAAATTATTATATAAAATTAACTTCTTAATGGTTAAAGTAGGGGAGCTGGGTAATATTATTTTTACTGTAACATATATACAATTGAATATTCCAAAAAAATAAAATACCTATATACAAATACAAAGGGGAGACGGCAAAGAGCTCATTGTGCATCAAAAAATTCGTCCACATCGATGTCAATGGGAAACGTGCCCAGAACGCTGGCAGCATTGCCACGTTGAATGGCAATGCTGATTCTCTGGCCGACTGGGTAAGATAATTTAAAAGAAGACTTTGAATGCCATCATGAACGAGGCATCAGAGCGATATATAATCTCCGAAGCGGAATCTCGCTTCGGAGATTGAATATCGCTCTGATGACTCAGCATGGCAAGTAGAGAATCCTCTAAGTGAACTGTTTAAGGACATTAACATCATGACGACACCTTGTCAATATATTTATGAAAACATCATGTACGTGAGAAATAATTTACATCTTTTTAGTAAAAACAGCAATTGACGCTACTTTAGCCAGCCTAAAACCTAGTTGAACACCACCAACCAACTAGTTTAACTAGGTTTCAGGCTGGCTAAAGTAGCGTCAATTTTTATGGGGTTCTGTATAAAATGTTACAATCAAATAGCTCACCACATTCTAGAACTGAGTGAGACGAAATTTAAATCTTGGATAAAACCACACTATGCAGGCAGGCATATTATTATTAGTTTGGATTATATGATTATAACAAGTAAAATATAAAAATCCCCCGACGCATTTTTATTTCATGCCAGAAAATTTATCTAGTAGTAGACATGCTTCGATCGGCAATATATATAACACGTAATTATGACAATATATCTTGCGAAACCAGCGATTATAACAGTAAAACACCTATATACCATAACTTTTGAACGGCTGAACCGATTTTCATCAAACATAGCCAAGAACACTCTGGATAAAGTCACATTTCAAACAACAAAAAAAACCGAAATCAAAATCGGTTCATCCGTTCAGGAGCTATGATGCCACAGACCGGTACACAAATTCAGAAACACACAGGTACACACGTCAAACTTATAACACCCTTCTTTTTCTGTCGGCGAGATTTCATCACGCCCATTTTTGTAGCCATGTTACAGCTTCGCCTAGAAATATTTTTGTTGATCACAGAGAAGGATACCAATGCATTGGAGACTCAATGTACCTATGTCTACCAAGCCAAGACATACCTGTTTATGTACGTGTTGGTAACCTACGTGCTATTGCTTCCATGTGTCATTTGTAGATGTTTGATTGACGTTTTGGGTAGTCAAAGCTCGAAAGTCTGACACTGCCCTTTGGCACTGAGTTATCCATTACCTATTTTTGGAGATTAGATATTCCCTTGAGTGCTAATTAGCAGACACAATAGAAAAAACAATCGTCTTGGGAAACAAAGTTTCCAAAAGGCACTAATGGGATAAGTAGTCACTTCATGTTAAAACTAGTTTTCAGTTTCATCTGGTAAGATAAAAAGTCGACCCCATGGAAAAAGTTTAGGCAGATGATGGGGTCTACATCAAAGACAAAGACGAAAGTTTTTATTTCAATTAGGCCATTAAGGGGAACTTTTGAACGTCAAAAATTTAAATTTAAAAGTAATATTCATTGATTCTACAGTTCATTCGGCAAAGTAGCTTGTATGGAGAAGAAATGACAAGAAACTCCATAGTTACTCTTTTAAAAAAAAATGTTTTACCATATTTACATACATACATTAATTCATATACGTGAGAACGATGCACCCAGATTAACACTACTAAAAAATGTATAGGTATAAAGCATTACAAGCACTAACAGGTAAATTCATTAATTTGATAAAAATAGGAACATGTTTCTTACATACTTACAAATATTGCAAACATAGGTAAATTACTTAATTCAACAACAACGTAACAGTGAGTCATTTTCTTAAACAAAAAGAGAAGCAAAAATAAACATTACAATAATTATGAAAATATAAATTAACTAGTTTGTTTTTGTCTACACTAAAGATTGTTCAATGGAGCAGGACCAGCATGTTTCCAAGCATCCTTCATCCTGAATAGTTTCGTAACACTGAATAGGGATACCAATTATTATTCCACATGTTAATCAGGTACACAGATAGATCATGTTTCTCTCGAACAATCTATAAATGATAACACAATAAAAACAAAACACTAGTTAAACCATTATCAGTTACCGTTAGATAATGACTGTTTCAATACCGTCCATAGTTGTGAAATAGATCATTTGTTACGTAATATTAATTTTGCGTAAACTGTTCCTAAATATAAACAAACTTATCAAATCTTTGCTGTTTGTACGTAATCAGCAGTTTAGCGGCCCCACTGGTTGGATACAGACTTCCCTTTGAGAGGGGATGGTCCACAATGCGGGTTGGTTGATGTCTTTGATTTGGTGTAATTATATAGGTTTCATCAAGATGGTTTTCCTTCACCATTTTGAGAGCAGAGGTGTGAAATAAATTGAACAAAGTAGATTGCCTTTATAAATTAGAACCTACAACCTACTACATGTTAGTCGAGGCAACTATTGCTCTTGCCAACAGTGTTCTCTAAAAAAGACACATATATATGGGGAAGAAGAAATCATAAGCCTGAGCTCCTTAAATTCTGAGTTGAGCTGCTCGGTTATTGACAAATGCGTGCACTGACTGGACAGGTCCACTCAATCTGGTTGGTTCTTTCCTCAAAAGACCATTTCAGACATCAGTCTACATGGTCTTCACATGATCTAACCAAGATTTTGTCTGGACGTTAAAAGAGACTGTGACTTCTGAGTTTGTTTCGGCCTTTCTTCTCAGACTAGTCAGATAGGAAACGCCGACCTCATCTAGTTTAAAAAAATATGAACGACATGTAAAAGTGTTTGTACAAACCAACTTACAGAAATAAAATCATTTATCATATTGAAAATGACCAAAATAAAATGCGATAATAGCCAGAGAATGATGCTGATGATACACGATTATCTATCAGTGCGAGACTCAATGGTAGGCATTGAGTCTCGCACTGATAGGTAATCGTCTACCTATTTACTAGAGTACCTTTTTACCTTAGTGAACTCGACAACCGGCTAACTTAATAAAAGGCTACGCTTTACTTTGTAATCTTTATCTAAACCGTGAAATCTCAACAATAAAAGTTTTCCTGTGCACTTCATCGAATTAAAGACAAACAAAAATAGCCTTTAATTCATTTCAATTACATTGCTGGCTGTATTTTTATTGTAATTGACCGGTTCCATACAAAAGCAGATATGGATATATTTCACGATAGGTTTTCCCGTGTTATCGAGCAAGTTGATTACACGCAGTTAAATGTAATCATGACTGTTGATTTTTAATAAATGATAATAAGACAGATAAATATCAAGAGGGCACAATCGTGATGATATTAAAGGATGTGGTTACAATAGGGAAAATAATAACACTGCAAAGATTCTTTAGAAATCTTACTGAGAAATGGGTTTGTGGTTCATCATTGCAAAAAAAATTAAGATTCTCGGTAATAATAAATAAAAGATAATAAATCCAGTATGTGTGGTTATAAATCTGTCAAGATTACCTAGGTATACCTACTGAGGCATTTAACTATAGCTGTTTTTTTTTCATAAACTAGCTTTTTCCTGCAATTTCACTCTTGTAGTCTAGATCACAGGAATCGCGCAATACCACCACTTACGAACTAATGGCATGACGTCATACAAATTCTGCATCGCGCAAGCAAAGTTTTCGGCGCGATTTAAACGTATACAACAGTCCAACATCAACCGTTAGGCAGTTGCCCGGACCAGACACAACACCCGTCTGGTCGGAGGATCCTCCCTTTTCAATAGAGGTTTGCGGGTCTTTACAGCCTGTTCCGCATACCCCCAAAAACTGTTTCACAATCACTACCGTTGGCGATGTAGAAATATTAAAATTAACTTACAAATTCAAAGTGTCCAAGTTCTAGGCCGCAACGATATAATTGTAGAAAGTAGTTTGTCATCGAAACGCTAAGATGCAGATATAATCCCCCATGGCGTGTCAATAAGCAGACACGGAAGAAACAACAAAAGCTTACGCATACGTGGTGTGCGCGCGACGAATGAGGCGTACAATTTTATTACTTTAGATGAAAATAGGTATAAATATAAAAAAAAACAATACAAGTTAACAAGTATATATAAGTAGTATAATTTAAAAATTCATTAACTGAATAGAAACAATTGTCTAAAAGCCAGGTAAATATTGTTTTCCTAAATTTATTAGTGGGCAACACTCTGATGCGTGGGGGTAAATTGTTAAATATTTTGATTGCCATGCAATTGGAGTTTCTGCTATACAATAATTGTAGTCTGGCAAGTAATTTATTTGAGCCTCTACTTTCATTATTTTAGAAATGTGTTCATACAATGGGATCACGTGGGAATACCTTTTTATAAACATACAAATTTCGAAAAAAATATGGACAAGGAAGTGTAAGAATTTTAGTGCTTTAAATAATGGCTAACAATGATCTAAATATTCTGCTCCATACACATCACTGAGACATCTTTTTTTAATGCAATGAATGCACTGTTCACATCTACATCTACTAAATTTCCTCATATCACGAGGCCGTAACGCAGCACTGATGCAGCATAGCTATGATAAGCACTGAGGGCTGTTTATTTACTGGCTATTCGTCTCTGTTTTCGAAGAGCAAACACAAATTGGTCAAAACGAGTGGAGACTTTTTTTACATGTTCGTTCCAATTTAATATAACGATACGAAGAATTACTTTCTAAAAGTGAAAGAATTTTCTGATCTGTATTTACAGACCCTAATACAATAAAGCACTGGTAGAGTCAAAGCTGGAAGGTGGGAGTAGAGCCATCGATGGAATCGCATGATTTAATTCCGCCCTTTCCATTGACTAAAAGATGTACGGCGACGCAATAAACATTTCAGGAATACTATCATTGTGCGTACAGCTAAGGATTGAAATTCCGAGCAGGAGTCTGTCTTGATAACTACAACACTGTTACTAAGGTTTACCCACAGACATAAATCTAACTAGATGACGCGATTGTATGTACTTCGCGTGCCAAAAACGGAGTAAAGTTACGATCAATGATCGTAACCTGAGCTTTTCATTTAGCATTATTGGCACCGGAAATCTACCGAAATCTAGAGAATGCCTTTTTATGCTACATTTAGCTGTAAAGAATGCATAGAAAAGTTGGCCGAGGCATTGGAAATGTTTTCTTTCATTGGTACGTAAATTTATTTTAAATTGTTTGTGAAGAGGTTGAACGCTTGGTTTTCATACAGATGGAGGGACTTGCGTTTTCTAGTTGGATTTATGTCTGTGTTATTACCATATAAGAGACTTCTTGAACGATAAAATTTAATAACATTTTAATTTTCATTAATTTATAAATGGCCTTTTGACATTGACTTGACATTCCGCATATTGTTTTCTTTGTTTATGTTTGAATTTTCACAGTTAACATCTTAATAATTTTATTAATATATTTCACTTTTTTTGTCATTGTTTTATTTTAATAATGTTGATTTATGACATTTTGTGAACTAATTCGATTTTATGACATTTTGTAAATATAAAATTCCTTTTTAAATTAAATGGTAAAATGGGGTGAGAAATGCAGGGGTGGGTTACAAAATTTTGAAAGAAATTTTCACGTTATTTAAAATGTGTTAATGCTGCAAACAAATTTTAAATAACGTGAAAATTGCTAATAGTAGGTAAAATCTTACCTAATATTATAAATGCGAAAGTTAGAATAGATGGATGTACGTTTGTTACTAAATCACGCCAGAACGGCTGTACGGATCCGGTTGAAATTTGTTACAGATATAGATTATAGTCTGGAATGTACATAGCCTACTTTTATTTATTTATTAAAACTTCATGCAACATACAGGTACATAGGCGGATTTAATGCCTGCATTATCTACCAGTCAACCAAGGATAGTGGAGATATAACATAGCAGGTGCATAACAAGTAAAATTTCAAAATTTCAAAAACCCCCCGTCACATTTATCTTGCGAAAACATCCCGATTGAGACAGTAAAACGCCCATAACCTTTGAACGGCTGAACCGATTTTATTCAAACATAGCTAATGGCCGGTTTCTGAAGTAACTAAGTATGTGCTTATCTCGATTTAAGCATCTGTCACCCTTGATCATCTGCCACTTTAAGTATTCTGCGATGCTGAGCAAGGTTTGAGTATACGTCGTCAAGTCATGCCAAAGTATACCTTATGTCATACAAAACACCTTCATTGACGTTCAATTGGGTTTCACAACTGAGAAAAACACATTTGATCATTCTCAAATTCTCAAACCGTTGTCAACGTTACATAATCAGTGTGGCCAGATTGGGCGACTTTTCGCCATTTAGGCTTAGACTCTGAAGGGTGGCCGAGGCGACCAATTTTTACGATCGTCGACTGATCGCCAATTAGGCTACCCTAAAAAACTGACCAAGTGCGAGTCGGACTCGAGCACGAAGGGTTCCGTACCATTACTTAAAAAACGGCAAAAAAATCACGTTTGTTGTATGGGACTGGGAGCCTCACTTAAATATTTATTTTATTCTGTTTTTAGTATTTGTTGTTATAGCGGCAACAGAAATACATCATCTGTGAAAATTTCAACTGTTTAGCTATAACGGTTCATGAGATACAGCTTGGTGACAGACGGACAGACAGACGGATCGTGGATTCTTAGTAATAGGGTCCCGTTTTCCCTTTGGGTACGGAACCCTAAAAACATGGGACTATTTTAGGCGATTTCGGAATAAGAATGTCTAATCCTCAGGAATGATGAAAATAACTGGAAATCAAAATGCTTTTTACAGTTCATCTCTTTTTTCATTATACTTCAGTCGTGACAACACAGGGAAAATAAAGAAATGCTTAAAAATGTTTTATGCGGAACCAATAATGATTATTGTGTCAAACGCATTAAAGTTGATATAAGATTCTAGGGTGTTCAAGGCAACAATGGAAATTTACGTTTCGTAAAATGTTTCGTGGTTTTAATGAATAGTGGTCGTCTTGAGTTTTTTATAAATGGAAAACGAAATTTTCGGCGACTTGGGACTCGTCAAATCTGGCTACACTGGTTATATTTGGCAGTTGATAGTTGACAACCCCTTGCTTAAAGTTTAATCAAGAGAAATAAATACAAAATAATATATAAAAACTTATAAAACGAGTGATGAAGATACATCCTTGTCTTCCTTAGAGATGCCTCAACGAAGACCGATGCGTGGCAGAAGAGTGTTCGACCTGAATTATCGAAAACATTAGATTGGAAGCAAATATTTCACGCCTGATAGATCTCAGTCGCTCGAAGAACGGGTGGTCGATGGGGCTGAAAAGCCTCCCTCTACAGACCGATAACCAGGTTGAGGTCGTGGGCATCCAATGTATAAAAGACGCACAGCACCGGTTGATGTGGTGACGCTGAATGCTGAGTGCCGGGAAGGCCTGTATCCAGCAGTCTTTCGGCAGAAATGATTATTATGATGAGTGAGATCCTCAACAAAAATATTTGAAAGTGCCAGTTTTTGTGTTTGTGGTTGCCAGTGGCTTTACCTGCGCGAAAACCGAGAGTTATCCTACAGGAACTATGTGAAAAGTGAAGATGGACCGGTCAAATGATTCGCGATAACCAAAGGAAATGGAGAAAAGCACCAAGATGAAGGCACAAAGTGTAAGCGATGGCGCGCTGTGGTAATGGCGAGTAGTTCATGAGAGACCCCAGTGGAAACTGTTAGTGGAGGCCTAAGCCAAGAGGCTCTTAGATTAGGAACTTTTTATAAACTATAAAGATGTATTGTATAGACTACAGTTTTATATCTCTGATTTCAGAATAAAAGGCTTTGTTATTCCGTTTATTTATTATTATATCTATTTTTTATTATTAAATCATTTTATTATTAGTCATTGGGTAATTGTATTCCAAATGATATATTATCAAAAACGTTCAAACATTGATGTGTGATTAACCAATATCTAAACATACAGACTTTCATACCTATATAGAATATTAGTAGGATCCTTACGATAAGAAAAGGTTACAGCGATGAAAATGTGTACAGAATTTGGCTTTTGTAAGATACGATTTTGGTATCAGTACCTACAAAAAAGATGATAAAAACAGCATGATAAGTCTCATTTATTTATTATTTTACAAAATAAGTAGGCAAATAATAAATAATATTTAATATAAATTATAATTAATAAATAAATTGTTCGTTAACATATATTAAAACACAGTCCTCCTTCATCGGCACATATCTAATGGCACCGACCCTGGCTAATATTGTTTTCCTTCGGAGGCTCTTCAATGGCTAGAAAAGCCTTTGGTCTTGAATTGAAAACCCAGGTCACTCATTACAAATTTTATCACAAAAGTCCATATTTGTTGGTAAATCACAATTGCAATCAGATTCCAATGCAGATGCACGAATTCTGTGTGTGTGTCGGTTCTCTTCCCACTTGAGAGATCTTATGAAATTCTGAGTAAAATATTCTGTAGTTCTATGAGGTATCACAAGAACCAGCAACTGCTCGCTCGGAACACATTCACTTTTAGTAATTATAAGCTTAAATTCTTGATTTTGGCAATAACAAACTATATTAGATATTATTTTCTTTCGATAAGACATCTTTGACAAAATAAATACGGTTGCTATGACAATCTTGAAGTAATTGACTAGTGCCTACGATCCATTTCATAGTTTCATAATAAGGTTGTATACATTTCAAATAGGTATCTATTAAATTGCTTAATTATGAAAAATCAAGTAACTAAAGATTATAACACATTTAATAACTTGTTTTTTTTAATCTTGAATGAAGTAATATAATACTAACGTACTGTTTATAGCTTTATAATATTTATATTAGTAAATTTTATGCAATCTTGTGATGTCTCGGATTTCTATTGTAAAATGGAACGTAAGGGTGAAAGAGAAAGTGGACGGATCTTTGACAGATCCATACTTATGTAGGTACTTAGGTACTTACTTAACTGAGCTAGGTAGATACTCAATTGTGAAACGTAAAAAACTCAAACGGTTCCTAAATTATTTGACACTGATTTGACAATACTCAACTGATTATTGCTGCTTTACTCAAATCAGAAACCAGCCATAAGACTCTCGACACAATCACCTTTCAAACAAAAAAAACTAAATCAAAATCGGTTCATCCGTTGAGGCGCTATGATGCCACAGACAGACACACAGATACACAGCAACATACTTCATACTTATAACACCCCTCTTTTTCCGTCGGGGGTTAAAAATAGGAATAATTATTAAAGTAAAAAATGAAAAATAGTTAAAATAAACTTACATATATATTTCCTATAATAAATATATATATATAAAAGTAATAGAAAGGTGATTGAGACGACTCTGCTATTGGTGTAGAAAGTAATGAAGTAACTTCTGCTTCAATGCATATTGACTGGTGGCCGTCCTGATATCGAGAGGTAGCGCATTCCAGAGCGTTTTTATCCCGGTATCATGTTCCCTTAGGATAATAAAACACTATTGACGTGGGCAAAGCCGCTGGCAGAAGCTAGTATTAAATTAAATATTAAATTAAAAAATATTATAAAGAGGAAAGATTTTTTTGTTTGTTTGATTGTTTGTTTGTTTGTACCGAATAGGCTCCAAAACTACTGGACCGATTTCAAAAATTCTTTCACCGTTGGGAAGCAACTCTATCCCCGGGTGACATAGGCTACTTTTTATCCCTGAATTCCCACGGGAACGGGAAATACGCGGGTGAAACCGTGAGGCGTCCTCTAGTATTAAATAATTATAAAAAAAACGATGCCATAAAGTGGTATCAAAGTTAAAATCCTAATGAATATTTTGCTCCCATTCACCCCTGTATACCTATTCACCCCGTTTCACAGAACCCCTTTCTGTAAGTGGTAATGATAAGTTTCTAATAAGGTTCAGTGGCACCTACCTTTCCAATCGATACTTATGTCGCTATCTCACTTCATTATCATATACGTGACAAAGACAGGTATTTATAGATCTAAAAAATAAATCCTATGTTTTTTTAATGAAAATGGAGTTTTTTTACACACGAACCGTTGGATAAATTACATAAGTACATTAATTAATATCACGAGGTTAACGGACTTTTTGCTGCCACCGTGGTATAAACTGCTTTTATCTACTCTCATATCGTAATATTCGAATTATAAAATTCAAAACGAGTTTATATTGGCATACTTTATAAACACAATACCGAAATTTAAAAATAGAATCTTATTATAACACTATTTCTCTAACAAAATAATGCTATAAAACAATTTTTTTTCTATTACGATACAGGACAAATTCAAGAAGTTAATCACTAAGGAGTTTCCATCAATATTTTTTTTGTGATGCCATTTTATAGTACCTTTTTTTTTTTTGTATGTTTGTTCCTAACGGAACAGGCTAAGGTCTGAGACCATGCTGCCTAGTCATCAGTATTTGTATTCTTTAGTATGCATTAGAACGCGGATGCAACACATTCTAATGTTTCTTGGAGCATTTGGCAGCAAATTGCAACGAGTCAGCCTTCCCAGTAAGCTTTGCAGAGGTAGTCAATACTACAATAAAATACTCCGCTCCACTATCCCGAGATCGCTTCTGTTAACGTTTTTACATATTGTCCAATTGCGTAGACAGTTGAGACACAAAACTACACCAATTTTATATCACAATATCCACTATAAATCAATTTGCAAATAATATTAACAGCCGCTGAACTGCACTCGAGAAAATCCCGCCAAAAACTCTTTATAGTACCTATTATAAAAAGATTTGATTCCAATTTTAAATTGTCTATGACAATGCCCGCTTTAGACATAGCACGCACTGCGATTTTTATTCGCGCGAATTTTGTTTCCTTCTAGCTGTTCATAGAGCTCAAAATATTCGGGCGAATAAAATTCGCGCCGTGGTGCGGTGGATTCTGTGGCAAAACACGGATTTCTTGTGGTATTTTTTACGCACGATTTCTTTACCGCAATGCGAACAACTTCATACAATTCCAAAGGTCACAGAATGGGCGGAAAAAATCGCGCGAATAAAGATCTCAGTGCGTGCTATGGCTTAGCGCATGCGCGGTTAAGCGGTGATGTGCTCGGTTTTGGCGCCATTCATACGTTTTGCAAGTTTTGCTGTACTGAATTTTATGAGTTATTTAAATTATTGTTTAAAAATGTCTGATATCAGTGAATGTGAAGAAAATTTTACTCTGCCCGATATTTTAGATGCGGCGAGGGCAATTACTCTTAAATTATTACCAGCAAAGTCGAGAAAAGTATATGACAAATGCTATCACGATTGTATGGCATGGAAAATGCAAAAAGAGGTATTTAGTAGGTTCAATCCCAATTTATGAGTGTAGATAAAGTAGTGTATGAAACTGCACATAACTAGGTATTAAAACATTCGTGTGAAAACTATTAAAAACCTCGCCTACGGCTCGGTTTTTAAACACACACTCATGTTTTAATACCCCTCATTATGCAACAGTTTCATAAACTACTATTTTAAAATTATAATAAAAATAACTTGTTTAAGCCATTGTCGCATGTCAGTATAATGTCGTATTATACTAATCATGAGATCATTTTCGAACGTTAATATTGAAACAGTAAATAACAATATTATTGGGTACCAATATGATTTGTAAATTATTGAGTCATTTTTTATTTGAATTAATTAATCTCATTTTTATTATAATCAATTTGTATAGTATTATTTAAGTTAGTTATTTAATGCATGTTACACTATTGTTTTATCTGATTTACAAAATATGAAAAGTGTTGGTTGGCCCACCGGTATCGGGAACAGGGACCATGTTACCGATGGTCAGAGCTGCAGAGAAATGAACCTCCTTACTGTAACAAATATTGTTATCCAGTCAACCGTAATAATATGAATATGAATTGTATCTACGACATTGTCATAATATGATAATTATCCATGAATGTATATTTTATCCATTCATAAATTATTATTATATTCCATTGAATTCTTCTTGCCGTTATTTTTGTGAAAAAATAAATAAAAAGCAAATAAAAATGTGGCAGAACTTGTTTTTTGGATGCAACAGGAAACCCTTCAAAATGGTGTCAAAATAACATATTTATAAATAAATTAAATTATAAATACATACCCGGACCTATATCAATTCTCATAAAAAGTTAGGTATGTTTTTATAAGAATAATGTTAATTTATGTACAAAAACATAAAAAGAGTATGCCGGATACTAATTATATTTATAATAAAACATAACTTAATAGCAATGTTTTATATAGTTTCTAAAATAAGACTTGATAATAAACAGTCATCGCATCGATATTTTTAAAATAAATTACTTATCAAGGTTTTGCAAATCCTGAATGCAATAACAACAATCTAAGTAGCTGTTTGTTTTTGCAAAACACCTTTTTTTACTGTATCGAACATTATTTATGGTTTTGTAATAACAATATATTTTAATTGGACAGCATAAGCGCCTATACTTGGGTAACTTCTAGACCGATGAAAGTAATTTTATGACAGACTTTTATAGTACTAAGGACACAATAAATACGTCATCTGATTTTTTTTTGCTTTTTTGCGCTGATGATTACAGTTTTCCCACTATACTGTATGAAATTAAATATTCCTAATAAAAATAAATAAAATAGTTAAGTACAGATTTTTGTTGCCAAATATGTACCCAACTAAAATTGATTTAGAATAAATAAAAAAAAAAAAACAAAACATAATTGATGAAACGATAAATTCCTATTATGTAGAAATATTTACAAAAAAAAAAATATATTACAAAAAAAGAAACACAAAACAAGTCTGCAACTTATTTAACGACAAACCAAAATAAAAACAAGATGTTATTAAAAAAACAGAATAAAACAAGGCATACTGCGATAAAAGTTGCATAACATACAAGATCAGTAATATTTTGTAGTAGTATTATCGGAAAGTAAACACGACGTGTGACATACCTACCGGCGCGGTGTTATTAATACTCTGTGCTTAACCCTCCAGCGAGAATCGCGGTCGAACGTACCTGGGAGGTATCTTTTTTGTTTACTTTTAGTAACTTTGTATCAAAGTCCCCATGTATTTGTTCGTTTCGACTTTGATACGGTCTCAATTTTAGTCAGTTTTGGTCGTCAATAACAATAAAAAAGTAATACTTAAAATAGTAATACAAGAGAAGAATAGAAGTTCCAACTTCTAATAATATATGTTCGAGTAAATTTTACCAAAATTACTTAATTCCTATTTTGTAAATGAGGCAGGAAGATAATAATCAATCGATTACAATCTCAGCAAAACTTTTTATAAGTTCCACACTTATAGAGAAATTTTTTAACTTTGTAAAAACGATGAAAAAGTCGACAGAATGTTCTTCATTTGACGTCATCTCAGTCAGGTAATGTTGACAGATATATTTTATTATCATGTAAATTCGAATGACCTACATAATCTTTACACCTGCTTTCATAATACATTTTATTATTTATAATAAAGAATTATTGAGAATAGAATAGAATAGAATATACTTTATTGTACACCAAAAAGAGAAATTACACATATATTTTACAGCAACTTAATACTATGGGTACAAAGGCGGTCTTATCGCTGACAGCGATATCTACCAGACAACCTTTGGGTGGCCTAAAGAACTAAACATAAAACAGGGGTAGCCTATGGTGTACTGCTGTCTGCTACATAAAAAAAAATATTAATACATAAACATTATATAGCTATATAAAATACTATACACAAACTTACAAATAAACATACATACATAATATTACATGCAACAAAATTACAAAGAAGGGATGAACAATGAAAGAAGAAATTAGATAGAAATAGAAAAATATTAAAGAGAAAGGAAATGGTTCTTAACAAGGTTTTTAAAAGATGCTAGTGACTGGGCTTGTCTTATTGACATCGGCAACTCATTCCACAACAACAACAACATTTCTGAGTTAATTATTTCGACAAATAAAGGTCATTTAATATAAGAGTTCATACCTCAATTATTTATTTTATACTTTAGGCATGTCCAAATTTACCTTGCCGCTTTTGATAAGGCTCACAATTTGGTGAAAAAAAAACCCAAAAAAACCAAGCAAAGAAAAAACAAACAATAATCATAAAATAGTCATTAAACAATGCTTGGGGCCTGATATACCGATTCAGAACCGCAGTGTTAAAGTACTTAGCACCGCATTGGCTATTAATACAAATGCGACCTACTCCGACTGTCTGTTTGCATTCGATTCTTACCGCGAGTGCACGCTCGATCGATATAGATCGCCATTCGTATTCCTTTTCGTAACGTTTTCTATTCGGGGCAGTATTCGACAGTGCCGTAGTTTAGGGTTGGGACTTTGACAGTATAAGGTAGTGCGGGACACAGTGCCTTGTTTTAGTGGTTGATAAACAATTTAGTGAGGACGTCTCTTTTAATTTTTATTGTAAGTATACTTTACATTTGTGTTTTTTTTTCCTAAAATTTTTGTTATAAATAATATGTCAAATCTAAATAGAGATAAGGATATGTTGACAATTGATTTATTTCATTCTTTTTGTAACTGGAGCATGTAGTGTTATTGTAATGTAATCGTAATTATTGTTATAACGTGATTTTTATGAAAAACACCTACGAGACATAAATTGTGCTATGTAGGTAGTTTGTTTTCTTTAGAATCTGAGACATATTAACGGCTTTCTGACTTAGTTTAGTGTTTATAATGTCGCTGTTGACTTTTTTAATGGTTTATTTGCGTGAACCAATTGTTGATAAACTCAACTGGGCGTTGATATTTATAAAATATTTTAATTCGATGAATGAGTAACGGTTTAGTGTTCAAACATATTGAGTTGAAGTGTAAGTCCAATGTGTTAACAGATGTAATTGTGATTATAACATAATTTGTATTGCAAGTTTAAGACAAACTTAGCAATAGCTTCTAAATTATGATCCAAGCATAAGATATTTAATACGAAGAGACTGCTTTAAGCGCCTATCTTATAACAAGCCAGAAATCTGGATTTCAAACATTCAAACCAAACCGTTACGACAATCAAAGATCTTCAAATGACAGCCAGCCGGGAATAAGGGTTTACCTTGCTTCCCAATGCAGGGAAATGCACACGTTATACAAAAAATCTGCAAATACATGTCATGCAATATGAGTGATAGCTGGTAATCAATGCTCGTGCTTCTCTTTATGAGAAGAGGCCTTTGTCCTGTAGTGGGCCAGTTACAGGCTGATATTATATAATGAATATAAATGATAAAAGACTTATCAGTCTGTAGCTCGAACGACCCGGACGTACCACACTTATTATAATAAAATATTTGCAAATAATAAACTTTATTTATTGATAGCACTCTGCGTAGTACTTTTTTGTTCAGACAAGTCATACTGGGTGACATAACACATCTTTTATATATAAACTAACTAGCTTCTGCCAGCGGCTTTGCCCGCGTGTATTATACATATAAACCGGTTAAAATTTCCTTTATGGGCCGCTGATTTATGGCACGGGGGGAACGGGGGAGGGTGGGGGGAGGGGTTTTTGCCCCCCCTTACCATCCCCACTACTCGGAGCCCCATGGTTATGGAGATATCCATGGTTAAAGTTTTTAGGTTAGAATCAAAATTTCTATCAAAGTCCATCGATTTTGGGGCGGGAAGGGGGGTAGGGAAGTGGGGGGTACTGGGGCTACCCCACTGTACCATCCCAACCCCGCGGAACCCCATGGTTAAGGAGATATTCATGGTTAACGTTTTTACAATTACTATTTAACAACAATGTCGACGGAGCCCCGCTGCGCGGGGCTCCTATTTCTGTCTGAAGGGTCTAAAGTAACCTAACACGAAGAAGATGACGGGAGCTGAGTTCGCTCGCGTTGCTCGCTCACTTCAGCTCCCGTCATCTCTTCGAACCTAACCTGTCCGTGTCGGGGTGTCCTAAGCTCCCGAGCTCGCTTCGCTCGCTCCTGGACCAATTCTCATATTTTTACCTCACGAAAAACATACAAAAAAACATAAAATTTCCGAGTCTTGAAAATTTGTAAAAAGCTTTCTATTTATGAGTACAACCTATAAAAAAAAAATGAACTTCCAAATCAACGGCCCATAATGGAAATTTTATCCTATAAACCTTCATCTTGAATCACTATCTATTAAAAAAAAACCGCATCAAAATCGGTTGCGTAGTTTTAATCATCTAAGTATACATAGGAACATACAGCGGGCAGCGACTTTGTTTTATACTATGTAAGGATATGTATTTGTTGAATAATTATGTTGGCTTGATATTGACTAAACTAAAAATAACTTTGGCTAAACTTTAAACGAATAAACCGGCCAAGTGCGAGTCGGACTCGCGCACGTAGTGTTCCGTACCATCATCGCAAAAAATGGCAAAAAAGTCACGTTTGTTTTATGGGAGCCCCAAATAAATCATTATTTTATTCTGTTTTTAAAATTTGTTGGTATAGCAGCAACAGAAATACATCATCTGTGAAAATTTCAACAGTCTAGCTATTACGGTTCATGAGATACAGCCTGGTGGCAGACGGACCGCGAAGTCTTAGTAATAGGGTCCCGTTTTTACCCTTTGGGTACGGAACCCTAAAAAGCGGTCCAACTTGTTACCTACATTTTAAGTGGAATTTTTAGACAGGTATAATATTTATAAACGGATTTTCTTATTTAATTATTTTAGGCTATAAATGTGCAAAATACCTACAAAAACAACTTTATTTTTCTCTTATAATAAATTATGCTATTAATAAACCTGTAAACCGTTTTGAATCACATTTAAAACAGTTTCGAAAAAAATAAACCTTTTAGTTATTTTGGGAGCAAAATAAAACTGCGAAATAAGAGATAAACCTGTTTAGATTAGATCATCTTGTTTATTGTGATTCATTCAATTCTTACTTTTATTTTTAAAATATTTGTCTGAGGTAAGTGGTTTTTTTGTACTACACTGTATGATACACCTTTGAAGTAGAAAGGGATATAACTTGACATATATTTAATTAATTAAAAAGTATATTGATGGTTAATTATAAAAGAAATATACAGGCCGAGCTATGTTGGCTATATTAGCGAGAACTAACACACAACAGTGTTGGCTAAATGGGAGTCTAACCCTCAGATTCCCACCTTAAAATTATCGCAGAATTAATGTGACAAATTGTCAAGCACGCGTTAGCTGCTGTGATTGGATTAATGCATTTTCGACTCCCATTTAGCCAACACTGTTGTGTGTTAGTTCTCGTGATAATTTTAAGGTGGGAAACTGAGGGTAAGTGCGGAAAAGGGAGTCCCACTACAACTACTATTAAAAAAAATGTCTCTCTTAAATAAATCTCCAAAAATAAATACAAAGTCATCTTATATTTAATTTTGTATACATTTCTGAACCCTTACATTATAGTGCATCCGATCTGGATCCGATAAAGTAGCCGTAGTACTTCTTGTAGGGGAGGTTACGCACTATATCCGAACTCTGTCCGTCTGTAATCAGTGCATTTCCAATTCGAATTGAACTCTGAACTCGGATTCGAATAAAGATCGCATGCAGTGCCCTCACTCGTGGATCCCTTGTATGTTTAACTTGTACATATGTACAATATAGTATTTAAGTTTGAACTTTGCACTTCATTCCCACAAACTACGGTAGCAACAATCATTTATGATAATCTTTCATTTTAAATTTGCGTCAATTAAACTAGGTTTGGTCTTGTTTAAATGAATCAAACTTTTTAATTGACTCGACGATTATTCCAAGACTACAAATATGAATAAGCATTTTCCTACGACAAGTATTGACGTGAATACACGTACATACAGTAAAAAGTGAATACATAGCGTTTATGCTTTTTTTTTGCCACGTCTTCATTGCATGTCTTGGCATTTAAAGATTCAGCTATTTTTCATAACACAGCGTTTCTGGAATAGCTAGATGGCATTTTTCAAGTTATTTTGGTTGGCAACAGAATTTTTTATTAATTTATTGACTTGTCTGTATATTCGAGTAATTTTTTTAAATGACTGGCTCGTGTAAAGAGTAAGATTAAAGGAAAACATGCAAAATAACTAAAATTACAAATACATAGGATTGAATAGTCTCTAATCTAAGCAGGTGACCTACTGTAGTTGTTGCCTACTCCCAAGGGAATAAAGTGTGAGTTGGTATATGTAATGTATGCTATTTGATGTAATGTAATATAACACCCTATGAAATCTCTGGATGTATTGATTCTATTTCGACAATGCTTTCATTGAGAGAAATAATAACGCGTTTATTCAACAGTTGTTTGTATAATAAATGGTTAAATAATAAAATCTCCAACTTATTAGACCATTTGTGAGATAAAAACCATTTTACAGAATTTTGAAAAAATTGGTTAGCATATTTGACCAATGGTTGAGTTAACTAGGGCTCAAAAATCTAGGCCTTAGCCTTGCCGTACACCTTATACATTAATTTCGAAAAAATGCAAGTTTCCTGTAGAATATACCATGACCTCTAGACAAATGCCTTTTTAGCAACGAAAGCGTTGCGATAGCAAAATGCAAAGCGCTATCGAAATGTCTCGTGATCACAAAATAAAGTGTGTTTTTTATTTAAATTAGTATTTTGTGTATCATAATTAATTCAGACATCATACTCGCGATTTAATCAATGAATTTCATTTGAATTTTAAATAACGACATTTGAGTTTTGAATAACAGTTATAACTTGTTATGTCTCAGGCATACCTAGTCAAGTATTTTAGAAGTTTGGTCATTGAAACATTTCTTCTATTGCACGGTTTAGTTAATTATGAGTAATTTCTCTATAGCAGTCCGGAACCTGGCTTTGAACCCAGTTGATGGCAATACGCCCCCTATTAAATGAAATAGATATAACCGGCGTATTGTGGATATAAGGTGCACCTCTGTCTACACCCTAGAGGCTAAAACAGGCATGATTTTTTGTGTGTATATTCTCTTAGAATATCGTAAATGTTTCTCAAAGTGCCATGAGGCTGTAATTTACTATACTTTTTACGTAAAATACAGACCTCCCATATGGTGGAACAGTGGCTAGCGCATTTACCCGGTTCCGGATATACCCGGATAGGCCCCACTTATTTTGTTCCCATGAACCTAGAGGCTAGTGCCCTAGAGCCTAGGTCCTCATGGCAGCGAAGACACGAGAAAAAGATGTGTATTAAAAATTTCTTCCAATTTTCATTCATGTACGAGAAGACTAAAATGAACAAAACCGTTCGATTTAGTGTTAGTGAATGTGAATAGTGTTACCTACAAAAATGCTACCAAACAAACACAATAACGAAGTGTATTTGCCTTAATAGAGACAATAATAAAAGTGCTATTGGACACATTTTTAGTCAAGACAATGTGTCAATAGTTTAGGTTATAATTAAATTACTTATTAGTCTATTTATAAGGCTAGATTGTAATACGATTAGGGTACATCCTATTGATGAACACTAGGAAAAGGAAAACAAAACATGTACGTAATTGATCAATTTTATCGTTACGTTGAAAACATTCGTTGATTGATAAATTATCTTGTTTCTCTACAAAAAATGCAAATTAACGTTGTTGATGAACACTCGATCATTTCTTATTTAGCATAGTTATCGACATGCTTATATTATATATAAGACCAGTCGACTAATTAAATGGTAAACTTTATTGGTGCTTTTAAAATCTAGATTCATATTTCGCCGTGTCGTGCAATAGGAGGTGAGCTTATTGCTATCACAAATCCAGATTCCAGGCTGTGAAGTATTGGCGAAACCCTGCCCAACCCTTTGAGGAATACATGCGTAATGTTTCATCATCATCATCAGCCTTATAATGTTCACACAGGCCTAATCTGTGTGAGAGAGGTAATGGGCCTTAATCCATCACGCGGGCCCAGTGCGGGTTGGTGGATGTCACATGTCTTCGAATATTTGGTTCTAGGACATGCCGGTTTCCTCACGATGTTTCCCTTCATCGTATTATGAGCAGCGTAATGTTTATGTTTATATAAAATCTAGATACTCTTGTAGCAAATTAACACGATCTTATAGTTATGTTAATTTGCGGTGGTTTCTTTATTTTTATTAGGTGTTAATAAAATTATGCAATAATTTATTTTTGTAAAGCAAGCTTTATTCGTATTGGTAATATTGGATTTGGAATGACGTCACTTAGGTAACCATGCATTTTCACCCAAACTAAACGTATATGCAAAATTTCATCTTGATCTGTTGAGGATAACTGCTTTAAAATTCAGTTGCAAGATTTAACCTGAACACACTTACATACATACACGTACATTGCAAGTTTAATGAAAGCTAAAGGCACCACGTCTTTCAAATAAGTTAATTCTTATTGTGTGTACTTAAAGAAAGCCTATATGCTACATGTTGCCAAGATGTCACCATAGAGCGTTTTTCTAAAAAACGACCCCGAGGGTTAATTGGCTGCTAAGCTACCCCATCTCAAGTGAGAGGCCATTGTACGAGAAACTGTATATTTGATATATTGAACCCAATTTATTTCATAACGATTTCGCCAGAATTTCAAAGCAATTTATCTGACCACAAAATAATAATGATGTTTATCATTATTTTTGACTCATTAATTAGAACGAACTTATAAACAATAATTAGAGTGTTTACACAAAAAAAAAATTGATTACCGAGTCGATTATAAATCAATTGGTTTTGATCTCAGACTTTGACCTTACGTTTTAGTCCGAACTATTCCTAAATAGTTCGGACGGTTCGGTTCGCTACTGCATTACAATGCAGTCTTGCACACAGAGACATCATTGGTAATATCTACTAATGTATAGTCAATAAATTAATTGTTTAACTATCACGTGATAAAACGAAAAGGCCTAGTTGCCTAAATGACAGATACAGAATTAAGCCTTTGTGAATAATTGTGCAGAATATATCAAAAGGAACACAGTTTTCGCAATTAATGGATTTGTCATAACTGAGGCCCACTGGAACGAGAAAGTTAACTCAGAAATAAATTGACATTATTGTATAACAAACTGTCAAGTTAACCCCGTCATAGCAACTAACTCTGAGTTATTTTTTTTTGTGCATGTGGGCCTTGGTGAATAAGTACCTAGAGAGTGAAAGGCTCTGCAAACATCAGAGATTGCTTTTCAAACAAACATAGCAATAAAATAATATTATCTCAATTCCTTACACAATTATATGTTGTATCAAGGATTTGCACATAATTGAAATGATAATGGAACAATCAAAGTTTGTTTACGTTTTGTTACGATAATAAATACGAGTACAAGGTTTATTACGCTTTTATTACATAGTAAAGGAACTATAAATAGGCCTTACTATGTTTGGACTTCATTGCTGTTTCATTTAAGACCGCTTTCATTTTGCATATATATATCTTACATATTCCCCAAAGGTTAACAGAGAAAACATTCAATGGGCTTAGTGCGATTATTTACTTACGATGGATTGAGTTAACGTTCATTTGTAAAAGAAAACCTTTGGCCTTGAAATATCTGTAATCGCGGATACCCTACGATTAGTATATTTTTGTGACAGGTTTTAGGGTGCCGAAATTATAGCTGACAATCTCTCATTCCGAGATTCTTGCCCTAATTTGACTAATTTGCTTGACTAATAAGAGAACGTTTAAGTTAACGCGATCGAACACGAGTAAAAATTCGGAATAAGCAGTGCTATTCTGTGCACTTATTCCGTGGTTTCAATACAAATTAACGTTTACGTTAACGCGATCCAGCGTGAGATGAAACTCGCACTAAGCCCATTGTAAATATGACAAAAGTGAAACTAAAGTGGAGTAAGATTGAATGCCCGAGCGTGATTTTGCGGCATATCACGGCTAGTCTTACTTATTTAGACAGTAATATTGTTAAGTCTTATGGTGGGTGCACACTACACAGACTTTTAAACGGACTCCCTTTCTGATACACCGACATTAGTATGTACTGCTGTGTTGCACAGACAAAATTCTATAAAAGTGGATGAAAGTCTGTGTAAACATCTGTTTAGTGTGGATATAACAGGCAGGCTAGCCTATCATCAAGGCAGCTACTGAAAAATTTTAAACAGGCAAACCCAATCACACGACCTGAGGATTTAACTCAGGACCACAGCAACTGTAGCCAACTTGACAACCTACAATCGATAACGCTAGTAGAAAACTAATCAATGTATGGGAATGACACATCTGCACGTTAAGTCACGTGGTTAGATCATACAAATAGAAGGCGATAACGATTGTAGAAAGAGATCGATGTGAAACGTTTGTTACTTGCCTAGGGGGCCAGGACTGATTTTGCGACTCCTAGACTATTAGTCTGCATTTTGTTTATCTCTATCTTAGCATGTTCAACTTTACTTTTATTAGCAGGCCTAAGTGAATAATATTTCTGACTCACAACGGTTACAAGAAAAAATAATGGTCAATTAATTATAATGATTAACGTCAAAGAATGTTCGTAGTCTATCTGCAGAGTATTAGTATTACGGTGCTTCGTTAATAAGATCAATTGTTTTGTTCTATTTATGTCAGATTTATTAAGAGCAGTGAACTGTTATTGTAGTACTCCTACGCATAAGATGTCAGTATGAAGTGTGTAACGACCTTTCATTATTCATGTATTATGAGTGTTTTCATTAAAGATTTGCTCTGAAAGTGTTTTATGGAAAACTGGTGTTTTCTCGAATCTTTGCTGTGAGGATCCTAGCATTTTCTAAAATAAAAAACAAACAAACAAACAACGATAGTGTAATTTTGAAATCGGATCATTACTTCTCTTTCCTGAGAATCAAGGCGGGCAGCTCTTTTTATGGAGAGGCCAGCGCACGAAACCTCAGGGTCGGAAAATTGTTTGTTTGTTTCTAGGCGTTAACTTCAGAGTCAACGCCTAGAGTCAGAGTTCGATAAATTGAAGTATGTGGTGTCTTCAGTTTGAACACAAACAACTACGATGGCATTAACAATTACGGTGCCATCAAAAAACTAAAATCTCTTCAAAGTTAGAGTAAACAGGCTCCTTCTGGGTAATCTCACTCCATCGTCGACTCTGTCTCTGTCACCTATGACTTAGACTAGAGTCAAGAGCAAACGCATTACAAATAAAAAATTAAAAAATAAAATATTGTGGGATAGCGGCACTATAGCTTGTATTAGTTTTGCAGGTTAAATTAATTGAAGTGTGTGGTGTCCGCAGTTCGAACACAACTACGATGGCAATTACAAATAAGATGGCATCAAAAACCGAAAATCAGCCAATTGTGAGATAGCGGCATTATAGCTTGTATTAGTTTTGCAGGTTAGATTAATTGATGTATGTGGTGCCCGCAGTTCGAACACAACTACGATGGCAATTAACAATTACGGTGGCATCAAAATAGATAAATCTGCCAATTGTGTGATAGCGGAACTATAGCTTGAGTACGGCAATATGGTTTTTTGCCCCTGATATAAGAGTCATTCGTGAATCTTTGAGAAGTGCGCAACTGTTATTTAGAGTACACTTTCTCAGGGTGAATACAAATGGCCCAAGGAATGACCGAGAGATAAAGAAGTATTTCTTTACATTCTCATGCAGATAACTTATCTGACTTTGTTTAGAATTCATATCTAACATTCACTATCTACCACAGCTATCTTGTAATTTGCTTTGACATTTTGTTTTGATAATTTTCTTTTGTTTTGAAAACTACAATAACGCGCTTCCTCGTCTCACATTAAATAAACAAAGGCAAAAATATCTTTGAAGAATTGAGAGTGAGTTATTTCTGCTATTAATAACATTGAAAGCTCACTTTAAACAATGTAATGTTAGGTAAACATATCTGAGCATAATTTATTATTCGATTTCCATGTGTTTTCTGGAATGAAAGCCTTCTGTTTTCACTATGGATAGGATCAGCATTACAGATTTAATTTCTACTTCATGAAAGTAAATAAAATACTAGAAATCTAAAAGAAGTAAGTATGTATGAACAATCAAGGAAAGAAAATGTTCGGAAACTTAGGTGAAACTGTGAGAAATAAATTTGTTTGAATAGTGATTAACATTTTCGTTCATACGATCATTGTATTATTAGGTTATTTAAAGATGAACTTCAAACAGACAAGTACTGCGACAAGAACATGCTTATAAACTATAAATAACCCAAGGAACATGTCTTGGCATGATATCAATGGTATTAAATATGGGCGTGCGTCGTATAAAGCCGAATGTTGGCAGTATATTATAGGATCAGATGTGCTTGCTTAGAATATTGATACGAGCTACCTAACCTAAATAACCAAACTCCTATTTTATTTAATATACTACTAGTTTCTGCCAGCGGTTTCGCCCGCGTGAAACAGTTTTGTATCATCCCAAGGAAACATTATATCGGGATAAAAAGCCTATGTATTATTCCAAACTATGATATATCTTTGTTCCACATTTTATCCAGATCCGTTCAGCCGTTCTGGCGTGATTGAGTAACAAACATACATCCACACACACATCCATCCAAACTTTCACATTTATAATATTAAAGTAATTAATAATAATTATGAATTATATAGTAAGATTGGTACGGTACCAGTTGCGTATCCTCCCACTTTGTTCACATATTAATTTGATGTCATATAATAAATCATTCCACTTACGGCACCTGCGAAAAATATTGATAGGTGCCGAATGGTGAATACCTCGGGTGGTTAAAACGGGTGCCCAATGTGGAATACGAAAAATAATTTCAATCACCGTGACACATTTCGTCAAGTTTCAAACGATACATATTCATCCATAACATCTTTTCTGTACTTGCAAGGCTTCGGCAGAGATTTAACTACCGACAGTGCACCCGTATTTTTCCAGTAATGTTGAAGCCCTATGTTTCTAAAAGTGGGCGACCTATTGCGATCCGAACCCCGGTACTAAGTAAGTACATAGTCATCTTTTTGTATCGCCATGTATTCATGTTTTCTTCGCGTTAAGTTGCAAATAAAACACCGTAAAGGATGGTTTATCCCGAAAATTTAAAAGTAAGCATTCATATCACTTATCATATACGTGTTATTTATGTGTACAGCTTAAATAAAAAGACAGCAATTAAAAGTAATTGCAGCTCTCAAATTGTTATCAAGGCGTCGTAAAAGGTCAATGATTACTTCTATGCTTTACAAGCATCAATAATAGACCCCTTGTATAGTAAATTTTGGGACGTGATCCTAAATATAGGGTTATCTGTGAGGATATCTTTCTTCTTTATCATAAAAGTAAAAAATATTTTATCGTACAATACACTTCTTTTCCGTATTTATGTGTGCTGTGTTTTATTTTCCTCAAAAACTTAAAAAAAAGGACACAGAAGATTGACATCAAGATTTTGGGATTCTGATCAAGAATTTTAAAAACCAGGTGTCGATGGAAATTGACAAACGAGCAAAAATGACGAACTTCCATTATTACTTGTATCCTCCAATTAGGAAATAAAGTTTCAAAATGCTTCTACTATTGCTCGCTCAGCTGCATAATAAAATAAACTTTCTTCCACGCACTTGTGTCAAGTGTCTGTTGTTGTAGTCAAATGTTACAAGCTTCTATACCCAGTCAACAGACATAATTTAATATTTTAATAAATAGGAGATCTAGAAAAAAATACTGTTAACAAATCAACATTATTTCAATCTTAATAAAACTGTGTTCAGTATTCACAAACATTCATATCAAATTTGTAAATCATGTTTGTACCTATTGTAAAGTAATGTAAATAGTTCATACTGTTTACGTAACCCATAAACGCGATAATTCATCTTTTTTATATGTAAGCACTTAACCTTCTTGACCTAGTTTATATAGATAAATTTACAGTACAAATAAAAACCTTAGATTACTTTTTGCAGCTGGCACAGAAAATACATAAAATCATGCCTGTATCCCATGCGGGGGAAAATGATAAAATGAAGACAGACAAAACAAATTAGAAAAACAAAACGTGTTGCATCGACCCCAAATAATGTTGATTTAGGATTTGAGTCGGAAGGATCAATATGATGATCGTTTTCTTCCTGCCCTTGTCCAGTGTTAGTTGGTCTTTCTTTTTCCATTCCATCCTGACAACCACGCTATCACTGACTCCCTAATATCACTCCTCAGACAGACCAACCATATTTTCTTTTTCTTGCCGCTCTTGTCCCATGTACTTGGACTTTGTTCCTTCATTCCATCGCGTCAACCACGCTATCACTGATTCCCTAATAACACTCCTCACACTAACTATACATCTTTTATTTTTCTTCCTACCCTTGTCCCCTGTTAGTTAGACTTTCTTCCTCCATTCCATTCTGTCAACCACGCTATCACTGACTCCCTAATATCTCACACAGACCATCCATCTTTTCTTTGTCCTTCCACTCCCTTTCTTTAATGTTTCCTTTATATTATATTTTACCAACTAAGTACTGCGCGTCTCAAATTGTCAGTCTTTTGACTTATGAATAAATAAATGGTCACCTGACGTACAGTAAAATGTAGATAAAACACGTAAACTACAATCAAGTGTGGTTCTAAGATAGCTGTGTTACAATATAGATGTAAAAATAAATCAAATTACAAATATACAAAGGGGACAGGGAAAAGGGCTCAATGCACATAAAAAAAATCGTCCACATCGATTTCAATGGAAAACGTGTCCGCTTGCAACATTGCTACGTTAAATGGGAATGCTGATTCTCTGGCCGAAGAAAAGCTTTTTGCTAATATCCCGGAAAACTTGATGAGCACTCGAACCCCCTAATGTTTCAACCACAAACGGCTCAAATATATAAATTGTTTTGTTATTAGTCTTATGTATTAGAATATTCAATTGATACTCTAGTATATTACATTAGAAAGAAAATTAAAATCAAAGAAAATGAAAAATTACAAATGCGTACAGAAAAATATAAACATATTTATTTACCTAGATCAGGCCTGTATCTTGGAGATCAGAATCATTTAAAATAAATGAAATAAAAAGAAACAATACAGTTCTTTTTTAATCGTACACAGGTCTCAGCAATGATGGCTACCGCATTTGAATTTTACGCTAGGGGCGCTAGTATAGACTGAGGTCTTCAAAATAACAAATGTCATATCTTTTTTTTTGGCTTCTGCCGCGAGTTAATTCACAACCGTTTTCATTATTGTGAATATTTGGCAGATTAAGTTATGTTGCTGCTTTAATAGAGTTTTATGTTTCGGTAAATGTTATCCTCCTTTTATTCGAAAAGACTCTTCTTTGCTGCGCAAAACTGCCGCATGCTCGATTTTATGTTTAGTTGCACTTTTACGGCATCAGAAGAAAAAAAAACTTAATGTGCTTCCGTACACGTTATAACAACACATAACAGCTATATTTATGGACCTTAGGCAACAATGGCTACAACTGGTGATCAATACGAAAGCCCACTTTGAAACGTTATATATGCTAATTATGCTTATATGATATATATATATATAACTACCATAAAAAATCCCTGTACTCTTACTGCCTATTCCTTTTGGTAATACAAGCATGTGTGTGTTCTGATAAGTTTTTTAAACGATTAAAATTAACAACGAATTAAATAGTAAATGTTACGAAATCTTAATCATTAAGTGTTCATTCATTAATGTCGTGTAGATGACGTAAGACGGTCAAACAAATTTAATAAAAAATGGAGCAAACTGGAAAAAAGATGAGGAACCCAGCACGAAATTTAGAAAAAGTCGTACCTACAAACAATTTTTTTTTTGAGTTCGTGAAACATTGAGACTTTGGTCACCATTTTGTGTTCCTTTACAATAGGAAGAACTCAGCGTACTTCATATAAAAATAATTTAAAGTGTTACTAATCGCAATCATCCATAGGTCAAGCTTGTTGATACCCGGTTCACAAAAAATATCTTTGCTTGGAATATTTATTTTTATTTCAAACACAGTTCCCAGTACTCAATACGAGATAATTAAAAAATAAACAATTATATCATTTCATAATAATAACCTCTTTAACATTTTGAGGTGTCACGTTGGTTGGGGAACTGATCACCACATGGTCTCAATGTGTAATATTAAAAATTAAATAGTAATGTGTTACTATGATAATATTGAAGTAAATAGAGTAAAAAGGTTATCGGTAGGGACAATTTGTAAATACATTTTAAACAATCAAGTCTTGACTAATGAGGCGTAATTCAGTTATCTCTGTTGTACGACCCCCATGGGGACCAACGGACATCAAATACGTATATATTTAGGTCATATATTCAGCATCTAATAAAAGAAAGGTGATGTTTAACTTGAGTACTTTGTACCATATTCTACATCTAGATTTTCTATTTTAAAACTTAGCAAATTATGTTGTTTAAAAATTTTAGTATTAGTCATTTACGTTATTTACAAAATATCCAAATTTTTATTTCATTATGCGGTTTGACCTATGTGTTCATTAATTCTTGTTTTCCCAACTATTTTAAAACGCTTACGTTGTCTACACCGCAAAATATTAATGATAAATAAAAATAAAAAAAATACCTTTGAATAAGTCGGACTAAACAACTAGAAAAATAAGTTTATTTAAAACTTCGCAAAGGTGTAATGGCGAGCTTAATTCTTTGGGCTATCTCTCTTGTGAAGAGATAACATGAAAGGGCATTGATTTATAAACGGCAAGCAAACAAAAATATTACAAGCTATTACTAAAATTAATTCTAATTTTAACCGAACTACTTTACCTGTATTGAACCGGTATGTTCCATCACTGTCCCTAAGGGTTCACTGGTACACCAGCGTAAGATATCATGTTAACGCCAGGTTCTTTGCTAAAATGAAACTTTTTGTCGCCGTTAGACACCTAAATACATTTGTATTTTTTTATAATTTTATGTATGTGAATCGTATCTTAACTGTGTTATTATTTCTTTATTTTTTTACAATATTATTTTTTTTTATTTCCAGATAGTTTTTGTGCAAGATGGTGGACTTTTCCTTCGCCAACGCGACAGAGGAGGATGGGATCTCCGACATGTTCAGTGACCATTTGAGGGGACTTGGACGCATGTTCTATCTTCACTCACCGAAAGAAACAATGTTTGAAAGGAAGGAGGATGTTCCTAATTTTTTTAGACAGGTGAGATTTCTTATCCTGTTTTATTTGTGTCTCTTTATGATCTAAGGGTCAGTTCATACTGAGAGGCAACGCGACTTTGTCTCGATTTGAGTTGACCCTAGAGATCAGTCTTACCCCTGACTGCTGAAATGACCGAAACCTCAAAAATCAAACGCACGTCAAGTGAAGCGACTGGCTGTTGAAAATTCATTAAATTAACCATAGCCAACTAATGCCCGTTTAATAATTCATCGCATTAATTTTGCGATAATTTTCACCCTAGAAACTGGTTCTATAAAAAATATTCGCTAGGAACGGTCAAAACTTTAAAAATTCACCAATTTTAATAAAATGAATTAGACAAATCTGTTCTATCTGCCACGAGTCAATCCAAAGGGTCATTGACCAACATATCAATACAGCATTTTAATTGCTGACAGCACCTTGACTCCTTTATTGCCGTTCAATAATAGCCTTTAAATCGAAGCACGTTTGGTCTACAGAACCTAATTACTATTGCAAAATTTTCTTCCCAAATATTTGTGTCACAATATTCAAGGCAATGTTTGTTAATGTTTGTATGATTATTCTATTTTTATAGAAGTTTGTACTTGACATGTTAACATTAATTTGTGGCGTTTAACTTTCACTTGCAAGGTTAGACGTCTGCCTAGTGTCACCTTGTACTCTAGACAAAGTGGTATTCTGTCAAAGATAAGATTGACCAAAATGTTTTTATTGGTCTTGTAACTACTTATATGCTTTGCCCTAGCCTTCATGCCTCTATCAAATTCGCCAAGATTTATATAGTAGTAGTAGTAGGGACTCCCGTTTCCGCAATTAGACTTCCATTCAGCCCGTTGTGCGTGGGGGCATTGGCTTACATAGCTAGCCTAGCTCCGTCCAAAAGCACGGAAGTTTCCTGGGGGCTTCACAGGCTTCACGGAGTGACCTCACTGTGCCAAGGATTTCTTCATGTTGAGTACTAAAATAAAAATGATTTCGAATCACCCTCACTAAATCATACAATTTCGATTTCTTTATTTAAATATTTTTACAAAAACGAGTGTTTTTAATTCAATACAGTTTGATTTTCGAATAATGGTTAGTGAAGTAGAATCTTCGAAATCTTTTGAAAGTACATTGTACGTGTGTGCCCACATAAATCTTGTCGTACTTTGCCATTATTGGTGGTATTTATAAACCTTAATTATACAGAATTAGGACCAGCCAAGCATTCATAGAATTTACATAATAAAAATATAAAATGTCAAACGTGAGAAAAATAATAATTCGAGGATTCAAAAACTATTTTAAAAGGTAAAATAAGCTGATTTGAAACATAGGTCACCTTTTCAGTTTTTTACTAAAGAAACATTCTTCACCGTATTTTATGATGCAAACGTGATAAAACGAAATATTCGTCCATTCTTTCGTTCAAAGCCAATGCCTTCAAATCCCCGTCTTTTATTGTTGAGGAACAATTACTTAAACGCGCTTAGAATAAATTTAATCTTATTGCTGCTTTATAGGTAATTTATTTCTGGTTTATCGATCTGTATGCCTATGGAATTCTAAAAATATTTTTGTTTTGAGGAAGACATGGCTGACGTATTATCAGAATGGCTCTTTGAATTAAAATTAGATTAGGTAAATAAACCTATACCTATGTACAAAATCGGCAAGAAACACATACACACATACCAGTCAAAAACATAAACCTCCCTTTTGCTTCGCCGTAGTCAGGTAAAAAAACCGGCCAAGTGCGATTCAGGCCACGCACAGTGTAGGGTTCCGTTGTTCCCCAACCCAAAAATCCATGAAAATGACACCATGTCAAGTTGTTTTATTACGGAATCCTAAAAATAGTTAATCTCTGTTACAAAATAGATGAAATTCTAAATACAAATACATTAACCTTTACTCTTACTCTTGACATTTTAATGATACTACCATTAGTGCCAAAACTGAATAAAAAAAGCAATACCAGAAAAAGATCATAAACTTAATACACATTCATTATTTCTTAACGATTCTGGCTGTTGCAATAGTTACAAAACCAAAGGAACACGATATACCAACATTCACTACGGCTTGTAAATCGAATAGGTAAAATGATACATAGGCATACACAGGTGTGGATAACGATATTACGTTACCTACCTATGGATTTTTGTGTGGTTACTGACTAACGCCGGAATTACACGGTTCGCCTTTGGCTTTTACTTTGGTTGAGTCAAGTAGATTGCAAATCGCATTAAGCGTCCGTGGTAGATTGCAGTGCAGAATCTCTAAATTATAATCGTGGCAATCTAAGAAGTCCGATGACGTTTAGCATTTTACATGCCGCGATAACTTTTGAATGAACGTCTACGTCTAAGTCATAATCCTAATTAATTATTATGTTATCCATTCACTATAACAACGAGCATCATTCGTTTGCATCAAGTTTAACTTGTATAACGTATTTTTATAGCTGTCAAAGCCGACTTCTTAGATTGTCACAACTTAGTGTGACATTGACCGTGGAAACACTATCCGCATAGAACAACCAAATTGGATCGCCACGAACATTTTTGACGAACGCAGTTTTTGATGTTCGTTGGTGGATGTTTGTGTTTTTGTTTGTTCGTGCGCCCCGTTCCCACAAAGGAAAGAAAAGAAAGAAAGAAAGAAAGAAAACTAGTTTATTTGGCACACACAGATACACACAATGTAGGTACAAATAAAACTTAATTTTACAACATTTACATACATAGTGTGTAAGGAGACCTGTGTTCCAAGAGCGCGAATGTTATAAGCTTATTATAAATTACGCTTATACAACCTAGAAAAAGTGGTATAAGTTGAGAACATTAGTAGCCTAGTGGTAACAGTTCCTACTCACTTGCGGTGGGTCAGAGTACCTTCATACATTGCGTGGCAATAATGGTCTACGCACTCACAGTGAGGTAACCCAAGCATAGTGGCATCTGTGGGAGACCTCGAAGACTCTTTGAGTCTTCATTTCTGCGTCCTGCTCTAAATTAAGGTGAATCAACCAATTTGATTGAACCGTGTAGTACTGCCTTAAGCTCGTTTATAGAAAGGTGTAGCTATTGCGATTTCTATTTGGACTAAGGGACTGGGTTCGGTCCAATCAATGTCTTATTGCATTTTGTCTGTAATACGTACTTACATATCAGGGTGGAAAAGGATTCGAAAGAATTTATGAATATGAAAAATAATATTCTCAACATGACTTAAGGCAAAACTTATTCTTTTGATATTTGCATCTTCAGTAATTACATATATTTTTATTTCTTTTGTTCACAGTCATGGCCATACTTCTTTATCTTTATGATCCTGGAACACATAGTCCTAAGGCTAAAGGGCAAGCCAGGTATCAGACTGAACGATGGCATCACCAGTATATCACATGGAATCCTCCAAGAGTGTGGAAGGTACGATCTTTTCTATTCACGTTAAAGGAATCTTGACTGCTAGAATATCCTTGTTACTTTTTTGAAAACGTAGATGTCTTGCTGAAAATTTTGCAAGTCAGTAAAATGGTAGTCGAGGCGAAATACACAGGAGATATACTTCACAGGTCGAACAAAAATGGTTTAACACAAAAAGAAAAAGGAGTAGTACGGTGGCAGTTGGGCCAACTGTCCAGTTCGCGCTGCAAATATATTTGAGTCACACAGTTCATATAAACTATGCGAAAACGACAAGAACTTCTGTTTAACATAGCAACATCTTGCGCAAAAGACTAACATAATAATTCTTTCCCGTTCATATGCTTTATTATAACTCGTAAATTAACTTATACCTCAGACACCGTAAAACTCCAAAAGCTGTTGGATTTATACGGGTCTTTATGAATCAGTTTCAGTTTACCACTACTAAGCATCTCTCTCTGGCGACTTGCCATAGTATTGTAGTTCGCCTTGGGATTATCTTTATTGCAGCATTAGCATTATTACCCCTATGTTTTGCAGGATAAGAGTACTCTGCACAGCAATACTATTATTAATTTCATGGAAATTGTTACTGACTTTTTGGATTTAAATTTTAACATTGAGGGATTTTAACATTACAAAAAATTACAACTATATCGTTCTTGTAGAAGCTTTTTACCAAATTTGTCGTAGTGTATAATAATTCTCTGATCGGATTCTCCCTATAGATTCTTTGCTTACTCATGATGCGTCGTTCGCACACCATGTGTTCGTAACCTATTGTTTTTCTATTGTCTCTGTTTAATTAGACGCTCAACGGGTTTATCTCTAGCAGGATATTTGCCAATTAAAATTGCCTCTAGTATATTTGTAATACAAACTTGCTTATTTTTTGTCAACTTCTATTATTGATCAGCAAATTTTATTATTTAAATCTATGTTAGGCACAGAAAAAGCCTGTAATTTCCCGAGAGATTCAATATTATTTCAAGCCTCATCGTTTATGTATTCTAATTTATTTTGTATCATTTTCAGGTTATTATGGCGTGGAGCAGAGTCGTTTTTATATACGTGGATATACGCTAACTTTAGGCTAATTGAGTTGCCCTGGGACAGTACTGTGACATGGTATGCCGCTGCGCTGGGTGTTGACTTCTGTTACTATTGGATGCATAGGGCATGTCATGGTAAGCATACTTTAAAATAGGTACTAAAATCACTTCACATTGTTTTTTCATAGCTTCTGAAAAATGTTTACCTGCTGGTTTTATGCCAAGAAGAACCTTGTATACGAAAAATTTTAAACTCAAATTCATAATATCGTGTCGTGCAGTATTTTACGATTCCAAAAGAGAAGGCAAATATCAATGGTTACTCATTTTAAAAGCTGTATCATAATTTCTGAGGTATCAATACATTTCTGATAAACCGTTTCATTATATAATTTCCATTATATCTAGTAAATACTGCCTAGAGGTTGGATATCCAAAACCAGAAGACTATAGGCTCATTACTCCTAGTCTCGTTGTAAAACTCATGAAGAGAGTTTTCAACTAGATTGGGATGGAGTAGGTTATCTAGGGGACCACAATAGATCCCAATGGATCGAAACGTCTCGAGTTATTTCTCGGTCCCTCCACAAGATAAGAAAAAAATACTGCTTATCCAGACATGAACTCTATTAATGTCAAAACAAATTCCAGATTTATAATAACATAACCTATTCATAATTATTTCTACTTCTTTTCTTCAACAGAGGTCCACATATTATGGGCACAACATCAAGTCCATCACACGTCTGAGGACTTCAACATGGGAGTCGGAATCAGACAATCCATGCTGCAAGGATGGTGTGGATTTGTAAGTGTCTATATATTTATAACTTGCAGGGAACACATTCAGAGATGTATGACATATGTTAGGACTGGTAGAATATACCTATTTATGAAATTGGTATTTCATTAATGAAATAATCATGACCAACCATTTAATATTCCATCAAGAATGTATCTAACCGTGCTATTCAATTTTTGCATGGTTTAAAAATAGAAAACGGAAAAGAAATTATTTGCACAACATTTTATTCAAAAGGCGATACCGTGTCATAAGATAAAAAGTCGTAAGCCAGCTTTTAGCGTTTAGATTCATCCGTATTCCATATTTATAAACCTCACAAACTTGGCAGTCCCGATCATTTTGTTTTATACTTTCCCATGGTTTCCGTCATTTGGCCATAAATAATACATAAGGGAAGTCGATAGCATTGAAACTTGGGCAAGATCGTGACAGTGAATATATTAAGCCTTCGCCGTATTAACACTTTGTGGGTTACGGCTTTGTGGATGTTTTTATAGGCATGTGTGGTAAAGGCTGTTTGATATTAGTAGAGTTCTAAAAGGATTAGTTATAAATTGTATACATTATATAGATCTCTTCTAAAATAAATAGGTAATTAGATGAAGGTTCAAATTCAGAAATGAATACAAACTATGGTGGATTTACCTAAAACCATTAAATAAAATTTTAAAAATTCCAAAAATATTTTCGATAAAATCTCTTTGTGCATCATTGTCACGCTCCTGTCTGCGAAATTCTTTACCCGGAAGCGAGTGTTTGAGTTTGAACTTACAAAAGTTTATTTGCATATTTGGGTTATGATTCTAACTATAACCCAACAGTCCTACGCCATTCATAATAAAAACGATCTTGACATACTTTTCTACACTTTCTTTTAAAGGGAACACACAAAGGCATTCAGAAAAGGAATGAACTAGGAATTATTTAACAATCACATTCGCAAGACAGAGCAAGATAGGGGTGATGGAGTGTTGCTTGTAACTGAGCTAATATAATATTAATGTAGAAACTACAGAATAAGACTCTCGTATATTACAATGATTTTTTTTACTGACTTTACACGTGTTAGGTTATTACCATATTATCTGAACAATATTTACTAAACTAAATTAAAGAGACTGCCTGTTCCTATCATCTCAATTTTACTAGCTAAACAATCTGTAAAGGGAACATGAAAAATAACCGTCTTACATATTTATTTCTAAAAAAAATAGTGACACATGTGACTAATCAACAGAAATCAACTTTATCTCTGGTAACTATTTAGGCTAGAACACAATAAATATCACTATTTCGTGTATATAATCAAGTGTACCAACATATTCCTTTCAAATCTGTATATAGGATTTAATATAGTATAGTGCCCTGAGCTCGTGTACAAGCGATTGCAGAATGCAAAGGGAAAGTTTGCCAATTAGCAAGTTGACATATTTACTTATTAAGATAACTTGTCTTAACTTTTATCTTTCTTTCCAGGCCTTTTACCTCCCACTGGCATTGGTGATCCCTCCAGCTCAATTCGTCATGCACCATCAGTTCAGCTACCTTTACATGTTCTGGATCCACACTGAGGCTATCAAGAGTCTGGGACCACTGGAGTACATCCTGAACACACCTAGCCATCATAGAGTACATCATGGTAAGTTGAAATAGAGAATTTTATGAGACAAGATTACATGTCTATAGAGTTAAAAGGGACATAATTCTATGGAAAATTATCCAGACTCATCGTCGTGGCCGATAGAAATAATGGACTTTCTCAATAACTTAATAAGCAGGTTTCAAAACCGTTATGCAAATATACTTCATGATCATCATTATCAGCTCAAAGGCAGTCCACCATTAGATAAAATGGGTTCTCCATTAGCATAATTATTATTTTATTGATGAGGGTTCTTTAATTAGCATATTTTATTTGGGCCTCCCTATTTTTTATTGGGTTTTTCTAGCCAATCCAGCCGATCCAGTTACTAGCTGTTTCAATTCTAACAATTTGCCGCAGTTTCGCGGATTTGATTCCCACACGTAATAAATATTTGTATAGCTTGTAGATAATTTACCGGGTCTAGTTGTCTGTGTGAATGAGTTTAAATACTTGTAAATGCACTTAAGATACAGAAGAAATACCGAGTGGCGAAAAGTTTCAAAAAAACCCGTACATAATATTTTGTTAGTAAAATGGTTTTTGAAGTAACCTAAAAAAAATTTCTTTGTCTCTGTTTAGGCAGCAACAAGTATTGCTTGGACGTGAACTACGGAGGAGTGCTCATCATCTGGGACCGTCTATTCGGTACCTTCAGACCAGAGACCGACAAGATTGAGATCGTGTACGGGCTCATCTACAACCAGCCTTCTTTCAACCCGCTGTACTTGCAGGTATTTATCAAAATAATTTATACTAGTTTTTGCGGTTTAGCCCGCGTGTAATGAACTATCATGTTTATATTTAATTGTAATAATGACATTATTGTTGTGATTGATTAATAACCATCCAACGTTCCACATTTCTAATAGTAGCATCACTGTTATAGGTACTAAAATAATTTTCGTGAATATTGTACGTAAATATATACGATTATTAAAATTTAAATTAATATTACTATGAAATTAATGTAACAAAATACACCATTTTAACCATTGCTTTGTTCGTGGTATTTATACCGCAAAATCCTTATTAATAATTTCAATACCAGCCGTCAATATGGGACTTTTCACTGAAACCTAAATCACATGGAAAAACTGAATATAAATTACGATTTATTTTTGAATATGAAACGATATTCAAAAATAAATCCTAATTTATATTCTGTATGTTCCCATTATTGCAAATCATTAACAAGATATTGGAACCATTAATTGGTTTCCATTAACAGTATAATTTATTTATCTCGAAAACATAATTATCAGGTATTCTATTATGATTGTGGAGTGGTGGACACCCATCATAATAGAATCCATACAGTAATAAAAAAAAGCTTTTATGATAAAGCCGCATAATATCATAAAAGGGATTTATCATAATAATCATACTTAGCGCAAAATTAGAATAACCAATTTGAATAATCCTTTAGCAAACCTACATAGCTGGAATCGTGCCGTAATACAAAAGGTCGGTAGCAGAATTTAACCTAATATGCAAATGACATAATATCATATTGTTTGCCTAAATATATCAAATTTATTTTAACCCTGTAAGCTATACTATACAATCATAGACATGGAAGGAATTGGGCATTCCTTCTTCATAAAGTTATTGAGGTATGTGGAACGGGGTGGAATGTCTGGTGTTCTACTACCCCATGATTAATGTCAGGCTATTGTTGATATAATATGTTCAAATCACGCGGAAGACTTTGATTTGACAGCGCGAGAGAGGCTTTGATTTTTTGTTGTTTCTACTAGTAGGGAAGGAGTGTGCAGCACTGCGCACTGTTACTACCATGTTCTCTAAAAAAAACAAAGTTTTAAAATCAACATCAGTCTTTATTCGTTTACCTAGGTTATCTATCTAGTAAGAAAGCTACAAAAAAAAAACAAATTAAAGGTAACGGTTTGAGAACTAAAATTGCAAATTGCACACTTTTGTACAACGTATGAGGACAAGAGTGCACAGCCAGGTGTGCAGGTTTGCGAACGTAGGTCAAGAGTGCGCATCACTCACAATTGTCACATTTGGAGCTTTGTCTTCATGAGATCCTAAACCTACATATGTCATTATATAACACATAATATCTTAAATAAACGTCTGATATAGTGTACAAGACTGCGCGCGCAATCTTGGTCACAATGGCTATGCGCATTCTTGCACATCGAGCAGTAAAGATTTTTGAAGGACCGCTACTGTCATCTTTTGGCCAGTACGTCGTATTAATTCGAGTGAAACACGTTTCGATAAATTTGATAGAAATAAACACATAAAAACAACTTTTCTAGATTATATTGATTAAAATCACGTTTTCTCAACACCTAAATATTAACACAGGTCACAAATTCAATGTTTTTTGAATAAATCTTCGGCAATTGTATTAAAAACGAATATTCTTATACGTTGGTCATGAGCTGTCAACTGAAGTTGGCCGCAGAAGACTGTTTGCTGATTCGAGAATGGCTCTGCGCATTCTTGTACACTACGCAATCATGCACCCCCCTACCCTATGTGGCGATAGATACCGCTTCAAAGTGAATACGGGTAATCACAGAATTACAGGAGCAGATGAGTTCTGCCTTTACTTAAATATAGAATGTGTAAAGAGACGGGTATAAGGCGCACAGTGACTTGTCTCTTTCTACGGAGTGGTTTTATGATGCTATTGGTCCATATATTTCCCATGTCTATGTTATAAAAACAGAGATTACCGTAAATATAATAAACATCAAATTCTATTTTGAACACGTTCACATCTCGTAGGGTAAACAAAACATTGCAATCAACCTCTGAAAATGGGACAAATCAGAAAAAAGTTCAACTTTACAAAGGATTAAAAGGCTGTGGATAGACTGAGCGGGCTTGTGATCCCTTTGCTGTACTATTATTATTCGCTAAGGTGAGGCAATGGGGACTAAATCGAAGTCTGTGTTTAAAGAGGCTGAACCATTATTCTTTCCTGACGAGTAAGGTTTTCCTTGAAAGTTTTATTAGTAGAGGAGTAAAATAACATAACGCTACCTGCTACGATATATACAAACTCTCTGGATACGATACTTTCATAGATATTTTTTTTTGCTTTGTTGGCAAAGCTATCGTGCGGCAATAGCATTAAGTATAAATTGTAATCAAGTCTTGTAACTGAACATATTAATTATAGTTTATCTCACAAAAATGTAGTGGTCTTGTATCCAGAAAAAAGTTTTGAGTTTGATAAGATTTCTAATCTTAGTAATAAGTTTGCTAACCAGAATTAATTTGCTGGCAATTTTACTCATTACCGTTATTGCTCGCAAATTTTCATCAGGCGCGCAGATTTCGTTGTGTGAACAAGACCTAACATCTGTAACGTTCCTTAATGAGTGTGCGTAAAACTTTAACATAAGGTTCTGTGGCATGTCATGACAATGATTGCCAGCAAAAAATAAACATAAAGAGAAGGATATCGTGTAATAAGGCTGGCAATCTTGCTTGTTATAATATAAAGGTTGGCACATGGTTGGGTTATGCCTTTACAAAGTTATATCATAAGAATTTCTGGGCTTAAAATAAAGCTTAAAGAAAAAGCTGTTTTAGTTACATAGAAAAAAATAGATTTCATTTTCATATAATGTGTTTATGGTTTAAAGCAACGTTGGTATCTATTCGTCTTAGTTAATTATTTTGAAATATAGTGGACGTAAAACTAACAAGCAATTTCACAATGAATTATCAATGTGCCTTGAACAGCGTGCATAAGAATATTACATTTTATATTATTTCCAATTCAATTATTCGACAGATAAATTCTAAAAATAGTTAAGATTAAGTAAGTACTACCCACCAATACGAACTTTTATATCGTGACACTATCGTTAATAACCAACCTTTTTTATTATTTCTAGACATTCTACAACAACTACGTAGTCGAGAAGTTCCGTAACCTGGACACCTGGGAGCACAAACTGAAGGCCATCGTCTGGGGCCCCAGCTGGGAACCAGGAACCGCTCGCCTGGGAGATGACGATATGAAGGTTGACGTGAGTATTATTTGGCATGGCTTTTGGCAGTTGTCATGCATTGTGCTATGAAGATTCAAAATTTAAATCATCTATTGGGATATAATAATATGGGTGTAAAATCTTAAGACTTATAAAGCTAGGTATTTATAATTTGGTATCACACCACATCTTACCATAGGGCATGCAAAATTAGACAAAAACATTTATGAAATTAAATTGTTCAAATACTATTGAGTTATAATTAAAGTTCGCTGCAGCGCTGAAATATTTATGTTGTCTAATTAAACTATTAAAACAGCGCTAGATCGCTTAAAGAGTTAAGTTTACTCGTGATCAAAACGTCAGTGCCATGACACTCACGGCGCTTACGCGTTTTGTTCAACATAGTTTAAAGTAAGGTGCATGGATTGCAGTACAGTTAAGTCGAATAGAGTGAGCGTTCAGATCGTCAAATCTAGTGCATAGTACTCGTACATATAAAATCGATGCATGCAAATGACAGGTTGAATTGAACCGGAGTTAAATTTAAACAAAATGTGCATGACATGAGGATGGTTTCAAACAATGGTTTTAAGTTCGAGCGATTCTTTGGGTGCACTATTAAATTACTCTTTGCACAAACAATTGAGAAAGAAACAACCTGATATGTTTTAAGTGAAAAATAAATCTTGTTACCACGTTCAGGTAACAACACAATATTTTTATTTCAAAAACAATAATTTATTCTGACGGAAGTGACCGACATAAAAAAAATCAAAAACAATTATATGACTAAATGAAATTTGACAATTTCATTTGTCAAAATCAAATTTTTGTTGTTGGTGACTGACGTCACCGTTTTTACCTTGTCTTCATCCAGCAGGATTGACGTATCCTGTCAAAAAGTTGCTACTCTTATGAATCCCAGTAAATGCCATTCATTATGATTGACGTTCCTTTTTCTTTTCTAAGACTGTTATCCAGTTGAAAGGGCTTTCAAAAATCGTACAGTACAACCATGTACTTTATGTACCTCAGCAATCTTCGCATTGCCGAATACAAATGAATGCTTATTTCCCTGTCCATCAATTATTAAATTTATCGTGTGTAATAATTTGAATTCAGAACTTTATTGTTGTTTTGTTCTGTTTTCCGTTTGAACTTTATAGAGCTGTAAAGCTTAATTCCTATTTTCCTTTAACAGCATTCCTCCCATTTTTATAATAAAGAACATTAAGTTAAAAGAGTATTAACAACTGTATAAATAATTCCAAGTTGACAAAGAGCGTCCGGTCTGTACCAAGTGCAAAGGGCAACTGATGGAAATCCGATGACTGACGCATCTGATCTGATGAAGTTTGCCGAGGGACATAAAGAAAAGTTGTACTCTATGTCCATTTCTATAGCACGCTCTACAGCACGAACGGCTTGACGGATTCTGACAAATGAGTTGTGTCGTCTTAATTCTGGGGGTGACATAGGCTATATAATTTTAAAATACGGTGCCCTACCCAAAAAAATGGTGAAACAATATTTTTTTCGTTATCATAACAATATAGGTATCAAATAAAAGCTACTAAATAGACCATTCTAAATATATATCGTAACACATTTGAGTTACTATTTTGGCACAAATTCAAAATAAGCGTAACTTTGATAGCAGAATAAATAGTTGTATGGAGATCTTGTCCATTATGAAAACTAAAAAGTCTGAAATAAAACAAATTATAAACAAAAAACAAATTATTATAAAAACAAAAAACCCTACTCCTAAAAAATAATTAACTCATAAGAGCAAAACAAGAATTAAACACTATGAGGTGCTGCAGGCGGGGACAAAAAAAAATAGAAAACCTACCAAAACTTCGTTTGTAACCGCTGGCAGCACCTCATAATATTTTGATGTCTATTTTAGTACTTGTTTTTCTCGTTTCATCTAATCATTTTAAGGAGTCGGATTTTGTGTTTTATGTTTTTTTAAATCAAATTCGAAATTTACGTGACGCTTCAAAAGCAGATATTAGTATTTACTGCAAGCCTGCATAATAAAAGGTATCTACATTATAAAAACCACACCTAGTTTTAGAAAATGTATAACTTTGTAGAACGTTTTCTCTGCTGTGAGTCCCTTTCTAAAGCTCCATGTGTCATATAAAGACCTGACTATTTTATCTTTCTGACAAGTAATAAGCTGTTCTTCCATCAAGACCTAAAGTCCGGTAACTGGTCTATTCAATGGGGCATCGAGTTACTCGGTTACTTAGGTTGTGAGGCAGATGAAAAGTCGTTCCATGTAAAATATTCATCTGGTTAGACTGGAACCAAAAATAGTTGAGAGAAACTGCTTAGATTAACATATTTCGTTCAGGAGAAAGGTAGTGTTCTAGAAGTTACTAAGGTGTTCTTTTGTTTGCAGGTGGAACACAGAGACAAATACGACGTTCAGCTACCAGCCTGGTGCAACTTATACCTCGTGGCACATTACACTATTGTGCTGTATGGATTCTTTGAGCTGGCTTCTAGATATATGGTGAGTTTTCATTATGCTATTCTTGTATTAGAATTTTCTAGCACATTCTATCAACGTAAAAAAACATATGGAAATGTCAAGTGTTATCTAAATGCCACGTGGTTTAGACCATTGCTTATTGAATCACACTTTGTCTAGAGCCTCTTGTGGTTGTAACCGTAACACTACAAAAATTGTTCTGTTCTAAGTATTGTAGGTATCTCTTTCTTACCTGTCATACTTTCACCATACAATGTTTAATATACCACTCTTTCAACATAGGTCCAAAAAACAATTTCTACGAATACTTGCGGCAGTCTTGAAGCGACATCAACCTTTAATGTTGTGGAACGTATAATAAACATAAATATTGTGGAACCTAAATACATGGAACCTATAACTAACAAACTGTTGGTGTTCTTCATGTAGACTTAAGACTACATATCCCGGAGAATACAAACGTTATATTAGTAAGTGTTTATCTAAACTGCAAATCCGCTTAGCTGAAGAGGAGCTTACGTATGAGCTCAGTGTCAGTGACGGTATGCGGCTTCAGTGTAGCAATCTATACAGTTGCATTTCCTTGCGATTGGTTGAAAGAGATCTTGGATTTGCAGCACGTCTTGTTTACATGATAAACAAACACAGAGCTGGGATCTTGTTTCAATAGCTAGGTCCTAGATATACGATCAATATACTCGTAGTCAAAGGGATTCATATTCCACATATGTTGCGGTATCCAATCATAATATATACTCAGAACTTTACATCCAATTTTATATTGATCGACTATATTAGTAGACGTCTCTCAACATTGTGCAAAAAGTATTACTTTGAAATAACGTTACAGCAGTTTTCTTGTTGTGCCTATCCTGTAACTTTGAAGTTCAAACTCCATGACCTGATATTTTCCAGTTTTGATGAATTTCCGAATTTTGACTTGGTGATATTCGCACTTTACACAGTTTTAATGGCAATCATTCTGAAGACTTAAAACAGCAATAATTAAGCTAAAGATGCTACTCAAATATATAGAAGAAAGAAAGAAAATAAAGTATTTTTTTTTTTTTTTTTTTTTGCCACGTATCAAGTACCCTGTAAGCTTACGTGGGATGATAACGCATCACTGACTCTCTAAAGATAGAAAGAGAAATCTTACTACCCACTTTATACTTATACGAGTACTTTGACTTGACTTTGTTTGAGATGACTATAAATATTTCCTATTTGCAACTATCGATTTCTAGACAAATTATGCAAAGCCGATGCAAAGGTTCTGGGAAAGCTTAAGATTTTCCGTGAAAATTGTTTTATCAAATACTTTTTTACCCGCTTTTCTACCTCAAGACATCATTATCTCGTAGTAAGTGTGAGAAAGCATAGTATACTTCTATAAAGACATTGATATAACAACGTTAGTATCATTAGGAATGGAATTTGAAAGCCTAATTCAGAATTTTGATTATGGAAACACATACGTATCGTGCTGCCTCTACTACCATAAGACATCTAAGAATGTACATGTGTTACTTACATTCAAAATTTCTCAAGCTGTAACACAACCACGTAACCTGCCTGTTTATCTCATCCGATCCGATCCTGGAGTAACAACACAACAGATTAATAAGCCCTCCTCTAGGCACAAATGAATGACTATCAAGTTTCTACCACAAAATAAATAATTGTAGAAGGTCGGCTCCATACAACGAACGAAAACGCACCCACACATAGACATGTTTAGCTAGCACGTATGTCGTGTAAGACACGTACGGCGAGTGCAAGCGCACTCGTGATCTGCATTTATTTGAGATCACCCTACGCATCTTTCGCGCATCATAACTCCATTTGAAATAACATTAAAAAAATTAACAACCCTTTTTTACATTCCTTTACCAAAACTAACTGCAGCTGCCATTTGTCATATCACCACACCAACGCAATATAAATCAAAATTGGTTGAACGAGCTGTAAAATGGGTTTATTTAAATGTGTAATGTTATCTCAAATGCAGTATATGTGTATGTGCGGCTACTTCTACGATTCATATATAGAGCTTAGCTTCTGAAAGAGCAAGTGGCTAAATAATATTTGTCGCCTGAGGTTGGTTCGAGGATGAGTGACCATTGAATCCATCAATTACATATTCCCCGTTCCCCGAAAAGCACGTTATCCCGGCTGCCATTTGTAAATCTTTGGTTGGGTTGTCGAGGTAAGCGGGGTAGCAGGTCCATGTAAAATAAATAAATAATTGTAATTTTCCCAACATAAATAGTTAGGAAAAGGCTGGGCTGACCTTTTGTACCAATCTATTCTATGTTTCAACCCCTACGCTGAATCTTTGTCATAACATCGTGAAATTGGAACGCAGTCGTAAACAAATATTAGTATGTAGCGCGCGCCCATGTAACATGGTACGTTTATCTTTGGAAGGCTGTGTATTTTCACCTTGACTTCCTGTTATTGAAAACATAATGGGGCTGTTATAATAATGAGCTGATTAACTACACAGTGAGTAACAAAGTTTAGACTCTGTAGCTACACGCAGACGCTTCGTAGCTTAAATATTTTTATCTACAAAATATTCCAAACATTAATTAAAAAAATACTGTATAAACACGTATTTTTTTTGTGGATAGATAAAATTAATAGTGCTAACACACGTCCGGATTTGGTCCAGCCGGACTAACCCCGCCCACAAATCCGTGGTCCGGCCGGACCAAATCCGAACGTGTGTAAGCACTATAAAAAACAACAATTACAGTGCAAAATTTTCCATCGATTTTCAAACAACCGTCGGTGCTCCGTAGACCAATTGAAGTTTGACCAATTGGTCTATGGGGAAAATTACATGTTTCCATCGTCCAATTACCAACTGGGCCATGGAGCACACTGGATGTTAATCAAAACTATGCTCCTTTATATCATTATAACCCTGAGTTCACACCAATTTTCTCTACTTTGGGTTCAAAGAAGCCTTTGATATATTCTTTGGTTCACATCAAACTGAATTCAAAAATATTATAAATAAATAAATACAATATAATATAATGTTAGCTAAAATAGAATATTCAATGAAAATATAGGAAAGTATATAAACGTAAAAAATGGCAACTTCACAGAAAACTTATGTGTCATTATGGCGTCCATGTAATGACAACGTATACATTTTTGGATTAACTCGTTTGCCTCCCAGTGCGAAGAATTGACGATTTTTTCCGGATTTAATAAATATATAATTCTTTTCAAGACAATAAGCCGTTTTTTGAGCATTTAAGGGTAATCCATTTTGTTACAGAATATTTCAGACTGTTTGTCCCATCTGCATATTTTTCACTGTTATACGTGCAATACTTACATCTGTAATTTGATATTTGAAACCATCGACTATATAAGTAAGTTTAAAAAAAAATACAACCGACTTCCAAATAAAATACCTACAATGTGAACAATAAGTTTAATTTCGGCCGGCGGTGTCAAAATCCGAAGAAACGAAAACAGGAACACCCATTTCCGAAATTGAAGTTATTTTTAACTATGTAGTGTTTTTGTTTGGAAGTCGGTTGTATTTAAAAAAAATATTTTTTACATGCTTATGGACAAGGCAATAATATTAACAATACTATTAAACTGGGCAGCGGAACATATCTCAATTCTCCATAGCCCAGTTGGTAATTGGACGATGGAAACTTGTAATTTTCCCCATAGACCAATTGGTCAAATTTCAATTGGTCCATGGAGCACCGACGCAAACAACTGCTTCATAAAAGATTTTTTTTTTTTATAGCACACGTATACTTTAATTTATTGGCGCGTATAGGCTCATTGACTAAATTTAGATAAATAGTGTCATTGTCAATGGATGCGCGCGCCGCGCAGTCATGTGCAATGTGATCTAAATTGCCTGCCTTACCATATATTTTATCCGTTTCCACTTTTATTTTACTGCAATTGCATAAGTGAAGATAAAATAATGTATGCATCGGCATATACTTAGGTATTAAAACACTCGTGTAATAAACCCACACTCGTGTTTTAATAACTCTATTATATGACTGTTACATAAACTACTAGCGTATCATTCGCAAGATTTTTATTACTTTTCATATACATCATAATTCCATTTTACTTTTGGCATTTATAAGGTCAAATTATATTAACTAGAAAAACCACCGTGTCAAAATCTAAAGGTATTAAAACTACTTTCAAATTAAAATAACTATATCTACTACCAGAAACCGTTTTCTATTGCAGAAATTATTCTAATCATATTAAAATAATAAACACTGGCCGTTGAAATCCGTTGGACGTAAATCGAAATCATTAAATACATTTTGAACAATATAGAAACGGTGAAATCCCCCCTTACTCAGTATTCACCGTAGCTCATACTTTGTCAAGTAACTTCAACATTATTAAACCATATAATTTCATTTCATATTAACGGTAATCCTAATTGCTGAAGGCGAGGAAACTCTCCATCTCCGCATTAGAACAACAAAGCAGGAACAATTTTGCCAGTTGGCGTCACTTTTCATGATAAAACTCCAGCGATAAGTGAGCATAGGATAAACTGCGTTAAAGAAAACGTAAAGTCGTGTTATTTTTTATTCATAAAATCACACTTAAAAAATTATAAATGCGTGCCGTGTCTGTGGGTTAGCTTTTTAAAACATCCTGACCCGTAAATAAATATAATAACATGTTAAAATAAAATTTAAAATGTAGAACTACATATAGATTTACATATTAATTAGATTAAAATACCATAGATCTACGTACCTCCGTGTAATTAATCTGTATTCAGAACTTGAAATTGAAAATGAACTTCAAAGAGTGACTTTGTAATCCTGCACTGAACATAGGATTCTAAATCAAATACAATAATCCACAAAGAATTCTATTAAGACCAGTATAACAAAAGTCATGATCTCCTCAGCCCTTCAATTACTTAAGCTGATAATGTTACTTCAATAAGTACTTACTAAGAACATTACCAAGGGATTGCACGCTACGGAGCATTGAGAGATTTTCAATAAAATAAGTCAACTTTCCCTTGCAGCGAGAATTTATTCGTTGGCAAAAGATTATGAATTACAGCTGCTGTCAATCAAAGATCCAAATTTAAAGTAGAATTACAATATTTACTTTTGCAATAGTGAAATTAACCCCGGCGTTTCCTCGCTGATACACTTCAGTTTTAATGATGCAAAATATCCTCATGACGTTTTTTTAATATGTCCATCGTAGGCTAGAAATTTGAAAAACAAAACATGCGATAAATATTATTGTAATGGGCTAAAACGTTTATTAGTCTCATAAAAAATGGCAGTTATGGAAATAAAAACCTTCTTGTGTATCATAAATCCCTGTTGCCAATCGTTATCTAATTCAGACACACAATTTGCAAGTCTCTGAGTTCAGAATAACAAAATAATGTTGTAGTGCCTCTATGTAGAAATATCCAAATATCCAATTCTATATTTATGAAAGTGATTGTCGTAAATCAAAATGTAAGGAATAGTCCACGTGGCATTTCGGTAACGTTTGGTATATTTACATTTTGGACTTTTTGGTATACATTTACGACTTTGTGAAAAGCGTTATCGCTGATAGAATGTTATTTTGTGCAAAGCTTGTTTAACATTCAGTAGTTGTCAACACTTTAAATTTTCTTCAAGTCGAAAGTTGCTAAAATCTCAACTTGAAACATCCAACGGTGCTGAATTCATAATTACTTTGTGAGCGTAGGCGATAAAATTTCAACGACTCATAAACTGAGTGAAAGAGTTATTTTGAAGTTTTTTGAAAGCCTAACAAATAATTAATCATCCAACAGCTGTGTGAAGTTGAAGTTTTTCAATTTTCATAAAACAATATCACTTAGTTGAAATAGGACTGGACCGGAATAGGTAATAGACTGACAAAGTAAGAATATAATCAGTTTAAAAAATATTATAACTGAATGGAGAGAATTATGGATGTCATTATAACCCAGAAGCCGATGACATAAACATTGATGAAGCTGGAAGCTTTACAGCCATAAAATGAAATAGTCCCAAACCCCCAAGTTCGAAAACCGACAATCTTACTTTATATGCCCAGAAATGTCGTACGTCGTAAAATTTTAGATGAGACCATAGTCAGTGAATTTCTATTCAAATTGCTATGAAGCTCAGTGCCTTATCTTTTGAAACATTAAGCTAAATCTGAAAACATTAAGGTTGAAACAGAGATGATTGTAGTGGTTTGTTACAGAAGCACTTAGGTAGTAATTGCTTTTGAACAATTTCAATCTTTGCATCTGACACGTTTGAACTAAAACATAGCTTCCAGTTAAGCTTTCTGGTTAATTAATTCCATCTAAAATTGTCATGTTTTTGCAGCTTACGGAAAACTATTAAAGCTATAAATTATCCTATCAGCTATTGTGATTTTTAATCTGATTTTAATACATTATACTATACTATATAAAGCAATGTTTAACAATATGTTTCTTTCTCTTCCAGGGTATGACGCCAATCTCAGTTCTAATCTGTGTGCTTTACATTATCGCATCACTCACCATCATCGGAATGGCGTTTGATAACTCCAAACACGCTCCGTATTTGGAAGTGATCCGGTGTTCTGCCCTCGCCTTCCTCACCAGAAGTGTCACCTTCGCCAGCCCAGCTTTCACCACGGCATTGCAAACCTTCTTCGTAGTTTCTGCCATGTTTTGGTGTCTGAATATCCTGAAGTTTTTGGAGATCAAAAAGACGAGAAAGGTGGATTAAAGTCTGATGCTCACGACTGATTTTTCGAGTTTCATTGTAAGAATGACTTATGCGATATAAATGGAAGATATTGGTTTACAGGAACTATATTTTTTTATGTACTGAGATAAAATTTCAAAGAGTTTGGATTAAATTTGAAGTATTCTCGGACAAGACGCTGAATCTTTTAAGTATTTTAAAGAAGTAAAGAACTTACTTTGGATTGCATATTTTAAACTTTATGATTTTTATTACTTTATAAACTAGTTCCTGTTTACTTTTTATCCAGTTGAGAATGCTTGTGACCTAGAAAATGTTAGATTAGTGCCTTTTCATGTACAAATGTTGCAAATAATAAGCCAAGTTATGCCTTAGTAATGTAAGTAAAGATGGAAAAATTTTAATTAAACATTTTACATGTTCTCTATCTGAAAATAATTATATTTTATAATTCCAGCGTTCCACAGAAATTCAAAACTGTTGAATTTGATGAAAACAATAATTTTATTCTTATCAATAATATCTGTTATTTGGATTCGACTAATGATCCCAGCAATGGAGTTACTAGTAATGTACATGTTTGTGTTTTTTGTCCATCACTTGTAATTTTAATTGGGTACTACTAATAATGATAATTCCATTGCTTATAAAAATTACAGGAACAAAAATATATGATTTCCAAATTATTTTAGAATAAGGATAATATTATTAGAATAATGTGCTCTGTGAACCATTGTTATGTTGTATCTATTTACGTAAATATTTTGTTGAGCTTTAAAGGAAGCAAGCTTAGCTCATAGTTATAGAAATAATACTTCATAAAGATGTGAAACTTCTACCCCGAACGAGTTCAAAATCACCCTATTATCGCTTTAGACTTTTTACTTAGCCAGAATGTACTGGGTACAATCTTGACTGGTTTGCCACGCGTAATAGTGTGGTTTTTAACGTATTTGAAAGGTTCTTAACGTATTTAATGATTTTATAAATTCATTCTATTTCCGCTTCTGTAAGAAATATTATAATTTTAGTTATGTTTGTTCTTCGAACAAAATGGGTTTCCAACAGAACATTGAAAAATGTATAAATGTATTTACGGGCAAATATAACTTGGCATGTGCCCCTGCTGTGCTCCGCAAGTTTTCTAAAATTCGCAAAAGTACTCGTCCCTATAGTCATTTTTTTTTATTATGAAAATATATTCGTTCCACTAAAAGCCTGAACAAATATTTTTACTTATATTTGTGAACAAAACAACGAACACTATTTTAATGCTGTAATATGTTTTATGTCATAATTTGTACAATAATCATAAATTAATTATAATAAAAAGAAACACTTTTTATATTGTTACGAGAACAACCAAATATTTAGAATTCATAAGATAAACTATACCTAACTTAAGTTAATCATAATTTCTTGAGTGTACAGCTGATTTGTTTGAGAATAATTAATTCATAATTAATTATTTGAAGTCGCCTTAGCATTTTAATAGTTTATAAATTATTGATATGTTGATTATGTAACACTATTGATAAATTATTTGTTACGAATTTATTGAATATAACTTTTTTTGCAATATGGCTTTTTGATTTTTGTAACCAAACTTCATCATCTTTCTGTCCTTGGCCAGTGTGACTTGGGGTCGCCGCAACACTTTCTTCTCTATACCGCTGATAATAAAATAAAATAATTAATTAATTATTATATATAAAAAAAAACATTTATTTATAACATTCTTTATTGTACACCACAAAATTATATATACAGGACAAATAGTCATAAAAGCAAGTGTACAATGGTCGGTCTTATCGCACAGGGTAATCTCTTAAAGACAACCTTTGGCTGGACTGAACGATAGCAGAATAATTTAGGGTTGTCAGTTTACAATATATCTTAAATAATAATACTTAAACATAATAACATAAAATACATACATAAAATAATACATAATATTCTAATAAATAATAAAAAATATCACAAAGAAAGGAGAAGACTAATTATATTGAAAGGAAATGCTTCTTCACCATTTTTTAAATGTTGGTAAGAATTGAGCACGCCTCACTTCAATAGGTAATGGTAATGCATTCTACAAACGAGCTGCTTGAACTGTAAAAGATTTGTCGAAGAAGGATGTGGAATGCATACGTATACTTAATTTTAGATTCTCCGATGATCTCAAGGACCTAGAATGTGTGTCACAAAGGAACTTAAAGCGTTCTCCAAGATACAAAGGACGGATTAAAGAACACGTTGTATAGCAAAGAAACTACGTGGGCATTCCGGCGAAGGCGAATAGGAAGCCATCTGACTTGGTTCGAAATTAAGAAACATGATCATACTTCCGCAAGGCAAATATGAAACTGACATAGAGATTTTTTCGCTTAGGTTTTCGTCCAATTGGTCTTGGGTGAGATCAAGATAGCTGGCATCAGCATAGTCCAGAATAGGGAGAAGTAGAGATTGTGCTATCGCAATTTCAGTGGTCATGGAAAGAAAATTACGAAAGCGTCTCAGGGATCCAGCAGAAGCAAATAGTTTACGACTAACCTCCTGCAGCTGTTTGATACAGGAAAGAGAGCTGTCGATATAAATCTCCAGATTCTTCACAGTATGACCGAAACCTGGCGAAGTGACGCCCAATTAACCCTAGAGACAGTTCGGGAACTACCTACAAGAGCCATTTGAGTCTTAGTCGGATTGATCTTCAACCCAAACTCATTGCTCCAGTCACCTATTCGAGCCAGATCTGTATTAATAGTCTCAATAGCGTCAGATAACTCTCCGAAAGGGGCTAGGGTATAAATTTGGAGATCATCAGCATTCAGGTGGTAGAAAGAAGATAGTCGTTGAGTGATAGCATTAATAAAGAAAGCGAAAAGTAGAGGAGATAAATAAAAACATATATTTTTGTATACAAAAACCCTTTCAAAATTCACTACTTAACGTGGGTCTTCCCAGGAACTTTTATAATTAATCGCCAATTAATTTTAACAGGTCTAGTAGCTTTTTCCGTCTGATTAGCGATCTAAGTTGGTCGATATCAATAATCCTACTTTGCGACCCCCATCATTATGAAAAACTACTTGTATTTTTCACATTAGCCCTGGACCGAAAGATCTGAAATTCTGAAAATCATGGAGTTAAGCCTTTGTCCTGTTGTGGCATGATACATGCTGAACTAGTAATCGTTATCAATAATACAGTTAGCATAACCTCACATCTCTCATGTAATTAAGATTGAATGTACGATTACCATTCATATTCGCAAACCTTCACTACAATAATATTACAAAAGTACAGTTCCCACACTATCTTTCGCTCCCATGTTCGTATCAGGGGTCTATAAAATTAATCTAGGCTCACAAGGAGAAAAGGCTCTTGGGCTTAGAGATAAAGAGAATCGCATACTCGTATTATAGTAGAAGTTAAAAAAGAAACAATGTTTTATTAATTGCCTTTTTAACCTCGGACGGAAAAAGAGGAATGTAATAAATTTGACGAGTGTATTTATAACTTTGTCGAAAGTGTTATGTGGATTTATTCAGAGTTTTTAAACGTTTTCCATCGTGATAACGTAAACGATCTCTTATGTCAAAATGTATACAAAAAAAGAGGTTTCCCCTTACTGTCACAGACGGATCTCATCCAGTTTCAATACAAATTGACGTTTACGTTAACGCAATTGAGCGTGAATAAAAACTCCACTAAGCCTACTAAGCTATGTTTCCATTCATCGTTCAACTTTTTTTTCTCACGTTCATCGCTTTTTCATACTTATCCACAGTCACACTGCGTTGTATCAATCCAAACAATTGTCTGCTCCTACTCCTTAAGTACCTACTAAATGTCTCTTTTTAAAATTTACGAATGAATAAAATGGCTCAGAATAAACTTCTGGTCCATTTAACACTAAACATTACGCACCATTGCTCTGTAAAAACATGGATAGGTACCGAGTGCTTTTTCAAAGAAAAGGATAACATTCAGACCTGAATAACTGAAACCGTTGTGCAAAACACAACGTTTTACTCACGAGTTTTTTAATACAGATAAATGTTTGTTGGTATTGGAACGAATTCTGTGACCGACAGTTCTCTTAAAGTATCAATATTGGCTAAATGTTTTTATCAAGCCTATTTTGTCGCACGGCTGGTCAAAGGTCTCCATTTTTCATACGATTTTATCTTTTGCTTAAGTGGATGAGCCGATTTTGATTTACTCTTTTTTTGTTAGAAAGGTGACATTATCGGGCATGTTCATAGTTATGTTTGATGATATTCGGTTCTGCAGTTCAACATTTATGGACGTTTTACTTTTTGAATCGGGCTATTTTTGCTAGATTTTATGTCATAATTACGTGTTCGATAGATTGTTGATCAAAGCATACGCTTTACTTTTTAAATTGCACAATTTATCCAGTAGGAGATACCTTCTACTAGATAAATTGTGCAGTTTAAAAAGTACGGAATAAAAAGAAACTGTCGGTGGTTTTGTAAATTTTTAATATTTACTTTTTTAAATCAATTTTAGTCATTCGAACACATGTGACAGCTCATGGCTAAATAATAAAAGCCGCACGGGCCGATCATCAAGGTTAAGCAACGCTTGCCGAGGTCGTTTCGTGAATGGATGACCATCTTTAAATAGCGAGTTTCTTCCGTGCCTTGGAAAGCACGTTAAGCCGTTTGTCCCGGCTGTCATTTAAAGATCTTTGACAGTCGTTACGGGTAGCCAAGAGGTATCCTGTTACCCAGTTTCTGGGTTGTGGAGGTCAGATAGGTAGTCGCTCCATGTAAAACACTGTTACTCAGCTGAATCCAGTTAGACTGGAAGCCGATCCCAACGTAGTTGGTAAAAGGCTAGGCAGATGATGAAACGAATTTTAGTCATTACTGAAATGAAATTGTTATTCAAAACAACAACAGGAATAATTGAATCTACGCGAACAGTACACCCGCCATACCAGAACTGATACAAATAGAATTCATCAATCCATTTACAGATATGAAATTGTAAACCAATAGAAAGTTCAACCATTCAATTATTCTGTTGATCGAATCAACCAATTTGTTGTTACACTGGCGAAATCTGTTGATTAAATCAGTAAATCGGTTAACTGAAGTGTTATTGATAGATAGACAACACTGATTAATTTGATATCATAGATAACTTCATTTAAAAAAGATACCTTGAAGGTACCTAAATAGTAGCACCTATGTTCATCTGATACTACCATAATTTTAGGAAATACAGCATTGCTTTGTTTTGGTTAGAGTACGTTACCTTTTTTTTTTAGCTTGTAAATGCTCATGCGTACTGCGCTACCACGGGAGATAGCGCAGTTATTTGGGACTCCTACCCACTAAAACTCCACGGTGTGCTCCTATGCCGCTTATGGCGGGATCACGGGCACGCGTTAGCACTCACCGCGAATCCGCCACGGCTGTCCGTCACCGGACCCTCCTTTGGGTGCTACCCTCATCACCGGCACGCACCAGAACACATTGTCTGCCTTGACCGCCCCAGGTACCAAACCAGAATACCTTATCTACCTACGGCTTTAGCTAGCCCAATCTGCGCCAACTCTGGGCAAGGCGGCTTCAGTATAGTTCGTCTCGCCATTTCTTCGTAGTCAGCCATGACCCCGTCTCACAATTTTACAAGTACTGTGCTACTTTGACCCACAATTAGTCCGACATGTGGCAGATTTATGTCCTGTTCCAATTAAGTTGGTCAGCCTGCTTACATGCAGAATTGTTGTCTGTATGTTCGTTGACACACCAACCTGCATATTCCTTCTTCTATTCCTAATTAAGTTTAAAACTGTTGACTTGTTTATCAGTCTGAACTTTGAAGTTTACTAGAATTCACAATTACAACATTGTTTCCTCCGTGAACTTTCGCAAACATGGTTTGCCAAACAACCAAACATAAACCTTTGGAATAACATGAACGCTTGGAATATTTTGAATAAGGCAATGACAAAACAGGCTCTATTATTCAGTAGGAACTTTAAAGTTAGTTAAAACGTAATACCCGCATTTATATTCTAAGGACTTAAAATTTTCTCGCAGAATCTGTTTTAATTGAGCTAATTCAATTAAGGAATCTTGTAGCGTGGTTTTATTGTTGTGAGTTTTGGTTGTGAAGATAAAAGGTCTAACAATGTGTGGTTCAGGTTATTTGGTAGCTCAAGTTTTGGTTGGAAATTGGCACGGTGGTCTAGTAGTTGCAATACCGCCATGATTTCGATTGCCGGTCAGGCAAAAATCTTTCGGAATTTAGGCCCACAAGGTTAAATCTAACATTTACTCTTACCTTTCAGAGAGTATAGACGAGATGTAACATAGTTCGAAACAGACATTTTACTTAGTCTCAAAAACCGTATTACAAAGTTCATCAGAAACAGCCAAATTCCTTACTGCCACAAGTTTACCCCGACGTTATGATAAGCAAATACAGTTTACTGTGTGTACACACGCGGACAAATCTCAGTAAATAAATAAATAAACAATCATAGTTTCAGAAGCGACGCTGGGGAGAATTCGGCGGTTCGGTTTGGATTGAGTAAGGGTGGAGAATAAACATAACTCGATGTGCGTACTCAAAATTATGAGAGAAATTTATGTGCGAATATAGTAAATGGTCAGATCTAGCGTCGAATATAGCATAAACTACACTATGGCAAATTAATCTATACTAATATTATAAAGAGGTAAAGTTTGTGAGTTTGTAAGTTGGTGACGTTGTAAGGGGTAATCTCTGGATCTACCGAACCGATTTTGAAAATTCTTTCACCAGTAGAAAGCTACATTACTCCTGAGTATCATAGGCTATAATATATTTTCAAAAAAATTAGAGATCCTTATGAACATTGCAATAATGTAACCCAAGGTAGCAAAATGTTGCCTGTATAATACATTATTTGGCGTGCGCTGAGAAAGCTATTGATGATAGATAAAAATTAGTAAGTAGGTAGGTAGGGTAGGCAGGGTAGGCAGGGTAGGCAGTGTAGGCAGGTTAGGCAGGGTAGGCTGGGTAGGCAGGTTAGGCAGGGTAGCCAGGGTAGCCAGGGTAGTCAGAATAGGCAGGTTAGGGTCAGGATAGCGAGGGTAAGCAGGGTAGGTATCTAGCCATTTGACGGGAGTGAAGCTCCGAGGGTACATAATTGAGTTAATTATTGTAATAAATTAGTTATCAAGCTGAAGTTGAGTTTGACTTATTTCTCCATAACTCTTCTCACTGTGGCCAAGACACCTTTAGCCTTCAGCGATCCTGTAAGTCTGTGGATTCGGCAGTAAGAAAACCATTTCCTGTGTACATTGCGTGACGTACACAAATCCTTATTCCTACCCAAATTCCGTCTGTTACCGTAGGTTCCTTGTAACAGACTTCCCGCACGTAAAATCAACGTAACTTATGGTGGGTGTGGTTTGTATGATAGACTAATCTCTGAATAATGTCAGCGCAGCTACGAAAGCGATAGAGGAGGAAATAAGCCAGATTGTGTGAACGATGCCAAGATTGTGTCTATAAAAAGAATAGAAAGACCAAATATAGATGCTGCAAGTGTAACAAATTAATACTGTATGGCATAATATGCAACTTAAATTTGTCTTGTCATCTTTCAATTTGTTCCTATTCGAACTTAAGTGCCTTAATATGTCAATAATATAGTTTCCTTAGATCTTTTGGAGACTGAAAGTAACATTTATTTTTCTGTTACTTTTTTGTCATAGATTTAAAGTGTAGTCACAAATAAACAGCTTTATAAAATATTTAAAACTTCAAAAAAACTCTTTGTAAAACAAAATATATTGTATCATTATCCAGGTAAAATCCACCCTGGTTCGTTGATGATGTGATTGAAAAAAGGTTAATTTATGGGTTAATGGCCGGTTTCTGATTTAAGTAAAGCAGCAAAAATCTGTTGATTATTGTCAAATAATTTAGGAAGCGTTTGAGTATTTTACTTTTCACAATTGAGAAATCATCTAGATCAGTTTAGTAGACTACCTACTTAAGTCATGGACCTGTCAAAGTTTCTTTCTCTTTCACCCTTATAAATGAAATGCGAGACATCACCAGGGGGCACCCCCCTGATTGCATAAAAAATACTAATACAAATTTTACACAGCACTCACCGCCAGCAGTAAAACGCAGTTTATAGAGACCTACCTGTGTTTTTAGTTAAACCGCTTTTTGTGATAAGACTGAAAGTGGCTGACGATGAAGAGTGACAGATGCTTAAATCGAGATCAGCATATACTAAGCGTCGAAAACTTAAATCAGAAACAGGCCATAAGTGGCTGCACTGACGCTTATAATCATGCTATAATATAGTCACTTTTTCAGTGAAAATGGTTATCGAAAAGCCAATTTTTTTAAAGATAGATCACATAATATTTCAGTAGCGCATATAAAACCCATACGTCTTTTACTTTTTGAAAATCGTTATCGATGATAGAATTACTTTTTCTAGAGGCTCTCTCCTTGCTAAGAGCGGACCCAAGTGAAACTCTTCTGTGTGACTTCGACCATATAAGATCCAATATAAAAGCTCTTCTATGTACCTATGCCTAAGAAAAGCCGATGAAACGATTAACATCTCATTAAAAAGTCAATATCCATTTAACAAAATAATTTATGTTTTCTCAAAAACACTTCTGTTTGAAACAAAATTATCGTATTAATGTAAAGATAATTAAGTAAGGAGAAAACAAAAGAAACTTCATTTCAATCGTGCCTTTCCATTAATTGAAATATTCTTTTTGCAAACATTAATATCTATAGCTAAATACAAAACGACACTACATTGTCTCAGACAGAGCACAAAATTTCATTCAAAAAGATGAAACGAATAAAAAAAAATAGAAAAATCAATTATAAACATTAGAAGAGAACAAAGGCTGCTGGTGGTAAAAATGTTAAAATTGGTAAATAGCGCGATGTCAAAAGTAGTTCACTGGTTCAATGTCAACAATTTACTTCTTAATGAAAAAAAACCAATATGCAACAAGTTTACCTTAACTCACTTTTGGCAGGTGAAAACTGATGTGTTGATAAAGGGCAAAGAATTGAAACCTGACATTAGCACATTATTCAGGTTTAAAAAACACAGAAAACGGAAAATAAATTATTTGTACAAGTATTTTATTCAAAAGACGAAACCGTGTCATAAGATAAAAAGTCGTAAGGCAGCTTTTAACGTTTAGCTTCATCCGTATTCCATATTTATAAACCTCACAAACTTGGCAGTCCCGATTACTTTGTTTTATACTTTCCTATGGTTTCCGTCATTTGGCCATAAATAATACATAAGGGAAGTCAATAGCATTGAAACTTGGGCAAGATCGTGACAGTGAATATATTAAGGCTTCGCCGTATTAACACTTTGTGGGTAAGGCTTTGTGGATGTTTTTATAGGCATGTGTGGTAAGGGCTGTTTGATATTAGTAGAGTTCTAAAAGGGTTAGTTATAAATTGTATACGTTATTTAGATCTCTTCTAAAATTAATATGTAATTAGATCAAGATTCAGATTTAGAAATGAATATGAACTAAAGTGGATTTACTTAAAACCATTACATAAAATTTAAAACATTCTAAAAATATTTTCAGGCTCCTCTCTGCGAAAACCTTTGGCCCGGAAGCGAGCGTTTGCGTTTGACCTTATTAAAAGTTTATTTGTATACCAACAAACCTCTTAAAAGCTGTGAAGATTCTGCCTATAACGCAAAAGTTCTACTCCATTCATAATAAAAACGATCTTGACATACTTCTCCACATTTTTTTTTTAAGGAGCATACAAAGGCATTTAGAAAAGGAAAGAAAGCTCGGAATTATTTAACAATCACATTCGCAAGACGGAGCAAGATAGGGGTGATGGAGTGCTGCTTGAACTGAGCTAATATAATATTAAAGTAGAAGCAACGGAATAAGTCTCTCGTATATTACAATGTTTTTTTTTACTTATATTACACGTGTTAACAATTGAACAATATTTACTGAACAAAATTAAACAGACACTGCCTGCTCCTATCATCTTAATTTTACTAGCAAAACAATTTATTATGGGAACATAAACAACAACCGTCTTACCCATTTATTTCTTAAAAATTATTGACACATTTGACTAATTTCAAAAAATCTATTTTGCCTCTGGTAACTATTTTGGCTAGAACACAATAAAATATAATAGAACACAATATTTCGTGTATATAATAAAGTGTACCAACATATTCCTTTCAAATGTGTATAGAGGATTCAATATTGTGTAATGCCCTGCGTTTATGCACAAGCGACTGCAAAAGGCAAAGTGAAAATTTGCCATTAAGCAAGGTGACGGAAAGCCTGTTCTTTTCCCATATTTACTTATTAAGAAAATCTTGTCTTAACTTTTATTTTTCTTTCCAGGCCTTCTACCTCCCACTAGCACTGGTGATCCCTCCAGCTCAATTCGTCATGCACCATCAGTTCAGCTACCTGTACATGTTCTGAATCCTCACTGAGGCTAACCACTGGAGTATATCTTGAACATACCTAGCCATCATAGAGTACATCATGGTAAGTTGAAATTGAGAATTTTGGGAGACAAAATTACATGACAAAAAAAAATAACTTGAAATAGTGTTAAAAGGGACATAATTCTATGGAAAATTATTCAGGCCCATCGTCGTGGGTGTAATAACTTTGTTAGCAGGTTTCAAAACCGTTATGCAAATATACTTCATGATCATCATTATCAGCTCAAAGGTAGTCCACCATTAGATAAAATGGGTTCTCTCTATTAGCATCATTATTATTTTATTGACAAGGGTTCTTTAATTAACATATTTTATTAAGGCTTCCTATTTTTATTGGTTTTCTCTAGCCTAATCAGCCGATCCAGTTACCAGCTGTTTCAATTCAAACAATTTGCAGCTGTGTTTCACGGCTTTGATTACGTAACAAATATTGGTATGGTTTGTAGATAGTTACCGGGTCTTGTCTGTTTGAATGAGTTTAAATACTTCTAAATGCACCCACGATACGGGAGAAATTCTGAGTGTGAGGAAAAGCTTAAAAAAAGCCGAATTAGCTTGAAAATATTTTTTTACTATAATGATTTTGAAGTAACTTAAAAAAATATTCTTTGTCTCTATTTAGGCAGCAACAAGTACTGCATAGACGTGAACTACGGTGGAGTGCTCATCATCTGGGACCGTCTGTTTGGTACCTTTAGACCAGAGACCGACAAGATTGAGATCGTGTACGGGCTCATCTACAACCAGCCTTCTTTTATTCCGCTGTACTTGCAGGTATTTATTAAAATTATTTTTACTAGTTTATGCGGTTTAGCCCGCGTGTGATGAAACATGATGTTAAATTTCATTGTTATAACGTGATTGATTAATAAACATCCAACGTTTCACATTTCTAATAGTAGCATCACTGTTCTAGGTACTTACCAATTTACTTTCTATTACTTATTGTACGTAAATATCTACGATTATTAACATTCAAAATAATATTACTATGAAATTCATGTAACAAAATACACCATTTTAACCATTGCCTTGTTAGTGGCATACATACCGCTAAATCCTTTTGAATAATTCCTATACCAGCCGTAGATATAAAACGATTCACTGAAACCTAAATTACATGGAATATACTGAATATAAATTATTATCTAGTTTTGAATGTCTTTTCATAAAGCGTGTTCCTGTAATTGAAAATCATTAACAAGATATTGGAACCATTAATTGGTTTCCATTAACAGTTTAATTTATTTATCTGGAGAATATAATCATCAGGTGGACACCAATCACTCCACAATCATAATAGAATTCATACAGTAATCTTATAAAAGCTTTTATCATATTAAGCCGCATATCATAAAAGGGATTTACCATAATAGATCAAACTTAGCGTAAAATTAGAACAACCGATTTGAATAATCCTTTAGCAAACCTACATAGCTGGAATCGTGCCGTAATATAAAAGGTCGATGGCAGAATCTAACCTAATATGCAAATGACAAAATTTTATATTGTTTGCCTAAATATATCAAATATATTTTAACCCTGTAAGCTGTATTATACAATCATATACATAGAAATTAAGCATTCCTTCTTCATAAAGTTAAGAATAAGAATCTTTATTTGTATCTTTTTAGTTATTGAGGTATGTGGAATGGGGTGTAATGTCTGTTGTGCCCCATGATTTTTGGCAGGCTGTTGTAAATTGAATGTGTTCAAATCACGCGGAAAGTTTACACAGCGCGAGGGAGGCTTTGATTTTTGTAGTTCCTATGAGTAGGATAGGAGTGTGCAGCACTGTGCACTTTTACTACCATGTTCTCTAAAAAAATAAAGCAGTTTTAAGTCAACATCAGTCTTTATTTATTTACCTAGTAAAAAAACTACAAAAATACAAATTAAAGGTAACGGTTTAGGAAAAAATGCAAATTGTGTATACTTTTCCACAACGTTTGAGGAGCCAAGTGTGCAGGTTTGCGCACGTAGGTAAGAGTGCGCATCACTCACTAATATCACATTTGGAACTTTGTCTTTATCCTTTGTCGTTTGTGTTGTTGGTAGTAACAAGGGAAAATTATAATTACTCTTACTACTGCAGTAGTAAGAAAGGGAATCTAATTAACAGTATTACTACTGGTAGTAAGAATGGTAGTAACACGGGTGACAAAGGTTCTTGTCCACTACGCAATCTTGCACACCCCTGCCCTATGTGGCGATAGATACTGCTACAAAGTAAATACGGGTAATCACAGAATTGCAGGAGCAGATGAGTTCTGCCTTTACTTAAATATAGAATGTGTAAAGAGACGGGTATAAAACGCACAGTGTCTTGTGTCTTTATACAGGGCGCTTTTTTATGATGCTATTGCTCTATATATTCGTTACGTTAATATATTATTAAAACTGATATTAACGTAAATATAATAAACATCATATTAAATTCTAAACACGATCTCTTCTCGTAGGGTAAACAAAACATCGCAATCAACCTCTAAAAATGGGGCAAGACAGACAAAACTTCAACTTTACAAAGGATTAAAAGGATGTGGATAGACTGAGCGGGCTTGTGATATCTTTGCTGTACTATTATTTTGTACTAAGGTGAGGCAATGGGGTCTAAGTCGAAGTCTGTGTTTAAAGAGGCTGAAACATTATTCTTTCCTGATGAATAAGGCCGATTTTCCTAAAGAGTTTTAGTAATAGAGAAGTGAAATAACAGAACGCTGCCTGCTATTTTCCTTTGTTGGCAAAGCTATCTTGCGGCAATAGCATTAAGTATAAAATGTAATCAAGTCTTGTAACTGAACATTAGTGTTATGTGTTTTTACTCTCACAAAAGTAGTTGTCTTGTATCTAGGAAAAGTTTTGAGTTTGATAAGATTTCTAATCTTAGTAATAAGTTTGCTAACCAGAATTAATATGCTGGCAATTTTAACCATTACCAATATTGCTCGCAAATTTTCATCAGGCGCACAGATTTAGTTGTGTGAACACGACCTAACATCTGTAACGTTCTTTAATGAGTGTGCGTAAACCTTTAATATAAGGTTTTGTGGCCTCTCATGACAATGCCTGCCAGCAAAAAAAATAAACATAAAGAGAAGGATATCGTGTAATAAGGCTGGCAAGCTTGCTTGTTATAATATAAAGGTTGAGACATGGTTGGATTGTGTCTTTCCAAAGTTATATTATTTATTAGAATGTCTGGATTTAAAATAAAGGTTAAAGAAAAAGCTGTTTTAGTTTCATAGATAAAAATAGATTTCTTCTTCTTATAATGCGATTATTAGACAGTAAAATGCTAACAAAAATTAAGATTAAATAAGTACTACCCACCAATACGAACTTTTCTATCGTGACACTATCTAAACAATAATTTAATAACCAACCTTTTCCCTTATTTCTAGACATTCTACAACAATTACGTAGGCGAGAAGTTTAATAACCTGGACACCAGGGAGCACAAGCTGAAGGCCATCGTCTGGGGCCCCAGCTGGGAACCAGGAACCGCTCGCCTGGGAGATGACGATATGAAGGTTGACGTGAGTCTTATTTGGCATGGCTTTTGGCAGTTGTCATGCATTGTGCTATGAAGATTCAAAATTTAAATAATTTATTCGGAAATAATAATATGGGTGTAAACTCTTAGGGGTTATAAGGCTAGGTATAGGTATTTGGTATCACACCACATTTTACCATTGGGCATGCAAACATTGACATACTTTCTACCGATAGACAAGAACATTCAAGAAAAAACATTATTCAAATGCTGGTGATTTAGGACTAAAGTTCGCTGCAGTGCTAAAATATTTACGTTATTTAATCAAACTATTAAAACATGCAGCGCTAGATCGCGCTTATAGAGTTTATTTTACTCGCGATCAAAACGTCGTTAGCGCCATAAAATTCATGGAGCATCCACGTTTCTTTCAACGTAGTTTAAAGTAAGGTATACGGATTGCAGTACAGTTCAGTCGAACACAGTGAGCGTTCGGATCGCCAAATCGTTCGCCAATTTAAACAAAATGTGAATGACAGAATGATGCTTTCAAACAATGATTTCAAGTTCGAGCGATTCTTTCGTTGCACTAATAAATTACTCTTTGCACAAACTATTAAGAAAAACCAACCATATATGTTTTAATTGAATAATAAATCTTGTTACCCCGTTCAGGTAACAAGACAATCTTTTTATTTCAAAACCAATTATTTATTCTGACGCAAAAGGAATCTGACGAATGTGACCGACATCAAAAAATCGAAAACAATTATATGACTGAATGGCATTGTCAGTCATCGTTTCTACCTCGTCCTGATCAAGCAGGGTTGACGTAACCTGTCAAAAAGTTGTAACTCTTGTGAATTCCAGTAAATGCCATTCATTATGATTGACGTTCCTTTTTCTTTTCTCAAAGACTGTTATTCAGTTGAAAGGGCTTTCATAAATTCCATTTTCTTAATGACCCTCGGCAATCTTCGCATTTCCGGATACAAATGAATGCTAATTTCCCTGTCCATCAATTATTAAATTTATCGTGTATAATAATTTGAATTCAGAACTAAGTTCTTTATTTTTGTTTTGTTTTGGTTGCTGTTTGAACTTTAAAGAGCTGTAAAACGAATTTCCTATTTTCCTTTAGCAGCATTCCACCCATTTTTAAAATAAATTAATTTAAGTTAAATGAGTATTAACAACTCTAAATACTTCCAAGTTAATTGTGAGCGTCCGGTCCGTACCAAGTGCAAAGGGCAACTGATAGAAAGCCGATGACTGACGAAACACGAAGTTTGCCGAGGGACATTAAGAAAATAGTTGTACTGTATGTATGTATGTCCATTTCTATAGCACGCTCTACAGTCCAAACGGCTTTGCGGATTTTGACAAAAGAGTTGTGTCGTTGGATTCATCTTAATTTTTGGGTTGACATAGGCTATATAATTTTTAAATACGGTGCCCTCCCCAAAAAAAGAGGGTAAAACAATATTTTTTTCGTTATCACAACAATATAGGTATCAAATCAAAGCTACTAAATAGACCATTCTAAATATATATATATATATATCGTAACACATTAAAGTTACTATTTTGGCAAAATTCAAAATAAGCGTAACTTTGATAGCAGAATAAGTAGTAGTAATATGGAGATCTTGTTCATTAATAAAATTAAAAAGTCTGAAATAAAATAAATTATTATAAAACCAAAAAATCCTAATGCTAAAAATAATTAACTGCTAAGAGCAAAACAAGTATTAAATATTATGAGGTGCTGCAGGCGGAGACAAAAAAATATAGGAAAACCTACCAAAACTTCGTTTGTCACCGCTGGCAGCATCTCATAATATTTTGATGTCTATTTTAGTGCTTGTTTTTCTCGTTTCCGCTAATAATTTTTAGGAGTCGGATTTTGAGTATTTATATTGTTTTTTTAATCGAATTCGAAATTTACATGACGCTTCAAAAGCAGAGATTAGTATTTACTGCAAGCCTGCATTATAAAAGGTATCTATATTATTGACATAACAATCGATAAACTGATTATCCCAGAGTTATTACCCGTTATTGCTAAACTAAGTTCATAAACCCCTGAGCACTTATCGTTTAGAGCGCTTATTGATCTTGGTTCGATGCCCATAAATTAGGTGACAAGGATGAGCTCTACACTGAAATTGTATTAGTTCAATGAGTAGTAAACTAGAATCAGAAGTGTATAAAGTGTAATAAACATGAAATATCAAAAAAACTAGAATCAATAAGATGCTCGTTGACTTGAAATCAATAGACCAACGAGATGCTCGTTGGTCTATTGATTGCAAGTCCTACAGCTGAGCATGTGGTCTTGTATTATATTCCCGGTAGGCTTAATACGTATGAAACAGCAAACATCAAGCATTGCGCAGCGATTGCGCAGTCATCGCGCGATCTATCGCTATATGTCATAAACAACAGGAGTACGGAACCAATTATTTGCTAATCGCTCACTGTTTGTCAAATTTCTAAAAAAGTCCGCCGACGACTCCAAAACTTCGGTGGCAATCGACGAACAACTAGAGAAAAAGTAGTCACAAATTGAAAGCCAAATTTGTTCGACATAATCGCGTACCCTGCGCTCAAATAAAAATTTTAGGAAACTAATTATTCCATAGAGGCAGCAATGTCAAAAACTTGCTATGGTGTGGCTATCGCTGATACATAATTCGGATTTGGGATTGAAGAGCAATTATCGCGCAAATTACTATCTAAAACCTTTTGGAATTTCTCAGTAGCAAAAAATTATTAAGATAAAACTCATAGATCAGGTAATGACACAATCTTACTAACCCCTACATTAAATCCCAAGGGAGTGCCAGAGTAATTTTATTGAACTGCGTAGATCGTCGATAAGTAGGTACTTACATTTGAAATTTAAATTCAAACGGCAATATTTAAGTATAAATCGATTTATTTAAATCTTTGCATTTGCATGCAATACGGGTGTACTTTACTAAGAGGTTGTAAATGCATCGATAAATAATACGCACATTAAAGATGGTAATCACTGGGGTGGTTTTATTAAGGAAAAAAGTCCCACACTTCTGGTTTTTGCTCGAAAAGTCGAGGCGCCTTTTCAAAAATCAAATCAAACTTTTTATTTCACGTAGGCCTACATGGGCACTTATAAAACGTCGACAAAAGGTGCACATTTCGAGTTGGTCGTTTCCTATGGAGAAGAACCGGCAAGAATCTCCATGGTTACTCTTTTAAAAAATGGTTTGGTTTTACAATATTACCATGTTACATTATTAGTACAATGGGGGGACAACGTAGGCCCGACAATAAGTCGTAAGGTCCTAAAAATAAAAGATTATATAATATATAAAAAAGTTAACAAATGTTATCTAGTTAGTTAGCACTGATAACAAAATTTGTGCCACATGTTAAATTTAGTCTTGTTATATTTTTTTTTCCTTTGTATAGATTCTTTTACCGATTGTTTTGTGAATGTGTGAACATTGTAGGCCTTCTAGATGCTAGTTAACATTTGTTAACTTTTTTTATATAATATATAATCTTTTTATTTTATTTTTTTAGTTTCTTACGACTTATTGTCATAAGTCGGGCCTACGTTGTCCCCCCATATCTAAGCACTAATGCTGTAACATGGAAATATTGTAAAACCAAACCATTTTTAAAAGAGTAACCATGGAGTTTCTTGCCGGTTCTTCTCCATAGGAAACGACCAACCCGAACCGTGCACCTTTTGTCGACGTTTTATAAGTGCCCATGAAGGCCTATGTGAAATAAAAAAATTGATTTTGATTTTGTTAGTAGGAAGCCAATAAAGAAACACCTCAATATCGACAATGGGCGTTAAAATCCTTACTTTAAGAAGTTATTTTAAAATGTCAGCTTAATTAAACTTAGAATCCACAAAACAATACTTTTCTTATTAACTAACTTAAAATGCCAAAATTTAACTATCAAGCTATGTAGACAAGTGGAAATAGACCCGAGTTCTTGTTTATATTTTTGTTTAGAAATTTATTATCGGAGAACTTAAGAAGTTCTTAAAATTTTCGAAGTTAGGAACGATGGAAGAGGCCTAATAACTCTTGAACGCCCACTTCTTGAATTTCATAAGAACTTATTTCAATATGATTATCGACATTTATTAAAGTGTTGATCTAATTGCACGATTTTATTTCAAATCTCATTCGTTAGGAAACTCAATGAGAGACATGAGTTGCATGTAGTGTTTTACATCTGGGGACAGCTTAATTTAAGGAATGTTTGACCAGAAAATCATCAAAAAGCAGATATAATTATATTTGCCTAAGCGGTTATTATGCTATGTTGAGGAAAGGAAAGCCAAAAGGAATCTAAGAGGCTAAATGTCGACGCCTTCGTCGCTGCTTCTCACCGCATGTTATTTCGGGTACACCTAACAAATTGGAACTTGGATGAAGCCCTACATGTTATTAGCTCTAAACACAGCTGGGCCACCGAATTAGTGTTCCAAATATTTATTATTAGTTCCAGAAGTAGTCGAGGTGCAAAATAGCCTCCGGTGTTGATACTAAAATGGACGTCTGGGGCACACACGGCTGTTTGCCGCGCTCAAATTAGCCGTAAAAGCCGCATCTAATTTAAGAAAATGTATAACTTAGTAGATGGTCTTCTCGGTTATTCTTACACTGTGACAGTCCCTTTCTAAAGCTCCATGTGTCATAAAAACACCTGACTATTATAGCTAACTGACTAGCGATTGTATGCTTTTCCATCAAGACCTAAAATCTGACAACTGGTTTTTTCAATGGGGCATCGAGTTCTCGGTTACTTATGTTGTGAGGCAGACTAACAGTTGTTCCATGTAAAATATTCATCTGGGTTGACTGGAACCCGAAATAGTTGAGAAGAAACTGTCTAGATTAACACAATTCGTGCCGTTCAGGAGAAAAGTAGTGTTCTAGAAGTTACTAAGGTGTTCTTTTGTTTGCAGGTGTAACACAGAGACAAATACGACGTTCAGCTACCAGCCTGGTGCAACTTATACCTCGTGGCATATTACGCTATTGTGCTGTATGGATTATTTGAACTGGCTTCTAGATATATGGTGAGTTTTCGTTATATTAGAATTGTCTAGTACATTCTAACAAAGTAAAAAAATGGATGGATATGTCAAATGTTATCGAAAAGCCACGTGATTTAGATCATCGCTTATTCAATCAAACTTTTACTAGAACCTCTTCTGGTTGTAAGCGTAAAGGCTCCTGCAGATAGACGTGACGTGTAAATGCTTCAAAAATTGTTCTTTTGTAAGTATTGTAGGTGTATCTTTCTTATCTTTTATACATTCACCGTACAGTGTTATTACTATTCACTATTTTAACATCGGTCAAATAAAACAATTTCTACGAATACGTGCGGCAGTCTTGAAGTGACATCAACCTTAAATGTTGTAACATGGAACCTATAACTAACAAACCGTTGGTGTTTTTTATGTAGACTTATGAATACATATCCCGGAGAATACAAAAGTTATATTAGTAAGTGTTTATCTAAACTGCTTCGCTGTAGAGGAGCTTACGTATGAGCTTAGTGTCAGTGACGGGATGCGGCTTCAGTGTAGCAATGTAGACAGTTGCATTTCCATGCGATTGGTTGAAAGAGATCTTGGATTTGCAGCACGTTTTGTTTACATGATAAACAAACACAGAGCTGGGATCTTGTTGCAATAGCTACGTCCTAATTATACCATTAATATACTCGAAGTCAAATGGTAGTCATATTCCACATATGTTGCGGTGTCAAATCATAATATATACTCAGAACTTTTCATCCAATTTTATATTGATCGACTATATTAGTGTACGTCTCTCAACATTGTGCAAAAAGTATTACTTTGAAATGACGTTTCAAAAATTTCCTTGTTGTGCCTATCCTGTAACTTTGAACTTCAAACTCCATGACCTGACATTTCCCAGTTTTGATGAATTTCCGGATTTTGACTTAGTGATATTCGCCCTTTATACAGTTTTAATGGAAATCTTTCTTAAGACTTAAAACAGTAATAATTAAGATGAAGATGCTACTCAAATATATTTAATTTAATACCACATATGAAGTACCCTGTAAGGTTACGTGGGACGATAACGCATCGCTGAGTCTCTAAATACAGAAAGAGAAATCTTACTACCCACATTATACTTATACTTTGACTTGACTTTGTTTGAGATGACTATAAATATTTCCTATTTGCAACTATCGATTTCTCGACAAATTATGCAAAGTCGATGCAAAGGTTCTAGGAAAGCTTAATATTTTCCTTGAATTTTTTACCCGCTTTTCTACCTCAAGACGTCATTATCTCATAGTAAGGGTAAGAAAGCGTAGTCCACTTCTGTAACGACGTTGATATAACAATGTCAGTGTCATTAGGAATGGTAGTTGAAAGAGTTCAGAATTTTAATTGTAGATTTACTTGCAATTTTAATAAAATTGTGAAAAGTGCTGCCTCTACTCCCGTAAGATATCTAAGAATCATGTGTTTCTTACATTCAAAATTTCTCAAACTGTAACGCAACCACGAAACCTGCCTGTTTATCTCATCCAATCAGGATCCTGGAGTAACAACACATCAGATTAATAAGCTCACCTCTATTAAATTAATGACTATCATGTTTCTACCACAAAATAAATAATTACAGAAGGTCGGCTCCATACAACGAGCAAAATCGTGCTAGCTAGCTAGCACATATGTGCACTTAGCTAGCTAGCACATATGTCGTGTAAGGTGGCATCCTAATTGGCAACGATCGTACGAGCAAGCAATGCGTTCATCGTGTGCGACATAAATATGTTTCTATGCTCGCACGATGACATGCAAGCTTCAATTAGGATACACTTAAGAAATGTGTGTGTTTAATCTCGTCGTGCGACGAAAACGCATCGTTTGCTCGTACGATCGTTGACAGTAAGGACGCCGCCTGAGACTCGTACAGCAAGTGCAAGCGCACTCGTGATCTGCATTTATTTGTGATCACCCTACCACCCTACCTACGTACGGATCTATAACTCCATTTTAAATGTCATTAGACATTTTTACAACCCTTTTTTACATTACGTTCAACCGATTTTGAGTTGTATCCCTTAAATATAAGGATATCATAAAAAGCATAAACCTGTTACCAAAACTAACGGTTAAATACAGCTGCCATTTGTCATATCATCAAAGTAATAGAAGTCAAATCGGTTGAACGGGCCGTAAAATGGGATTATTTAAATGTCTAATGTTATATCAAATGGAGTATATGTGTATGTGCGGCTACTTCTACGATGCATATAGAGCTTAGCTTCTGAAAGAGCCCGTGGCTAAATAATATTTGTCGCCTGAGGTAGGTCCGAGGATCGGTGACCATTGAATTCATACATTACATATTCCCCGTTCCCCGAAAAGCACGTTATCCCGGCTGCCATTTGTAAATCTATAACAATCCAGTAGCTGGGCTACTGTGTTGTCGAGGTCAGAGGGGTAGCAGGTCCATGTAAAATAAATAAAAAGTTGTAATTTTCTCAACAAAAATAGTTAGGAAAAGGCTGGGCTGACCTTCCGTACCAATGTATTCAATGTTTCAACCTCTACGCTGAATCTTTGTCATAACATCGTGAAATTGGAGCGCAGATGTAAACAAATATTAGTATGTAGCGCCCATGTAACATGGTACGTTTATCTTTGGAAGGCTGTGTATTTTCACCTTGACTTGCTGTGATTGAAAACATAATGGGGCTATAATAATAATGAGCTGATTAACTACACAGTGAGTAACAAAGAGTAGACTCTAAGAGCTACCCACACGTTGACGCTTAAATATTATTATCTGCGTAATGTTCCAAACACCAATTCATAAAACATTGTATAAACACGTACATTTTTTTCATGGATAGATAAAATTAAAAAAAAACCATTACAATTCAAAATTTTCCTTCGATTTTCTGACAACTGCATCATAAAGATTTTTTTAATTTTTATAGACACACTTGGATGTGTGCGCTGCGCATTCATGTGCAATGTGATCAAAATTTCCCGCCTTACCATCTATTTTATCCGTTTTCACTTTTGTTTTACTGCAATTGTATAAGTGAAGGTAGTGTATGCAACGGCATATAATTAGGTATTAGAACACTCGTGTGATAAACATACACTCGTGTTTTAATAAACCCTATTATATGACCGTTGCATAAACTACTAGAGAATCATTCGCAAGTATTTTTTTTTACTTTTCATATACACCATAATTCCATTTTACTTTTGGCATTCATAAGGTTCAGACCTCGGAACCCGCAGCGAGGTTAAAGACAGGGAGACGTCATCTCTCCGAAGCTATTCACCGCTCCAATGGAGGAAGTCTTCAAGGTTCTGGACTGATCAGGGCTGGGCATCAACGTCAATGGCGAGTACATCACTCACCTTCGGTTTGCCGACGATATAGTAGTTATGGCTGAAACCATGGAGGACCTCAGTATAATGCTCGTTGACCTCGGTAGAGCTTCCAAAAGAGTGGGTCTTAGGATTAACATGGACAAAACCAAGGTGATGCTGAATGCCCATGTTACACCCACTCCTATTAAAGTAAGAGACTATACACTTGAAGTTGTGGGCGACTATGTCTACCTGGGACAAACGATCCAGTTGGGTAGGGCCAACTTCGAGAAAGAGGTCAACCGTCGAATCCTACTCGGCTGGGCTCGGTGAGCGTTCGGGAAGATGCGCGGTATCTTCTCGTCTAAATTACCACAGTGTCTCAAGACTAAAGTCTATGACCAGTGTGTGTTGCCAGTGATGATTTATGGCTCTGAGACGTGGTCGCTTACAATGGGCCTCATCAGAAAGCTAACAGTCACCCAAAGGGCAATGGAGAGGGCTATGCTCGGAGTTTCCTTGCGTGATCGAATCAGATATGTAGAGATCCGCAAGAGAACCAGGGTTACCGACATAGCCCGAAGAATTGCCAAACTTAAGTGGCAGTGGGCAGGGCACATTGCTCGCAGAACGGATGGCCAATGGGGCAGAAAGGTTCTGGAGTGGCGACCGCGAACCGGAAGACGTTGCGTTGGAAGGCCTCCCACCAGGTGGACCGACGACCTGGTGAAGGTTGCAGGGATAGGCTGGTTGCGAGACGCACGGGACCGGTCAAAGTGGCGACGCTTGGGGGAGGCCTATGTCCAGCAGTGGACGTCTTTCGGCTGATATGATGATGATGATGATGATGATTCATAAGGTCAAATTAAATTAACTAGTAAAACCAACGTGTCAAAATCTGAAGGTATTAAAACTTCTCTTAAATTCAAATAACTATATCTAGTAAGTACCAGCAACCGTTTTCTATTGCAAAAATTATTCGTATCATATTAAAATAATAAACACAGGCCGATGAAATCCGTTGGATGTAAATCGAAATCAATAAAGACATTTTGAATTCGTTCTGTTTATACAAACGGTGAAATCCTCCCTTACTTTGTATTCACCGTAGCTCATACATTGTTAAGTTATAACTTCAACATTATGAATCCGTATACTTTCATATCATATTAACGGTAATGCTAATTGCTGAAGGCGAGGCAACTCTCCATCTCCGCATTAAAACAACAAAGCAGGAACAATTTTTCCAGTTGACGTCACTTTTCATGATAAAACTCCAGTGTAAAGTGAACGAGGATAAGAGAAACTGCGTTAAAGAATAAGAGAAGTTGTGTTATGTTTTATTCATTAAATCACACTTCAAAAATTATAAATTCATGCCGTGTCTGTGGGTTAGCTTTTTAAAATATCTTGACCCGTAAAACAATATAAAAACATGTTAAAATAAAATTTCAAATGTAGAATTGCATATAGATTTGCATATTAATTCGATTGAAATACCAGAGGTCGACGTACCTCCGTGAAATTAATCTGTATTCAGAGCTTGAAATTGAAAATGAATTTCAAAGAGTGACTTTGTAACCCTGCACTAAACATAGGATTATAAATTAAATACTTACGTGCACAAAGAATTCTATTGAGAGGTTGTATAAAAAAAACATGATCTCCTCAGCCCTTCAATAACTTAAGCTGACAATGTTACTTGAATAAGTACTTACTAAGAAGATTACCAAGGGATTGCACGCTACGGAGCATTGAGAGGTTTTCAATAAAATAAGTCAACTTTGCCTTGCAGCGAGAATTTATTCGTTGTCAAAAGATTATGAATTACAGCTGCCCTTAATCAAAGATCCAAATTTTAAGTAGAATTAAAATATTTACTTTTGCGTTAGTTAAAGTAACCCCGACGTTTCCTCACTGAAAAACTTTCATTTTTAATGACGTAAAATATCCTCATGACGTTTTTTTCTCGTATCGTAGGTTAGAACTAGGAAAAAAAAACAATGCAATAAAATATTATTGTAATGGGCCAAAACGTTTATTAGTCTCGTAAACAAAGCAGTTACGGAAATGAAAACTTTCTTGTGTAACATAAATCCCTGTTGCCAATTGTTATCTAATTCAACACAATTTGAAATGTCCCTGAGTTCAGATTAACAAAATAATGTTGTATTGCTTCTCTGTAGAAATATCTAAGTGGTATTCTATATTAATGATAGTGATTGTCGAAAAATCAAAATGTAAGGAATAGTCGTTTGGTATATTATTTACATTTTGCTATTTTTGGTATACATTTACGACTTTTGTGAAAATCGTTATCGCTGATAGAATATTATTTCGTGCAAAGCTTGTTTAACATTCAGTAGTCATCAACCCTTTAAATTTTCTTTAAGTTGAAAGTTGTTAAAATCTCAATTCGAAACATTCAACGGTGCTGAATTCATAATTACTTTGTGATCGTAGGCGATAAAATTTCAACGACTTATCAACTGAGTGAAAGAGTTATTTTGAAGTTTTTTGAAAGTTTAATAAATAATTTATGATTCAACACCTGTGTTATTTATAGTTTTCAATTTTAATAAAACAATATCGCCTAGTTAAAAATAGGATTGGTACAGAATAGACTAAACCAAAGTAAGAATAGAATCAGTTTAAAAATATATATAACAGCGGCAAAACTGAGTCACTATGGATGTCATTATAATTCAGAAGCAGAAGACATCAATATTGACGAAGCTGGAAGCATTACAGACATAAAATTAAATAGTCCCAAACCCCCAAGTTTTAAAACCGACAATCATACTTTATATGCCCAGAAATGCCTGACGTCGTAAAATTTTAGATGAGACCATAGTCAGTGAATTTCTATTCAAATTGCTATGAAGCTCAGTATCTTATCTTTCGAAACATTAAGCTAAATCTGAAGACATTAAGCTTGAAACAGAGATGATTGTAGTGGTTTGGTACAAAAGCACTTGAGTAGTAATTGCTTATGAACAATTTCAATCTTTGCATCTGACACGTTTGTACTAAAACATAGCTTTCAGTTAAGCTTTCTGGTTAATTAATTCCATTTAAAACTGTCACGTATTTGTAGATTACTACTAGGGAAACTATTAAAGTTATAAATTATCCTATTAGCTGTTATGATACATTTCTGTAGCGCATGTCAAGCTTTATTTGAACATAAACGTTTGGCCAATCAATAATAGTACTTAAAGTAGAATTATATTTTATGACATATCTCGATTTTCAATCTGATATTTAGTACATTCTTTACAAAGCAATGTTTATAAATCTGTTTCTTTCTCTTCCAGTGTATGACGCCAATCCAGTCAGTTCTAATTTGTGTGCTTTACATGATCGCATCCTTCACCATCATCGGAATAGCGTTTGACAACTTCAAACACGCTCCTTACTTGGAAGTCATCCGGTGTTCTGCCCTCGCCTACCTCACCAGAAGTGTCACCTACGCCAGCCCAGCATTTACCACGTCATTGCAAACCTTCTTCGTAGTTTCTGCCATGTTTTGGTGTCTGAATATTCTGAAGTTTTTGGAGATCAAAAAGACGAGAAAGGTGGATTAAAGTCTGATGCTCACGACTGATTTTTCGAGTTTCATTGTAAGAATGACTTATGCGATATAAATGGAAGATTCGGGTTTAAAGGAACTACATTTTTTATGTCCTTATGAGAAAAAATCAAATAACTTGGATTAAACTTGAAGTTTTCTCGGACAAGACGCTGGCTCTGTTTAGTATTTCAAAGATGAAAAGGACTTACTTTGGATTGCATATTTTAAACTTTATGATTTTATTACTTTACTTTAGTTCCTGTTCACTTTTCATCTTGTTGAAAATGCTTGTGACCTAGAAAATGTTAGATTAGTGCCTTTACATGTACAAATGATGCAAATAATAAGCCAAGTTATGCCTTAATAATATAAGTAAAGATAGTATACATTTTTATATAATCATTTTAAATGTTCTTTATAAGAAAATAATTACCTTTATATAAAGCCAACGTTCCACAGAAATTCAATACTGTTGAATTCGAAGAAAACAACAATTTTATTCTTATCCGTAATACCTGTTATTTGGATTCGACTAATGATCCCAGCAATGGAGTAATTTACTTGTTTTTTTTTTTGTCCATCACTTATAATTTTAATTTGAATTTGGTACTACTTATAATGATAATGACATTACTTAATAAAATTACAGGAATAAAAATATTTGATTTCCAAATTATTTTAGAATAAGGATAATATTATTGAAACAATCTGTTCTGTAAATCTTTGTTATGTTGCATCTATTTACGTAAATATTATGTTGAGCTTAAAAGGAAGCAAGCTCATCTCATAGTTATAGAAATAATGCTTCATATAGATGTGAATCTTCTACCCCGATCGCGTTAAAACCACCCTATTATCATACAGTTTCAGGGCGTTTGAGACTTTTTACTTAGTCAAGATGTACTGGGTACAATCTTGATTGGTTAGCCACGGGTAATAGTGTGGTTTTTAACGTATTTGAAAGTTACTTAACCTATTATGATGATTTTATAAATTCATGCTATTTTCGCTTCTGTAAGAAATATTGTTATTTTAGTTATGATTGTTCTTCGAACAAAATGGGTTTCTAACAGAACTTGGAAAAAATGAATAAATGTATTTACAGACAAATATAACTTGGCATGTGCCCCTGCTGTGCTCCGCAAATTTTCGAAAATTCGCAAAAGTACTCGACCCTGCAGGAATTTTTTTAATTATGAAAATATATTCGTTCCACTGAAAGCCTGAACAAATATTTTTACTGATATTTGTGAAAAAAACAACAAACACATTTTTTTAATGTTGTAATATGTTATAATTTGTACAATAATCATAAATTAATTATAATAAAAAGAAACACTTTTATATTGTTACGAGAACAACCAAATATTTAGAATTCATAAGATACCTAACTTAAGTTAATCATAATTTCGTGAGTGTACAGCTGATTTGTTTGAGAATAATTAATTCATAATAAATTATCTGAAGTCGCCTCAGCATTTTAATAGTTTATAAATTATTAATAGCATTAATAAAGAGTGCGATAAGTAGAGGAAATAAATAAAAAATATATTTTTGTATCCAATGTATATTGGATACAAAAATATATTTTTTCAAAATTCACTACTTAACGTGAGCCTTCCCAGGAACTTTTATAATTAATCGCCAATTAATTTTAACAGTTCCAGCAGCTTTTTCCGTCTGATTAACGATCTAAGTTGGTCGATGTCAATAATCCTACTTTACGACGCCCTTCAGTATGGAAAACACTAGCCCTGCACCGAAAGATCTGAAATTTTGAAAATCATGAGGTCTTTGCCCCGTTGCGGCATGATACATGCTGAACTAGTAATCTTTATCCAATAATATAATCTTATACAGTTACCTTACATCTCTCATATCATTATGATTGAAATTACGATTACCATTCATATTCGCAAACCTTCACTACAATAATATTACAAAAGTACCTACTTCTTATACATAAGTACATGATCTCCCACACTATCTACATTAAGAGCGTTCGCTCTTGTGTTAGTATCAGGAGACTATAAAAGTAATCTAGGCTCACAAGGAGCAAATACTCTTAGGCTTAGAGATAAAGAGGATCATATACTCGTATTCCTAGACATTATTACATACCTTACTAGAGGACGCCTCGCGGTTTCACCCGCGTAGTTTCCGTTCCCGTGGGAATACAGGGATAAAAAGTAGCCTATGTCACCCGGGGATAGAGTAGCTTCCCAACGGTGAAAGAGTTTTTGAAATCGGTCCAGTAGTTTTGGAGCCTATTCGGTACAAACAAACAAACAAACAAAAAAATATTTCCTCTTTATAATATTGGTATAGATAGAAGTTAAAAAAGAAACAACTTTTTATTAATTGCATTTTCAACCTCGGACGGAAAAAGAGGGTTGTTATAAATTTGACGAGTGTATTTGTAAATGAGTGTCTGTCTGTGGCATCATAGGAATGTGTAGCACCACGGTTAAACCACAAAGTACATAAGCGGCGGCGCTCCGCAGACAGAGAGTCCACTGCGAACAAAGCGCCATTTTGAACGCACACATTGACATTTCAATTTTACAGGGAATAATGGGCAATATTGGACCGAGCTCAGTCGCGGCTGTCACGAGTGCTTTGTGCGGGCGTTTGTCAGGTCATTCATACATAAAGTAGGTACTGTAAAGAGGTTGCATTGGTTGGGTTACCAATATTAATTGTTACAGACCGAATATACTTTAAATTAATCAATATAATTTTAATTCGTTCTTTAATTCATTTTAAGTTATAAAGCTCATTAAATTTTTCAAGATGATTAGTTAGAAATTAAATATCTAGGAAAATAATAAATTATTTTAAGTCCATAGACAAAATTGGAAAAGATAGAAACTTGTCATATTAATATGGTTTAAGTTTAAGTCATCTAGCTCATAAATATGTTTCTTCCGATTGCAAAGCATAATTTTGTTCTTGTTTGTATCTACATCTTTTTAGTTCGCTTCTTAAGCAGTCGGGTTTTTTGCTATAATTTAAAAAAGAAACCCATTTATATTTTTGTCTAGCTTGGTGCTTTTCATATTTTTATGTTTTTGGTGGGATCATTATTACACCATTGTTACGTCTTTTTACCATCCAACCTTCGTCGTATGTGGAGTCTTGATCTTTAATGGATATTTGATGCTCTGTCTACCCTCAAAATCAAGTAAGCGTGATATGATGTATGTTTAGACGAATCGATGTATTTATGTTTGTAACTTAAACAACCTGCTCATTTTTTTAATTCGGTATCAATATAGTAGCAACCTTAGTGAGTCTGTCAAGTTTAGCTGTCAATTTTCGAAAATACGGGAGTGGCCCTTCTGTATACTTTCTATTTTGTGGTTAAACCGACTTTAATTTTGTTTGTTTTTTTTATAAGGCAACTTTGTCGAAAGTGTTATGTGGACTTATTCCGAGTTTTTTAACGGTTTCCATCGTGATAACGTAAACGATCTCTTATGTCAAAATGTATACAAAAAAGAGGTTTCCCCTTACTGTCACCAGACGGATCTTATCCAGTTTCAATACAAATTGACGTTTACGTTAACGCGAATGAGCGTGAATAAAACTCGCACTAAGCCCACTTAGCTATGTTTCCAGTCATCGTTCTACCTAGTGGGCAACTTTAAATTACAATAAATAAATAATATTAAATTGATTTTGTGTAAGTTTTTAAATTAAATAAAAATTATTACATGCCCTGCAGTACCTGTCTAAGCAGATTTTAGCATTTAATGCTGGAAAACTGAAACGTCCCAAGTTGCGGTATAACTACTTGAGACACCAAGTATAAGGCGGAGTTTGCTTCGAAAATAGATATGTATTACCATTAAAATATACGGTCAGTTAGTATGCGTTTTTCCTAATAATGTGCTCTTAATTGTACTTGATATTACGTTCCTATCTTGTAATAAGATGCTGCAATTCCATGTTAATGGTTCTTCCTATTAACCTCATAAAAGCTATTGTGCATTTTTAAACTGCCTTGGTTATACCCACAACTATGTGTTTAAATAATAAGATAATAAGTGGTAAAATCCGAGAATACTATGGTACTAATTGGACGTAAAGAAAATACAATGCACGGAATTACTTTACAATATTATTGTTCCGGTCTGAGGAGCATATTATTCACAGTTTAAAAATTGCATGAGATTTGGTATCGGATTTTGATATATTTTAGCTACAAATAGACTATGAGATAAAATTTCCTTATCCACGTCAATATAATTATGTTGGTACCTATTGAATGTATATTTTGGGCACCTAATACTGCCTGAATGTCACCTGGCACATTCCAACTAAAATTTGCGAGCGGAAGGTCATGGTAATCCATGTTCCGATTCCATTCGATAAAATGCGACGGCAATTGATCCGTGATACATTTAACAACTAAAGCGTGAATGTTGTATTTCTGTTGCGGGTGTATGCGGGATTCAATATCTAAATATACATATCCAATGATTAGACGCGAAGTTGACCCAACATCTTTGACAAAAGAATTACTCAAAGGAATTATCGGCAAATTCAAAACGCGGCAACATTCAGTAGTCACCAGATTGTTCATACTTCCGTTATCAATTAGACATCTGATAATAGTCTTCGGACCTGTACTACCTTTAGGACGCGCGTAAACTTGCGCGGTTGACAATAATACCGTCGACTTCGGCTTTGACTCAGCCGAAAGAAGCACGGCGGCATTATGCGACACGAGCGGTGGTGATAATATTTCCGGTGCGACTTTCGCGCTATTATCACTGTTATTGCTAGAAACGCACGAACAAGACAGCTGCGCGCTCTCTGGAGCTGAGGAAGGCGAGCGACTTGTCGGCGACGCGGGAAGTGTGATCGGCGTATGCGCGAGTGTCGGCGGCTTCATGGGAACATTCACGTAAGCGGTGTGTACATGAATGTTATTATTTTCATTATTGTTTAAAAAATGTAAAAGCGTATGATGTCGTTTTTTACACAACTCACAAACAGATGACGAATTACAGGTCGATAAATTATGCGTCATACTCAAGCAGTTTACGCATCCACGTTTGAATTTAACGTGGATGCGTAAACTGCGTGAGCGTAAATCATAACGAAATTTGGGATCACGAGTATTTTTTAATTTAGCGCAACTATATAGCTGTGTGTGAGCGGTGTCATTGCAGTATGCGCAACGCATTGAAGCGGGCGTACCTGACAAAGAAGCAGGGGTCCCGGGAGCAACCATAGGTACCTCGCTCGCGACAAAATATTTATAAGTATTTGTACGTGTGTTACATGAAGTAGAAGCCGGCGGTTTATTTGTATTATTTGAATTTCGCGGGTTCGAGTTCAAGTAAGCAGTCGGATTCGAATGTCCCAAAATCTTAGCTTGATCTTGTACGAAACCGATCAGCTGTTTTGATGTAGGTATTTCGACATCCCTAACGGAAAGTTCTAAACTTTGTGCGGTTTGCGTGACTATTTTCCTAAGTGCGCATTGCAGTAGGATAAAATCCGTCAGATCAGAAATGCCGAGCTGTTTGAGAGCAGATATTGACGCAGAAAAGTTTTCGATAAGTGAATCGCGACTAGCAGCAGTTTGAACACATGTTTTCATATCTAACACATTATTAAGATAGTGTACACCTAAAGCGCGTTTATCCTGATACTTCTTGACCAAGCTATCCCAAATTATGTTGTAAGTCTCGCCTGTCGGAACAATACCCGCGGTGATGCTCAATGCGCTTTGAGTTAATTTACCTAACAAGTATTGTACGCGTTGCGAATTACTTAGTCGCGTATTATCATGAATATTCGCTTTGAACGACTCATAAAACGCTGGCCTATTTTGTATTTTACCATCGAATTCCTTAATATGAAGAGGCTCTAATTTGAATACAGGTGCACTATCACTTCGCGAAGGCAAAACTGTAGCGTGATTATTCATTTTATTTCTTACGCGTTTCACTCTCGTGTATAAATCATCAAAGGACTCTAAACAAGCATAATCTGGCCTCGCGTCAGGATCTGACGTCAAGTTATTTTTGATTAATCAGATCAACAATAGATTCAAACTTACTGCGAAGCTCATCGATAGTATCTGTCTCAGACATAAAGTTTTCATTTGTCCTTGAAATCTAAAAAGAAGTAAAGTTTTTTGACAGGTTACACAGATGGGTTATCCGTTTGAATGACAACTCCTTCTTTCTTCCTAAAATGGCTAACATCGTATCTGCACTTGGTTTCGACATAATTGCTAATTAATTATGATGCTAAAAATTTAAACACAAACTCACTAAACCAAGTTATATCTATCTGTTTATCAACAAATACAATACCGGTAAACTTATAGGTAGGCAAGTAAGCGGGCGGAACACAATAGCTTAGCGACGGCAGCCGTAACTCAATAACAAATCACTGTTAACAATACCTAGTTATCTTATAGTTGTACCAATTATAGTTACGTACACATTATTTCCGAGGCAACACAAAACATTTAGGCGTAAATCAACAATTCAGAATATTACCAATAATTACGTAAATAAAACTGAATATGTTTTGAATTATTTGAACGAGATTTTACCAAGATTACGTAAAATACTATTTGTCAAATAATGCGGTTATATGAACAAGTTCTATAGAAGTACTTATAGAAGGTTTAGATAACGATGCTTCATGGAAAATTGCACGCACATTGGTAAGAGGTACTAGTGTATCGGTACGCGTACTCAACACAAGTGACCAGGACCTGGTGCTCAAGAAAGGCACATTATTAGGCACTTGTGACGGAGTAGTTTGGATGCGTAGATGCCACGAATACTCAACCAACACCAAAGTTAGTGCAAGATTCGATATGTCATCGCTTTTGAAGAACTGCCAGAATAACTTGTCGGAAGAAGAAAAGAACAAGGTTAAGAAGATGTTAAACAAGTTCGCCGACATTTTCTCGACAAATGATGCCGACATAGGGAAGACTGCGTTAGTTCAACACAGAATAAATACAGGAAATGAGGTACCAATCCGCCAGCGACCAAGACGTGTTCCAGTGGCACGGGAACGGGAAGTGGACGACATGATCAAGGGTATGGTGAAAGACGGCGTGATTGAACCTTCATCCAGTCCAAGGTGTTTACCGGTAGTATTGGTGAAAAAGAAGGACGGCAGCATGCGCTTCTGTGTAGACTATCGCCGACTAAACGACATCACGAAGAAGGACAGTTATCCGTTGCCAAGAATCGATGATACGCTATCGGGAATGAAGTGGTTTTACACCTTAGACTTAAAGAGTGGCTACTGGCAGGTCGAGTTAGACCCTCGAGATAAGGAAAAGACAGCGTTCTCTACAGGCAAAGCATTGTGGCAATTCAACGTTATGCCATTTGGACTGAGTAATGCGCCTGCCACCTTTGAGAGATTGATGGAGCGGGTACTTACTGGGCTGATTGGTGATGCCTGCCTAGTCTACTTGGATGACATTATAATCGTGGGACGGACGTTTGAAGATCACCTCCGCAATTTGGAACGTGTGCTGTCAAAGATACGAGGAGCCAATCTAAAGCTCAGTCCAAAGAAGTGCGCGTTGTTCAGGCGGCAAGTGAACTTTTTAGGACACCTGGTTTCATATTGCCCGACCTCTTCATAAGCTAACTGAAGACAAGATACAGTTCTGCTGGAATGAGAGCTGTGACGTCGCATTTCAAAAGCTAAAGGAACATCTGTGCAATGCACCCATCCTAGGTTATCCTGACAATGAAAATGAATTCATAGTTGACACAGATGCCAGCAATACTGGAATCGGCGGGGTATTGTCTCAACGAAAAGGAGATCATGAGGTTGTAATTGCGTACTTCAGCAAAGCCTTATCCAAACCTGAGAGGAACTACTGTGTCACTCGAAGGGAGCTTCTAGCTGTAGTAAAGACATTGCAGCATTTCAATAAATATTTGTTGGGGTGGAAATTTCTCCTGCGAACGGACCACGCTGCTTTGAAATGGCTACTGCAATTTGAGAACCCAGAAGGACAGGTAGCAAGATGGATTGAGCTACTACAAGAGTTTGATTTCATAATTCAACATCGCAGCGGAACGTCGCACGGTAATGCTGATGCTCTCTCGCTAAGACCGTGTCCAGACCAATGTAAACATTGTGCGAGAAAAGAAGCTAAGCAGGTAACGCAAGTGCGGGTTTTGGGGACGGATCTTAGCGAAGAGTCGAAGGAAACCTTGCAGAGTGCTCAACAAGAAGACAGAGACCTAAAACCGATCCTTGAATGGAAGAAATCAGGTGCTCCTAGGCCTCACTGGAGTGATGCCGCAGCAACCAGTTCCATCACCAAGAGTTATTGGGCACAGTGGGAAAGCTTGGTTATCCAGGATGGAGTTCTGTGCAGGAAATGGGAGAACGCTCGCGGTGTCATCTACAAATGGTCGTACCTAAAGTTAAGGTGCCGGAGATCCTACAGCTCTACAACAATGGATTGTCAGGGGTTCACATGGGAGTTAAGAGGACTTTAATCAAGATCCGAGAACGATTTTACTGGATCTATTGTCGAGAGGACGTTGAGGAATGGTGCCGCAAATGCACAAGTTGTGCGGCTGTGAAAGGACCACAAACTCGTAGCAGAGGGGCACTAAAGGTTTAAAATGTTGGTGCACCGTGGGACGTATAGCATTGGATGTTGCTGGACCATTTCCAGAAAGCCAAATCGGAAACAAGTACTTCTTGGTCGTCATGGACTACTTCACAAAATGGCCGGAAGTGTTTGCAATCCCCAATCAAGAAGCCGTTACGGTGGCTGATAAGTTAGTTCACGTAGTATTTTGTCGGTTCGGGGTACCCTTGGATATCCACAGTGACCAAGGCCGGAACTTCGAGTCAGAAGTGTTCAAGGAGACGTGTCGTGAGATGGGTGCTCACAAAACCAGAACTACTGCTTATCATCCGCAATCAGACGGGATGGTTGAACGATTCAACCAGTCACTAGAGGGATATCTTGCAAAGGTTGTGGAAAACAGACAGAAGGATTGGGACAAACACATTCAACCATATCTCATGGCATATCGCAGTGCTGTTCATGAAACTACAACGGTAACACCAGCTTTTGCTAATTTCGGCAGAGAACTACGATTACCTGCAGATCTAATCACCGGTATCCCGCCTGAGTCTCCACGCAATGTGTTACGATTTTTTACAACAATTGATTATGCGAATGAGCTACGAAACAGGATGAATGATGTATATGAGCATATGAGACAGACAGGTCAACAGATGTCTGAGAGGATGAAGACCCGCTACGATCGGAAAGCGAACAACAAGGGCTTCGATGAAGGATCTCTTGTATGGTTACATAACCCGGCACGGAGCAAAGGAAAATCGCCTAAATTACAAGCAAAATGGGATGGATCTTATCGCGTAGTTACCAAGATCAATTACGTCACCTACCGAATTCAAAAGGGATCCCGAGATGCATCAAAGGTCGTTCATGTGGATTGATCGTGCTATATAAAGAGCGGTCGGATTCGTCGTGAGTCAGTTTCGATTGAGAAGCGATACAGAGCGATCAAAGCGGAAAATAGTGCGAAGTAATAGAATTGTTTAAGAAGTGTTTTTGTAATAAACAGTGATTAATTGAAGTCTGCTGTTTAATTAATTTATCCCTGAACCCCAGCTCGTAACAATAAGATAGCCTTCATACAACGTTGCAGACGCCTTCATAAACTTGTACAGCTCAGATAGCTTTGATTGGGATCATTAGATTTCCCTGTAATTGTCCGGAAATAATATTGATCTGACGAGCCAGCTGTTCGGGAGTTAAAAGGTACGGGTCGATGCGACCGTGGCTGATGTCTGTCATGGTGTCGATAAGTGTGTGTTGGATCCGCATTAGGTTTGACAATATGATACTCGCAGCTAGGGCGGATGATGTAACATAAATGCCGTTTCTGTTGTCTAGACGGACCTTATTGATTTCGTCAGTGATGTTTTGAGATGTTGTTTTAATTTTTTTAACTGTTTGTTCATAGTCTACTCGCTGCGTCGCAGAATGTTATATTCCGATTCCAAGACCAAGGTTTGATTCTTTAATAACCTTTGAAGATGATTTTCATTATTTGTTATTCTTTCTATGTCCTGCTTATACTGTTGAGCGAAGTTTTCATCTAATACTCCGAACAATGTGTTTTTCCAGGTACCTTACTCCATTGATTAAACTGATTAAAGAACTACTGCTTATCATCCGCAATCAGACGGGATGGTTGAACGATTCAACCAGTCACTAGAGGGATATCTTGCAAAGGTTGTGGAAAACAGACAGAAGGATTGGGACAAACACATTCAACCATATCTCATGGCATATCGCAGTGCTGTTCATGAAACTACAACGGTAACACCAGCTTTTGCTAATTTCGGCAGAGAACTACGATTACCTGCAGATCTAATCACCGGTATCCCGCCTGAGTCTCCACGCAATGTGTTACGATTTTTTACAACAATTGATTATGCGAATGAGCTACGAAACAGGATGAATGATGTATATGAGCATATGAGACAGACAGGTCAACAGATGTCTGAGAGGATGAAGACCCGCTACGATCGGAAAGCGAACAACAAGGGCTTCGATGAAGGATCTCTTGTATGGTTACATAACCCGGCACGGAGCAAAGGAAAATCGCCTAAATTACAAGCAAAATGGGATGGATCTTATCGCGTAGTTACCAAGATCAATTACGTCACCTACCGAATTCAAAAGGGATCCCGAGATGCATCAAAGGTCGTTCATGTGGATTGATCGTGCTATATAAAGAGCGGTCGGATTCGTCGTGAGTCAGTTTCGATTGAGAAGCGATACAGAGCGATCAAAGCGGAAAATAGTGCGAAGTAATAGAATTGTTTAAGAAGTGTTTCTGTAATAAACAGTGATTAATTGAAGTCTGCTGTTTAATTAATTTATCCCTGAACCCCAGCTCGTAACAATAAGATAGCCTTCATACAACGTTGCAGACGCCTTCATAAACTTGTACAGCTCAGATAGCTTTGATTGGGATCATTAGATTTCCCTGTAATTGTCCGGAAATAATATTGATCTGACGAGCCAGCTGTTCGGGAGTTAAAAGGTACGGGTCGATGCGACCGTGGCTGATGTCTGTCATGGTGTCGATAAGTGTGTGTTGGATCCGCATTAGGTTTGACAATATGATACTCGCAGCTAGGGCGGATGATGTAACATAAATGCCGTTTCTGTTGTCTAGACGGACCTTATTGATTTCGTCAGTGATGTTTTGAGATGTTGTTTTAATTTTTTTAACTGTTTGTTCATAGTCTACTCGCTGCGTCGCAGAATGTTATATTCCGATTCCAAGACCAAGGTTTGATTCTTTAATAACCTTTGAAGATGATTTTCATTATTTGTTATTCTTTCTATGTCCTGCTTATACTGTTGAGCGAAGTTTTCATCTAATACTCCGAACAATGTGTTTTTCCAGGTACCTTACTCCATTGATTAAACCACGTTTTTGCCTTCTTGCGTTTGGGTTTTCTATGAGTTTTTGGTAAAGCTCAAGTTCCTTTACTTCGTGCTTTAATTGTAGGAAGACGCTGTCGTATTGCGAATCCATGCAATCGGCGGTTTGTTTCAAGTGCTTGACATAGTTTTTAATGTTCGATACTCTGTGATAAAACGTGGACATGTTATAAAACACGATGAGTTTCCAGTCGTCCTTGATAACTTGGAGGTTAGACATCTTGTCGAAGTAAAGTCCTTGGTTAGCGGTAATTTGCGTAACGTTGTACGTCACTTTCTGTTGTAGACTAGGAGATGCAAATAAAAGCATTAGTAAAACACTGATGAAAAAGGCTTGCAATCTTTTCTACTTTCGCGGTCGCAGAGACCGCCTTTTGTTTTCAACATGATCTGATGACGGAGTGGAAGGCTCATCCACACACTGGTTCATGGGTTTACCTTAGATGGGGATACATCCTCATTTTACAGGCAAGTATACAAGCTTGTTGACTGGACGCTGTATGGTGTTATTACTTGTCTTACTACTAGTAACTACTCTCACATACCCGTCCTTTCCAGGTTGAAGTACGTGTACTCGACCCATTGCCCATTTACCCGGCGGTACGTACTCTTCACGTATGAGGACGTAATCATCGACTTTAAGATTATGTCGTGCCTTGTGTTAATAGGTCTTGTTGTAAGTTGGGTCCACTGTACATTAAGTCGTTCAGACTGTTACCTGATGTAGTCTTGGATGAGGCATTAAAAACTACTCTCAACTTTGTTGTTGTGGAATCAAGTTTCCATACACCATGATGTGATAAGTAATACGCCTGATCGGTTGTACTTTCGACCTTCCGCATGTGACCTAATTCTTGGTATTCGTTCATAAATTGCTTGTATTGACTTGAAAATATAATAATAATATAATAATATAATATAATAATAATATCGTTTATTTATAACATAAGGCATATTTTACAGTAAAATATCTTAAAATATAAAAGAAGACAGTTTCTTATTTGCCTGAACTAGGTTGAACCTGTGTTTCAGGATATAAAGTGCTTAAAACTTATAAAAATAATAAATTAACAAAGGGTATGGTAAATGAATACTTAAATTAAAAACACAGCAAAACTATTATTTTGTTACAGTCAGGAGATCTTCTGTCTCTCCGTAAGATATGCTAAGTAGATGTTCAAGAATAGTCTTTTTACAGCTAAAATAGTTTAATTTATACATACTTAATTTTCTATTTAATCTATTGTACAGAAATGGGCCTAAGAATGTAAAGAATCTATTTACAAAGACATATTTTGAGGATGCATTAGAAACGCAGACAATGTCATTTCGTCTCTTATTATTTATGGATTTGGCGTTATAGGAAAGCATGGTGTGTTGTTTTAAAACTGAGTGCATAATGAAAAGCTGGCGAACAGTCATCACGTTGCAGGATTTGTAAAGCAGATCAGTGGGGTAGAGAAAAGGGTGGAAATTGGCTACTTTTAAAATAGCTCTCTGAGCCCTTTCAAGAGGCAGTAGATGCGTTTTTGGTGCTCCACCCCATGATGTGATACAGTATTGGATTACAGATTGACCTAGGGCCAAATAGACTTGTTTGACCAATTTTGAATCTGCAATCGTTCTCAACTTTTTAAAAACATAAATTAATTTGCGCACTCTATTAACTAGGCTATCAATATGAGGTCTAAAGGAGAGTGTTTCATCTATAATAACCCCGAGATATTTTATGTTGCCTGTTTTGAGGATAAAAAGACAATTACACATGCTGACTGGGTGGAATCCACATTTATGGGCATACAGTTGAGAGTTAGTAATGTTAAATTGAGGCTTGCGCATGGAGAAATGAATATATTTTGTCTTGTCAGCATTTAGTGTTAGTAAATTGCTTTGCAGCCAATTAGTCACAGTATTAAAACCTTGTTGAGCGTATTCGTACAATTCGTTACTGGTTTTCGCGGTAAAGATTAACGCCGTGTCGTCGGCATATGATATGAGTTTGCCTTGTTTAATATTTAAATTACACAGATCGTTAATGTAAATCAGGAATAGGGTTGGGCCCAGAATGCTTCCCTGAGGAACACCATAACCCTTTTGCTCATCGCTAATAATATCGTCTATTTTAACATATTGAGATCGATCGTCTAAGTAGTCAGCAAAAAGTTTCAGCGGTGTTCCCCTAATTCCTAAAGCCTCTAATTTTTTCAGAAGCATCGGAACGGACACCGTATCGAAGGCTTTGGCTAGATCAAGGAAAACCCCCAGGGTCTGGTTTCCTTTGCCAAGTTCTTCTGCGGTATAATCAATCAGACTATGCACCGCATCGGCTGTGGATAATTTGACTCTGAACCCAAATTGCGCAGATGATAATAAATTGTTTTTTTCTAGATAATTAACTAGTCTATTGTTTACAATTTTCTCTAGTATTTTAGATATTGAAGGGAGTAAAGATATCGGTCTATAATTATTTACAAATTTTTTGTTTCCAGATTTAAAGATAGGGATTACAACTGCTTTTTTCAGACATCTAGGGAAAATACCTTCAGATAAACAAATACGAAATATATGCGTTAAGGGAGGTACTAGGATATGCTTAAAGGTTTTAAGGATCTTATTGCTTATATTATCCCATCCAACTGCACAGTCATCTTTTAGACCAGATATGATTCGGGTTATTTCGTCTTCGTCAGTATCCAGCAAGCCAAAAGATTTTAAAGCACATCTATTATTTTGGGAAGATGGTGGCAAACAGTAATGTTTTGGAATCTGTTCGGCAAGAGTTTTACCAATATTTACAAAAAAGTTATTAGCGTGGTTGGCTGACAAGAGAGGTGATGGATTAGAAAGCAGCAAGCTCGAATTTGAATCACGCTGTTTTGTCCTATAGGTGACGTTCTTAATATGTTTCCAAAGTTGTTTACTATTGTTTCCTGCTCTATTTAATTCATTTTTATCGTAATTAATTTTTAAGTTCTTTAGGAGGTTGTTGCAAAAATTTCTGTATCTCTTATAGGTTATTTTAATGATTAGATTATCAGGGTTACACCTAGATCTCTGATGGAGTTTGTCTCTGTGTCTTATACACCGAATTAGGCCAGGAGTCATCCAAGGCTTGATGCTACGAAGTTTTTTGTTTACTATAATAGAAGTCGTATTACGTAATATTGCTAATTGAACATGTTTTATTAAGTACGATAAAGCAAAATTAGCGTCAGCAGTATTGTAAACTGGGTTAAAGTCAAGATTGCATAAATCACATTCGAGCCTGTTTGTGTTTAATTGCGTTTTCGTCTGGGGACGATTTAGCTTAGGCAGCGTTAAGTTTAGGGTTAGTAGAACAGCGTGATGGTCTGTAATAGTTGAGTTAGTAACAAGCGTAGCATATGATAAGTTGGATTTGATCATCATATGATCCAGACAGGAACCGCTCTGATGAGTAGGCAATGTGTGTGCAGGAAGAAAACCATGGTATGAGCAGATATTAAGGTAATCTTGGGTCCCAGTGTCGCAGTTTACAGCGTTAAGGTTTATATTTATATCACCTGTTAATATAACATTCTTAAAAGAGCTTAATGCTTCAAAGATCTGGTTTAAGGATGCGTGAAAAGAGTCGAAGTTTCTAGCAGAAGGGGACCTATATATAGTGATTATTGCTGTACTTGTACCAATTTTGATAACCAAACAATTACCCACACAGTCCTGAAGAATTGGTTCTTCAATTGTGACCATTAATGATTCCTTATAATAAACAACCACACCATCGTTTTGATTGTTGTTTACTGCAGTATACATTAAGTTGTATCCCGGCATTTCTGGGAGGTGTTCCTGGCGATTAGATAGCCAGCACTCGGTTAGTACCATTATGTCACAATCAAAGTTAAGTCTATGGAGAAAAACGTTAAAGCTATCTATGTTCTTATAAATACTGCGAATGTTCTGAGTTAGTATGGTTAGTGAGTTTTGATATTCAGAAAGAAATTGCCTGCAGTCCTCAACCTCGCATGACTTTGCATCGGTAAGAAATGTATTATCTATATCGGTCAATAAGGTATTATCCATAGTATAAGAAAAATATAAACAATAAAAATAAGTCTTAGATATATTTGAATATGTGGCGCTCTTAGGCGCCTTCATAATCAATCGAGTTAATGTACCTGTTTTCGGCAGATTTTTTAGCAGGACACTCTTGTTCTCCCGTTTTATGGCTGGCTGGTTTTTTGAAGCGCAGACATGTTGCACATTTTGGCGCTTCGGTTTTCTTTGTGCAGTCGTGGATAGTGTGTCCTTCTTCACCGCAATGTCCACATGTGGGGGCAGCAACTTTACATGTCTTGGCCGCATGACCGTACTGCTGGCACTTGTAACATCTCGTTACCAGTGTGAAGTCTCGTACCGGGCAGGAAGTCCAATTGATGAACAATCTGTCTTGTGTGATGAGAGCCTTGCGGATGGTCGCAGGAACTTCTAAGATGTAATTACAGTTTTCAACATCTTTTCTACCAGATTTGTGGCTCAGTTTGATTAAGGTCAAAAAGGTATCTCTGGAGATAGTTGGCAGTTTGTCGGCTAAGTTTTGATCGTAAATGGATTTATATACCTCATTTTCTGCCATTGATGCTGGAACTCCTATCACTATTATGCGGGGTTTGCGCTTTTTCGGTTCATCGACGGTAAGCCCTGAGGAAGCAGTTTGAACTGATTGCCTCAACTTATCTAGGTCCTCTTTCGTCTCCGTGCTAATTATGAGTCCTCCTTTCCCTATCTTGCGTACGCCTCTCACTTTCAGCTTCATTTCACCTGGGCATATAATTTTTTGGACTATGTTCTTCGTTTCATCGCTGGTCTTTGAACTGTCGGTGGGATAAATCGCCACGGAGCTAAAAGTATTAGGACGAACAAAGTTGTTAGACCCCTTCTTCACCATGTCTGCAAAAGTTGATGCAGCTGTTTCCTGCCGCTTTGCACAGGATTCCTTAAAATTCCGGTTCATCTCCATTACACACTCCTTTAGGTCCGTTACGCAGTCTCTTTCTTCGGTCAATATTTTAAGGGAGTTATGGGACCTAAGGGCATTTTGTTTAAGCGACTGGTATTGAACAGCCAGTTGCGAGACTCCATATCCAACCTTTCGGCACAAATTGGTTATTTTTAGCTTCTGATCTGAGTTAAGCTTTCCTTCAGAAGCAATAGCACATACCTCACCCAAGTGTTGTTCAATGGAACCCATCCAGTTCTGTATCTCCGCAGTTGAGACTACCTCAACTTCTTCCTTAGCTTGAACACGTCTCGGTTGGTGGGGGTGGGTCGGTGTAGGTGTTGAAGGAGGGCTGCGCCGCATCATCGAACTCCGATTAAAGGGGCTGCCTTCCATCTTTCAGATTATAATAATATATAATCAAGTCAGTCCATTTTTCCACTTATTAGCACTTCCAAAGAGTGTCAGTATTACACGTCAATATACTAAAACTAGGTCACTATTTATGTTAAAACGTTAATTTATATTATTTTTAATGCATTGATGAGCACGTCTGTATGCGACGAGTGCGCAAAGTCAATTAGAATTTAAAATGGCCAAAAATGATGTATTTTTGGCCATTTTAAATTCTAATTGTTTGAATTGCGCTATAGCTTTAAACTTTGATGATCCGAGTTGCTGCTCAAAGCCTGGCACCATGGGTTTCCCCACTTCATACATGCCATTATCTAAGCGTCTTGTGGTGGCTTTGTAGAAATCTTCACAAAATTGATCACCAATAGTTTGCTGATGATGAGTCGTGAATATCCTCCAACTCCCAAAATTTGGCTATTTCTTCAATGTTATTGATGGCGACATGACAGTTGAACCTTTTGACATTGCCTGATAATATCCAACCCATTTTGGTTTGTTGAGCTATTGGAGCATGCGCTGGGCCCTTGATAAGACCGCTTAATATAATTTCCGAATATACACTGGCATCCGGAAGCAGATCAATAGGTCTTGATGAGTTGTACTCCGGGTCTGCTAACTGAAGATGTTACAAGTGAGACCAGCTCTGTTTGCGGAATTATGAGTTCGGTAGGCTGCTTATGACCTTTGATACAACTAACGCCTGAGTCTTCAGGGTATAATCTCCGTAGATGGACTTGCAGTCTAGTGTTACAATTCATTTGCTTTGTTTGGAGACTGGACCTACCCCTGAAATGCAGGCATGATATTGACGACGTTGCAAGCCTAACATTTGCGTCGCTTTTTCTGAAATCAATTAAATTTGGGACCCTTGATCTAGAAGCGCTCGTAGTGTGACATATGTATCATTTTCAGATAATACAGTTAACAACAACGTGGTTAGCAGTATTTCTTTATTATCGGCTGCGACGTGGTTGACGTTATGCTGTGCCGGTGATGGCTGCAGGGTAGCGCACGTCGTTGCTGCGGCTTGTTGAAGTGGTACACACGCATCATGCAGAAAAGTGTTGTGTTCGTTGTTACACCTTTTGCAACGTTTTGTGCTGTTGCACTCACTGTCAGGATGATAATAAAGGCATTTTTTGCAATATTGACTCTTTGTTACCAAGGTCAATTTATCACCTGGGGTCATTTTCGTAAATGCCCGGCAACGAAATAAAGGGTGGAGTATATTACAAATCGGACAGTCTGGCCCTTGAGTAGCGACGACTTGATAATGCTTCTTGTAGTGGTTCCCATAATTTGCAGGTTTGTCACGCAGTTGACTAGACTCACGTTTAAAGGCAGGCTTCGTTGTTTCTTTATCTCTTCAGTGTAAGGGTTCCAGGGCTGTGAACTTGTTTTCGAGGAACATCATAAATTCCGTCAAGGATGGGAGCTCCCTGGATGACGCGCTTCTTTGTAGTCAAAGTTAGTCTCCTGGTCCAGTTTCTTACTGAGAAGATGTACTAACAACGGATCCCGTGTGTTTGTGTTCACACCAAGGTTGTGTATAGCGTAGATGTACTCCGTGGTGGTATCATATAACCGCTTTAACTCATAAGCTGTTTGTTTGGAGATAGAAGGCTGATTTAAAAATATCTCTATTTGATTAGTAAAGAGAACTTGAGCATTATTATATCGGTGATTAAGGATTTCCCAAGCTGTGTCGTAATTTTCAGACGAAATGTGAAGATGTTCAATAAGGGGTTCAGCCTCTCCCTTCATCTTTCCTTTCAAGTGTTGCATCTTCTGAGCCTTGGTTATTGTGTTGTTTTCGTGAATAGCTTCTGTAAACAGGTCACAAAATGTTGGTCACTGCGTGTATTTCCCCGTAAAGGTAGGATTCTCGAGTTTCGACGTTACCTGTTGTATATGCACCATGGACGATATTTTCTTATTTAGCGAACGCTTCATATCTTTGTAGCTACGTTCGTACATGCTAAATTCATTTTCTTACGATATATCTCCACCTTGAAGTATGTGGTCGATTCGCAGATGTAATGTATCGATAGAGTTCCACTTGGCTTGTATAGCTCGTCTTCAAGTTCCCATTTTTCAGCTACTTCGTCTTCGTTGATGCTCCTCACGGACCTATTGAAAGCCCTAAATATTATAGCCCTATTGGTTCTCTGTTGAGCCAACAGTTCAGTGGCTTCAGGATTTGACTGCGTTCCCCTTTTCCTCCGAACCAAAGGACGTAAGTAGGCCACGAATAGACTGGTACAGGCTCTTACCCTGTTGATAAAAGTTAGATGCGAAGTATTGAGGTTCCCTATCCGGAAACTCAGAAAGTTTCAAATGATTTTGCTCGAACTCTCCCCAGAGATTATCCAACGACTCTATTCTCTTTTGGATGTATTCTGGCGTTTTTCTCGACATCGGATCCTTACCAAAGTTGACCTTAATCCTATTGAGACCTTCTAATAGTTCCAATTGACGAGCGCTTAAAACGGCCATTATTATATAATATAAGGAACAATCTTTCTTGGACACTGACGAAATGCGATACCAACTGTGGGCTGCCAACGCGGTGTGCAGTTCTGATGTAGATTCAGCTCCACCGATGTCTTCTTGGAACGATTCACTGATGGTTCATTGAATGGACTGAGTTGAGCTTTTTACGGAACTGTCGCGAAATACTCAACGAAAATAATCAAGTGTGTGGCTACGATTTCAACACACCTTGATCTATACACTCGATTAATTGATAAACGCGTGATCACAGTTTTGATTCACACCCTGGACACCAGGGAGCACAAGCTGAAGGCCATCGTCTGGGGCCCCAGCTGGGAACCAGGAACCGCTCGCCTGGGAGATGACGATATGAAGGTTAACGTGAGTCTTATTTGGCATGGCTTTTGGCAGTTGTCATGCATTGTGCTATGAAGATTTAAAATTTAAATAATTTATTCAGTAATAATAATATGGGTGTAAACTCTTAGGGGTTATAAGGCTAGGTATAGGTATTTGGTATCACACCACATTTTACCATTGGGCATGCAAACATTGACATACTTTCTACCGATAGACAAGAACATTCAAGAAAAACATTGTTCAAATGCTGGTGATTTAGGACTAAAGTTCGCTGCAGTGCTAAAATATTTACGTTATTTAATCAAACTATTAAAACATGCAGCGCTAGATCGCGCTTATAGAGTTTATTTTACTCGCGATCAAAACGTCGTTATCGCCATAAAATTGATGGTGCTGCCACGTTTCGTTCACCGTAGTTTAAAGTAAGGTATACGGATTGTAGTACAGTTCAGTCGAGATTGAGCCTTCGGATCGCCAAATCGTTCGCCAATTTAAACAAAATGTGAGGTGAAAAGGAATCTGATGAATGTGACCGACATCAAACAATCGAAAACAATTATATGACTGAATAGCATTGTCAGTCATCGTTTCTACCTTGTCTTGATCAAGCAGGGTTGACGTAACCTGTCAAAAAGTTGTAACACTTGTGAATTCCAGTAAATGGCATTCATTATGATTGACGTTCCTTTTTCTTTTCTAAAAACTATTATTCAGTTGAAAGGGCTTCCATAAAACGTACAATACGACCAATTTCTTAATGACCCTCGGCAATCTTCGCATTTCCGAATACAAATAAATGCTAATTTCCCTGTCCATCAATTATTTATTTATTGATTTATTTATTTTAGTAAATGTATCGTATTTATTTGAATTCAGAACTAAGTTCTTTATTTTTGTTTTGTTTTGGTTGCTGTTTGAACTTTATAGGGCTGTAAAACGAATTTTCTATTTTCCGTTGGCAGCATTCTACCCATTATTAAAATAAAAATGGGTAGAATTCCAAGTTGATTGTGAGCGTCCGGTCCGTACCAAGTGCAAAGGGCAACTGATATAAATCCGATGACTAACGAAACACGAAGTTTGTCGAGGGACATTAAGAAAATAGTTGTACTATATGTATGTATGTCCATTTCTATAGCACGCTCTACAGTCCAAACGGCTTTGCGGATTTTGAAAAATGAGTTGTGTCGTTGGATTCGTCTTAATTTTAGGGGTGACATAGGCTATATAATTTTTAAATACGGTGCCCTCCCCAAAAAAAGAGGGTGAAACAATATTTTTTTCGTTATCATAACAATATAGGTATCAAATGAAAGCTACTAAATAGACCATTCTAAAAATATATATATCGTAACACATTAAAGTTACTATTTTGGCACAAATTCAAAAGAAGCGTAACTTTGATAGCAGAATAAATAGTTATATGGAGATCTTGTTCATTAATAAAATTAAAAAGTCTGAAATAAAATAAATTATTATAAAACTAAAAAAACCCTACTGCTAAAAATAATTAACTTATAAGAGCAAAACAAAAAAAATATTAGCTGAAACGAGAAAAACAAGCACTAAAATAGACATTTAGACACCCGGAACCTTTGGGTATGCAGACGATAGTACTGTTGCTGAGAGATACGTGTCCGGCGCACGGGCTACTGGGCCTCAGATTCGGTCTCTCCGGGAGGCCATGGTTGAACGCTTGAACCTGTCCTTGAAGGCGGTCTCCGAATGGAGTGTTGCCAATCTGGTCAGTTTCAATGCTGCTAAGACCCAGGCGTGTCTTTTTTCCTCTAAAAAGAGCCAATTCCATCCGGCTCCTTCTTTCCGTGGTGTAACCGTGCCGTTAACCGACCACCTCGAACTTCTTAGAGTTACGGTGACATCTACCCTCAACTTCGGTCCATACATTGAGGCGAAAGCTCAGTTAACTGCAAAAAAGTTGGGGATTCTTGCAAAGGTGAGACGGTACTTCACGCCTGAACAGCTGCTCAACTTGTAAAAAGCACAAGTTCGGTCATGCATGGAGTACTGCTCTCACCTCTGGGATGGATCTGCCAAATACCAGCTTAATGCACTTGAGTTGATTGACAGACGGGCCAAAAGGCTTATTGGCAACGATTCACTGGTCGCAACAAACCTCCAGAGCTTCGAACATCGACGCCGAGTCGCCAGTCTGTCGGTTTTTTATCGGTTACATTTCGGGGAGTGTGCGATGGAACTGCACAATTTGGTTCAGCCTAGCCCTTTCCATCATCGGACTACAAGGCGTACGGCCATGCGCCATCGGTACATGGTAGACATCCCTCCCACACGCACAAAGCGTTTTGCTAATAGCTTCATTGTGCGCACAGCTAAGGAGTGGAATTCCCTTCCGGGGTCTTTGTTCCCTGATAGCTACATACAACCTTGGGGTCTTTAAGTCAAGAGTGAATAGGTTTCTTCTAGGCAAGCGTGCTTCACCGTAGACCACATCATCGCTTAACATCAGGCGAGATGGTGGTCAAACGCTAGCCTATAGTTTATTAAAAAAAAAAAGACATCAAAATATTATGAGGTGCTGCAGGCGGAGACAAAAAAAAAACATAGAAAAACCTACCAAAACTTCGTTTGTCACCGCTGGCAGCATCTCATAATATTTTTATGTCTATTTTAGTGTTTTTTTTTCTCGTTTCAGCTAATAATTTTTAGGTGTCGGATTTTGAGTTTTATATTTTATTTAATCGAATTCGAAATTTACATGATGCTTCAAAAGCAGAGATTAGTATGTACTGCAAGCCTGCATTATAAAAGGTTTATATATTATTGACATAACAATCGATAAACTGATTTTCCCAGAGTTATTACCCGTTATTGCTAAACTAAGTTCATAAACCCCTGAGCACTTATCGTTTAGAGCGCTTATTGATCTTAGTTCGATGCCCATAAATTAGGTGACAAGGGTGAGCTCTAGACTGAAATTGTATTAGTTCAATGAGTAGTAAAGTAGAATCAGAAGTGTATTAAGTGTAATAAACATGAAATATCAAAAAAAACTAGACTGCATCTCGTTGGTCTATTGATTGCAAGTCCTACAGCTGAGCATGTGGTCGTGTATTATATTCCCGGTAGGCTTAATACGTATGAAACAGCAAACATCAAGCATTGCGCAGCGATTGCGCAGTCATCGCGCGATCTATCGCTATATGTCATAAACATCAGGAGTACGGAACCAATTATTTGCTAATCGCTCGCTGTTTGTCAAATTTCGAAAAAAGTCCGCCGACGACTCCAAAACTTCGGTGGCAATCGACGAACAACAAGAGAAAAAGTAGTCACAAATTGAAAGCTAACTTTGTTCGACATTACATACAAAAATGTCAATACAGTACATTGACATGCACTGTATTGACATTTTGTTTTTTAAGTTATTATTATTGTTTTTCTTTTTTATTGACATTGATTTATATTGATATTTACATTGACATTGATTTCATTGATTTGTATTATGCAATTATTTATAATTGTTGTTTTATTGTCCAGGCTTATTTTATTTGATTATTGAGATTTAGCTGGCTCGATTTTTATTTTTAATTACCTACTTGCAAACATTTGTACGCCCTCTGGCATAACATAGCGCACTCTTTATTACCTGTATATACCAATTATTTTACCTTTGTTAAACAAATGAATAAATGACTTATGACTTATGACATAATCGCGTACCCTGCGCTCAAAGAAAAATTTTAGGTAACTAATTGTTCCATAGAGGCAGCACTGTCAAAAACTTGCTATGGTGTGGCTATCGCTGATACATAATTCGGATTCGGGATTGAAGAGCAATTAAGCTTTTGGAATTTCTCAGTAGCAAAAAAATATTAAGATAAAACTCATAGATCAGGTAATCACACAATCTTACTAACCCCTACATTAAATCCCAAGGGAGTGCCAGAGTAATTTTATTGAACTGCGTAGATCGTCGATAAGTAGGTACTTACATTTGAAATTTAAATTCAAACGGCAATATATTTAAATCTTTGCATTTGCATGCAATACGGGTGTACTTTACTAAGAGGTTGTAAATGCATCGATAAGTAATACGCACATTAAAGATGGTAATCACTGGGGTGGTTTTATTAAGGAAAAAAGCCCACACTTCTGGTTTTTGCTCGAAAAGTCGAGGCGCCTTTTCAAAAATCAAATCAAACTTTTTATTTCACGTAGGCCTACATGGGCACTTATAAAACGTCGACAAAAACGTCGCGCTGGTCAAATATGTGACGAGCATACTATTAGGGTTGCTGCACCACCCGGAGGTGCTGGAAGAGCTGCGGCTGCGCGCACCGGACGGGTGTGTGGGCGCGCGCCGCCGCCCCGCTCTCTTAGACGTGCCATCAGCTAGGACCAACCTCCTTAAGTTTGCTCCTATCTCACGAGCCGCGCGTATTATTAACCTTATTACAGTGTCGGAAGACATATTTGGGCAAAGCCTGCGGAGATTTCTCCAAAGGGCTCAATTAATTATTGAAAGAGGCCTGGAGCTATAGACTTTGTCATGGTTAATTTAATTTATTGATGTATGAATACTTGTTATTATTTTAATGTGTGCAATTTGGCTGCTAAGTTATTTTAATTTTATGTAATTTTGTCTATTTGTGACTTGTAGCATCATATTGGAGCAATCTGTAAAGATGTTATAATTGTTGATAATAAATAAATAAAAAGGTGCACGGTTCGAGTTGGTCGTTTCCAATGGAGAAGAACCGGCAAGAAACTCCATGGTTACTCTTTTAAAAAATGGTTTGGTTTTATAATATTTCCATGCTACATCATTAGCACAATGGGGGGACAACGTAGGCCCGACAATAAGTCGTAAGGTCCTAAAAAGAAAAGATTATATAATATATAAAAAAGTTAACAAATGTAATCTAGTATCTAGAAGGCCTACAATGTTCACACATTCACAAAATAATCGGTATAAGAATCTATACAAAGGTAAAAAAAAAACTAAAATACATAACAAGACTAAATTTAACATGTGGCACAAATTTAATGTTGTTATCATTGCTGTAACTTTTGAAACTTTTCCCCCGATAACAAAAATAAAGTAGGTAGACACGTAGGTAACAGAAAATTGATTTAATTATTTAATAGATATAAATACAGGTTAGTATAGAAGTTAGTAGAACATCGGTCAGTTATAGAACTGACCGATGGAAGGTTCAAAAACTACATCAAACGTATCCTTATTAAAAAAGCATATTATAAAATCAAGGACTACGTTGAAGATAAAAACATTGGGCCTTAGCTCCTTCTGCGCATGCAGCTTCCCTGGTAACTTGTAAACGGCACAAATATGTGGATGTCTCTAACTATTCTCAATCTCATTTTTTCATTCCTCCTTTTAATTAGACTTTTTACAATAGTTTTCAATCATCTTTATAGCCCTTTGCTAAGAATATTTACAGCACTGATAACAAAATTTGTGCCACATGTTAAATTTAGTCTTGTTACACTTATTTTTTTTTTACCTTTGTATAGATTCTTTTACCGATTGTGTTGTGAATGTGTGAACATTGAAGGCCTTCTAGATGCTAGTTAACATTTGTTAACTTTTTTTATGTAATATATAATCTTTTTTTTTTTTTTTTTAGTTTCTACGTTGTCCCCCCATATCTAAGTACTAATGCTGTAACATAGAAATATTGTAAAACCAAACCATTTTTAAAAGAGTAACCATGGAGTTTCTTGCCGGTTCTTCTCCATAGGAAACGACCAACCCGAACCGTGCACCTTTTGTCGACGTTTTATAAGTGCCCATGTAGGCCTATGTGAAATAAAAACAATGATTTTGATTTTGTTAGTAGGAAGCCAATAAAGAAACACCTCAATATCGACAATGGGCGTGAAAATCCTTACTTTAAGAAGTTATTTTAAAATGTCAGCTTTATTAAACTTAGAATCCACAAAACAATACTTTTCTTATTAACTAACTTAAAATGCCAAAATTTAACTATCAAGCTATGTAGACAAGTGGAAATAGACCCGAGTTCTTGTTTATATTTTTGTTTAGAAATTTATTATCGGAGAACTTAAGAAGTTCTTAAAATTTTCGAAGTAAGGAACGATGGATGAGGCCTAATAACTCTTGAACGCCCACTTCTTGAATTTCATAAGAACTTATTTCAATATGATTATCGACATTTATTAAAGTGTTGATCTAATTGCACGATTTTATTTCAAATCTCATTCGTTAGGAAACTCAATGAGAGACATGAGTTGCATGTAGTGTTTTACATCTGGGGACAGCTTGATTTAAGGAATGTTTGACCAGAAAATCATCAAAAAGCAGATATAATTATATTTGCCTAAGCGGTTATTATGCTATGTTGACGAAAGGAAAGCCAAAAGGAATCTAAGAGGCTAAATGTCGACGCCTTCGTCGCTGCTTCTCACCGCATGTTATTTCGGATACACCTAACAAATTGGAACTTGGATGAAGTAATCCATGTTATTAGCTCTAAACACAGCTGGGCCACCGAATTAGTGTTCCAAATATTTATTATTAGTTCCAGAAGTAGTCGAGGTGCAAAATAGCCTCCGGTGTTGATACTAAATGGACCGATAGCGCTAGGTTTTGAGGTTTCAAAAATATTAAAGTTGTTTGTTTTTCGCATATAGTTGCCGGACCATTTGCCCAACCTAATACCTTACTTTGTGTCATCCTAGGTATTTGCATAGGTAGAAATTTAGCTGTTTGTCTTTTCGACCAGTATCGGACGAAAAGAAAATTAGAGATGAAAATTTTACTTTCATGATAATAACGAAGTAGTAACTGATGTACATAGGCATTTTGTGTCATCTCTGTCCACGAGAATCCTAATACTTAACCAATACCTAACACGTAGCCAACTAGCTCTAAAAGAATATTACAGTAGGTTAAATAGGTATTACGCGTTTTAGAGTACTGATATCTGTTGTTTAAAATATTTTGTGTCAAATTCATCCACGACTTTTAAAGATATTTTATTTTTTTACTACAACACCCTGTAAAATCCACAAAAGAAAATACAAGTTATTAGAGTTTATGTGTTTTTCATTATTATGGTGTGACAAAACAAAAATTATCTATGTCCGTGTCTACCGTTCGCACAGCGGCGATTAGGAGACAAGCAGGCTCACAGATTACCTCAGTTAAGCGGCTGATGCGGCACAGTAGTGGTACCCTTCCGCCCAATTAGTGATCCGGGGGGACTTTAATGCTCACCATCAGCAGTAACGTGGTTCTTCCCATACCAGTGCAGTAATCATGCTGGATGGGAAATGCATAAGCTTTCGTTAGCGGTAATCCGCCAGCTGGTTCAGGGGGCAACAGCAACGGGGGATGTTGATACGCACACGGCCAATTGCTTGGACCTTCTGCTGACAATAGATCCAGGCCGATACTCTGTGTCGATAACTTCACCTTGGGAATGCGAGTGACGTATGTCAGAAAAAAAGGCCTTCAACAGTGCTGCCAAGTCCTGCAAGAAGGTGTTGCAAAGGGCTCGGTTCAACCGTATAATATTAAGCTACTGGTATACCTAGAAGCAAATGACATCCTGAAGTGATCTCCTTCGATAACTCGAATGGTTTCGATAGGGTCTGACACGGAAGCCTTATTAGTAAGCTTCCTTCATTCGGTCTGCCTGGTGATGGTATGTGTGATTGGATTGCAGATTTCTTGTGGGATCGGTCCATTCCAGTCGTTATCGATGGGTCCTCGTCTGACCAATTGGATATTTATACCGGGGTCCCTCAAGGGTTGGTACTCTCAGAAAAACATTATTTTTGCTGCACATAAAATATCTGCTTGAAACTTGGGTATGCAGACGACAGCACTGTTGCTGAGAGGTACTGTTCCATCCTTGTCCTTCGTGAGGCTGTGGTGGAGCGTTTGAGCTTATCCTTGAAGTCAGTCTCCAAATGGTCTGGTTCTTTGCTGCTAAAACTCAGGCGTGTTTTTTTCTGTTCAAATGCGCCAATTCTACTCGGCTCTTTCCTTCCGAGGTGTAAACGTGCCGATAATGGACCATCTTGTGCTTCTTGGCGTTACTTTTAACACGATCCTCAATTTTGATCCATACATTGAGGCAAAACGGCTCAATTGACTGCCATAAAATTGGGGATCCCCACAAAAGTGAGACGGTTCTTCACGCCAGAACAATTGCTCAAGTTGTGTCAAGCTCGTCAAGCGCTAGTTAGATGATGTATGGAGTACTGTTATCATTTCCGGGCCAGATCTGCCAAAAACCAGCTTCATGCACTTAAGTTGATCAAAAAACGGACCAAGAAGATCGGCAATGAGACACTGGTCGAATCATAGCTCCAGAGCCTTAAACAACGTCGCCGAGTTGCGAGCTTGTCGGTTTTAATCGGTTAAATTTCGGGAAGTGTGCGATGGAAATGTACGATCTAATTCCACCTAGCCCGTTCCATAATCGGACTATAAGACGTACGGCGATGTGCCATTGGTACATGGTGGACATCCCACCCATACACACTAAACATTTTGGGAATACGTAGATTGTACGTACAGCTAAAGAGTGGCATTCCCTGCCGGAGTTTGTATTGCTCGATAGCTACAACTTAGGAGTGTTTAAGTCAAGAGTGAATAGGTAACTTTTAGGCAAGCGTGTTTAATCGTCGACCACGACATCGCTTACCATCAGGTGAGGAAGTGCTCTAGCTTTAGCTATAAATGAAATGCATTCCCCCTATTGCAAAGCTTACCACGCAGTGGATAGTAGATCCTAGAGCAGTGATGGCCCAGTGGTAACGGACACAATTTACAAGTATGGTCGTGGATTCAAACCCTGGCAAGTGCTTTAATTTGTGTAAATTATTTCATCACTATTGCTCTCAAAACACTGCAGCATTGCAATGCAAATCTAAGACATGTAACATCAAACCACATTGGTCCCACGTGGTGGATTTCGGCCCATTACCTCTTACAGAGAGGAGGCCTAAACGCACAATAGACCAAATGAGAGTGTAAGTTCAGAAAAGGGGGTCCATCTATCCTGTCCTATCCTAATGCTTACGACGCCTATCGTTTGCAATTACTTCTACACATTTTTTTGTATTATTCTCCTTACCCACATATCTGTAATATTGAATGAGTCTAAAACATGTTTATTACATTCCTACTCTCAGTTCTTAATAAGTAAGAAGAAGAGTAAACTAAGAGCTGATACTACTATATTCAAATGATGTACTAAAAACCTATTCTCGATGTCAACAATGCATCTTTCTTTACAATGATAACATTTAAATTAACTGTTTAGATTTAAGAAGAAAAGCATTGTAACTTAAAATTACAATATAGTAAAATATTAATAGAGCAAAATTTAAAATGTAAGTCAATTTAAATTACTTTAAAACAAAGAAACCCTTTTTACCAAAACTTTTGTTTAGGTATTGGAACTTGATCGACAAGTATATTTCAGTAGAAAAATTGTTAATTTTTAATTACAATGAAATTATTCCATTTTACAAAAGTCTGTCCTTGCTGATTTCATATGACATAAGTTCTACCAATGTGTAACTAAAGTTATAATGTTATTCAAATTGGGTGTTGATATGTGGATACTGGACGTTACATACAGTGATTATCCTTTGTGAAAGGGTATTATTAAAGTTCATAGAATCAAGCATTGTAAGGAATGACGGAAAAGCAGACTGTTTTAAGGACCGTGCTGAAATAAAACTACACCAATAATCACTATCACCACAAAACAAAAATATCTAGTATTTTTTTTACTTCGTATATTATTTGTCTTACTGACTGTAGGTACAATCGGCCAAAGCTATATCTGATCACTGTAAGGACTATTTTAGCTTGCAGGACTCGCCCGCTAAATTAACGCCGACATACTCATCAACCAATATTATCGCAGCATCGGGTGACTGTTTCTCTAGTACCTGTCAGCCCCTTGTTATTGTAATTAAAAAAAGACGGCAAAAAATCAAACAAGTCATTTGGCTATGGTCGACGCAAAAAGGGCGGTACCTAGTATACTACCTAACCGAAGCAGGGCACGGGAAACCGAGATGCAGTATAACGAAAAAGCGGTAGGTAGGTAGGTGTCGATACCTACCAATCTACCGCTTTCAGGTTTAAATTCGAAGCTAATCGAAGCGTCAATCTAAAATAATATTGACCACATTGACCGTCTTCTAAGCATTGACCATTGACATTCGTAGGTAATGAGATTGCAGACGCGCTGTGTACAAAATTAGCACTTCATTATTTTTATCTCTATAGGTTACACATTTGTTCATTACGTAGCGAAGATAAGGGTCAATCAATACTCCATATGATAGGTATGTTATTTTTTTATGAACGCTTCGCATCTAAGAAGAAATTGTACCGAACGAACGAGTTTGCGTGCGTTTGCCGCCGTCGCGTCCGCCCGCTTCGACCGCAACCATTGTTTTTGTGTTTTATTCATTTTAATACTTATCGTGAATGAAAATGACACAAATTTACAATTTTTCATGCATGTATGATACTATATGAGTGAACTCTAATGATTGTAATATTTTTTTGAAGCGTTTGTAGCTTAGAAAAACAAAATAATTAAAAATCTCAAAATTGCGTGCCCTAATTTGGCACAAATATATTTAATAGGCATATGTAAGTGATCTGATAAAGGAAATAGTTATTTCATAAACTATAATTTTTTTTTGCACTATATTTTACATATTGACCCTATGTCAGTTTGCATTGGACGATTATGACACAAATTGGGTTTGCACACTCCGCAAACTATCCTAGATATGATACCATAATTATTTTAACTTTAAATATTTTTTGCCTGTTTTGATTTGAATAAAAATTATCAACCACAAATCGAATTACTGAAAATGCAAGTATCAGATGTGACACAAAACGCAATAATAATCTTCATAGGACTGTATCCACAGGCAAGAAATAAGCAACTTTAGAATTTTTTAAACTTATGGCATCAAAATAGCCTAGTGCTATCGGTCTATAAAATGGACGTCTGGGGCACACACGGCTGTTTGCCGCGCTCAAATTAGCCGTAAAAGCCGCATCTAACTTAAGAAAATGTATAACTTAGTAGATGGTCTTCTCGGTTATTCTTACACTGTGACAGTCCCTTTCTAAAGCTCCATGTGTCATAAAAAAACCTGACTATTATAGCTAAGGGGGAGTAAGGGGAGAACGGAAAATAACATCTCATCCGGCCCAAATGTCACCCCCCCCCGGCCCCACCTGCACGCGCCGGATGGCGATGGCGACCAATCGGTTGTCGTGGTGCTCCCTGCTAGACAACAGACGGGGCTCTGGCGACCGAGGCAATGGCGGTATAACCATTCACCCGGCTGGGCAACTGGCTGGAAGAGGCTACGGTGGCCTTGGAGTCTAAATAACTTCAAAAAATACCAAGTGTAGAAGGACTCTGGGGCCCCACTACATGATTACTAGCCCTTAGTATAACCATATGAATAATGTCTCCAAATAAAAATAGTAAGCCATGTGAACCGCCTCGGCGTCGTGTGGTTGCCAGGCCTATCGATGAAAAATTGGTTACTGGTGAAGAAAATATTAGTAGCAGGAAGACTCGAGATAGTATAAAATTATGCACATGGAATGTAAAAGGTTTGAACAAACCAGGAAAAATGGAAAATGTTATAGCGGAAATGGTAAGGTTGAAAATAAGTATAATGGGACTGAGTGAAACTAAATTGGCTGATAGTGGAAGATTGGATTGTGACAACGCCACGCTTTTCTATACGGGGAACCCGGAACATTTAAAATCCAATCACCATGGAGTAGGCATTCTAGTAGCAAATGAGTTAAGGAAATATGTTTCCAACGTCATCCACTATTCAAACAGATGTATGATGCTTGGAATCAATGCTCATCCATTCAACCTAAATATAATACAAGTTTATGGTCCAACATGTGACAGCAATGACCAGGAAGTAGAAGTATTCTATGAGAGCATTAGTGAATTGCTAAAGTCATTAAAATCACAAGACATTAATATAATCTTAGGAGATCTTAATGCAAAGGTGGGGCAGGGTGAAGAAGGAAAAATTGTGGGTAAATTTGGCTTGGGAGTAAGGAATGAAAGAGGAGACAGGCTCGTGGAATTCTGCTCATTACATAGCCTGATGATATCAAATACATGGTTCGAATATCCTGCAAGAAGACTCTATACATGGTGTTCGCCAGCTCATACACCATCACATATTGTTAGAAACCAAATTGATTTCATCATGATAAATGAGAGATTCAGAAACTCCATAACTAACGTCAAGACATTCCCCGGAGCAGATATAAAATCAGACCACAATCCGCTTGTAGCAAATATGCGAGTAAAGCTGAAAAAGTTATTACCTAAATCTGTTGGTAAAACGGTCTCATTGCACCGTCTGAAAGATGAGGCCGTTAAAAGATCCTTGAGTGTAAAACTTAACAATTGTATTAAGCCTATTTGTGAAGAGGGAAATGATGCTTTAACAACATATGGTAATCTGTCCACAATAATCTTAATCGGAACTTAACATCTGAAGAACTGGGTTTTAACAAGAATAGTAAGCGACATGAATGGATGACAGATGAGATATTGCAGTTGATGAATGAGCGGAGGAAATATAAGAATGTCAACATAGACAAATATAACGACACAGATGCGACTATTAATCTCAAGGTCTCAGTGGCAAGAGAGCAATGGTTGTCAAATAAATGTGACGAAATAGAATTGCTACAGAAAAAGCATGATAGTTTTCAGCTACATAAACGAGTAAAAGAGTTTACAAATACTAACAAAAAGCAAATAAAAAGTATCCTTGTGAACAAATGTTGATGATGAGGAAGCCAGTGAGGTCTGGGAACAATATGTACAAGACCTCTTCAAGGACAATCGGAGACAGGTGGAGCCACTTAGTGAAATTAATTTAGAAAGCCCAAACATAATAAAATCTGAGCTAATCTCAGCTATTCAACGCATTAAGGGTGGAAAAGCCTTGGGCCCCGATGGAATTGCTGTAGAAGTATTAAAACTGATTCACGACTGCAACATCGATGATTTAGTGACACTCTTCAATACATTTTATGAATGTGACAATGTGCTCCCTGAAGACTGGCTCTTGTCCGTTTTTACACCTTTACCAAAGAAGCTCAATGCCAAAAGTTGCGGCGACTACAGGATGATAAGTGTGATGAGTCATTTTTTGAAGGTATTTCTAAAAATCATTCAAACCCGAGTATACAAGAAAATTGAAGAGAATATAAGTGAAACACAATTTGGATTCAGAACAGGACTAGGCACTAGAGATGCTTTAGTAGCAGTGCAAGTTTTGGTGCAAAGATGCTTAGATGTACAAATGGATGTCCATATGTGCTTTATTGATTTTGAAAATGCATTTGATAACGTTAAACATGATAAATTAATAACAATACTAAAATCGATTGGCTTAGATAAAAATGATATTAAATTTATAGAAAATTTGTATTGGAACCAAAAAGCTAAAATAAAACTTGATCACATCCTTACAAGTGAAGTTAAAAAAGAAAAAGGTGTTAGACAAGGTTGTATCTTGTCCCCTTGTTTGTTCAACCTATATTCGGAAATGATCTTTAGAAATGTCTTTGATCAACTTGATCTGGGCATCCGCCTAAATAGTAAACTAATACAAAATATTCGCTACGCCGACGATACCGTTTTATTGGCCTCTAAGTCTGAAGACCTTCAAGTTATGCTACAGAAACTAAATGATGCTTTATCAGAATATGGTTTAAAAATTAACATTAACAAAACAAAACACATGATCGTTAGTAAAAATCCAACTGTCACATCACCAATACTTTTGAATGACAAAGTCATAGAAAGAGTAAATAGTTATAAGTATTTGGGTTGTTGCTTAAATGAAAACTGGGAATCTGAGAAAGAGATCCGTAAAAGAATCGAGATAGCCAGGAACACCTTCCAGAAAATGAAGAAACTGTTATCTAACAGGAAAATCAATCTAAAACTAAGGTGGAGGATGGTGAAATGTTACATTCTTCCTATACTAATGTGCGGATCTGAAAGTTGGACCCTAAAGCAAAACTTGATAAAAAAAACTCGATGCTTTTGAAATGTGGATCTACAGACGAATGCTCAAAATTAAATGGACAGATAAAGTAACCAATGTCAGGGTTTTAGAAATGATGGGTAAAAAGATGGAAGTGGTAACAACAATTAAAAGAAGAAAAGCAGCATATTTTGGTCATATTTACAGAAACGATAAATATAACCGACTAAAGTTAATTATTGAAGGCAAAATTGAAGGTAAAAGAGGCCGAGGTAGACGAAGAACATCGTGGACACGGAACATAAGAGACTGGTTGGAGGTGGACAGCACAGCCGAGTTAATTCGCATGACTGAAGATAGGGAGACATACAGACATATGGTCGCCGACCTCCGGGATGGAGATGGCACCTGAAGAAGAAGATTATAGCTAACTGACTAGCGATTGTATGCTTTTCCATCAAGACCTAAAATCTGACAACTGGTTTTTTCAATGGGGCATCGAGTTCTCGGTTACTTATGTTGTGAGGCAGACTAACAGTCGTTCCATGTAAAATATTCATCTGGGTAGACTGGAACCCGAAATAGTTGAGAAGAAACTGTCTAGATTAACACAATTCGTGCCGTTCAGGAGAAAAGTAGTGTTCTAGAAGTTACTAAGGTGTTCTTTTGTTTGCAGGTGTAACACAGAGACAAATACGACGTTCAGCTACCAGCCTGGTGCAACTTATACCTCGTGGCATATTACGCTATTGTGCTGTATGGATTCTTTGAGCTGGCTTCTAGATATATGGTGAGTTTTCGTTATATTAGAATTGTCAGGTACATTCTAACAAAGTAAAAAAATGGATGGATATGTCAAATGTTATCGAAAAGCCACGTGATTTAGATCATCGCTTATTCAATCAAACTTTTACTAGAGCCTCTTCTGGTTGTGAGCTTAAAGGCTCCTGCAGATAGACGCGACGTGTAAATGCTTCAAAAATTGTTCTTTTGTAAGTATTGTAGGTGTATCTTTCTTATTTCTTATACATTCACCGTACAGTGTTATTACTATTCACTATTTTAACATCGGTCAAATAAAACAATTTCTACGAATGCGTGCGGCAGTCTTGAAGTGACATCAACCTTAAATGCTGTAACATGGAACCTATAACTAACAAACCGTTGGTGTTCTTTATGTAGACCTATGAATACATATCCCGGAGAATACAAACGTTATATTAGTGTTTATCTAAACTGCAAATCCGCTTCGCTGTAGAGGAGCTTACGTATGAGCTTAGTGTCAGTGACGGGATGCGGATTGCAATAGCTAGGTCCTAGTTATATTATTAATATACTCGAAGTCAAAGGGTAGTCATATTCCACATATGTTGCGGTGTCAAATCATAATATATACTCAGAACTTTACATCCAATTTTATATTGATCGACTATATTAGTGTACGTCTCTCAACATTGTGCAAAAAGTATTACTTTGAAATGACGTTTCAAAAGTTTCCTCGTTGTGCCTATCCTGTAACTTTGAACTTCAAACTCCATGACCTGACATTTCCCAGTTTTGATGAATTTCCGGATTTTGACTTGGTGATATTCGCCCTTTATACAGTTTTTATGGAAATCTTTCTTAAGACTTAAAACAGCAATAATTAAGGTGAAGATGCTACTCAAATATATTTAATTTAATACCACATATCAAGTACCCTGTAAGCTTATGTGGGATGATAACGCATCGCTGACTCTCTAAAGACAGAAAGAGAAATCTTACTACCCACTTTATACTTATACTTTGACTTGACTTTGTTTGAGATGACTATAAATATTTCCTATTTGCAACTATCGATTTCTCGACAAATTATGCAAAGTCGATGCAAAGGTTCTGGGAAAGCTTAAGATTTTCCTTGAAAATTGTTTTCTCAAAGATTTTTTACCCGCTTTTCTACCTCAAGACGTCATTATCTCGTAGTAAGGGTGAGAAAGCGTAGTCCACTTCTGTAACGACGTTGATATAACAATGTTAGTGTCATTAGGAATGGTAGTTGAAAGCCTTCTTCAGAATTTTAATTGTAGATTTACTTGCAATTTTAATAGAATTGTATACGTATCGTGCTGCTTCTACGCCCGTAAGATATCTAAGAATCATGTGTTTCTTACATTCAAAATTTCTCAAACTGTAACGCAACGACGTAACCTGCCTGTTTAACTCATCCAATCAGGATCCTGGAGTAACAACACAACAGATTAATAAGCCCACCTCTAGGCACAAATTAATGACTATCATGTTTCTACCACAAAATAAACAACTACAGAAGGTCGGCTCCATACAACGAGCAAAATCGCGCACGCACACACATAGCTAGCTAGCACATATGTCGTGTAAATCGTTCGAGCAAACAATGCGTTCGTCGTGTGCGACAAAAATATGTTTCTATGCTCGCACGATGACTTGCAAGCATCAATTAGGATACACTTAAGAAATGTGTGTCGTCAATCTCGTCGTGCGACGAGAACGTATCGTTTGCTCGTACGATCGTTGACAGTTAGGACGCCACCTGAGACTCGTACAGCGAGTGCAAGCGCACTCGTGATCTGCATTTATTTGTGATCACCCTACCACCCTACCTACGTACGCATCTATAACTCCATTTGAAATGTCATTAGACATTTTTACAACCCTTTTTTACATTTCGTTCAACCGATTTTGAGTTTTATCCCGTAAATATAAGGATAGCATAAAAAGCATAAACCTGTTACCAAAACTAACGGTTAAATACAGCTGCAATTTGTTATATCACCAAAGTAATACAAGTCAAATCGGTTGAACGGGCTGTAAAATGGGATTATTTAAATGTCTAATGTTATATCAAATGGAGTATATGTGTATGTGCGGCTACTTCTATGATTCATATAGAGCTTAGCTTCTGAATGAGCCCTTGGCTAAATAATATTTGTCGCCTGAGGTAAGTCCGAGGATGGGTGACCATTAAATCCATCCATTACATATGCCCCGTTCCCCGAAAAGCACGTTATCCCGGCTGCCATTTGTAAATCTTTAACAATCCAGTAGCTGGGCTACTGGGTTGTCGAGGCTCTGACCTCGGGTAGCAGGTCCATGTAAAATAAATAAAAAGTTGTAATTTTCTCAACAAAAATAGTTAGGAAAAGGCTGGGCTGGCCTTCCGTACCAATCTATTCAATGTTTCAACCCCTACGCTGAATCTTTGTCATAACATTGTGAAATTGGAGCGCAGATGTAAACAAATATTAGTATGTAGCGCCCATGTAACATGGTATGTTTATCTTTGGAAGGCTGTGTATTTTCACCTTGACTTGCTGTGATTGAAAACATAATGGGGCTATAATAATAATGAGCTGATTAATTACACAGTGAGTAACAAAGAGTAGACACTAAGAGTGGCTACCCACAAGTTGTCGCTTAAATATTGTAAAATCTGCGTAATGTTCCAAACATCAATTCATAAAACATTGTATAAACACGTAAATTTTTTTCATGGATAGATAAAATGAAAAAAAAACCATTACAATTCAAAATTTTCCTTCGATTTTCTGACAACTGCATCATAAAGATTTTTTAATTTTTATAGTTACACTTGGATGCGCGCGCTGCGCAGTCATGTGCAATGAGATCAAAATTTCCCGCCTTACCATACATTCTATCCGTTTCCACTTTTATTTTACTGCAATTGTATAAGTGAAGGTAAAATAGTTTATGCAACGGCATATAATTAGGTATTAGAACACTCGTGTGATAAACATACACTCGTGTTTTAATAAACCCTATTATATGACCGTTGCATAAACTACTAGAGAATTATTCGCAAGTATTTTTTTTTACTTTTCATATACATCATAATTCCATTTTACTTTTGGCGTTCATAAGGTCAAATTAAGTTACCTATTAAAACCAACGTGTCAAAATCTAAAGGTATTAAAACTACTCATAAATTCAAATAACTATATCTAGTAAGTACCAGCAACCGTTTTCTGTTGCAAAAAATATTCTTATCATATAAAAATAATAAACACTGGCCGATGAAATCAGTTGGATGTAAATCGAAATCAATAAAGACATTTTGAATTCGTTCTGTTTATACAAACGGTGAAATCCTCCCTTACTCAGTATTCACCGTAGCTGATACATTGTTAAGTTATAACTTCAACATTATGAATCCGTATACTTTCATATCATATTAACGGTAATCCTAATTGCTGAAGGCGAGGTAACTCTCCATCTCCGCATTAAAACAACAAAGCAGGAACAATTTTTCCAGTTGACGTCACTTTTCACGATAAAACTCCAGTGTAAAGTGTACGAGGATAAGAGAAACTGCGTTAAAGAAAAAGAGAAGTTGTGTTATGTTTTATTCATTAAATCACACTTCAAAAATTATAAATTCGTGCCGTGTCTGTGGGTTAGCTTTATAAAATATCTGGACCCGTAAAACAATATAAAAACATGTTAAAATAAAATTTCAAATGTAGAATTGCATATAGATTTGCATATTAATTCGATTAAAATACCAGAGGTCTACGTACCTCCGTGAAATTAATCTGTATTCAGAGCTTGAAATTGAAAATGAATTTCAAAGAGTGACTTTGTAACCCTGCACTAAACATAGGATTATAAATCAAATACTTAGGTGCACAAAGAATTCTATTGAGACCCGTATAACAAAAAAACATGATCTCCTCAGCCCTTCAATAACTTAAGCTGATAATGTTACTTCAACAAGTACTTACTAAGAAGATTACCAAGGGATTGCACGCTTCGGAGCATTGAGAGATTTTCAATAAAATAAGTCAACTTTGCCTTGCAGCGAGAATTTATTCGTTGTCAAAAGATTATGAATTACAGCTGCCCTTAATCAAAGATCCAAATTTTAAGTAGAATTAAAATATTTACTTTTGCGTTAGTTAAAGTAACTTCGACGTTTCCAACACACCCACGTCCTTTAACACTTCAGTTTTAATGACGTAAAATATCCTCATGACGTTTTTTTCTCGTATCGTAGGTTAGAACTAGGAAAACAAAACAATGCAATAAAATATTATTGTAACGGGCCAAAACGTTTATTAGTCTCGTAAACAAAGCAGTTACGGAAATGAAAACTTTCTTGTGTAACATAAATCCCTGTTGCCAATTGTTATCTAATTCAACACAATTTGTAATGTCCTTGAGTTCAGATTATCAAAATAATGTTGTATTGCTTCTCTGTAGAAATATCTAAGTGGTATTCTATATTAATGATAGTAATTGTCGAAAAATCAAAATGTAAGGAATAGTCCACGTTGCATTTCGGTAACGTTTGGTATATTATTTACATTTTGCTATTTTTGGTATACATTTACGACTTTTTTGAAAATCGTTTTTGCTGATAGAATATTATTTCGTGCAAAGCTTGTTTAACATTCAGTAGTCATCAACACTTTAAATTTTCTTCAAGTAGAAACTTGTTAAAATCTCAATTCGAAACATTCAACGGTGCTGAATTCATAATTACTTTGTGATCGTAGGCGATAAAATTTCAACGACTTATCAACTGAGTGAAAGAGTTATTTTGAAGTTTTTTGAAAGTTTAATAAATAATTTATTATTCAACACCTGTGTTATTCATAGTTTTCAATTTTAATAAAACAATATCGCCTAGTTAAAAATAGGATTGGTACAGAATAGACTAAACCAAAGTAAGAATAGAATCAGTTTATAAATATATATAACAGCGGCAAAACTGAGTCACTATGGATGTCATTATAATTCAGAAGCAGAAGACATCAATATTGACGAAGCTGGAAGAATTACAGACATAAAATGAAATAGTCCCAAACCCCCAAGTTTTAAAACCGACAATCATACTTTATATGCCCAGAAATGTCTGACGTCGTAAAATTTTAGATGAGACCATAGTCAGTGAATTTCTATTCAAATTGCTATGAAGCTCAGTATCTTATCTTTAGAAACATTAAGCTAAATCTGAAGACATTAAGGTTGAAACAGAGATGATTGTAGTGGTTTGGTACAGAAGCACTTGAGTAGTAATGAACAATTTCAAATAATGCTTATAAACAATTTCAA